>CM035137.1:22248587-22896087 GCA_020205605.1 Panax ginseng | reverse complement strand
CTGAGTACTAGTACTAGTACTAGTACTAGTACTGACCAAATTCCAACAACAACAACAATGCCTCCTCCGCCTCCTCCGCCTCATGGTGGCCTGCTTCTTCATCATCATCACTTATTTGGCTCTGATTCCACTACTACAGTACCTAATAATAATAATCTTACTAGTAGCACTGGAGGTGGGGGTGGATGTTTAGATATAGCTGATCAGAGTGGTGGATTTGGTTGCCCCGACGGCGCCGGAACCGGACGGTGGCCGAGGCAGGAAACTCTCACTCTTCTCGAGATCAGATCAAGACTCGATTTTAAGTTCAAAGAAGCTAACCAAAAGGCTCCTCTCTGGGATGAACTCTCTAGGTATTTAATTAAACTATATATTAATGTATTAAACCATATATATACCTACATTTGCTCTAATTCTACTTCATCCTCTCCGTCGGATTTGGATCCAGTGGAAGCTAAAAAAATTTAAGTTAATTGTCAAGGCTATAAGAAAATGTTCTATGACCTTCACAGATGGATTGACAATTTTTAACTTCACCGAATACGATCTCCTTTCTCTCCAAGTTATGTTTTGCATCCCAACATATATATACTTACCTAATATTTCCTGTAATCCTGACCATCAACTACTACCATAATTAGCCAATTGCTAATTCCACTTATCTCCCAAATATACCCGTGTAGAGAGAGAAATTTGTTGATATGAAATATTAACTCATACCTTCGTTTTTGTTTCTACCAGTTTTTCAGCCAAGAGCTCAATACCCACTAAACTTAGAATTCGGATCATGATGAGGATAAGTCACTGTATATCCCACTTCTTACTTTTCAATCAAATTATGAGACTTTTTTTTATACCAATTTTGTGTTAGAAAATGAAACCCACTCCCCACCTTCAATATATTTTCTTCTTTAAATTTCTTCTTTCTCCTTTTGTGTTTGCTATTTTTTTTCTTACTGATATCACTTGTCTATTATTTCACTGCATCACTGGTTTTATTGCAAATGACTTTATGACAAACTAATCAATTCAATGGCTGACCATTTGGTTGCTAGATTATTTTAATTAAGTAGTAAGTACCCTTTTCCAGTTTTACTTGATCATAACTAAAGAAATGTGCAATTACTCAGCTGAGCTCTCTCTCCCAAAGACCCATTTTTTTTATAATTTTATTTTTTAACGGAAATCAATCTGAATAGTCATATTCCATTTTGGGTTTGAATTAAACTACTCAACCAAGAAAGCACATGAAAATTCGTTCATCTTTAGCAAAGATCATTATCACCCAAGACTTTTTGGCTATTCTCTTTCATTCTTTATTTATACAAATATAAAGTAAGATTCTTTTCTATTAATTCTACCTTTTGCCTTTTCCTTGTTCTAATTTATCTTTTCTTAAAACTTCTTTATGGATCCAGGATAATGTGTGAGGAACATGGGTATCAAAGGAGTGGGAAGAAGAAATGCAGAGAAAAATTTGAAATTTGTACAAAGTACTACAAGAAGACTAAAGAAGGCAAGGCCGGCAGGCAAGATGGTAAGCATTACCGATTCTTTCGCCAGCTTGAAGCTCTCTATGGTGAATCCTCCACCACCAACCCAACAACACCACTCTCAGAAACCAGAGCCAATAATTTTCCATACACCACTACCACACAATTATCTAATCAAGAAGTTTTTAATCATCAACATCCAAGATTCTATGATCATGATACTAGTCTTACCCCCTCTAACTCCTCTGCATTCGACACTTCTTCATCCGACGACTGCAGTGACCTTAATGCGGCTGTTGCATTGAATAAGAGAAAATGTAAAAGTAGCTGGAAGGCGAGGATAAAAGATTTCATCGACGGACAAATGAAGAAGCTAATGGAGAAGCAAGAGGCATGGCTAGAGAAAATGATGAAGAGTATTGAACATAAGGAACAAGAGAGGATGTTAAGAGAGGAAGAATGGAGGAAACAAGAGGCGGCCAGGATTGATAGAGAGCACAAGTTTTGGGCCAAAGAGCGAGCGTGGATTGAAGCCCGTGATGCGGGGTTAATGGAGGCATTGCACAAATTAACAGGGATTAAAGAATTGAAGGTGGATTGCAAAAACCAGACTGATAATGGGGGAGAACCAATTACAGAAAACGACAGCTGGGGAGAATGTGAGATCACAAGACTAATACAACTGAGGGCTAGTATGGAGCCCAGGTTTGTTGAGCAAAGTGGGAATTCAGAAGGGGATGAGGACGTTTTGTGGGAGGAAATAGCATCAAAGATGGGTTGTTTTGGGTATGAAAGGAGTGCTTTAATGTGCAAAGAAAAATGTGACATGATTAAAAATAATTTAGTGAAATCCAAGGCGGATCAAGGTAGCAAGAAGCGTAAAGAGAATTATGATAATAGTTCTATAAGCAGCAGCTGTTTTTACTTTCAGAACAATGAATCCATATGCAATGAAATAGGGGCTGGAGGTTTGGGATTGACAAGATCGCTAGTAACACAAAATGGCCACCACATTGATGCTTCGGATTCTAATGCCGTGGCAGGAAGTAATATGAATGGTAGCTCATTTAGGTTTTTTATGGGTGATCATGCAGATAATTTGTGGGAGAATAATTATGGATTGAAGCTGAGCAAGGGAGATAATTAACCATTAAGTTAATTAAGTATCCGTTTGTTGTTTTTAAGTTGTGATCAGGAATTGAAGGAAGAAAAGTACATGTACTACGATATTGGAAGAAGACTATGGCGGAGTACAATGTTAATTTTCAGGTAAAAAGATTTGACACTGTTTCTTATTGAGAAGTGTGTTTGTGAAAGTAACGAGTTCAGATTTAATGTTTATGCATGTCAGCATGTGTGTGGTTGCATGTACTGATGTTCAATATTGGGCTATAGGGTAGCTAGACAATTGAAACTTTAGGGGAAAAAATTTGGGAGTTTCTTTCTTGATCATAATCAAGGGGAAGGAGTTCTTATCGTCGTCTTTGTGCCATTTATATTTTCTGCATGTTATTGGAAAACATATATAGGCATATGATCATGGTAGTCTTTACATTTTCATGAATGCCTTGCTTAAAAGCTTTCTGGTCCAAGTAGTTTTCTCCTCTTTATTGTAGGAGGGTGGAGATAGATAGATATGTATGATATTTATTTGTAAGGGTTATGAGTTTAAAATTCTAATTATAGTTTAGTTTTTTCTTCTTCTTCTTCTTGACGAGGATGCTGTATGCAAGGGTTAAGGGCTGGCATTGAATTAAAATATTGAGAACCATTAATTCAAGGATGGTTTTATGCATATTGTCTAAATTTAATTAATGATATAATTATAGGTAGTTTGAGAATCGATTAGATATAATATATCTATTATACTACTCATATATAGTAGTAAATAGGTTACATTTTTTCTAAACAAGGTTTTAGAGGAGTTGGTTGGTGAATAGATACTATACAACTAATAAATTAGATTACAAGATGCAATATTGATTCTTTCTTGCGTATATATGCATGACAGATCATTTATGATATATCTTTATAATAATAATAATAATAATAGTTTGTGTTGAACACAAAAATGGTGCATGGTGAATATATATATTATTGTAGTGCCTAAATAAAAACCGAGAATGAAATAAATAATAAAGGGAGCTAGCAAGTGCAGAAATTATGGGGTAGTAGAGTATTGCAAACGTCTCTCCGTCATACCGGCCAGTACCAGTAGTCAGTGATGGTATGGTGGTCGTTCATTTGATAAACTAAGTTTGAGGTGTCAAGTGGGTAAAAAGTACCGCTGTTAACTTAAGTACGGACAAAAGCTGCCACCTAGCTAGCTAGGCCTAGTAATGAAGCTACTACTATATAAATAATTAATCTATCTTTACCCAAAATATATATATATATATACGTGTATATATATATATTCCATTTGCGTACCTATATACTGACGTACCTATAACCTGCATGCGTTCAACTCTTTCAAATCCATGAGCCATGCATACTCAACTTACTTTTGTATGTTCCAAACATTCACATCCACTCATCTCACTTTGTATTACTAATTACTTATATATATATATATATATATATATATATATATATCTCTCCATCCAGCAAGCAATTGGTTGTTGAGAACAACCCATTTTTTTGAAAAGCCACTGTTCAAGTTCTAGAACATAAAAAAAAAAAAAAAAATTATCCAAGGCCGATAGAGAGCATGGCGGTTGGCCAAAATGGGTTAACCCCAACAACCCATTCTTGTGGATGGAGACCCATATATATATATATATATATATATATATATATATATATATATATATATATATATATATAGTGGTTAGTATGAAGTTTATTTTGAGGTAAGTTGATCAATTGATAAATAGAATCTTGACATACAAACGTGATTGTATGTGTGTCAGTATTTTATTAATCAATTAACCAACTTACCAAAAAAATTACTTCATACTAACCGGATCATATATATATATATATATAGGGAATGATTCATAGCATCTATTTGCTATGGATCAAAAAATGGCATATAACATTTTAACCTTCCGTTTAACAAATGAATGGTCATGATTAAAATTGAAATACGTCGTCCATTAAGACTACTTGGCGGACGTGGTTAATGAATCGTTTAGACGCTTTTGCCCCTAACACATCAAACACGACTCCGAGAGATCGATAGGGCATAGGCTCTCATTAGTTCACACATTCACATAACGACGAGAGATCGATGTCATGCTACTAGGAGAAAAAAGAGAAGAGATGAGAAATAAAAGAGAAGAGATCAACGGAGAAGGGGTCGATGTCGGCGACCACCAACTTCAAGCGTGATTAACCATCGCAACAAGTATATTTTCTTCTTCTCCTTAGAATCGAGAGCTGAAAGGTGATAAAGGAGGCAATCGAGCGAAATTGAAAAGGGGAGTTGGGTGAAGGGCCACTTAAGAATGTTCATGATCCCAATAGAAAAAGTGCTTGCTTGGTGAAAACCCAAATACCGCGAAGCTTAAGGAATTGGGAGGACTTATTGAAGGTCGAATCGGGGATTCTAATGGTGCAGGATTATTCTTGATTTGGGTGATCTGAAATGGCTTGTTGAATGACAAATGGGAATTGGAGTTCCCGGCTCATGTGAGTGGCCCAACAAGTTGTTTGGGAGATTCAGGTTCTTGTTGGTGGGCGGAGATAAAAGCTATTAGGGAGGTTTGGAGAAAATATGATGGCGATTTGGTTAATTGGGAATGCAACATGTGAGAGATATTTTGAGGTGCCAAGTCTATCATCCATCTATGGAAAATGATTGGAATTTGCGGTAGTTTGTGCCAATTGCTTCAAGATCTCCTCTCTTGCGGGGATGTTTCCAGTATGTATGTATTGCAAATTTCTCTCGTTTACATCTTTGGATGCAAAAGATTTCTATATTTTTATTAAGCTAGCTATTCTATCTGAGAGCCTTATCAGAAAATTTTGTTTTTACTGCACATCTTTGTCATAATTTCTCTGTTCTCAAATTTGCAATGTTCTTCGTCTTGAGTTTCTTCTCTTTCTCTAAATTTGGTCCGTTTTGCGTCTCCTACTTGCTGCATCCCTGCTTCCTAGTCCGTAACATGCATTATGAAAAAAATTGCATATTTTTTTACCTTGTCAGATGTATTTTTACCATTGGAGATATGTAAAATGAATAAATGATGAAGTAGAGAAAATTGTGTTTGCAAATTTAATGATTTGGTGGTTTAAGTCACCCACTTTTTTACTTCCTTACTGTTTTTCTTTTTCATGATGTTCCAGCGTTGCTTATAGTATCCTGAGGAAGTTTTTATCTGAAGAGAAAGTCGAGACTGTTAAGGGTCTTGCTCTGACAGCTGATGGGAGGGAAGCTGTGTTTGATGTATTCGGGACAAAAGTGTGTAAACTATTCATTAACCACGTCCGCTAGTAGTACTAGCGGACGGCTTATTCCCAATTTTAATCGCAATCATTCATTTGTTAAACAGAAGGTTAAAATGTTATATGCCATTTTTTAATCCATAACAAATAGATGTTATGGATCATTCCTTATATATATATATATATATATATATATATATATATATATATATATATGCTCGCTCTAGTCTAGAGTTTACGCATTCATTCATATAGGAAATTGATAAAGCCACTCTCGCCATATATCTATAATCATATTTTTTTGATGTAAAAATATAAAAAAATATTATGAAAATATCAACTTTCTTTTCGATATATCTCTTTTATGGGTATTTTTTTTATTTTTTTCTTTCATTCTTTTAAGATAGATTAATCTATTAATTACTTCTACAATAACAAAATATTTAATTTTGTCTTAAAATGTAAATTATTGGATTGAATTTATCGACAAACACATTCCAACTGTATATATTTTAGGTAGGTAGGTAAATTAATAAAACCCTATTTTATGGAAACTTTTTTCATAAAATTAAAAAATAAAAACTGGGACGACCAAGTACGTACGTACGTACATTTTAAGGATTGTGGAAGTAAGTCAGTTGACTTGAAGCTCTAATCTAAATCTAATCCCGTATTCTCGAAAAAAACAAGACAAAGCAAAAGGTGATCTTTAATTAGTAGAGTATATATGGACGCTCGGCTCATATATCATTGAAACAAAATTATATATACTCCATCTTGAGGAGTGTGTGTATATATATATATATATAGAGAGTCCGGATCCAGTCCGGGATCCCGGACTCTATAAAATACGGACTATTTTTTTTTTTTTTTTTTTTTTTGAAATAACTAAAAATAAAACAAAAAATTATGGAACTGGAATTTTTATATAATACAGTATTTTGGGTGTGATTTGGATGCCTATACCAAAATCCGGACAGGATCCTGTGTGTATATATATATATATATATATATCCATCGCATCATTTAATTTAGTTTAGTTCGTAAAGACGGATTTGGTTAGTATGAAATTTATTTTTTTAGTAATTTAGTCAATTGATTAATAGAATCTTGTGTACATAAAGTTTGGCCCGAGTGTGTCTGACTTTTTATGAAAGCAATCGACCAACTTAATTAAAAATGAACTTCATACTAACCGATTTCCGTAAAAACACATATATAGATAGATAGATTGTGTGATCACTATGTGTTAGCTAGCCTAGGTTCATCATCAGCTACGTATGTACGTACCTCTACTTGCATGTTGGGAGTTTAGATTTTCCACTGTACATGTAACCATCGATTAAATTAATAAATACTATAAATTTAGTTATGTTCGTTAATTGTCAAAAAACAATCAAATAAAAGATGTACAAGTATCGTACACTACTAGCCTTAGACGGAGACGGAGACGGAGACGGAGACAGAGACAGAGTCACTGAGACTGAGACAGAGACAGAGACAGAGACAGAGTTTTGTGTGGTAAAGAAGCTTTCCCAATCAATCCCCACTCCAGAAAGTCTTCTGCGGTAAACAGAGTCTTCTGTGGTAATCTCTTTCACGCCCAAGTCTCGATTTATATTTCTTTTTCAGTCATCAGTTTTTGTTTTCCTTGTTTCATGAAATCTGTCTCTCTGCCGAGGCTGGCTTTCTTATGGAGGGAGAAGCAGCTTTAATTAATTATGGACAAAAACTTACTCCAGTCAGCCAAAAAGCCTTTGGAGAATTCTGTGAAAGTATATAGTAACTTAATTAAAACTTTGTTTCTTTATTTTGGATTTGACAACTAACTGACCCAAACTGTCATCTAACTCGCTCTTCTCACTATCCCAAACTGGAAAAGCTAGGAAGCCAACACTCCCTTCTTTATCATGTAGTATTGTGTAAAACTAGTTTACTTTCTAAGGCTGTAAATGGAAATAGAAATATCTCAATACCAACCCATTTTTTGACTGGTTCTCTCTTCAACAGACCCCATTCAGACAGACCAAATAAATAGAGGTCGCTGAAATTACAATATACAAATAAATATTTATGCCAAGATCCACCCAATAGGCCAATATATTCGATTCTTTCTTTTCTCTCACTTTCTACATTTTTATAATGGATTTTTATGATGAAAAAACAAAAATGGAAATAAATTTTAATATATGTCGGGCAGTTTTTTTTTTTTTTTTTGGCATTTTAATTTTCGGTCTTTATAAATTCGGAAGGAGGCACGGATAGAGAGAGGATTACATTATTTCTTACCTTCAGGCACAATGTGATTCCAAATGGCACATTAAGCCGACTGTTATCCAAGCAAGCAACATCTTACACACAAAAAAATCGAAATGATAATTATCGTATCTTTTGTTTTTTGATCATGACAAATATACGGAAATATCTAAATCTTGTCCTTCATTTTAAGACGCACAAAGCCAATATTCACAACCTTCGAAAAATATGCATTGAAAATTTGAAATGCAAACGTCAAAACTGTATATCAAAAATACCGATTCACGGAACCCTGGAAAGCAGCTAAACGAGTGAGATTCCAAGAATCGTAGTATAGCTAAAATGATAACAATTTTAGACATTACTCAGCATGAAAACATTTGATATAAGAAAAAACCATTAAGAATCTAGCAAATGAGATTAAATACAACATTCAACCTCATCATTTAGAGGATCTCAAGCTTTATTAACCACTACTCCACTAATATAGATCAGGATGGAAAAATCAGATAGAAACCTAAAAAGACTATATAGTCCAAAAATAAAGGCACTCTTGTACACATACTGCCATGTACTCTTCCAAAATAAAACTGATATAGTAAAACCCCCAAACTCAATCAATACTTGTAGTCCTTGACATGGAGGCTCTCGGCCGCACCCTCGCTCAAAGCGCCACCACCCTGATACTTCCCTAGAGTTGCCTCTGAGTTGGCCTTGCACCTTGTAAGGAATGCATCCTGAGCCTTATTCACATTTTCTGGCTTCCCAGCCCAAGCCTTGAGGGTGCTCTGCTGAAGAGCCCTCCCAAATGAGAAAGACAGACTCCATGGTTTCTTTGTCTGGAGCTTGTTCATGGCATTGAGGTTCACTGTAGCCTCCTCTTCACTCTGCCCACCAGACAAAAACACCACTGCAGGAACGGCGGGAGGCATTGTACGTTGAAGGGCACGAACCGTGTACTCGGCAATCACCTCAGGTGCAACCTTCTTAGAATCAGATCCAGGAGTCACCATGTTGGGCTTCAATAGGGTTCCCTCAAGTAGGACTTTGTGGTCATTGAGAGCCTTGTAGCAAGCAGCAAGAACACGCTCTGTTACATCTGCACACTTGTTGATGTCATGGGATCCATCCACAAGAATCTCAGGTTCAACAATAGGGACCAGGCCATTCTCCTGGCAGATGATGGCATACCGGGCCAAACCATTAGCATTCTCATTAATAGCTAGCTGAGAAGGTTCATTGGGTCCAATCTTGAGCACAGCACGCCATTTGGCAAACCTAGCACCTGCTTCATAGTATTTAGCGCAACGAGCGGCAAGACCATCAAGACCTTGGGTGGTGGTTTCGCCGTTGGTACCAGCTAGCTCAACTGTGCCCTTGTCAACCTTAATCCCGGGAAGGACTCCACCTTCCTTAAGGACATCAACAAAAGGCTTGCCTGCAAATCACACACACAAGATGAGATTCCCTTTGGAGGACATTTTCCCAAATGAAAGAATCAATATGTTGTGGGAGAAGGACACAAAGATTGAAGCAGTCAAATATATACCTGCAGCAGTACTCTGATACAGAGTTTCCTCAAAAAGAATTACTCCACTGAGGTATTGAAGGCAACCAGGGGTGCAGAAGAGAAGCTCACGGAGCGCCCTCCTGTTTGTCTCGACATTTTCAACATTGATGCTTGATAGACGCTTGCCAATTGTTCCAGTAGACTCATCAGCAGCAAGGATACCCTTTCCGGGGGTTCCAATATAAGTAGCATTGGCAATGAGCTCATCTGTAAGATCCACATCATATTCATTATATAAAACATGAAAAAAGATGAATTGCATAAGGATTAAATTTTGTAAGATAATCAAGAATAACAATACATCTATGATTGTTAAAAAAGGCTAGTATAATAGTATTCTTTATATAAACATATACAGAAAGAAAGATAAAAATAGATCAGACAAGGTCAACCTCACACAGAGGATCAGATACAAGAGAGTGCATTGTAGTACAACTACTGTTTAAATCCAAAGGGAATATAGCAAGGTTCTACAACTATAATCTATTCATTAAGACAGAACTCGGATATGTTTTAGCACAAGCAATAAACCAAAACCATGAAAATCCATCATAATAATTAGTAAACCAATATAAATCAAACAAAAAGATTTCAAATTTTGATCCATCTTGTATAACATTTTGAGATATGGGCTAACCTACAAATTGAATGCCAGGGATTATAAATTGCTTAGTTTGTGATGTAATTCAAGATCTAATTGAGTAATGTAAGCTAAAACGAGATCTCGATCTCCGGCCAATTGATCACCAAAAGAAAACAATTCAACCAATATCCCAATCTCTAGTTTGACCAGACATCCAAAGGTTCACGAGAAGAACTACCGGGTTAAATAGGTAATAACAGGCAACCAGAAAAACATAACCAGTAGATCATGGAAAAGAAAATATGTTTACAGCATAACCTCTATAGCTTAAATAAGAAGCTGTCACTAACATATGCAAAAGGAGGTAGGAGGTAGGAGGTAATAGGTATTAAGTTAAAAATGTAACTATGTAAAATCATGAGGGGAATCTAATGAAAAAAGAGTTATAATCATGGATACAAAAATCCATACATGTCAAACAAATAAATTTATCTACCAACCAAACACAAGCATAGTATAAGATGAAATGCATAATCATCTAAAATACATATTACAATAGGAAAAACGAAATATAACATATAGATCTGGAAACAGAAGAACCCCCAGATGATACGATCTACAGCATATAAGATCAACTAAAAATAATAATAACCGAACAAGAAGAAGAAGAAGAAGAAGAAGTGGCTGACCAGCGTATTTGCCCCTGTAGCTAGACATTTTCAGAGAGAGAGTAGTTTGGTGTGAGAGATTGAAAGAGAAGCGATAGAGGGAGACGGCGAGGGTTTGGATTTTAAATAAATAAAAAGACAGTCAGGGGAGGAGAGAGAAAATAGGAAAAAGTGTTGAAAAGAGGCATCGAAATTGTCGCCTGCTGGCCTCTTTTACAAGAAACCGCTTTCTTTGGCTGTTTTTCCTCTTCATCCGTTAATTTTTAATTGATTGATATTCTATTCTAAAATAAAATAAAAAGAATATCTTACCAAAATTAAAATTAATATTTTCATAAATAAAATTTTATAATTGTATAAGAAAAGTGGATCTCATTTACTAGTACTACACTAGGTGAACCCCTCTTATTATTTATTATTATCTCCGTCCCTTAATATACTTAAGACGTTTTAGTTAAGTCATTTTGTCACTTAATATATGATATTTTAGAATTTCAAGTAAGCATCAATTGTTTAATTTTTAATAATATCTCAAATATTAAATATAACTTTGATTCTCTCACTATTTTTTGTCCACTAAATAATAATCTATTTTTTTAATACAAGGACAATATAAATATTTGATATTATATTTAAGGTTATACAATTATTTTTTTAATATTTATACATAACTCTAAAAAATCTTATATTAAGGGACAGAGAGAGTATATAATGGGAGAATTTACTTGGAAATATCAATTCTATATCTTATATATTTGTAAAATTAAATTGTTGATAATATTTTATGTATGCCGAAGTTTGTGAAGGGGTTCCCGTAAACCAAGGGCACTTCCCATTCTGTGAACCAAAAACAAGAGTAACAGGGTAGGGCCGCCCACCTGGCAGTAACTTTTGGCATGTGAGATTAAAATCAGTTTCCAGAAAAACCGTGACCCCGCACCCAAAACTGCGGCTTAAGTTTGATGGTTCTAATTCTACTATTATTTTTCAAATTTTTTTTGTTTAAAAATGAAATTTGGACAAAGATTAAATTAAATGAATAATTCTTATACCCTGTACATACAAAAACAATAAAATTAATATAAGAATAAAATTTAAGTTTTTTATTATTATTTTTATATAAACTTAGTAATAACATGAAGAAAAATACTTTTATCTTATTTTTATTTTTGGGTCTAAAACTCAGAAATATAGTGCACGTAAAAGAACATTATTTTGTATTATAAGGTTCATTAAATTTTTAAGTGGAATATCATTACAACAAAATATATTAAAGGGATTCGATTAGCATACAGTTTATTTTTTTAATAAATTAATTAATTAATTAATAAAATATTAACATATATAAAATCTCTTTTACATTTCAGCACATAGAGTTGTCTGCCTGCCGTACTTAGGATGTGTGAATGTGGTTGGAAAGAAGAAAAGAGAAAACACACAACTAAACAAAATTAAACGATAGTAGGTGTAGTAGTACAATTGAAATTGAGAGGCAAGGCATGCATCATGACATAATACGTGCTTGCTACAACCTCCCTCCATCTCTTGACATAAATCGTTTTAGAGAGTGTTTTTATTTTTTAATATAAATCGTTTGAGAATTTTAAAGAAATATTAATCGTTTAATTTTTAATACTATTGTAAGTATTAAATATAATTTTACTTCTTTCATTATTTTTTATTTAATAAATAACATTTTATTTTTTCAATACAAAGACAATATAAATAATTGATATTATATTTAATGTTATACCCTCATTTTCTTAATGTTTGTGCATAATTTTAAAATGACTTATATTAAGGTACATATATAATATTAATTAGTAAATCATAATTTTTGCTGTTTTTGTACCATTAATTAAGAGACAATTATTAATGAGGCCTACGTGGTGTGGTGTGGTGTATGACAAAGTTATTCTTTTAAGTCATCATCCATGCTTAATTACGCATCCGGTTAGCATGAAGTTATATTTTTGATAAGTTAGTCAATTGGTCAATAGAATACTGACACACATAAAATCTCATCTGTGTGTCAGTATTCTATTGGTCAATTGACCAAATTACCCTAAAATAAACTTCATACTAACCACTTCCCTTAATTATTATACTCATTTAAACTAACAACTTGACGACATGATTTTTCACTTGGAATCATTAATTATGGTGTAGTCGATCGGACTTACTAGTAGGAGTAATTGTTTTATAGGAGTAGTTAGTTAGGTAGTTAGTTAGTTAATGGTGATTGTTAACATCAAATTTTAATGAAATTATCAAAATAATATGTCAAAATGGCACTAATAAATTAATTATATTATTATAAAATAAAATTCACGAAATACACACACATAAAATATTTGTTTATAAAATCAAAGCAGTATTAACCATTGACTTGACTATTAATAAATACTAGTAATAATTAAGATATATATGAACACCAATCTTACATTTTGTATCTACCTATTATGAATAAGAGTGTAAATAAAACAATTTAGTATTAAGTTATTTAAATTGGTTCACAAAGTCATTTATTGTGGAATTGAAAACACATACTACTAATTGCTAAGAAAAAATCTATCACCAAATTTACATATATGCTACATGACATAGCATCCCAAATTGAGTGTCACTGCGTGGAGTAAACAAAACTATACCATCAATTTTCATTCACCCTAAAATGATATATATATATATATATATATATATATATATATATATATATATATATATATATATATATATAGAGAGAGAGAGAGAGAGAGAGAGAGAGAGAGAGGCTTTAAGATTGTTTTCGATTTTCAATCGATTAGACTATATGATAGAGATGCCATAAGTCCGCGGTAAAAAAAAAATAAAATTTATTATTAAACTTCATATTTTTATGCTAATTTCATAGTAGTGTTATACTTTTTCTAAAATTAAGGGCCAGTCAGGCCACAAAAACTCAAATGAATTATGCTACGTTTACGTTAGATTGAAATAATGAAATAGAGTAAGGAATAGAATAGAGTAAGGAATGGAATAATTTTTTAATATTCCATGTACATGTTTGGTTGATGTTAGAAATACATCTAAGAATGAATTAAATAATTAGAAAGTGACCTAAATACCCCTAAATGTTCAAATTTAACTTAAATTCAATTTATATTAAAAATTTAACACATATTTCTCTAGATTTTTTTTATATTTATATTCTTTTTTTTTTTTTTACTATACTAGTAATAGTCAACATATAACGGTTTCATAGTATTACAATAATAATGTGTTCATATAATAATGTGTTTATATAGTAATGTGTTCAATTTATGTTTTCTTTTTTTTTTAATTAGGTTTTTTTTATATATATAATAGTAATGTATTCTTCTTCTTCTTTTTTGTTTGGTTGATTTTTGTTTTTTTTTTACTATAATATGTGTTCATATTATGTTTTAACGGTTTTTTTTTATATTATGTTTGTTTTCGGTATTTTTTCTTTTGTATTTTTTTTGTTTTTTTTATAGTAATGTGTGTTGCCTAATAATATGCTTGTGACGCCCCCAAAATAAGTATACATCACCCATTTTGAGTCGTCAATAACATGTTACAGAAATAACTACAACTTTATTAATACAACATATAAACTGTGAGTTTAAATACAAATATTACCATCTAGACAATATTCACACCCAAATAAGTCCTCATTATAATTATTGGTATATTATTTTATAAAAATGGTGAGGACTACTAAGACAACATTCTAGTTCCATCATTCCACAACCCGACAAGAACTCGCTACATTCTCGCCTCCTGAGAAGAAAAATGGAACAAAAAGGAAAGGGTGAGCTCAACTAGCCCAGTAAAGAATATTATGACTAAGATAATATAGAACAAATTATCGTTAGTCTTCAACAGGAAAAAATATGATAAAATACAATAGACAACAAGTTTCGGATCAATATTTGCAAATAAAATAATAATTCATAGAAAGAGTTACGTAGAATGAAATCTACTATAATCTATGTATTTAAAAGTCCATCATCAATATTTTATCCTGTAACATCAATCAATATTCATCTTGAATCAAATATTCATCTCTTGCACTACTGTGCCAAAAGATATTCATCGATCGGTCATGTTTCATCTCAACACTGTACATCTTTGCACTACGGGCCAAAGATATTCATAAGAAAATCAACCATATTTGCACTACAGGCCAAAGATATTCAGTAATACCATCATTTAGGACTGAGGATGATGAAAAATATTTTAAAGAAAACGAATCCAGTGAAACAAAAGAACAAGTATTATGGATTCTTACTTTAAACAATCCGAGTTCAAAAATACTTCATAAATATTCATAGTGAAGTAAAATTCAAGAATGATCAAAACATGGATACAATCAAAGCTAGTATCCATAATAGATATTTTGGACAAAATACGAAAAATTAATTTTTTTTGTGAATAGTGTCGTATACATGAATAGTGCCGTATACGTGAGTAGTAATCCCGACACTAAAAGACAAGAATTTCACAAGAAAAATCTTACCAATATTCCGGCATAATGATATTAGAAGAAATAATATTATTTTAAAAATATCCCTTACTGCGAAAAAAGCGTATTTCTAGGTAGAATACCGGATATAGTCTTTGAAGGAAACTTGCACCAGTGTAAAGAACACTCAAAGTATCAAAATACTCACAAGAATATGCTCGATAATATAGAGAGAAAGAGAGAACTTCAGTTTACGTGTGATTTTCAATTCTAACCCCAAGACCCTATTTATAAGAAAATGCTTAGAACACCAAAGCGTAAAAAATTTAATATAATATTAATATAATTAACAAAATTCAAGCCCACCTTAGACAACTGATCTCAGCTCATTTTGCACATGTTAGTGTAACCCAAAAAAATGTTTTTCTTAATAAACATAATTAAAACTTCCAAAAATCAATTATTCTGAAACTTCAGAACTTCAATAATTCATAATAAATAGCCCTTTTATCAGAAAAATTTTAATCACATGTCATTTCCATAGGAAATTCCATTATCTACAACTTTGTAAGTTTAAGTATTTCCAAATTCCAAGCATAAGTTGACCGAAATTCACAAACGGACGATTTTACGGGCTATAATCCAATTTCGGTCACAAAGTGGGGCCCACAAACATGTTTAACATATTTTAAACATTTTTTTGTAACAAAAATACTCTTCTTCCTCATTTATTCATATATCCCACATTCATTGTAAAAATATCACCATTATTATATTATTAAAATATAATAATATATTTAAATGAATTATTTTATCGAAAAAGATAAAATATCAATTTTCAACAATTGTCACATTAAAAATTTTATCCATCTATATCCACATAAAATGAATATTTTCCTTATCATATAAATCAATAATTAATTATTCACAAATAATATTACAGAATCACAATCTCGGAAACCAGTCATTTCCTCAGAAAGAGGGGCTTTCCAATAAGGATTTCTCTCTTCAAAGCAATTAGGTGACCAAACCTCTCCTTAGATGTAACTTTCTAGACATTGCCAATAATGTTATCTAATAATATTATTCAAATAATATGAATTATTGATCCGATAATGAAAATATCAGTAGTAATGACAATTATTGAAATAACAATAATATAAAATATCAACGTAGCAATTATTGAATCAATAAAATATTGAATAAAGAATTCATCGTAACAATTATTAAGTAGTGCATTCTTACGTAAGAATCAATAATTGGTGTAATACCGCAAATGTCTTCTTGTGTTTTAACCACCGGTATTTTAACAAGATAATCTGTGAATAACTACGCCGCTTATTTATAAACAACTTATATTTGTCGCTTTTTTCATCCAATCGCTTTCCGCTGGGGGCTCCACACAAGGTCATATGCGCATTAATATCACGAATATTCCATGACCAAACGAATATTCTCCGATAAAATGAATATTTTATAACCACTTGCATATTTAAAATATTTGCGCATTTTACCCATAACTAACCACATTAATCAAATCAACCCTTACTATTTCAAAGTAATAAATAGAGGAAATTTAAATTTATTTATAATAAGTTGGGGTCTTACAACCTCCCTCCTTATGAAATTTCGTCCTCGAAATTGACGTACGTACCTGGTGTTTCGAAAAGGTGAGGATACCTCGCTTTCATTTCCGTTTTCAACTCCCAGGTCATTTCCTCAATAGCATGGTTCCTCCACAAAACTTTAACTTGTGGTATGACCTTTGTACGTAAGACATGCTCCTTCCTATCCAAGATCTTGACAGGTACATCCTCGTACATTAAGTCTTCGGCTATCTCATTCGGTTCTAACTCAATAACGTGGTTCGGGTCTTTCACATATTTACGAAGCACAGATATATGAAAAACATTATGAACACGAGACATACTTGGAGGTAACGCGAGTCTATAGGCTACATTTTCTACTTCGGTCAAGAATCAAAAATGGACCAATAAATCGTGGATTGAGCTTTCCTCTCTTCCCTAATCTTGTAACTCCTTCCATGGGGCAACACGCAACAATACATGATCCCCAATACTAAATTCCATGTCCTTTCGATGAAGATCCGCATAACTCTTTTGTCGATCTTGAGCCATTTGTATACGTTGTCGAATCATTTGGATCTTTTCTGTAGTCATACGTACTAACTCGGGTCCCAACAATGTTGCTTCACCCACCTCATTCCAACATATTGGAGAGCGACACTTTCGTCCATACAATGCTTCGAATGGAGCCACACCTATAATTGCCTGATAACTGTTGTTGTAGGAGAATTCCACCAATGGTAAATATTTATCCCAACTCCCTTTGAAATCTAGGACACAGAGTCTTAATAGATCTTCAAGAGTTTGAATAATCCTCTCTGATTGTCCGTCCATTTGAGGATGGTATGCCGAACTGAATCGTAAATCCGTGCCCATAGCTTTTTGCAAGCTAACCCAAAATCGTGAAGTGAATCTTGGGTCACGATCCGAAACTATGGATACTGGTATGCCATGCAATCTCACAATCTTATTTACATACATATGACCAAGACGTTCAAGGAAATAAGTCTCCCGTATCGGCAAGAAATGAGCAGACTTGGTTAATCTATCAACAATAACCCAAATAACATTTACACCTTGAGAAATCGTGGGAAGACCCATAACGAAATCCATGGTAATGTGTTCCCACTTCCATTTCGAAATCTCAAGTGGTTGCAAGGGACCCTAAGGTACTTGATGCTCCGCCTTTACACGTTGACAAGTTAAACACCTCGAGATAAAATTTGTAATCTCTTTCTTCATATTGTTCCACCAAAATGTATGTCGAAGATCACGATACATTTTGGTACTTCCAGGATGGATTGCAAATGGTGTATTGTGTGCCTCCATCATGATCTTGTTCTTTAAATCAGAATCTTTAGGAACACAAAGTCTGGAGTGGACTCGAAGTATTCCTTCTTCATCGATTCTTGCTTCTGGAATAGTACCTTCTTGTACTTTCTTCTTCATACGCATTAGTTCCGGGTCTGTGGCTTAAGCAACTTTAACTTTATCGATTAAAGTTGGTTCTATGCGTATACTTGATATCATTGCACTCGTTCCTGCATATGATCTTCTACTCAACGTGTCAGCTACCACGTTTGCTTTTCCAGGATGGTATTGAATGGTGTGGTCATAATCTTTTAACAGCTCGAGCCAACGTCGTTGTCGCATGTTGAGTTCCTTTTAGGTGAAGAAATATTTGAGGCTTTTATGGTCTGAATATATCTCCACTTTCTTTCCATATAGACAGTGCCTCCAGATCTTTAGCGCGAAAACGACTGTTGCCAACTCTAGATCATGAGTAGGATAATTCCT
This sequence comes from Panax ginseng, assembly GCA_020205605.1. NCBI lineage: Eukaryota > Viridiplantae > Streptophyta > Magnoliopsida > Apiales > Araliaceae > Panax > Panax ginseng. The sequence goes on along the minus strand of CM035137.1, from coordinate 22,877,277 downwards.
CTCATATTTTTTAAGTTGTCGCGAGGCATAGGCTATGACTTTTCCATGTTGCATGAGAATACATCCTAACCTTTTGCCTGAAGTATCGCTGTAGATAACAAATCCATCTGAACCAGATGGTATTGTCAGAACAGGTGCCGAAATGAGTCTCCTCTTAAGCTCTTGGAAACTCTTTTCGTATTCCTCGCTCCATACAAATTTTTTATCTTTTTGAGTCAGTTGAGTTAACGGGGTTGCGATTCGAGAAAATCCTTCCACGAATCTCCGATAATAACCAGCTAGGCCCAGAAAGCTACGTACTTCGGTCACCGACTTTGGTTGCTCCCAACTTTGTATTGCTTCAATCTTCGCCGGGTCGACAGATACTCCATGTTTTGACACTACGTGCCCAAGGAATGCTACTTCCTCAAGCCAGAATTCACATTTCTTCAACTTGGCATATAGCTTGTTTTCACGAAGCCTTTGGAGTACCAGCTTCAAATGGTGTTCATGATCTTCACGGCTTTTGGAATATATGAGAATGTCATCAATAAAGACAACAACGAACTGATCCAAATAGTCCTTGAATACTCGGTTCATTATATCCATGAAAGCCGCATGAGCATTAGTCAATCGAAAAGACATGACTAAAAATTCATAATGCCCTTATCGAGTTCTGAAGGCAGTCTTTGGAATATCCTCAGTTCTAATCTTCAACTGATGATATCCAGAACGAAGATCGATCTTTAAAAAGAATTGTGCTCCTTGCAACTGGTCAAACAGGTCATCAATACGAGGTAACGGATACCTATTCTTGATGGTGAGATTGTTCAATTCTCGATAGTCAATACAAAGTTGCATACTCCCGTCTTTCTTCTTTACAAATAAAACAAGAGCACCCCAAGGAGATGTACTAGGACGAATGAAACTGATGTCCAACAATTCCTGTAGTTGGACTTTTAACTCCTGAAGTTCAATAGGAGCCATTCGATATGGGGTTTTAGAAATGGGCTTTGTACCATGTTCAAGATCAATAAAGAATTTAACTTCACGTTCTGGGGGTAGACAAGGAAGTTCTTCAGGAAACACGTCAGGAAATTTACTAACAACAGGAATATTATTTAAATCTGACGTGTCTTTATTCAAATCCATAACATAGGCTAAGAAAGCTTGACATCCGTTTTTTAATAAACGAATAGTTTTATGACTTGATATGACAGTGATTGATTTTAATGGTATAGTTGCTTGAATTCGTACAACAGGTTGGTTAGGAATATGAAAACTAACAACCTTACGAAAACAATCAATTTTGGCATGATGAGTAGTTAACTAATCAATCCCTAAAATCACATCAAAAGCAAGTATCTTTAAAGGGATAAGGTCAACAGGTAATGTAATGGTGCCAACTTGGATTAAACAAGATTTATAAACAGTGGATGTGATGAAAGTTTCTCCTAACGGAGTCTCCACAGATAAATCAAAGTCTAATTTCTCTGGAGTTAAGTTTAAACGTTGAGCACAAGAAAGAGAGATAAATGAATGGGTAGCACCGGTATCAAGTAAGGTATAAACTTCACAAGAATTTATGATTAGCTTACCCGTGATCACCTCGTTTGGGTTCCTCGCATTTTGACCAGTCACGACAAACGCTCTTTCAGGAACCGTTGACTTTGACTTTTCTGGGACATCCTTTTGAGTCACCATCCCCGATGGACTTGGTTTCGCTACCTTACAATCTCGAGCGATATGTCCTTCCTTTCCATAATTATAACATACCTTGAACTGTTGTGGGCAGTTTGGGCTGATATGTCCCTCTTTTCCACATTTATAGCATACGACCGGTGGTCGTTCTCCTCCCTTAGAACTAGTTGTTGCTGGTGTTGACATCTTCACATAGTCATTGTTGAATCTCCTCTTTTTAAAATCTCCCCCCGACTCGCTTCTTCTATTTTCATGGCCATGATTACCACCAGAGTGGTTACCATTCTTGTCCGTATTTTTCTTTCTCCGCTGGTTATCGTTGTTCTGATGACTACCACACCCAGAGTATGATCCTCGGTTGTGGTCCCTATTGAACGTATCAAGTTATCTCGCGCCTAATAATTGAGCCTGTTGACAACATCTGAATAGAGTGAAAATTTATGAGAAATGAGATATTGACGTATGCCGGGTTTCAAACCTCTTAGAAACATCCGCGTCATACATTCCTCATTCTCCACCAAATGAGGTGCAAACCTGGATAACTCTATAAATATTGCCTCGTACTGGGACACCGTCATGTTGTTTTGTTCCAATCTAATAAACTCCACTTTCTTCATATGACGAATACTTTCAGGAAAGTACTTGTCATTGAACAGTTTTTGAAACGCTCTCAAAGACATCTTGAGTCGCGGGCCGGATGGAGTACGCTTCACAGATTCCCACCAGTAATCTGCCTCATTACGGAACATAAAGGTGGCGAATGAAACCTTATGTTCCTCCGTACATCCCAAGACATCGAATATCTTGGTAATTTGCTTGACCCACGTTTCTGCCTTAATCGGATCCGGCTTTCCCCAAAATTCTGGTGGTCCCAACTCTTTGAACTGCTTAGCTGTGACAAATCGTGCGTTGTTATCATTTCCACCTGTATTTTGAACACGAATCTCCCTCGTCTGATTTTGCATGAACTGCAAAAAGCTTCTAAACATCCCGTCGTTCATCATCTGCTCAGTGGTGTTGTTCACAGGAGGAACATTGCCAGTTTGTTGCACGTTCTCCTTGTTGGTGAGTAAAGGTGTCTCCACGGTCTCATTTACTCCACTGTTAACATTCTCAGTTGACATTTTCAAATACTGCCATAAAACAAGGGTTAATTAAGGAAATCAACATATCACATAATATCCCTATATACTGACCAACTAACAAATAAGCTTAGGTAGGACACACTAGCGAAGGATTTACTCGCCTCTCCCTCCTAGTTCTATTCCCCGATCTCATGAGAGATCATATCCCTAAGCTCGATACCATCTCATGACGCCCCCCAAAATAAGTATACATCACCCATTTTGAAATGCATAACATGGTGAATGTAAACAACTACAACTTTATTAATACAACATATAAACTGTGAGTTTAAATACAAATATTGCCATCTAGACAATATTCACACCCTCCTCATTATAATTATTAGTACATTATTTTATAAAAATGGTGAGGACTACTAAGACAACATTCTAGTTCCATCATTCCACACCCCGACTAGAACTCGCTACATTATCGCCTCCTGAGAAGAAAAATGGAACAAAAAGGAAAAGAGTGAGCTCAACTAGCCCAGTAAAGAATATTATGACTAAGATAAGATAATATAGAACAAATTATCGTTAGTCTTCAACAGGGAAAAATCTGATAAAATACAATAAACAACGAGTTTCAGATCAATATTTGCAGCGGAAATAATAATTCATAGAAGAGTTACGTAGAGAATGAAATCTACTATAATCTATGTATTTAAAAGTCCATCATCAATATTTTATCCCTGTAACATTAACCAATATTCATCTTGAATCAAATATTCATCTTTGCACTACAGACCAAAGATATTCATCAGTCGGTCATGTTCATCTCAACACCTATACATCTTTGCACTACGGGCCAAAGATATTCGTAAGAAAATCAACCATCTTTGCACTACAGAATAAAGATATTCAATGTCTCATCATTTAGGATCGAGGAGGATGAAAAATATTTTAAAGAAAACGAATCCAGTGAAACAAAAGAACAAGTATTATGGATTCGTACTTTAAACAATCCGAGTTCAAAAATACTTCATAAATATTCATAGTGAAGTAAAATTCAAGAATGATCAAAACATGGATACAATCAAAGCTAGTATCCATAATACATATTTTGGACAAAATACGAAAAATTTAATTTTTTTTGTGAATAGTGTCGTATACATGAATAGTGCCGTATACGTGAATAGTAATCCCGACACTAAAAGACAAGAATTTCACAAGAAAAATTTTACCAATATTCCGGCATAATGATATTAAAAGAAATAATATCATTTTAAAAAAAATAATATCCCTTACCTTGAAAAAAACTGTATTTTAAAATTAGAATACGGGATATAGTCTTTGAAGGAAACTTGCAATCAGATATAGCAACACTAAAAGTATCAAAATACTCACAAGAATACGCTCGATAATATAGAGATAGAAAGAGAGAGAGAACTTCAGTTTCTGGTGTGATTTTCAATTCTAACCTAAGCACCTTATTTATAGGAAAATGCTTAGAACACCAAAGCAGAAAATTTAATATAATATTAATATAATTAACAAAATTCAAGCCCACCTTAGACAACTGATCTCAGCTCATTTTGCACATGTTAGTGTAACCCAAAAAAACGTTTTTCTTAATAAACATAATTAAAACTTCCAAAAATCAATTATTCTAGAACTTTAGAACTTCAATAATTCATAATAAATAGCCCTTTTATCAGAAAAATTTGAACCATATGTCATTTCCATAGGAAATTCCATTCTATACAACTTTGTAAGTTTAAGTTTTTCCAAATTCCAAGCAGAAGTTGACCGAAATCCACAAACGGACGATTTTACAGGCTATAATCTAATTTCGGTCACAAATGGGGCCCACAAATATGTTTAACATATTTTAAATATTTTTTTGTAACAAAAATACTCTTCTTCCTCATTTATTCATATATCCCACATTCATTGTAAAAATATCACCATTATTATATTATTAAAATATAATAATATATTTAAATGAATTATTTTATCGAAAAAGATAAAATATCAATTTTTAATAATTGTCACATTTAAAATTTTCTCCATCTATATCCACATAAAATAAATATTTTCCTTATCATATAAATCAATAATTAATTATTCACAAATAATATTACTGAGAATCACAATATTGGCAACCAGTCGCTCTCTGTGAAAGAGGGGGCTTTCGATAAGGATTTCTCCTTCATGGCGCATAAATTAGGTGACCAAACCTCTCCTTAGATGTAACTTTCTAGACATTGCCAATAATGTTATTTAATAATATTATTCAAATAATATGAATTATTGATCTGATAATGAAAATACTGTGTAGTGACAATTATTGAAACAACAATAATATAAAATATCAACGTAGCAATTATTGAATCAATAAAATATTGAACAGTAACTACTGTAACAATTATTAAGTAGTGCATTCTTACGTAAGAATCAATAATTGGTGTAATACCGTGTGCTACTGTGTTTTAACCACCGGGTATTTTAACAGTATTAACGGTAACAACTACGTCGTTATTTATAAACAACTTATATTTTTTGTTTTCTTCATCCAATCGCTTTCCGTTATGGGGCCCACAAAAGGCTGCGTCGCCGTATGAATATTCCCCGACAGTCAGAAGATTCCACGACTAAACGAATATTCTCCGATAAAATGAATATTTTATAACCACTTGCATATTTGAAATATTTGCGCATTTTACCCATAACTAACCACATTAATCAAATCAACCCTTACTATTTCAAAATAATAAATAGAGGAAATTTAATTTTATTTATAATAAGTTGGGGTCTTACAATGCTGCCTAATGTATGAGCTTTAATTCTTAATTCTTACTACTAGTAATAGTGAAGAATTGCCGTGATTTTTAAGGGGCATATTTATCAATTACTTAAAAATAATAGATGGAATAAGTTATTCCTGACCCCCCTTCCAAGAATAAAAATTATAATTTTTAGTTAACACATATTCCACTAGGAATACATTATTCCGTTGGAATAAACAAACCAAACAACATTTTTATCATTCCAATGGAATGATTCATTCCATTCTCCCTCCTATTCCATCGATCCAAACGTAGATGTTAGGGGTGAACATGGTGCAGTTTGATGCGGTTTGAAGTCAAATCGCATCCAAAAAAGCTAACTAAGTCTTGGTTGAAAAAATTCAAAATCGCATACCTAAATCTTGTAAGTGTAAGTGGTGCGGTGCGGTGCGGTTTTAAAGTGTGTGGTAGGGATGCTCAAAAAATTCAGTTTTTTCAGTTTTTTATCGAACCGGTTAGAACCAAAAATCGATTTGATCTGGGTTTTTTTTTGATCTTGGTCTTTTGATCTGGATTTTTTGATTTTTTTATACTTTTCGGTACCGGTACTTAACTTTTTGCATTCGGTACAAAATTGAAATACCAAAAAACCGAATTTTGTAATGTTGTTGAAATAAACCAAAGTAATGGTTGTATAGTCGCCGACTTCTCTGAGGCTTTATTACTGCTTAAATTACTTAATCTGCAAAGAAAAAAGTTTCGACTAAAAAAATCAGCACTAAGAAAGGCTTTATTACCTGCTTGAATTGACACTTGGGCTCATTCTATTAGGCCATAAAATGACAAGAAATTAAGGGTAATGAATCTGATTAAGAAACCGGTGCATATTGGATTAAGGCAATAAAGAAAAACTGGAATACAAAGCAGTATACATGCTCCTCTTCAGTGCATATTTGTATTATAAAGCGGGAGGCTATTTGTAAATGTTTTTTGGTCACATAATTAATCTGTATTAATTATTTTATATAAATGATTTCTTAGTTTTAAAAAAATTTAATTAATATATTAAAAAAAATTATTTAATTATTATTAATAATTATATATATTACCATGCGGTATAACCGAAAACCAAACCAAAAAAATCGGAACCGATTTTGTACCGAACTGGTAATTCGGTACTGGTTCCGGTTCTTATTTTTTCGATAATTTTGGATCGGTACCAGTTCGGCTTTTTCGGTACCGGTTCGATTTTTTACCAATGAGCACCCCTAGTGTACGGTGCGGTTTTAATTGGTGTGGTTTATGTTCCAAAATTAATTGAAACAACAAAAAAGTTTAAGCCTTCAATAAAATTTAACATAAAACTTACATCGAGCAATTAACTTAGTGACAAAGTCGGTAATGGGAATTATATCAAGTATAGAACCAAAGTTCTTTCTGCCAACATGTCAAATATTTCACCATCAAATCATAGAACAGTAAGACTATAAGACCCCAACTTTTATGAATAAAGATGAATTTTCTATAATTATCATTTTTTGAATATTATGGAATGAATTTAATATAATGTTATATTTGTGGTTAATAGTTATAAATTTTCCAAAGTACGCAAGTTGTTATATAATATTCGATTGGTCGAGGAATATTCGTTTTAACAGGGAATATTCATACGACGACACAATCATTGGTGGACCCCACAACGGAATTATTGTCGGATTCAGAAAACGACAAAAATATTTTATGAAAATAACAATGGAAGTTTTATCGTTAATCTGTTGAAACACGCATTGTTAAAAATACTGAGGAATCTGGCGTGGTTGCATAGTAACACTCGGTATTGATTATTGATGCTTACGTGAGAAGTCACTCAGTTTTGTTCAATTATTACTTCAGTAATTGTTGCATAGTATCTCACATTAATTGATTCACTTATTGTCGATATTTTATATATTATTAAATCAATAATTGAGACGACGAAGTTATTAATATTATTATTTGTAATATTAATGATGTCTAGAAGTTCTGCCAATGAGAGGTTTGGTAACCTAATTGTGCGCCAATAAGGAAAAATCCTTATTAGAAAGCCCCCTTTTTTCTGTGAACGACCTGGTCGATTACTAATGTGAATTATAATAATGATGATAAAATTTTGTTTTATTAGTATTATTAATGTAATAAAACAGAAAAGTTTTTTTATATAAAACAGAATACTTTTATAAAATTATTCGTTTTATTAGACTATAAATAGAATATATTATATTTTATTATGCATAGTGCCTGCATAGTGTTTTGCATAGTAAAATCTTTTTATATAAAACAGAATACTTTTATAAAGTTATTTGTTTTATTAGATTATAAATAGAATATATTATATTTTATTTAAAAAATTTTGTTTTATTAGAATATTTTATAAGAAAACCAATCTGACCGTCCATTTAAAAAGTAAATCAATGCTGGACCGTTAGAAATTAGTTACTATTCATCCATTCTCCTATAAATAGAAGCTCATTCCTTCATTATTTCTTACGAATTCACCGAAACTCTAGAGAGAAAGTATAGAGAGAAAGAAAAAAAGTATTCTATTACTTCACTACTCCTATATCCAATTGTTTCTAAGGTAAGGGTATTATTTCTTTCGTATTCATGAAGAGAACTTACATTATTCCATTATTTATTATTACATTGGAATAACTTTTGTCTATCTGCAATCTGCCGCATCACGTGGTGAAATTCTTCATTATTCCATTCTTTATTATTCTCATTGGAACATCACATGCGTGCGTTTACGCGCGTGACCTAGTTCCGTTATTTATTATTCTATTAGAATATCTTGTACGTGCGTGCGTTCTGCACGACACGTTCCTTTATTTATTATTACATTGGAATAACTTTTGCATGCATGCGTATTGCCTATCGCATGCCCGATGATTTCTTTTGTTATTCCATTCTTTATTATACTCAGTTGGTTAAAGTTTTGACTTCTATACTCCATGAAATTAGTGGAATATCCTTGATATTTGCGCTTCATCCAGTATCTTTTCATGGAAATATTCTTCTGAACATTCTTGAAGTTTACTATAAAAAGTAGTATCATGTTGACAATTTGGACGTTATTGAATTACGGATAAATTAATTCTTGAACTTGTTTTATTGGATTCTTATATCATTGTCATCATCCTCATGCTTATATTATGTTGAAAGTCATCACGTAACTGTTGTGCATAGATGGACTTGGTATGATTATGACCGAGGATTATTCGGTATAATCATGGCCGTAATGTTACAAAATGATGTGGTAAAAGTCCTCATTGGCCCGTAGTGCATTGATGGGCGATTGTTGGTATGATCATGACCATTGATGAATACACGAATATCCTTGGCCCGTAGTGCATGGATAATTTGTGGTTGTGATACTAAATGAATATCCTTGGTCGTAGTCTTGGGGATGATGTGGATTATTTATTAAGTTGAGTTCCAATGATAAAAGTGATGAAAAACCTTTTAAATCATAAAAATAGTAGATTTTATTCTTTACTTGACTCTTTTAATGGATTGCTTGTTCCGTGCCGTTAAACTTGATGTTTGTTATATTGTATCAGTTTAACACTGTTGAAGGCTAACGATAATTTATTCTGTATTATCTTAGTCATAATATTTCTTACTGGGCTAGTTGAGCTCACCCTTTTACTTTCATTGTTCTCTTCAGGAAATGAGAACGTAACAGGGACTAGTTGGGGAACGGAGTGACGATCCAAATAATAGCATTAGTAGTCCTCACTATTCTGTTAAATAGTGTGATAATAAATGTAATGAGGACTCAATTGAGTGTGGATATTGTCTAAATGACAATATTTGTATTAAAACTCACAGCATATTTTTTATCGTATTTTACACGACTGTTGTATAATTAAGTTGTATTTGAATTTTGTACCATGTATTTGGCGACTCAAGATGGGTGATGTATACCTATTTTGGGGGCATCACAGTTGGTATCAAAGCTTAGGGATATGATCCATGGCTAAGATGTGAGACAAGAACTAGGAGGGGAGAGACGGGGAATTCCTTCGCTAGTATGACCTACCTAAAATTTATTTGATATTTAATTGGTCGGTCAGAGTATAGGGATAATATGTGATATGTTAATTAACCCTTGTTTTGTGGCAGTATTTGAAAATGGCATCCGAGAATGTTGAGATTAGCAATGGAGCACAGGAGACCGTTGAGTCTCCACAGATCAATAATCAGGATAATGTGAATCAGGAAGGCAATCCTCAGGCAAACAACAACACTGACCAGATGATGAACGATGGAATGTTCAGAGGTTTTATGCAATTCATGCAACATTAGGCAAGAGCTGCTCCTGTACAAAATGCAGGTGGAAATACTGGCAACTCTCGGACGATCACCGCTAAGGAGTTCAAGGAACTGGGACCACAGGAGTTTTTTGGAGAGCCAAAACCACTTAAGGCGGAGACGTGGATAAAGCAAATTAACAAGATATTTGATGTCTTGGGATGCTCTAAGGAGAAAAAGGTTCCCTTCGCCACCTTTATGTTGCGGGCAGAGGCAAATTACGGGTGGGAATCTGTAAAGCGTACTCAACCTGCCGCACTGAAGATGACTTGGGAGAAATTCCAAGAATTGTTCAACGACAAGTACTTTCCCGAAAGTATTCGTCACATGAAAGAGGTAGAGTTCATCAAGCTGAAGCAAAACAACATGACCTTGTCGCAGTACGAAGCCAAGTTTGCCAAGTTATCCCGGTTTGCGTCCCATTTGGTTGATAATGAGGAGAGAATGACACGAATGTTTTTAGGTGGTTTGAAACCCGAGATACGTCAATATCTTATCTCTCATAAACTGTGTTTGTATTCAGATGTTGTTAATAGGGCTCAGTTATTGGAGCGCGATAATGAGTCAACCCAACCAAAAGAGAGCAGCCGACAAAATGATAATACGAGTGATAACAATCATCGAAGAGGTGACAATAAGCGTGGAGGGAATCAACATGCCAGAAATGGTAACCACTTCGGTGGTAATCATGGCCAAAACAATAAGAATGGACATTTCAAAAAGAGGAGATTCAACAATGATGGAAAGACGTCAAAGACCAAAGACCCGTTATTAAGGAAAGAGAACCACCACCTATCATATGCTTCAAATGCGGAGGGAGGACACATCGATCCAAACTGCGCGATGCCAGTCAAAGCATGTTATAATTATAGAAGAGAAGGTCACCTAGCCCGATTTTTCCGTTCACCAAAGACAAGTTCACTAGGATGGAGGCACCAAAGGCGTCCCGTAAAAGTCAAAGCCAAGAGGTCTGAGGAGCATTTTTCGTGACCTCCCAGATAAAGAAGAACCCGAACGAGGTCATCACGGGTAAGCTTATCATAAACTCTAGCAAAGTATATACCTTATTTGATACCGGTTCTACCCATTCTTTTATTTCTCCTACTTGCGCTCAACGTTTAAATTTGACTCCGGAGAAATTGGACTTTGACTTATCTGTTGAAACTCCGTTGGGAGAAATCTTCATTACATCCACTGTTTATAAGTCTTGTTTGGTTCAAATTGGTACCCTCACATTACCTGTTGATCTTACTTCATTGAAAATACTTGCATTTGACGTAATTCTAGGGTTTGATTGGTTAACTACTCATTATGCAAAAATTAATTATTTTTGTAAGGTTGCTAGCTTTCATATTCCTAACCAACCTATTATGCGAATTCAAGCAACCAAACCATTAAAATCAATCAATGTCATCTCAAGCCATAAAGCTATTCATTTATTGAAAAACGGATGTCAAGCTTTCTTAGCGCATGTCACGGATCTAAACAAAAATATGTCAGTTTTGAATGATATTTCTATTATTAATGAATTTCTGACGTATTTCTGAAGAACTTCCTGCCTACCCCGAGCATGAAATTGAATTTTATAACGACCTTGAACCCATGACAAAACCTATTTCCAAAGCCCATATCGAATGGCTCTATTGAACTTCGAGTTAAAGACCCAATTGCAGGAATTGTTAGACATCGGTTTCATTCGTCTGAAGACGTCTCCTTGGGGTGCTCCTGCTCTATTCGTGAAAAAGAAAAAACGGAGTATGCGACTTTGTATTGATTATCGGGAGTTGAATAATGTCACCATCAAAAATAGGTACCCATTGCCACGTATTGATGACCTGTTTGACCAGTTGCAAGGTGCCAAATTTTTTCAAAGATTGATCTTCGTTCTGGATATCACCAATTGAAGATTAGAACCGATGACATTCCAAAGACTGCTTTCAGAACTCGGGGGCATTATGAATTCCTAGTCATGTCTTTTGGATTGACTAATGCTCCTGCTGCCTTCATGGATATGATGAACCGAGTATTCAAGGAATATTTGGATCACTTTGTGGTCGTCTTTATTGATGACATCCTTATTTGTTCCAAAAGCCGTGAAGATCATGAGAAACCTTTGAGGCTGATACTTCAAAAGCTTCGTGAATATAAGCTTTATGCCAAGTTGAAGAAATGCAAGTTCCGGCTTGAGGAAGTATCATTCCTTAGGCACGTGGTATCAAGTCATGGATTATCTGTTGACCCAGCAAAGATTGAAGCTATTCAAAGCTGGGAGCAACCTAAATCGATGATCAAGACGTAGCTTTCTCGACTTAGTTGGTTATTATCGGAGATTCGTAGAAGGGTTTTCTCGAATCGCTACTCCCTTAACTCAAATTTGACTTTGAAAGATACAAAATTTGCTAGAAACGAGGAATGTGAGAAGAGTTTTCAAGAACTCAAGAGGAGACTCATTTCAAAGACTGCTCGGCAATACCATCCGCTCGGAGGATTTGTCATCTACAAGTGATGCTTCGAGCAAAGGGTTTGGATGTGTTCTCATGCAACATGGGAAAGTCATAGCCTATGCCTCTCGACAACTCAAAGAATATGAGAGGAATTATCCTACTCATGATTTAGAGTTAGCAAAATTGTTGTTTTTGCACTAAAGATTTGGAGGCATTACTTGTATGGGGAGAAAGTGGAGATCTTTACGGATCATAAAAGCCTCAAATATTTCTTCACTCAAAATGAACTCAACATGCGACAGAGACGTTGGCTTAAACTGTTGAAAGATTATGATCATACCATCCAATACCATCTTGAAAAGCAAATGTTGTGGTAGACGCGTTGAGTAGAAGATCATATCTTGGTCACGAAAGTACGATATTGTCAACGCAGAGGCCCATTTTGTATGACTTGCAAAAGGATGGAGATAGAGATAAAGACTCCAGAGACCCACATGATGATGGCGAATATCTGAGTAGAAACAGACTTTAATCGATAAAGTTAAAAGTCGCTTTCGCCAATGACACTGGAGGCGATGCATATGAGGAAGAAAGTAAGAGAAGGTCTTATCTTAAGGAAGCGAGAATCGATGAAGAAGGAATACTTCCAGTCAAATCCAGACTTTGTGTTCCTAACGATCCTAAGTTAAAGTATAAAATCATGATGGAGGCGCACAATACACCGTTTGTAATCCATCCTGGGAGTACCAAAATGTATCATGATCTTCGACATACATTTTGGTGGGGCAATATGAAGAGAGAGATAACGCTGTTTATCTCAAGGTATTTAACTTGTCAACGAGTCAAGGCAGAGCATCAAGTACCAAAAGGTCCATTGCAACCACTTGAAACTCCATAATGGAAGTGGGAATACATTACCATGGATTTCGTTACTGGTCTTCCCAAGGTTTCTCAAGGCATAGATGCAATTTGGGTCATTGTTGATAGATTGACCAAGTTTGCTCATTTCTTATCAATACGAGAAACTTATACACTTGAACGTCTTGGTCGTATGTACATAAACGAGATTGTAAGACTGCATGGTATGCCAGTATCCATAGATTCTGATCGAGACCCAAGATTCACTTCACGATTTTGGGTTAGTTTACAAAAAGCTATGGGCACGGATTTACGATTTAGTTCGGCATATCATCCTCAGATGGACGGACAATCAGAGAGGATTATTCAAACTCTTGAAGATTTATTAAGACTCTGTGTCCTTGACTTCAAGGGAAGTTGGGACAAGTTCTTACCATTGGTGGAGTTTTCTTACAACAACAGTTATCAAACAAGTATTGGCATGGCTCCATTCGAGGCGTTGTATGGAAGAAAGTGTCGCTCTCCAAAGATCTTTGGGATGAGGTGGGTGAAGCAACGTTGTTGGGACCGGAGTTGGTACGTATGACTACGAAAAAGATTCAAACGATCCAACAACGTATAAAAACCTCACAAGACCGACAAAAGAATTATGTTGATCTTCATCAAAAGGATGTGGAATTCGATATTGGAGATCATGTGTTGTTACGTGTTGCTCCATGGAAAGGAGTTACAAGATTTGGAAAGAGAGGAAAGCTCAATCCTCGATTCATTGGCCCATTTTAATCCTCGATCGAGTAGGATCGTAGCCTTTATAGACTCACTTTCTTTTCGCAAGTATGTCTCGTGTTCATAACGTTTTCATATATCCATGTTACGTAAATATGTGAAAGACCCGAACCACATTATTGAGTTAGAACAGACGAAAATAAATGAAAGATTTAACGTATGAAGAGGTTCTGCTCAAATTTTGGATAAGAAGGAACATATTCTACGCTCCAAGGTTATACCTCAAGTCAAAGTTTTATGGAGGAACCACGATGTTGAGGAAATGACACGGGAGTTAGAATCAAATGAAATCAAGGGATCCTTACCTCTTCGACATACCAGGTACTTACCCTAATTTCGAGGGCGAAATTTCATAAGAATGGGAGATTGTAAGACCCCAACTTTTATGAATAAAGATGAATTTTCTATAATTATTATTTTTTGAATATTATGGAATGAATTTGATATAATGTTATAGTTGTGGGTAATAGTTATAAATTTTATAAAATACGCGCAAATTGTTATATAATATTCGATTGGTCTGGAATATTCGTTTTAACGGGGAATATTCAAATGCGACGACACAATCATTAGTGGACCTAGCAACGAAATTATTGTTTCGGATTGAAAAAACGACAAAAATATTTTATGAAAATAACTACGGAAGTTTTTTCGTTAACTATTGAAACACCGGTGTTAAAAGTATGCGAAATACGCGTGGTTGCATAAGTATCACACAGGTATTGATTATTGATGCTTCGTGAGAAAGTCACTTAGTTTTGTTCAATTATTGCTTGATTGATTGTTGCATAAGATCTCACGTTAATTGATTCGATTTTTTATCGATATTTTATATATTATTAAATCAATAATTGAGACAACGGTTATTAATATTATTATTTGCAATATTAACGATGTCAGAAGTTACGCGCCAAGGAGAGGTTTGGTCACCTAATTGCGCGCGCCATAGGGAGAAATCCTTATTGAAAGCCCCTCATTCCCGGGAACGATCCGGTCGATTAATAGTGTGAATTATAATAATAATAATGAAGTTTTGTTTTATTAGTATTATTAATGTAATAAAATGTAAAAAAGTTTTTATATAAAATGCAGAATATTTTATAAAGTTATTCGTTTTATTATACTATAAATAGAATATATTATATTACATTATGCATAGTATTTTGCATAGTAAAATCTTTTTATATAAAACAAAATACTTTTATAAAGTTATTCGCTTTATTAGACTATAAATAGAATATATTATATTTTATTATGCGTAGTGTTTTCAGATAAATACTGCACATAGTGTTTTGCATAGTAAAATCTTTTTATATAAAATGTAATACTTTTATAAAGTTATTTGTTTTATTAGATTATAAATAGAATATATTATATTTTATTTAAAAATTTTTGTTTTATTAGAATATTTTATAGTAAACCAATCTGGACCGTCTGCTTTAAAAGTAAATCAATCACTGATGTTCGAATTAGTTACTATTCAGATCCATTCTCCTATAAATAAAGCTCATTCCTTCATTATTTCTTACGAATTCACCTTGAAACTCTAGAGAGAAAAGTATAGAGAGAAAGAAAAAAAGTATTCTCGCTACTTCACTACTCCTATATCCAATTGTTCTAAAGGTAAGGGTATTATTTCTTTCGTATTCATGAAGAGAACTTCATTTATTCCATTATTTATTATTACATTGGAATAACTTTATACTGCACAAGTACCGCATACGTGGTGAAATTCTTCCGTTATTCCATTCTTTATTATTACTGTTGGAACATCATGTATGCGTGCGTTTATGCATGACCGGTTCTCATTATTTATTATTACATTGAATATCCTATCTCGTGCGCTTACGCATGACACGGTTCCGTTATTTATTATTCTGTTGGAATAATATGTCTATCTGATCTATCGCATCGTACTCGATGATTTCTTTGTTATTCCATTCTTTATTATACTCAAATTGGTTAAAGTTTTGACTTCTATACTCCATGAAATTAGTGGAATATCCTTGATATTTCAAGCTTTCATCCAAAGATCTTTCATGGAAATATTCTTCCGAGCATTCTTGAATTTTACTTTACAAAGTAGTATCATGTTGACAATTTGACGCGTTATTGAATTCGGATAAATTAATTCTTGAACTTGTTTTATTGGATTCTTATATCATTGTCATCATCCTCATGCTTATATTATGTTGAAAGTCATCTATGGCTTGTTGTGCATAGATGGACTTGGTATGATTATGACCAGGGATTATTCGGTATAATCATGACCGTAATGTTACAAATGATGTGGTAAAAGTCCTCATTGGCCCGTAGTGCATTGATGGGCAGTTGTTGGTATGATCATAACCATTGATGAATATACAAATATCCTTAGCCCGTAGTGCATGGATAGTTTGTGGTTGTGATACTAATGAATATCCTTGGCCGTAGTACATGGATGATGTGGATTATTTATTAAACCGAGTTCCAAATGATAAAAGTGATGAAAAAACCTTTTAAATCATAAAAGATAGTAGATTTTATTCTCTACTGACTCTTTTTAATGGATTGCTTGTTCATGCCGTTAAACTTGATGTTTGTTATATTGTATCGCTTTAACATCTTGTTGAAGGCTAACGATAATTTATTTTGTATTATCGTAGTCATAATATTTCTTCTTGGGCTTGTTGAGCTCACCTTTTACTTTCATTGTTCTCTTCTTGAAATGAGAACGTAGCGGGGACTAGTCGGGGAACGGAGTGACGGTCCGAATAATAGCATTAGTAGTCCTCACTATTCTGTTAAATAGTGTGATAATAAATGTAATGAGGACTCAATTGAGTGTGGATATTGTCTAAATGACAATATTTGTATTAAAACTCACAGCATATGTTTGTCGTATTTTACACGACTGTTGTATAATTAAGTTGTATTTGAATTTTGTAACATGTATTTGGCGACTCAAGATGAGTGATGTATACCTATTTTGGGGGTGTCACAGAGATACGTAAAGTAGTTTTAGTTTATAATAAAGGAATGATGTTTTAAAACTAAAACATACGCTGTATAAAACAGCGGAGACCATATATTCGATAACAAGCAAGAAGGTTTATCTAGTTCCCCAAAAATTAACAGTATATACTGGAGATAGAATGAAATTTTATCTTATATATTGCAGGGAAGACTTATAGAATATAATCCTAACTATACCTAATTTGAAAAATAATCTATTAGACTATTACTATTATAGTATTGACCTTAACCAATGCATTAAGTGCTCGAACCAACGAATTTGACCCCTCAACTATAAGCCCCTCCAATAACGCATTAAACAAATTCGAAATTCCAAAACCCAAGTACTTAATTTTTGACTCTATAACCTCTAATAATCTTCTTTCAATTGGTGAAAAAATGACAATACAAGACTGGGTTTTCTCTGAGTGTATTTAAGTGAAAAGTAACTTTAGAATTTACTAGAAATAATACATACATACACACATGGTGCGGTTTCGATTTTATGCGTGCGATTTTAGCTAGTAACAAAATCGAAATCGTAAATTTGGTTATTCAACTCACTTAAAACCGTCACATACGTCAGAACTGTTGGTGCGATTCGTGCGATTTTTAGTGCAATTTCAGTTCTAATTTGATTCCTTCCTCAGGTCTAGTTAGTGTTATGTTATATACTATGGAGTACCATGAAACTTTCCAACAAGGAGAGAGTTTTTACTAACTAATTTAAGCATTTTATTCCTTCTAATACATAACTGCATATGATGCCTAAGTATTAAATCCACTTTATATTTATGTGGAGGTAGTGGGATGACACGACACATAAAAAGATTGTTTTTCTTCTAATAGATTCTATTCTAGTTCTAGCGAACAATCTCAATCATGCATGCCATAACTCATGATAATTATATAATGCCACCACTTGCACCTAAAATCCTCCTTCAATTAAAACACTACTACTACTAATATTTTCCACCTAAATTAAAATCCCCAACCTTTTCTTAAAGCATTCAAAAGTACAACCAAATGCAGACATTATCATATACTTCATACTCGTTCTGTTTTTTTTTTCTTTTTCTTTTTCCTTTTATAGTTTTTACAATATGAAATACCCATAATCTAGTAGTCAAACTTTTTAAAATGACTTATCCTCAAAAATATTCTAACTAAAATAGGAAAAAAAACTATAAGCAATGACTAATTTTCTTGAGGCGCAAAAAGTAAATCTACGTTAATGTAGGGATGTAACTTAACATATTTAAATCCGAATACAATGATATTTATATTTGGAAAAGAAAAAAAAATTTCGTATTCGTATTCGGTATTCAACAGTTTTATTAAAGTTCCATTCTAATTAATTTGCTATTTGAAAAACTATTTGAATTCAAATATTATTTATTTCCGAATAACTATCTGAATTTATTGGCATAATTAATTAAAATTAGTAAATATATAATTGAAAAATTACTATTACGATAGTAATATAACATAATACAATCAATTTAATATATAATTTTAAAAAAAATCACTTTATTAATAAAATATTTTTATAAAAGATATTAAAATTTTATAATAAGACGATTATGATATCAAATTATCTGATATCCATTATTCTATAATGCCCGTTCAAGTCAAATACTTTAAATAAATACGAACACAAACGCGGTTATCATTTAACCTTACTTGAATGTGTCTTTCGGGCAAGACTAAGTTTTTGGGCTAACGTTAATTAATGCAACTTTATATTTTTGTGATTCCAAAAAAAGTTGAATTGATAATCTGCGATCTGTGACAAAAGGGAGTATATAACAAGTTGGCCTTTCAGAGGGCTTACTAATCTTTTGGGCTGGACTTAAACTTGGTCATTCTCACAGACTCTTAGTGAAGTAGTTACATTTGTCGGCATATAAACATGGCAGGCTTTGAGTAATACTCGTATATTGTTCGACAAAATGCCTCTATGAGATGACACAAAGATACCTCTAGTATATGCTCACAAAATCACAACGAAACCTTTTAGCAATGATCCACCATCTCTTATAATACAATTATACAAGTAATTTGCTAGCTAGAAACTAGATTGATGGATAGTTAATCCTATGAATGTAGTATTGTTACTTAACTTCTTATATTGACATTTGTAACAAGTCTGTTGATTTTAAATAGTAAGTTGTCTTGGTTTTCTTCTGAAATTATGTCAAGTACTTTGGACATTGTGATATGTGTATTTCTCTAAAGAGATGGTCGGGAAAAAAGTTGAAAAGTTGATATATATATATATATATATATATATATGTTAAAAATCTATAGTCATAGTCAGAGGCAGAACTAGGGGGCATATGACCCTGGTAGATCGGCGGCCCAAGCGGAATTAGGGGTGGGGGTGGATGTAAAACCCCAAATTATTATTAATGAAATTAAATTTCCTCTATTTATTATGTTGAAATAGTAAGGGTTGATTTGATTAATGTGGTGAGTTATGGGTAAAATACGCAGTTATTTCAAACATGCAAGTGATTATAACATATTCATTGTTGTTGGAGAATATTCGTTTGGTCGTAGAATATTCTTACTGTCAGGGAATATTCATACGACGGCAAATTTCTTGACCTTGTGTATAATGTAAGTGAGCGATTGGAGGAAAAGAAACGAAGAATAAGTTGTTTATAAATAATCTGGCGTAATTATTCTGGAATTATCACCGTTAGAATACTTGGTTGTTTAAACACAAGAAGACACGATATTGCACCAATTATTGATTCTTACGTAAGAAAGTATTACTCAATAATTGTTACGATGATCTTGCTTCAATATTATATTTTATTGATTCAATAATTGCTACGTTGATATTATTGTTGTTTTAATAATTGTCACTGCACAATATTTTCATTATCAGATCAATAATTCATATTATTTGAATAATATTATTAGATAACATTATTGACAATGTCTAGAAAGTTCTGTCTAAGAAAATGTTTGGTCATCTAATTGCACGCCAATAAGAAGAAATCCTTATTGGAAAGTCCCCTCTTTCTTGTGAACTGCCTGGTTGTCAGTATTGTGATTCTGTAATATTATTAGTGAATAATTAATTATTGATTTATATGATGAGAAAAATATTGATTTTATGTGGATATAGATGGAGAAAATTTTTAATGTGATAATTGTTGAAAATTAATATTTTATCTTTTTCTAATAAAATAATTTATTTAAATATATTATTTTAATAATATAATAATGGTGATATTTTTACAATGAATGTGGGATATATGAGTATATGAGGAGGAAGAGTATTTTTATTGAATTAAATGATTAACACATGTTTTGTATGTCGGTAGACCCCAATTATTAATCAAATTTGATTATAGCACAGAAAATCGTCTGCTTTGAGATTTGGTCAATTTCTGTTTGGAATTTGGAAAAACTTTCTTCTGCAAAGTTGTAGAGAATGAAATTTTCTATGAAAAGGACATGTGGTTCGAATTTTTCTGATAAAAAGGTTATTTATTATGAACTATTGAAGTTCCAAAGTTCCGAAATAATTGATTTTTGAAAGTTTTATTTATTTTTTTGATAAAAAACATTTTTTGTATTTTGTGGACATCATTAACATGTGCAAAGTGCTGAAATCAAATGTCTAGAGGTGGGCTAAGGAAAATTTGATAAATATATTAATATTATATTAAATTTTCTACTTTGGTGTTCTAAGCATTTTTCTATAAATAGGGTGCTTAGGTTAGAAATGAAAATCACACCAGAAACTGAAGTTTTCTCTCTATTTCTCTCTCGATATATTGAGCGTATTCTTGTGAGTATTTTAATACTTTGAGTGTTGCTATACGGTGCAAATTCAAGTCATATCCTATATCCGGTGTTTCAACTAGAAGTACTTCTTTTCGAGGTAAGGGATGTTATTTTTTTTCATATATGATATTATTTCTTTCAATATCATTATGCCGAAGTATTGATCTGAACTTTTAATCAAATTTAGAACTTTTGTGTCTGGTTACTTATTCACGATACTGCCTTATTCACGAATCTGACCTTATTCATAGAAAAATTAAATTTTTGTATTTTGTCCAAAATATCTATTATGGATACTAGCTTTGATTGTATCCATGTTTTGATCATTCTTGAATTTTACTTCACCATGATTGTTTATGAAGTATTCTTGAACTCAGATTGTTTAAAGAATCTTAATCCATAATACTTTTCTTTTGTTTCACCGGATTCGTTTTCTTTAAAATTATTGTCATCATCCTCGATCCTAAATGATGATGTTCTTGAATATCTTTGGCTGTAGTACAAAAGATGGTTGATTTTATGATGAATATCTTTGCTTAGTAGTGCAAAGATGTACGTGTGTTGAGATGAACACGTATCGATCGATGAATATCTTTGGCACAGTAGTGCAAAGATGAATATATGATTCAAGATGTGCATTGATTGATGTTACAGGGATAAAATAATAATGATGGACTTTTAAATTCATAGATTATAGTAGATTTCATTCTCTACGTAACTTATCTATGAATTATTATTTCCGCTACTGATCTGAAACTTGTTGTCTATTGTATTCTATCAGATTTTTCCCTGTTGAAGACTAACGATAATTTGTTATATATTATCTTAGTCATAATATTCTTTACTGGGCTAGTTGAGCCCACCCTTTTCCTTTTTGTTCCATTTTTCTTCTCAGGAGGCGAGAATGTAGCGAGTACTAGTCTGAGTACGGAATGAAGGTTCTATGAAGTTATTTTAGTAGTTCTCACCATTTTTGTAAAGTATTGTATCAATAATTGTAATGAGGACTTAGTTGGGTATGTATATTGTCTAGATGACAATATTTGTATTTAAACTTACAGTTTATGGATTGTATTAATAAAGTTGTAGTTGTTTCTGTACCATGTTATTGACGACTCAGAATGTGTGATGTATACCTATTTTGAGGGCGTCACAGTGGAGGAGGAGGGGGGCAGCCAGCCAGGCGCCAGCCACAAAGGCCAAAGCCACTGCTTGTCGCCTCATCTGCAGAGTGCAGTCTGCTCCGGTCTTCTTCTTCGTTGTAGGTTTTTTTTTTAGAAACATGAAACGACGTCGTTTCATTAAAAAAAAAATAAAAAATTACTATCATGGCATCAGGTAGGATTACAATTAGGGATTTTAACTTTCTTGATCTTCCGCTCTCTTACCACCTCTGTTTGCTCTCTTGCCTCCTCCTCATGACCGCAGATCCGCCTTAGCTTTGCTCCTCTTTCATTCTTCTCCTCTCTTCGCCTCATCAGGTTTGTTTTTCTTGATTTGAACTTTGAAGTAAATTTTTTTTAAATTACTAGCTATTTTGTTAATTGTTATTTAGCTAGACAGTTCAATACTTCAATTACTTATTTACTTTTGCTGCTATTATACTCTTTGTGGAATATAATTTGGTTCTGTTAGTTGCTGTTATTAATTATTATACTCTTTTTGTGCAACATTTTTTTATTATTTTTTTTTCTCAAATTGAACTCTCTTTTTTGACACGGAGTAATTACTAATTAGTACAGTATAATTTTACGGGAACAAAACATTCAATCATTGTGTTTAAGAGTTTTTTTGATCTAACACTGAAGTTTTTATGTATATTCGGATATGCTTGATCTTGTGCAATGGAATTGGTAGGTGGAGCTCCTTTACTGTAGTTCTATGTGATACTTTAAATTAATGAAATTATTGATTAGCAATTGATGTTTTTATTTATATTAGATTATGGATAAATACTTGATTAAGCGACAAAGAACTGTTGATTCTTCTAATAATCAATTATCAAGTTCCAAAGCAAGTGGTAGTATTAATAATTTCGGCCCACTTGGTTTAAAATTTTTGACCCCCTTACGAAAACGTTCTGGTTCCGCCACTGGTCATAGTCGTCTGTAATCAACAGTCCGTCAAATAATTGAGCGGACGATAATTATAAACATTGTCCGTCCAACTATTTAACTGATAATTTAACTACTGTGCATACGGACTCCCCCTATATACACACACATGAAGTCATGGCACCACTATGTTTTATTGATGAATATGCCAATCTCGCCAAGGGGATGGGCACCATCTCCCGGTATGGGTTCAGACAAAGGTAATCAATCCCTTGAGAATACTTGTTTTTTTAACTTTTAGTGATCGACTAAACTAAAATCTAAATAAGGGTGCTAGCTGAAATCCAAGTGTTTAATGAATCAAGGATTATGATATATTTTGGACGGAAATCTACTAAATGATCAAACTACTGATACATGATCATTCTGATCTACAAGATCCCTCATGAACATTATCAGTGAATGATCCTATTGGGGCCAACTTGTACATTTCACTTGGGAGGAATTGGCCAAAAGTGATATAAACTGATGTTCGATATCTTAACACAAACTCTTCTGGTTTGAAAAAAGCAGAAAGGGACATTGTTTCATGGGGGAGAAGAGAAAGGATAGATGAGAGCAATGGGCATGTTTTATTTAAGCAAATTGCTACTATATTGAAAAGGACATGGTCAGCAATAACCTCATATTCTGTTGCTTGCAAGTTGATGAGTTATCCACTTGTACGTTAAATAAATAGCCGACTTACTTGTATCTGTATTTTATTTGGAACTTGGGACAGAACATTTTAAATTGGAACCCACATTTTTAATGAAAAGACAAAACTATCCTTTACAATTATTTTGTATTTAAAGAAAAACAAATGATTTACTTTAATTATGAAATAGTAAAAGTATATTCTTCTATTTTTAATAACGACTAGTTGATAATCCGTTCAATGCACGGACTAGTTTGAATAATAATTTTAATAATTTGTCATATATTCATATCAAAAAAATTAATGCATAATTCACTAATTATTTTTACCCGTAAGTGCCTAATAACACTAATCAAATAATAATATTTGAGTTTAATTGGAATACTAATTCCTAATAAATTTTTGTGCTAAATTAAATTGATTATAGTAATATTTGAGAAAGAAAACCTACACTATATATTTTAATTAATTAATTTAATAATGATATTTTCAAATTTTTAATTGGCTATATCTAAAAACTAAATATCTTAATAAAATTATAATAATTAAATAATCTTACATAAAATTGGTCAAGATATATTATCTTAAACAATTGTTTTAATAAAAAATATTATAATAAGTTTGGTAGAACGAAAAATAAATATTTTAGACTTACCTTCTCTTGTTAGAGAATAAAAATAAAAAATTATTTACCTTTTACTAACATAAACCGAGTTAACCCTTAATTAATTCAGTGAATTTTTCAATTGAACATATATAGGTATTGATTTTAATTGATGATGTCATCTTAAATCATCATTTATGTGTATTTATATATAAGAATAGAAGAATAAACTCAATTAATTAAGAGTGGACTCAACGATTTTTTCAATTGATATGATTTGATGATGTCATCATTTAATAAAATTTAAGAATAGAAGAATAGATGAGTTAACTCACTTAATTAATTAAGTGAGTTAACTCACTTAATTAATTAAGAGCGGACTCAACAATTTTTTCAATTGATTTGATTTGATGATGTCATCATTTAATAAAATTTTCCAATTAATTTAATTTGATGATATCATCATTTATGTATATTTATATATATACTAGTTGGTAGCCCGTGCAACGCACGGACTAGTTTGAATAACAAATTATATAATATATTAAAATTACAATGAGAAAAATATTTTTTTATAATACATTATTTTTATATCTACATGTAAAATCTTTTGATAATGTATGTGTTGTCTTCGTTCAATCTTTTGATGTATTGTGCTCGTTGGTTGAATCTCAAAATGAGCATCATGTGATTATCCCACATATATAATATATATAAGATAAATAATCTATTTATAAGATAACAACTTTTAATTCTTGGTAATATTTATTTATGAAGTAATATAAAATTTAGAATACTACCTCTTCATCAAGCAATATAGCTGTAGTGTTGACAATTTGTCGAGTACTCAAATTGATCCCATCTCACTTTCTTGTTAATATGACCTTTATTGTATAATCATCTCTACGACTCAAGACAAATCATCATCATCCTCAATTCCATCATCATCATCTGCGTGCCTCACCCCAAAAAAACCTCTTCGCATAATCTCTTGAATCAAAAAGAAATCCAATATGCCTAAGTAATGTACAATATGTTTGCTAATAGTAACTGAAATTAAACCTAATAGTAGATGCACAAATACCATTTTTATTGACAAAAGCTTACATATAAAGTGAAACAAATGTAGATGTAAAAGTACTTTTTATTGTGTAGTATGAGGTTTTTATAGGGTGAAATACTTATGATAAGTAGTATTTTTATTAAATGTATTTAAATTTTCATTTGTAATTGCTTTAGTGAGAAGTCATATACTTAATGATTTTATTAAAGATTTTTTAATGTTCATGACTCTTCCTTTTCCGATTTTTAATTATTTTTTTAATGATGTTTTAAATGTTCATGAATGTTAATAAATATATTTTAAATCTTAATGTTCATGACTCTTCCTTTTCATAACTTATATGTATGACTAATGTTCATGAATGTTAATAAATATATTTTAAATGTTAATGTTCATGACTCTTACTTTTCATAACTTACATGTATGACTAACTCTCATTAAAAATCAAATCGATTTCAATTGATTTGAAATTGATTGAGTTAAGGATTGACAAATTGATTAATTGATTTGAAATTGATTGAGTTAAGTATAAATTGATTTAAAATTTGGAAGCCAGATTTATTAATTGATTTGAAATTGATTGTCAAATTGATTTCAATTGAATTGATTGAGTTAAGGATAGGCAAATTGATTAATTGATTTGAAATTGATTGAGTTAAAGATAAATTGATTCAGATTGATTAATTGATTTGAAATTGATTGTCAAATTGATTTCAATTGATTGAGTTAAGGGGTTGTGCTGTATTTATATATATAATAATATAATAATATAAATTGATTGAGTTAAGGATAAATTGATTTGAAATTTGGAAGATTTGAAAATAAAGTTATAAATTGATTTTAATTGATTTCATTTGATTGAAATCAATTGCATTGATTTCAATTGAATGAAATCAATTGCTTGTGTTAATATTTATATAGGAAGATGAATGGTCAATATTTTTTATCCGTATTATGGTACTTCTACACTCTTCATTCCTTTTAACTAAATTTTAAAGACTAAAAGTTATTTATTTATTAGTATTTGTTAATTGTTAATTTAAAAAATATTGATTACTTAATTTTTATACTACCCTCACATTAAATAGTAATTAATTTTTTATTAAATTTTGAATGGGAAGATGAATGGTCAATATTTTTATCCCTTTTATGGTTCTACCCTCTTCATTCATTTTTAACTAAATTTTAAAGACTAAAATTTATTTATTTATTAGTATTTGTTAATTGTTAATTTTAAAAATATTAATTACTTAATTTTATAATACCCTCACATTAAATAGTAATTAATTTTTTTTTTAAATTTTAAAAATATATATTAAAATTTATATCTATTTTGATCGATTAAATAAATCATTAATTATATTACTAATTTGGGAACTAATATTTTCACATGTATTTAAAATTGATGAGTTGAGGATAAATTGATTTGAAATTTGGAAGATTTGAAAATAAAGTTATAAATTGATTTCAATTGATTGAAATCAATTGCTTATCTTTAATATTTATATTGATATATTGATATATTGATATATAATAATATAATAATATAAATTGATTGAGTTAAGGATAAATTGATTTGAAATTTGGAAGATTTGAAAATAAAGTTATAAATTGATTTTAATTGATTTCATTTGATTGAAATCAATTGCATTGATTTCAATTGATTTCAATTGATTGAAATCAATTGCTTGTGTTATGAGTATGGGAAGATGAATGGTCAATATTTTTATCCAAGTATTATGGTACTACACTCTTCATTCCTTTTAACTAAATTTTAAAGACTAAAACTTATTTATTTATTAGTATTTGTTAATTGTTAATTTTAAAAATATTAATTACTTAATTTTATATACTACCCTCACATTAAATAGTAATTAATTTTTATTAAATTTTGAATTGGGAAGATGAATGGTCAATATTTTTTATCCGTTTTATGGTACTACCCTCTTCATTCATTTTACCTAAATTTTAAAGACTAAAATTTATTTATTTATTAGTATTCGTTAATTGTTAATTTTAAAAATATTAATTACTTAATTTTATACTACCCTCACATTAAATAGTAATTAATTTTTATTAAATTTTAAAATATATATATTAAAATTTATATCTATTTTGATCGATTAAATAAATCATTAATTATATTACTAATTTGGGAATTAATATTTTCACATGTATTTAAAATTGATTGAGTTAAGGATAAATTGATTTGAAATTTGGAAGATTTAAAATAAAGTTATAAATTGATTTCAATTGATTGAAATCAATTGCTTATCTTTATTTATATTTATATTGATATATTGATTGTAGGACCATTTTTCTCCTTTAGTTTTTTTTTTTTTTTTATTGTTAAGACTTTTTTTAGTTCTTATTGTTTGATTTTCCATTATTGTTTGATTTTTGCAATTGATTTGATTACGTGTATTTATATTGATTGAGTTTAGTTTTTTTTTCATTTTTATTGTTAAGACTTTTTTTCGTTCTTATTGTTTGATTTTCCATTATTGTTTGATTTTTGAAATTGATTTGATTATGTGTATTTATATATTGTTATTGAAGAGAAAATAAAAATAAAAAAATTATTTATGTGTACCATCATTTATGTGTATTTATATATAAGAATAGAAGAATAGATGAGTTATCAAATTAAGTGAGTTAACTCACTTAATTAATTAAGAGTGAACTCAACGATTTTTTTAATTGATGATGTCATTATTTTAATTGATTTCAAATTAGGGACTGTGTTATATATATATATATATATATATATATATATATATATATATATATTGATTTATGTATATTTTTATATATAAGTATTGATTTGTAGAGTGCCAATGTCATCACCCTTTTTTCTCCAAATATATCTTTCCTCTCTTCCCATTCATCACCATATTTTATGACAGGAACATTCTAAGACTATGGAGTTGTTTGATAAAATTGAACGAGAAAGGTAATAATTGATAAAATTAAATAAAAAATTTTGAATATATAAAAAAAATTAAATGAGTAGAATGGAATAGAAATTCTGAATACAAAATGAAATAATGTGTTTGATAATTGGTTGTTTAAAACATTTGAATACGTATATTTTCTTATTTTAATCTTCTAGGTTGTTATGAACAAATTTATTATGTAATTATAAATAAACATTATTATCTAATAAAAATTAAATATAAATTTTTGAACAATTTTGATGAAGTATACTATTAGTGATATAATTTTAGTAATAGAACATAAAAATATTAATAATATTCTACCGGTACATAAAATCAAAATAAAAGACTACAACAACATTGATTAAATTTGTTATTGACCAATTTGTTAAAGAAAAATAAAAAACAATCTGTACATAACAAGATTCGTTTACAATAGTAAAAAAAAAGAAGATAAATATTGAATATAATTTTTAATTGTCAATAATGGTATGTAAGTTAAAAAAATTTATAAGAATTATACGAACACATTCAGATACA
Organism: Panax ginseng; assembly: GCA_020205605.1. Taxonomy (NCBI): domain Eukaryota; kingdom Viridiplantae; phylum Streptophyta; class Magnoliopsida; order Apiales; family Araliaceae; genus Panax; species Panax ginseng. The sequence goes on along the minus strand of CM035137.1, from coordinate 22,848,611 downwards.
TTCAGAGTTTAAAAGTTATAAAACAAACGATATGAATGACTTAATCGGTTAAATTTTGACTCATTCATACTCGTTCAAAAGTAAACAAAAATCCTGTATGTCTGCTCTAATATTAAAATAATATTTTTTTTGAAAATAAGAATTCATAATTTATTTAAATTGTTTTATAGGAGCTTTATTAACCTTTTATTACACTATGCCTTAAAATTATACTTTGAGAATTTAGCTTCTGGTTAATAAGATGGTGTTTTTTAAGTATTACATTCATTTTCGTTTTAGTCCCCAGTGTTTTTCAGAATTCCAAATAAAGCCTTATTATTATTTTTTTTACAAGGAATCTCAACTATTTGAGAAGATAAAGAAAAGAATACGCTCTTGAGTGTGCCTAATAGTATTCGGCTCGTCAGTCATTTTTCCTACAATGGAGGGCCTAAAAGTAACGAATATACCCTTATACAGACGAGGAAAAAAGAGCAATAGAAGTCAGTCGGCCCATCAAAAAAACTGCAAACAATGTTGATTGCAACCAACTGAATGTGGTGGACATGGAAGGAAAAACAGAGTACCAAAATGGGACACAAAGATAAAGTATATATTATGTAAACTTCCATTTTCTGCATATACAATTCATTCTATTGTCATATAAGGGGAGTAGTAAATTTTGCAAGAAGAAAAGAAACTCAAATGAAAAGTGAGAAGAGAAAATGATGAATCAGTTAGGATTCTTACAAGCACAAATCAACAAAGAGAAACCAGCCCTTTCCTGCTCCAATTTTTTCTCCACCAACCACAGCCTGCTATCCAATCCACTCCTTGGCCTAAACAAGAAAATTGCATAGCCAGATTTTGGATTGAAGAACCAATCATGAACATCCCACATCATATCTACCAAGCAACCATCAAGGAATATTGTCTGATTCCCCCGAAAATTCCATCGTAATCTTTTTACCTGAATCACATTCTTCTTATCAATACAAACAGATAACATGGAATTCCTCCGTCCCCTATCACATTCTTCTGTAATGCACTTGACCAAAATGTCATGACATGTGCCAGTATTGAAGAATTGAGCCTTAGTTGAATACACTGCGCTACCAGAGAAATGTTCACTTCGCGATACTAATGAAAATTTTGATACAGGAATGTTGGATGTGAGCTTCTTCACGTGTACGTCTTCTTTCATGTCTCCAATAAGTAGGCCTAGCTCTGAGTTGAATAAAACTGCGATATAAAATCCATCAGTTGGCTCAGGTCCAGCATCGTATCTAGCAGAGGAAAGATCCCAAATGATTTCAATCTTTGTATTGGCGGACTCGAAGCTTTTTTGTGTGCCTCTAATCTTTGTCAATTGCCACTGCTTTGTGTTAAATTTGGAAGGAGAAGATGGGGGGTCATCAATGATAGTAATAGTGAATCCTTGGCCCATGAGGTTGGACCAGGTCACCGTGATCAAGAGTTGATATTGGGTGGAGAGCTTGACTTTATAGATACATGTAACTGTATCTTGAATTGAAGGGATCAAGCTAGGAGAAAGAATAGCCTGATTTGATGGTCCGGAACAATATGAATCCGATACTTTAATGGCATGCTCACTGTAACAAGTTGCTATATTTCTCATCTTTGGAGACAACCCTCAGAAAAACAAATTTGAAACTGAAATTCCTCCCCTTGACAAGAAATAGTACTATATATATGTATGTATGTATGTATAAAGAAGAAACAGAGCAAAACAGAGGGATTACTATTATCCTTTGCCTTTGTTGGAAGGAAAAGGAGGCTTTTGAAGATTATAAAAGACAGGTGGTTCTGTGAGCCTTGCTTATCTATGGAACTTCTGACCTTGCAGTGATAAAAGCAAGCATAGTTTGTAACTGTAAAATCAGGTTAATGGCCAACCCGTCTGCGTTTAATAGGAATCTCTTACCTTAATAAAATCTCTAATAAAGGACGATAAGAAGAAGAAAATATATACTAATATAGTAATATACGAAGAAAATTTAATGGGTTTGAATATTCTAGTGATATTTCGTTTGATACGTATAAGATATATATATATATATATATATATATATATATATATATATATATAAAGAAATGGATAGGAATTGTCAAATACTAAAAGTTTGACCTTTTGCATTATGAAGATAGAAAAAGGTGGGTTAGTTTGCTAATTTGGTATCTCTGAACTAATCAAAGATAGAGATATTTTCTAGGAAAAAAGGAGGAAGAGAAAGTGAGATCATTTGTTTAAGGTAATGTTTGTAATTAGGAAAACTTGTGGGAAAATGAAGGCAAAATAAATGAAAACTAAATATCTAGTGAGGCTTTTCAAACCATTTATTATTGATATTTTATTTATTTTTTAGAAGTATTGGTAGTTATATTTATATAAATTAAGTCTTCTTCTATTTTTCTATTAATTTTTGTTTTACTTTTTCTTTTTTGCCCTCGGCATTTTCCAAATGTAACCTAAAAGGTGTATTTCAATTTTGTTTTATTGGGTTTTAAGCGTTGGGATTTGGTTAGGTTAATTGAGTGTGACATATATAAGCCGGAGAAGGGAGTATCAGAGCGATACTTTAGTTGAACATCATGTGCAAGGGAGGAATTGCATGCTATCCGATACTGATGATGAATAATTGATGGTGGTAGTTGGGCCCAAAGTATTAAATAGTAGGCAGGACAGCCACCAACTAGGCAACCAGAAACAAAGACTGCCTATCTTTTTCCAAATTTGCACCTTTTATCCCTCTTCTTCGCCATATAGAGTTTTTCAACATTCAAATAAATATATTCTTAGTGTGACTTATGAAAAGGGGCACTATTTTCACATGTATTTTTGATATTTTTATATGATTCTTTCTCCTCTCACATGAAGATGAGACCCACTGTATGCTCATGCGAAATAGAACCATATAAAAATATCAAAATTACATGTACAAATATCAATTCTCTTATGAAAATCACCACAAAAACATAAAGAGTTAGAGGAGCACTACTTACACATGTATTTTTGATATTTCCACATGATCTTTCTCACATGAAAGTTAGACCCACTTTATTCGAATCATGTAGAAATATCAAAAATACATGTGAAAATATAAATTTTATTATCATTGTGTAATATGTGTATAATATGATGATAGAGTAAAACAAATGTTTCTACATCGATCAGTAGTATAAATTCATAGCTGGGGCATTTATTAAGAGAAATTAAGTGAGCTTCTTTCTTCACTATAAAGTTGGAAAGTGATTTGATGGAATTGGAAACGCATAGGTAAATTAAAGAATCAATTAAGAAAGAAATTGAATGTTTTATGTATTTCAGTTTACATCTTTTCCCTTATACGAGCTACTAGCATTTATGAAGCAAAAGCTCCTATTACTATTACTATTACTATTAGTAATTTGAAAAGGTCATATTGCTAAATTTGATTCTTAAATTAAAATAAAAACCAACACCTAAAGTTCATTTCAAAGCTCCAACAGGCAATAGCCCCCGAGTTACACATAACCCAATTTGAAACTCATCAACAAGTTAATACAGGCAATGGCCAATGGGTAATGGGTTGATGGATTAGGCAGCCCCATCACACATGTGATGTGATAGAAGGCTGGAGTGAGTTACTGGTTCGGCTCACAAGTCTCAGTGTCTCACCTTAAAAGGCTTAACAAACAATCTCCATCAATCTTCTCAGCATCCAAATCCAAAACTATTATACATACATACATACATACATTTATACATACATGATATAAATGGCTGCTTACTCTACTCCCTCCGTCCCTTAATATATGTGATTTTAAAATTCTGCACAAAAATTAAGAAAAAGATTGTATAATATTAATTATCTATAATATCTTTAAATTTTCATAATTATCATACTTATCTCATACTCTCTCATTTGTAATATTTTTCAATGAAATACAATTTTAAAAAGATTATAGTTAATTCTCCTAAATTATATAAAATATCAAATAATTTTTTTAAAAAAATAAATCATTTATATACTATATTAAGGGACGGACTGAAAGAGTATTAAACAAAACAAAAGAAAACAAAAATGGGCAAGGGAAGTTGGTTTGTTAGTTGGTCCGTTATGGACTTAAAGTTCTTTTAAGTACAACTGACCCTAAAAACCTGTTTGAAATGGGTGATAAGAGCTTAAAAATAAGGCCGGAGAATGCAGAATTCCACATGGAAAGAATTTTTGAATGTCAGCCCCAAAATGTAAATATTATATTTATATGATTTATTTACTTCTGTAGTAAAAGTTGCTTATTATATCTGGTGATGTAATTTTTACTAGTAAAATTTCCCCTTTTTAAATGCAGAATTAAATCAGTTTTTTTTTTTTTTACACAAAACAGAAAATTGAAGGAAGATATTCTAATTAATGTTCAGGTAGCCTAGGTGTCCTCACGGATCTGGTTATCATAAAATTAATTTCATGGTAAGTTGGTCAAATGACCAATACAGTGCTGACACGCAAAGAGAGAGATCACCTCTCAACCCGCGTGTCGACACTGTATTGATCAATTGACCAAAATTAATTTCATACTAACCACTTTCATGTCCCCACTGTTTAAACAACGAATTTAGGAATGTTTGTCAAGAATACTAAACTTTTGATCGATTAATATTAATCAAATGAAAAAGATATAAATTGTGACCATGTTTTATAAATGGGTTATATTAATATACACAACCTATAGCGACGAGTTTTTTGGACTATCGCGACGGTTCACCTGTCGCTATATCCCAAAATAACTATGAAGACGGATGAAACCGTCGCTATAACCCAAAAAACTGTCGTCATAGCCAATTGTGTAATACACATGTGTACATACATTTTTTTCATTTATAAATTAAGGTGGTCAATATGTATGTTTGGTGTAATTTTATTTCTCTTTTTTAAAAAAAAATAAAAATAAAAATAAAGAAATGTGATCCTACGTTTCTGTATATCTACATTTTTGATATATATAATAAACAAGGAAACAGAGAGGGATTTGATACAGGACTGGAGAGATCAAATATGATAAAGAAGGCAAATCTGCTCACCTGCGTTTACTCTTCGGCTTGTTGCAAAAGCAACTATGATGAATAAACCCCAGGCCCAGGCATAAGCATGGCTAATGAACATTATGAATGGACCACGGACTTCTAAAATGGTTCCCCATTTTTTGTATCCTTCAATTTCGTATGGAAGTAAATATCAATAATAATATACAAGAGTAGTCATTAGATTGGTATATACAAGAGCAGCTACCAAATGTACACCCAGGAATTACACATTAATTCTTAATTTGCATATACCCTATAATAGTGTATATTAAAGAAGTTAAGGTACTCCACAACCACAATTTTCACAAAGTCAAGTAATGAGATCTCAAGCCTCGAAGCTATGTATGTATGTATGTATGTAGTAGGATGATCACCAATGATACGTTATATACAGCCAACTCTAATATGCTCACAGTAACAACTTTGTGAATGGCTTAAGCAATCAAACATATGATATTCACATAGCTAGTTGCTATATGAATTTCATATATGTTAAATCATAATATGTTAAATTAAGTACCAATGTCATGATGATTGGGTTGTCGTTTTGTGTCATATTATAATAAACTGCTTCTATCAGGAAATAACTTCCACCATCAACTACTTGACAATATAATCACTATAATATGACATTTTGCAACACTTTTGTCTTGTAAGAAGAAATGCACATGTGCCTCTAAACCCCACATTAATTAGAAGATTACTGATATAGTTGTTACGATTGTGAGCTAATCTAAGCTTTCTTCTACCTAATTTGATTTTGATACTTCGTAAACTATTAAACTAACCAAAATGATGATGTTCGCTGCATTATCATCATAATTAGTGTACAGTTTAATGAAACTTCAAAATATCATTTCCCAGTAGTATGTCACAATCTAGCTGGCATGCATGTATGCAACTATTCTCCTTCCTAAAATAAAGCCTCAAAATACAATAAAGATGCCAAATCCAAAACAAAACACCACCAGTACAGGCTTTATAATTTTTGCATGTCTCAGATCACATACTGAACAAAATCTAAAGAGTTAAGACGGATTCTAAATTTAGTACATTGAAAGAAATATAACAACATTTGCATATAGTACGAAAAAATAGATACTATAATAGTTGTAGCAAAATTATTGTAGATGAAAAGGTTGTAAAGCACCACAGATTGCCAAGACTCATTTTTACATCCAATATTACTAAGGCTACTACAAGTCAAAAAAACGTAATGTAAGGGCAAACTTCTACAGTTCTATTGAATCTAAAAAATAATAGTGTATTCGTGTGCGTGTTTGAGTGTGTGGGAGTGAGAGAGAGAGAGAGAGACACGAGGGTAAATATAGATGTCCAAATAGTGAGTGATGTGTTGGTGTGCATTTTTTCAAGGGTGTTGATGCACATACTTTAAGTTCAACGTCACAGAGGGTCTCAAAGACAAATTTTCTTTTTTACTAGGTTGAACCACAATATGTATACTTAATTATAATTTACACGAATAAATAAATAAATAAATAAAATAAGAGGATCCAAGTCCTAGAGGTAACAGTTACTATGCTTGAGCAACTACATGCTACAGCCTGTAGACCATCTGGGAACTGAGTAAATAATTGTATGTTATTGTAGCTACACTTTACAATCTTAACCTAAGAAGGAACTTGCCTTGAAAGCATTGTGGGAGAATCACCATGAAACAGAGGAGGCGGTCCCTAGAACACCCATCTCCCCAACTAGTCCCCCACCTCCAAGCCAAGAACACAAAGGACAATTCTTTGAGAGCACTAGAGGAGGTAAAGAAAAAGAAAACAGTATAATCTATCATTGTCATGCGCCATGCTTGTTTCCTTCTATGCTGTCTCTACTATTTGATGTTGTCCCTTTCTTTTAATTGCAGGTTCAAATATTACACTCGAAGGGTGTTATGAATCTCTTCAGTCTCATCTGAGTATCGCCACAAACATCACTCACAAGCTCAAGCTCCATAGTGTTTCTTTCTCTTCATAAAGAGATGCACAATTGAAGTACTTAAAAGAAAAAACAACCCGCCTCAGGAACCATATTAGCTAAGATTCCTTGATAATAGTGTCAAAAGCTTAAGTTTCTCAGAGAATGGAAAATCATAACTTGGGTCATTAACAACGCACTCTGAGCTTCGAGTTTAAGAGCAACTAGACCTTAGCCAACTATCTTGCCAAGTCAGACACCAAAATCACTAGTTAGATGCCTCCCCCCCACCCCCAACCCCAACCCCACAAAAAAAATACCAGAATGATATGTTCCAGAGAACTCTACTTAATCTCCGAACAAAGAACCTAACTAAAAGAACCAACTGGTAGAAATAATTATCTTTACTGATAGAGGCATAGAGCTCAGTAGATTGATCAGTCAGAAATAATAATTCATAATTTGCAGAATAGAAGCAACTATATTCCTGAGCTCATGCACAGACTAATTTCCACGATGTCTTGCTAAGGTCCTATGCTAAGCAATAAAGCATGCACATACGATACAAGTGTTTCAGACATCTTATATTGGGACCTAAAAATTGAAGTGAATTTTTTTATTGGATGATTGTAAGACCAATCTTGCTTTCTAAATTTATTGTTGGGCGACTATGGTGCAACAAGGGTTGAATTAAATCGTATCTTGTGAGAGAGAGATCTGAGAGGTAACTTTAACAGGAGATTAAAGAAACACTATCTTCGATGATTTGGGGACATAATTTGTTGAGCTGAGTTGAATATTCTCAGTGCGAGTGTGCGACTTCTTAAAAGAACTTTAACAAAATATTTGAATTCTAACTGTTTTTCTTTTTGTTTCTACTTGACAGTTTTCATTTCATAAAGTTATACAGTAAATAGTAAATAAAAGAACATATTTGCCCTTTTTCTCTTGAATATAGAAGCTTTCTTGGGCTTTCCAACTTAATTGGTTATGATGCTCCTATCAACTGAGGGAAACATAACGATTCCCTTATGATTTTCACTAATTTGAATCACATCCATAAGTTTCATCATTAAGCAAAAGCGAGGATATTTATATACTAGGAAGTTGTAAAATGATTCATTCAGACAAAAAAAATTCCTTCCAAACCATGCATATATTATTGTTAGTGTTTATGAATTTATTGCCAAAATCTTCAAATAGCAAAGATATGAGTAGCTTGAATCGGTACAAAAGTTTCTAGTTTCCTATAGAACAATAACCAAACATAGTTATTCTTGTAGTAGTATTTCAAAAAGAAAAAGGCAGACCTCTTGGCATTCTGAGCATATAAAATCCTTGAGCCAATTTTCCACTAGATGGGATTGACATAATTAGTAAACCTACCTGCCAAACAACAAAAAGTAAAATCAAAGTCAGTATTCTTGTATAGAGAACAGCTTCATCAAAAAGCAAGCTTAAGATGAACTGGGCTATATCAGAAATGTATGGGAAAAAGTTTGTCCATGACAAGAACACACTATGCAGGATAGACTGGATAGTCTATCCAGCAAGATTGTTACAAATCGAACCAATTAAACAGGAGAGAAACAAAAACTTGAGTGGAAGCAGAGACTTGACTGGGAAGCTTGGAAACAAGAGAAGCAGAGGCAATTATTATGGTGTGAATTGGGATAAGTGAATTCAAAAACACCGCCGCTCTTCTTCTCAACCTTTGTAGAAACAGATACAAATTGAGATGCAAATTAATCAATGGAACAGAGATAAAGTAAAATAAAAGGTTCATTAGTAGATGTAGCTAATATACGCCTGAAAGAAGAAGGTGTGGGAGCTTGTCGAAGCGCGGAATTCGAGACTGAAAAGCAGAGATTTGTTGTTCCAAACAACGAGCGCAGACGAGAACCTGATCTCAGCCGAGTAGCTGCAACAGACCCCGACATTTTCTCCCTCTGTATCTATTATACGAATATGTAACAGGGTTTTGAAATCGACGAAGCAACCAGTCAAACAAAAACCTCTGCAAAACCCCTAATAGAAAAGATGATAGTCGGTTTTCTTTTCTTATTTCCGTTTTTTCCTCTTTTTTTCTTTTTTCTTTGTTTTTTGTTTTTCATACTGCCGTTGGATAAAACAAATTTTGAGCAGTAAATTTGTGAAATTTACAATTATATTTTGAATTTATTTAAATTTTAAATATAAATTTTTGTTGTAAATAATACTACACAAAAGAGTCTCTTTTATATAATTTAAAATTTTTATATACTTTATTAATTATATCACTACTGAACTTTAAATGCCATAAATTTAAAAATAAATCCCATTGAATTCTTTACTAAAGTTGTACATGGTAATTGAAAAAATTTATATTCACTCGAATAACTATTTAAAACGAATATTATTCATACTTGATCAAATCAGATAATAACTTGTATTTTTCTTCAAAATTAACTAAAAAAAGTAAAAGAAAAATAATTTTTAAATTTTACAAATATAAAAACTTCATTATGTCAATCCCTCATTTTTATCCCTCATAGAGAACAGCTTCATCAAGTAAAATATAGAGAACAGCTTCATCAAGTAAAATTTAAAATTCAAAGTCAGTATGTTTGTGTAATGAAGTTTCATATCAAACTTCATTACACAAAAAAAGTCAAATTGGTTAGTTTTAATGTTTTATAAAATAGACCACCAAAAGTTATGTTGTGTTTAGTTGGTGATAATGGAATAGAATGGTCATTCCTTGTAAAATGACTTAAAACATGTTAGGTTAGTTAATTCCGACGAGCATTACATTCTTTTAATTATTTTTTTTCAAATTTAAAAGTTATTTTTTATTTTTTTTCTAAATAGATGGGTTTATTTCGTTCATTTTCACTCGACTTTATCATCTTCCATTAGTGGAACTTCTCATCCTCAGCCCTAAGGTACCTTCTCTTCATAATAACTTCTCTCCCTAAGCAAATTAGCACCAATCTCGTTCTCACATCGAATTAATCAAGCAAATCACTAGAGGAGAATAAAGGTATTATTAATCTGGTTTTCTTCATCATTCTCGTTCAATATTTTCATCAATCTCGTTCTCATATCGAATTAATCTACATACCATAAGTAACACTTGAATCTAGCTTTCAATTTCCATAATGGACTGTTTGAATCTAGATTTATCATTCTCGTTCCATATATATATGTATATATACTCTACTCTTTCAATTCCATGTTTAATTTCATTAATTATTTGCATTTTCGTTTGTTTTGCTATAGTATCCTCCATGTTTGTCTTCTAAATGTTTGATAATTTGACTAAAAGATAACAACAAGTATATAATTGTACTGTACTCCTTTTATTTTCTGTTTTCTTTCCATTTTCTATAAGTTGATATTATACTTGTAGTTGAACTCTCCCTATTTGATATAACAAGTATATGCTTGGACTTGTCAAAATTGATGTTTTTATGAGTTTACTAAATTTTCACAAGTCAATTTTAAGAAATTTTAAGGTTAAATGATGTGCAACTTACAGACCTGGTTAGCATGATTTTATTGTAAGTTCACTTTGACATTGCATATACAGATGGTGACACGTGTGGTGGGAGGTGATCTCTCCGTCTGCTGTGTCAAGATCAGATCAAAGCATTAAGCGTAAATGAACTTTACTTATGAAATTCACTTCATATTAACCACTTCCACAACTTATGTGCTATATACTGATTTTCTATGTTCCATTCAACTTGTCATATTTTCTTGTGTCATTTATGATTAATTGTGTTAATAAAGGATTTATGGCATATGGGATTGTCATTGACTAAGATATTTAAGGCACACAATATTGACTTGAACGATGAAATTGCTATATATAGTTGTGTATAAAACTTTTTCTGACACTCTATCTCCCTCTTCTTGTTCTCTACATCATTATAGAATGGTTCATCAATGCTACAAGGCACTAATTTTGATGAGTCTACAAGTAAAAAATCTTCAAAGAAAAGAAGTAGAAGTATGGATCCAGTTGCAGAGGTTGTTTATAGTGTTTCAAGGATGATAGCTACCCAACTTCATGAAACCGTCAAAAATATTTAGTCAAGCAATTTGTAAAGACAATCTAATGGAGCAAAAAAAAGAAACTCAATGAGGAGCTTTCCAATATTTTTGGAATTTTCAGAGTACAAAGGTATCAAGCTGCGAAGAAAATGATCGATAATAAGAATATCATGATATTGTTCTTTGACGCATCAAATGATAAAAGAGATGATTTTGTATAAGCTCTACTTCGTAGAGACATTTGAAAATGTAGTGAATTTAAACTTTTAGGCCTATTATATGAATGGTAATAATTGTTTTCCTCTCATACGACATATCATGTCATGGTATTATATAGAATTTATTATTACGCGAATACTTCAAAAATCATTCTCTCAAAAATGTGGTATTTGATTCAAAATTATATATATACTTTAACTTGAATAATTGTTTGTTAGTGCATACTATATAGGCGTGACAAAATATAGTTATGGATTGATTTTGATTTTTAAAATATGATTACGGTTCCATTTAAGAACTAAAATCATATTAACCATTTTTAATATGGGTTGTGTGGGTTGAAACTATATGGTTATGATTCAAAACCATATTAACCATTTTAAGATGTTTTGACTTTTAAACAGAACTTTTGAAAAATAAAATTGTGATCGTCACAATTAAATTAATTAAGTAATAATATGATATAAAAATTATTAATATAAATAATAAAATGCTAAAAAACTATACTAATAAAATTTTAAATTAAAATTATTAATACCATTCCATATTTAAAATTCTTAATGATGAGGAACTGGGTTCAACCCCCACCCTCAAATTATCAAATAAATAAATAAATAAATAAAATTTGCAATTCTATCTTATTAGTTTTTTACTTTTTCTTCTTCTAACACAGATTGATTAAGGTTTTCCTAATATTCTGAAAAATTAAAGTTTTTGTATATAGGACAAATCTATTTCACCAAGGGAGAGTAGAAAATTTTACTACTTTCTGAAAACCGAGTAAACTGTAATTTATAGAAAAAAAAAATTAGTTAACAAATATTGAAGTGGACAAGTATTACAAATTAAGTGGGTCAATTTTGACGTTTATATAATAAATTTTCTAGATAGATTAGTGTCGGTTTATGCATATATATATATATATATATATATATATATATATATATATATATAGCCGGCCAGTCATTTGGTTTGACAAATTAAAATTAAAGATCTCATGAAATTAAATTAATTAAATCGAATTAAAGAGATTTTTCAACTTTGTTACAACAAATAGGAAGGTATCTGTGAATCATCGAGCCATTATTGCGAAGAAAAATTTAAACTTAGCATTAAATAAAAACATGACATTGACCCCCTGCACATGCCACATGGTATGGTATGGAATATGGGTTGAAAAATGGTTAACCGGTTCAAAACTATATTTGTTTTAAAAAAATATGAGTCCAAACTTTAACCAACCTGAATAAATAAAAATGATTAACCAATCCATTTGGTTCTAGTTAATATGGTTTGACCCAACAGTTAACTAACTATATTGTCAAGTCTAATATTATATTACTTTTTGTTTATTTCTATATATGATTTGTATTGGCTTTAAGACTCTTTTTTCATGAAGGCGTTTATTTGAATTTTAAATGCATAAAAATATTTTTTAAAATCTAGTAAAAAAATATTTTTTATTCATTTTATAAGTTTGTAGTATATAAAAAACAAAAAGATTATGTCAGGAATAAGCATGTGAATGATATTCCTATTTACATATGATTTGATTATGATATATATATATATATATATATATATATATATATATGAATGAATATGCAAGTATGCTAGAATTAAGAAAAATTGTAAAGTCCTTTGATAGATAATAAAAATATATGTACAAGGACTTAGAATGAATTGATCAAATGTGTTAGGTTGATCCTACATAAGCAAAACAACTTTGTAAAGTCCTTAAAAAGAAATGATGTACAAGGACTATAAATATAGAAAGATCAAGCATGTTAGGTTGATCTTATGATGTAATAGATAGGCATGTCGATCGTCGAAAGACCTTGCACTGTAAATCGTAGTCTGCTAGGTGAGTCGAGGAAAACTCGAGAGCTATCGGCCGTAATCGTAGTTTGCAAGATAGTAGATCTCGGAGTTCGTGAATCGCCGGGAGAGACGAGGAAGGATCGTGGTGTGTCGAGTAGCACTTCCTCGGCCCGTAGTCTCTTCGAGGAAGTTATGTTCGAATAATCATAGAGACAGATCGCCACGGCCGATCGAGTATCTACCAAACCTAAGTCGAGAATCGTAGACTACACTCGAGTCGTAGAGTCTCACCGATCATATCGAGGCGGCGAGATCGTAGTCGAGCAAGATCGGATGAAGACAACAAACACAACGACAGAAATCGTAGAGTGTCAAGATCGATCTCGAGTCGCAGAATCTGCCGCACAGTAGAAAGTTTGAATCGTAGAGTGTAAAATTGAGACTTCAATAGATGTGCTCACAACGTCAAGGCAGAATCGTAAAGCTAATACGATTATCAACAAATGAGCACTCCCAGAATATCTAAAGGAATGAAGCCTCTGGTTGATACTACAAAGATACATCCCACCTGAAGGAAACCAGAGAGCACTCAACGAATGGCATGCAAGCTAACAGAAGATCTAAGCACCAACCCAATCAACATCAAGATTGAGTTGTGAAGCCATTCGAGATGAAGTCTTCCACAAGGAGATCAGAAGAAGACTTCTGTAACTAACTAAGGAAAGTCAGCAAGTGAAGTAGCTGTCAAGTAGACAGAAGACAACGATCTTGGAAGTAACCAGGATCGTAGTGTTTTCCAAACAAAGAAAGAACTGATGGAGTGCATACAGAGATACTGGACAACTTCTGAAGAACAAGGCTAAAGTGATTAAGCATTGGGTCAGTCCATTGATGATAAGTGAACGGGAGATCACAAGGAGAAAGTGAGCTGGACACACCACAAATCTGAAGTGTCTTGTTATTCAGAAGGGGCCAGAACAAAGAAGTCAAGTCATCGATGATCGAGAGTCAGCTGAGGCAAAAGCGAAGTGTTGAAGCCTTTGCACAAGAGAAGGAAGAGGTGTTCTACATTGAAGATCTAATCAACACTCTTCAAGATCGTAGTGTTGTCTCTACCAGTCAATAAGACACTATGATCAGGTCTATGAAGACATGCATTAAAATCGTAGAGTTCGAATAGCTGAAGATTAAAACATTGACAACGGTTCAATCTAAAGGGTAATAGTCGGACAAGAGCTTATTGAGAGCATCGATGCAAAAGGACAACCTCTGATCAAGAAATCAGAAGGAGAAAATAAAGTCTTCGACCTTCCCAAGACATTAAAGTGACATCTCTGACGGGGTAGGTGAAACAGTAGACTGCAGTGTCAGAAAAGTATGACATGTCACATCTGCAGTCTACCTCAGTCAACTCGAGATCTGTGAAGATATTTGAATAGCTTTCAACAACTACTTTCCAACGGAAGGATTGGGAAGGAGTATAAATCAGCAAGAGCTTCAAAGATCGAGGGTTGCTAGAGTTGCTGAGTTTGGAGAAGTGGTGGACTGATCTAACCAACGTAAATAGTGAGTGACCAATGAAGGTCTGAAGACTCACTCTATGATCCACCAAGAACACTTAGAGATAGAAAAAGAAATAAGTAGAAGTGAGAGTTCTACAATGTAGAAGTGAGAGTTCTACTACAAAAAGAGTGTTCTGAACTGCCGAGAGATAGAAGAGCATCAATGTCATCTTGATGTCCATCATAAGAAGACTCTAAGTACCATAGAGGAGAGCTCACAATCATCTTAGCAAGTCCATCATAAGAAGGCATCAAGTATCAAGAAAGAAGATCACCAACGCCAACATGGTGGCAAGCATGAGAAAGTTTCTAAGTACTACAGGAAAGAGCTTACGGTCATCTTAGAAACCCATCATATGCGACCATCAAGTATCAAGAGGAATGATCTTCAAGCGCGGTTCATCAAGGATCATCAAAAGTGGTTGAGTAATCAAGAAGAAAGTGAGCATCATGTAACACTCAACCGCACTTCAAGGATGATCACGCCAAGTCGCTAAATCTGAGAAAATATTCGAGCTTAAAGACATCTTAGCGACTCGGCACCAACTCCAACAAACAAACAAACAACTCAACAACAAGAAGCCAGGCCCTCGAGGGGTCCTTGTCAGAAGGACTAAATGAAGTTCAAAAGCTCTTTGAGGCTTGAAGAGTTCTAGGAACTAGAGAAGTTCCAAGGTCAGCTTGGCCTTAAAGAGTTCTTAGTGAATCAAGTCCCAAGTCAGCCGGCCTCAAGGAATCTTAGTGATTCGAGTCTTGCCTTCTTTAGTGAAAATCACGCTAGTTGAAAATGTAAGAGTGGATTAAGAGCTTGAGTCTCGAACCACTTAAAACCCTTTGTGTCTTTTACTTTATGTCATTTACATTATGTACATTAAGCTACTATAATCTGCTATGTATGTTTTAACTAACTTTACCGAACTAACTAACTATCTGACAATGTATGTATGATTATGGATATATCAATGAAGGGATCTTTTACTTATTCCATTGCTGCTTGAAAAGATTCTTATGTTTGTCACATGCTAAATTATCGCTATACAAAATAAACCGTAAAAGTATTTGAAATTAAAAGGATCTATTCAACCCCCCCTTCAGATCTAGTGTGCTCATCTTGAACTAACAATTGGTATCGAGAAGCGAGGTTCTCATGCTATATTCAAAAGCTAATCACTTTGAGTCTGATCCTAGGCACAAACATTGTTCTAAACTTAGTTTAGTAGTAAGTCACTTGTTATATGTAGATGAGCTCACACGTTAGAAATATTGTGTACAGGTAAATGTGCATATACACCTGAAGCTGCTCATATTGGTCCATGTTCTTGATTGTCATATCAACAAGACCAATCATTGCTCGCTGTCAATCCTGTAGTCTGAAGACCAGGCTAGAAAGCTCAAGAGACATCGATAGAAAAGATTAAAACATCCACCAGTCTGAAAAGATGAAAAGGCCATACATGCTAAGTAATGTTTATCCAGAGAAAAAAGAAGAACTTCTCAAACATGTGTCTGGCCAACCTGCAGCTGGATGTAAACCTTATGAACTCAAGGATGTCAAAGAATTAAAGATGTTGATATTCTCTTAGCTTGCATCTTCAAGACCACGACTGATTGATTGAAGGTTTACTTTGGCAATTAAATTATCGGGAGAAATTGAGAAACTATGCACATCAATGCCTAAACTCAAGATATCTTAGATAAATGACTATTAAGAAACTGACAGTAAAAAGGTAAGGTTCCTCACTTATATAAATATGTACATCATGATTGTACCTTCTTATGAACTATAACAGTATTATTTCAAGGAATTATAATCTACCTAAAAAGGTGAAGAGAGAAAGTACACTAAGGGTGGAAACTAAAATGCCTATAAACTTTCTCTCCATCCATGTTTTAGGTTGAAGATGACATCTTGAAAGAAATCTGAAATTGTCATAATAGCATCACAGGTTAAAATAATTTTATGTGAAGTAATCTTTGCTGATGGGTTAGTATGTATGTACAACCTATGGTCTAAGTGTTTAATAACACACAGAGTATGATCAGTTCTACAAGAGCATCTTGAAGATTCATAGAAACTGATCATCTCCATGAATTAACCAGATACAAATAAATTGTAAAGTTGATTCTCACTCTGTGAACATTTAAACCCTGTGAACATAACCTAGCAAATGATGAAACCATCAAAGAAAAAGAGTGTTATATAAATTTCAAATCTCACATGCACTCACCATCATGCATCTCAAAATATATTATCTAAATTAGTTACATGCATGAATATGACTGTTGGTGATCAATATGATGATTATCCAAATATATGAGGAACATGGGTTTAGAAAACTAACCTAGCAGGACCCATTTAACCATGGGTACCAAAAATAGAAATTTATAACTGCGCAGTACCGGTCCATCGACCACACTAAGGAATCTTTGAAGCGAAGACTTGATCGAGAAGATTCAACCAGTAGAAGGCTTAAGACTGTTCAGAAATGATTCTGATAAAACTCCTATATGTCAAAGCCTGTCCTGGAAGATTTGCTGAGCTAATCTGAATAAAGCTCACATTATTGTTGATCCTTATAAGGAAGCAAGTCATTCAACCAAAGATGTAAAAAGGTCTTAGATGCTCAATCATTCAAAGAAGGTCATAAGAAAAGAATCCTCATGGAAGCTCACCACAGAGGATCATCGAGCATCAAACATGAGGAACTCATTACGGGAGCAAAACTCCAAGTACAAACTGTAAAAGAAGACTACGTTCGTAGTGCTATCAAAGGATCGTAGAATGATCAACCCTGAAGATGCCCATTTCTACGAAATAAGAAGATTTAATGATTTCAGTCAGAAGGAGATATGCATGGATGCTTCCTAATGTACATGAAGAAAAAGAAATCACACCTCACTGAAAAGACAACATCAACCATGGGGGAGCAGTGATCTGTTAAGTAACAACAACACAGAAATATTCTATGAAGCAATGTACCAGCTACAGAGTCCCAAAACTTTGTGGCTGATGAACCAAATGAAGATCCATAGTCAGTAGGAACGTCTCAAAATGTACTACTAATAACCCATCAGCTACCCAACTCAAAATCATGGAGTGCCTACGAATAAACATCTGATCGTAGTGTAAGAGCAGAAGGACACCACGATTACAGCAAATGTAATTGTCTAAAGTTGGGAGAGGACCTCCCCACCAGAAAAGGTCAAATGAGATATCAGTGTAAACTACTCCTAAAGTACTTCATCTGGAAAGCGCCTCAGGGACAAACCTGACCCTTAGCTCATTCTAAGAGGTTGGCCCTTCCTGAGCTACCTTAACCCAGAAGGATTGCTTGATCAAGTTCATCTCAAGGACTAAGACAGTCAACGATCGCATAGTAAAGTTTGTGAGAACTCAACGATCGTGATATAACCTCAGCGATCGTAGAAACAGACTCGACGATTGTAGTCCTACCAGAGGATACTCTAGCTCATGGGGAGCTCGGAAGAACTGGACAATTGCCCAACCATTCGGTTGAGGAGGAGATAAGTTCGAATCTTTGGTTGGAAAGATGTCCTGCTTTGAAGAAAAGTGCCCAAGCCTTCATAAAGTACATCGATGGTTGAAGCTATGTAGTTTCAACATGAGGAGAAATGTCAAAACCATCCATCGCAAAGATCTCTCAAAAGATGATCGTTGAGTCAACAAAGGAAAACGTAGAGTCCATAGTTGCTTTATCATGCTACTTTCTACGAACCAAAATGGTCAACGATCAATCCACATTATTGGCGCTTGATTTGTTTCAAAAAGGGACATTAAACCAAGAGTTAATGGGGAAGTTATATCTCATTCTTGGGCATCGTGCAACCCAATGGTTGGTTGACACATCACGAGTATCAGAGTTAGAAGGAAGCGCCATAAAGGAAAATTCCAATTAGAAAAACAGTTATCGGCTATCGAACCTCTCTTCCTCCCATTTTCAAACCCTAGAATCCTCTCAAAAGCCAAAATCAATTAACCCTCCAGAGCCTTGCCCAAATCGCAATCAGCCATCTCTCATGAACTCCTCTAAATCAAATACCCATATTCCTCGAACTATTCAAATAGAAGATTGGCGGGTAATCACTGGCATTCAGCTCGGAACCAAGTCGTTTGAGAAATCCGAAAAGAAGTTCAGAGACATTCTTGAACTTGTGAAGAAAGCTGGATTCTCATAATGTCTTGAGGCAAGCACACGAGTATACATTAAACTGGTTAAGGAATTCTACTCAAATGCATCAATAAATGCCGGAACCCTTTCAACCAAGGTTAAAGGTCAGTCTCTAAAGCTGAAATCATCCGATATCAATCAATGCTTCGGTTTTCCTGACCTAGGACTGAAAAACCTTGATGAGATCGACACTGAGTAAACAAAGGAGGTTATGGGGTACCAAAGAAACCCTAGTCTGAAGGGCATGAAGAAAAAAGAGTTTCCTGAGGAATTCGAGTTCCTTGCTGAGATAGTAGAAAAATGTATACTATGCAAGGATACGGCACATGACACTGTGCTTGATCAACAACTGAAGATTATGTCTGCAATAGTTCTGAAGAAACGAATAAACTTTAGAGTTATCTTGTTCGATCAAATCTCAAAATGGGTAGAAAAGGCTGAGTTGAAGAAGTCTACAGAAAAACCACTTACAAAGGTGTTTCATGGAAGACTGCTGAGTATTGTGATGAAGAAGAAGCTGGGAAGCAAGATCAAGGATGATGAGGGAGAACCTCTGAATGTTTACAAAGTAATGTCTCCACAACTGTTTGTGAATTAGAAGAAAAACCCAAAGGAGAACAGAAGGCTAACTACAGCAGGGGGAAGTAGAAAGAACTCTGCTAAGAAAAGAAAGGCAAAAGAGGTGGAATGTTCTGAATCTGGTGACTCTGTACCAGCAGTAACCACACCAGCCAGGAAGAAATCCAAAGGTGTGAAGAAAACTGAGGCTCCACCAAGAAGTCTCTCCACCAAAGATAAGGATGAAGATGAAAAGATCTCAACTGCAGAGACCACAAAAAGGAGAAGTAACAGACTATCTCAAGGGCCATCCAGAAAGAAAGCTAAGGTGGTAAACAGACAAGTCCCAACTTCCCAAGAAAGTTCATCTGGCGAAAGGGAAAATGTAGAGTTAGAGGAAGAAAAGGAAACTGATGGTCTAAACACCGAGCCCCCGAAGAACGAATTCGACAATGAAGCAAAAGCTGGATTTTTGGAAGAAAATGCAGAATTTGCTGATGAAGGAAAACGCACAAGCCCTGTGGCTAACTCTTAGAGCATTCACTCTGATGATGAAGAAAAGTTACAAGCTAACCCAACTGCACCTTCAAATGCAAATGCTCAAACAAGCCCTCATGATGGCTCAAAAGATGATGATTTTGAAAAAGAAACACCTGTCCCTGTCACTGATGAAAATCAAGGAAGCTTGCCTGATAACTCCAAGGCCTCAGATTCTGAAGAAGAAGAAGAATCTGATTCACCCATAGCTGAACCTCCAAGGAGGAGGAAGAGCTACAGACTACTGGCTAAATTTTCCTCCAACAAGAAAAATGATCACTCTACTGCAGTCATTGAAGTAAGTGATGATGAATCTGATGAAGAAAGTGCTGAAGATGGAACTAGTGATGAATCCAAGGAAGATACTGCTGAAGAAGGTTCTGAAAATGAAATTCAACAAGAAGACTTCACTGATGAATCTAATGAAGAAAGCCAGCAAGATTCTGGATCAAAAAGGGAAGAAATAGAAAAGATTACGATTACGCACCTCGAGAATCGGAGGAACGAAATCTTATCATGTTCTTTCTTCAGCTAGAATCAGCAGAAGAATAGTAGTAGAAGTCTTTGATGAACCACCAGCTGAACCAGCAACAAGATGGATAAATCATGGAAATAAACAACTTCGAGTTGTAAGAATGACCACAAATGAAGTGTTTCATAACTGAAAAAATATGGAGTTAGATTGCACAACTCTATTGTACAATTCTGAAGATCTTCTGCTGAGATGGTTCTTTCTATGGATGCCTTGGCTAAAAGCACACAGTGAGAGAGATGAGAGTTACTTCAGCTGGTGTTACTCTCAATTTCCAAATTTGGAACTTGTGTCACAAAACATCGCCAGGATAAAGAAGTTTGCCACCATGATGATCAATGACAAGCCCCACTACAAGATCTACCGATATGCTAAAAATCATTATATTCCTTATGATCGTAGAGTGGACTCTGATGGAAAAAGGAATATGGCAAATATACTGATCGTAGAATCTGTTTACTCTACCACTGATGATGATCAAGTCCAGAATAAGATGTCTCCATCTGCTCAAACACTGTTGTCCAACATCCCTTCATCTTCCAATATCGATTGGTACTCAACGATTCTTCAGATTTTCAACACCTTCAAAAATCTGTCCAAGGAAGTAGATCGTAGAGTCCTATCTGATGCTCAACAAGGGGCTGCCCAACCAGATGATCAAATATCTGTGGAGAAGGAGCTGATGAAAAATTTTGATGAACTGATTGAAAAAATATCTCTATTCACTGAAGAGTTAATGAAGCTGACAACAACAGAAGATAACTCAGTTCAAGAGAGACTCCAAGCAACAATGGCTGATGTATCTCTCAAAATTAGAGAAAGAGATCACATCTATCTAAAGGCCATGAATGATCAGAAGGCAGATGCACTACAAGCGAAGAAGGCAAATGAAGAACAACTCCAAGTCCTCTCTGACAAGATTGACAACATGAATCAGTCTTTCTCAGTGCAACTTGAGCTAAGACAACAAGACCTCAAGTTTGAAGTTGTTAACTCCTCCTACCTGATGGAACAACTTATGTCCAACATGGAGCAGCTCTCCCAAATGATTAATGACAAAAAGGGGGAGAAAAAGAGGCATAGAAAGGAGAAGAATAAGAGGCACTCTTAAAAGAGCAAGGAAAACAAAAGGAAAGAAAAAGAAGAACACTACAAAAAAAAGGCCTAACAGTGACCAAGACTATCAGCGACCGAATATCCGGTCGTTAATACTATTAATAGCGACCGACATCTATGACCGTGCGTTAATCTAGTCGCTAATTACTATCAATGACCGCATGCGATCGCTGAGAGGTCGCTATTACAAATTTGCCTCGTAAAATTTGGCACGAAATGTTGGCGCCAAGGTTTTGTGCGCCCACTTTAAATCGAGACCGCGTCGCGTCATTGATAAATCCATGTCATTAAAATTCAATGATCGCGTCGCGGTCATTGATAAAATCATTGATCAAACTAAATGTTATCGATGGCGACATTAAATTTCGACACAGAACATAGAGAAAAGAAAAGAGGGAGGTCTGAAATAGAGAAAAGAGAGAGAAAGGGGGGAGAAGAGAAGAAGAAGAAGAAGAAGAAGAAGAAGTTCGCGACGACGCCGCCGCCTCCTACCACCTGCCACCCACTTGCCACCGCCTCTACAAAGGTAACCCACTTAAAATCCACTAAAAACCTTGTTAATTTGTTAATTGAATGTGGTTTAGACAAACCCTAAATCAAAAATGAATATGCCAATCAAAGAGCCAAGTGTTGCCACATTTGCACTGTTAATTAAGATTAAAAGGCAACTAATGACAATGAACTAATTAAAGTTTATTTTAAAATTTATAAAAAAAACTGTTATTATGAAACATAGCCTAATTTTTTTTTTCATTTTTGTTATTATTGGTGCTTGAACTTTTGGTTTGTTTGACTTAGATATGAACTGGGTTCTTTCTAATTAATCAGGTTGGAATTTGAATAGGATGTTATGGAATTGGTTCTGTTGATTGTGTTATTTGCTCATATATATAGAAATTAGCTTATTGGTAATGTTTTGATTGATATGTATGCTAGAATGGAATAGTTTGATTTCAGGGTATTGTTCAAATAGATATTGGAAGGAAGCATTGGGGATATTTTAGCTATTAAGAATCTCAGGGTATTGTTCAATGAAACTTTTCAATTGCTATCATTTCTGATATTATCATTATGTGTTCATTGCGATTGAGTTGAGTCTACTACATTATAACATTTTCCTCAATCTGATTTATGTGATGTAATTTGCAGTATAAAGAGGTTCTAGGAAAGGGGGCTTTCAAAAAAGTGTATCCTCAACACAGCAGTTTATCACTAAGACTCTACGCCAGTAAGTTTGTTTGCTCTATTTCTTCTTTTATTTTCAGTCAATTTGTATAGCCATCATATTATAGGTATTGATATTTATAGCAATTATTTGATGTAATAATATTTATAATGGAAGGCTTGGGGACTGTTAGTATAATTTAGCACTTAATCATGCCTAAAGTACCTTGTATGAACTGTTAGTATAATTTAGTACTTAATCATGCCTAAAGTACCTTTTATTATCATGATTTTAAAGTTGTTTGAATGCCTAAAGGTTTCTTTTGCCTACATGTGGACTGTTTATGAAATTATAGTCAAATCTATGCCTATATGAGAACTATACTTATGCAAGATTGTCTATGGGTAATAGTTAGGCTTTTCTTCACATTACTTATACTTATGCAAGATCGTCTATGTGGACTCTTGGTTTGTGTCTTGGGTGCCTAGAAATGACTTTATATACATGCCGTCGTGCATGTGGCTAGTCCATATTATAGGGGAGACTCTGGCGAAATTTTTTTATTGGTCGGGTAGTTGCGAACATTTATAATATTAACGAGCCTATTGGTGATCCACTAGAGCCTATTAAGGGGAGCTGATGGGCTGGGCTTGGGGCCGCGAGGCCACACGAGGCTAGGTCAAGCTTAGCCAAGCCTCACAGGGCCAAGCCAAGCTTGGTTGTTAACATGGTAAGCTATTAGAGAACATTAAGCCAAAATAGCAGATCTTGAGGGAAGCATTAGTCAACAGAGAAGGTAACTAGATACACTTGGTCAATAAAGAGACTATTTTGGCTATAACAAAAAAACAAGGGTATTTAACACTTATGTATACAAGAATAAAGCTACAAAATGTTATAAAAGCTATAAATTGCTCAACCAAATTGTGACTATCCCAAAACATAAAAGATTATAGAAAGGGATCGTGAGGGGTATAATCTTAAAACATGTTAGGCGTCTTAGCACACTAGTTGATATGAATGAATCTCCAAGATACTCAAAAGTTGTATAAATGAGTTAACAAACTCTGATATAAAGCTAGCATGAATGAAATACCTTACGTATTCACTTACGATAAACAATAAAAACAAATTTAAAACAAATTAAAATAAAATAATATGATATAATATAACTATTAAACTAAGTAGCATTTACTTAGTTTCTCATACTAAATTTAATAACATTTAAAGTTTCTCATACTGCTTTAATTTGCATTCATTCGTTAACATCAAGTATGCTTAAATGTTAATCATATGCTTACAAGTATACTCAAGTCATATGATTACAAGTATGCTCTCAAGTCATATGCTTACAAGTATGCTTAAATGTCATTCATATGCTTACAAGTATGCTCAAAGTCATATGGTTACAAGTATGCTCAAATCATATATTTACAGTATGCTTAAATGTTGATCATATGCTTGCGAGTATACTTAAGTCATATGATTACAAGTATGCTCTCAAGTCATATGCTTACAAGTATGCTTAAATGTCATTCATATGCTTACAAGTATGATCAAGTCATATGGTTACAAGTATGCTCAACTCATATGCTTACAAGTATGCCTAAATATTAATCATATGCATGCTTACAAGTATGTTCAAGTCATATGTTAACATTTATAATGTTGTCTGTAGTAGGTACCGTGGAATCATGGACCTCTATTCGAGCCAAGTAGTTGGATGGCACGACGAAAAGTCAAGTGTCCGGATAAGTCTTCTGTTGAATTTAGAGAAATTTGGTTGCCAAGTATTTTTGGAGTATGTGTATAGTCACCCAAAATGTATGAATGGTAAGTCGCAGATACAATGTCCATGTTTGAAGTGTAAGAATGTAAATTATATGGACAGAGACGTTGTAAACTATCATTTACTTGTTTCTGGATTCATGAAAAATTACGAAGAATGCTGGTGGGCACATGGGCAGAGAAGAGATGGTGGCATCACAGAAGTACACAATTCGGGCAGTAGTACTCATCGAATGAATGAAATGGTTAATGATATTACAGGGCAAGATTTTGATTGGGAACAAGGCACAGATCAACCTATGAATTCTGATGCCAAAGACTTCTTTAAGTTGTTAGACGAGGGTAGCGAGCCATTATGGCATGGTTGCACCAAACACAGTACATTGTCTGCAGTGGCGACATTACTTAACATCAAGATTGATCACAACATGAGCCATGAGTGTTTTGAGTCACTCTTGAAGGCCATTAAGAGTATGTTGCCTGACGGTGAGAAATTACCTGGTAACTATTACTTTTGTAAGAAAATGGTGAAGAAGTTGGGTCTTGGATACCAAAAGATCGATGCATGTCCCAACGATTGCATGTTGTTTTATAAGGAAAATGAACAGATGACAAGGTGCACGTTTTGCAGTCATGATCGGTTTAGGCCTAATAAAGAGGGTGTGACTACAAAAAAATCAAGTATACTGTTTAAGATTCTAAGGTATTTTCCAATAACACATCGGCTAAAAAGATTGTACATGTCTTCAAGAACAGCTGAACATATGAGTTGGCATGCGAAATCTTCAGCTAAAGATTGAGAACTAAATCATCTCGCAGATGGGCAGGCTTGGAAAGATTTCAATTTAGCGCATCCTGGGTTTGCATTGGAACCTAGAAATATGAGGCTTGGATTGTCCACCGATGGTTTCAATCCGTTTGGCCACTCAGTTGTTCCGTACTCATGTTGGCCTGTGATTGTTACTTTGTACAACTTGCCTCCTTGGATGTGTATGAAACAGTCGTACTTGTTTCTTTCACTCGTGGTTCCTGGTCCTAAGAGTCCTGGAAAGAACTTAGATGTTTACTTGAGACCTCTTATAGACGAGTTGAAGGTATTGTGGGAGGATGGAGTACAGACTTGGGATGTTGCAACGAAAACAAATTTCAACCTTAGGGCAGCGGTTATATGGACTATAAGTGACTTCCCAGCTTATGGTATGTTAGCTGTAACGCCCCGGAAAATCGAACAATTGTAAATACTTTTAATAATAAATAAAATAATATTATTTATTATTATTACGTGTTGAGATGATGAATGTCGTTGTATAACCTAGAAACGTCGGAATATCGTAGTATTTTAACTACGTGAATGAATTAAGGTGTTTGAATTTCTAAGATGAAAATAAAAGCTTTCCGAAAAACACTATTCATAGATTTCTGCTCGGGAATTATTTTTGAATTTCTAAGAAATACGTAACGTTATAATATCAAGGCGATATTGATTATGTAATAATAATCTAAGTATGGAAAACGTAATATTTCGCATGTGGACCCAATTTGGAGACGTTAGGTTTATTAAGCATTAAGGAAATAAAGTTGTGATCATATAATGTGTATACATTATATGAAGTAATGGATGTAAGTATAATACGATGTATTGTACTATTATGTATGAAGAATGAAATAACGTATATTACGAATTAATATACGAGTTAGTATATGAAGATTATACATGGGGTATAAATGTTAAGTTATGTAAATTAAGGTAATGGACTTGTAGGATTAATAGCCTAATATAGAAGTCCAATATAATGTGACAATCAAGCCCAAGTGTTTGATGTATCATTAGTCCAAACTATGTAGCACAAGCCCATGAAGAAAGTAGTTAGATTAATTATCAAAGCCTAATGAAAAGCCTTGATCCATGGGTCAAACCTAGTAGGAAATGGGTAAGCTTGATGGGCAAACAAAAAGTGTGATGAGCAAGTATTGTGGCTAGCAAGTTACTTAATGGCTAGGTTATGAATAGTAAGGAGGTAGAGGATGAGGAGGTGGAATAAGGAGGTGGGATGTTTTAAAGTCTAAAATGCCCTAACCTTTGGTGTCCTATAAATACAAGCCTCATTTCAAATTTTGTTGGTTGTTATTTTCATCCAACTTTCCTCTCAAATATAAGCTACTTAATTGGTAGAGAGAATAAGTCACTTAAGACTTATAAGCCACTTCAACTTTTGCTAGTTTTCCAAAGTGAATTAAAGTCTTCAAGGGTAAGACTCATCTCTTTTATCTACAACTCTTCTATGATAGGATTGATAGAGAAGGGAGATTGTATTCTAAGATCATGTAATAGGTTAATAAGGAATGAACTTAAGCTTCTAATTTGGATAAGCAACTTGAACATTAATAAGTTGCTAGAACCATGAAGAACTTATCATATGTTTTCATATGATGATTAGTATGTTGAATATAGTATGAGAACATTGATTGATGGACTTAAGTTTATAGTAAGTCATAAGCATGAAGAATTGTAGTTCATAAGTTGATTAAGTCATTGACTTATGAGAATAAGTCAAAACCTACTTTAATTATAAGTTAGTGTAATAAGTAACTTGTGATGATCATATATTGGTTGAAATTCATTTAAAATCATTAAGAATGTAGTTTTTAAGAATTTACGATTGGATTTATTATCGTCGAATTAAGTGAAATTCTCCGGAATGGAAGTCGATTTTTGTGTTTAAAGTCGAAAACGTTGGTTTTCGATGGAGACAAGTCATATTTGGCATTATAGAGTTGCGGACTCAAAAATGATCGAATTCCGACTTAGAACGAAGAAACGAGCGTTGAACGTTCACGGACGTTTATTGTTTTCGTTAAAAATGAACTCGTAGGTGAAATTTTAGCAAACGAAGTCAAATAGATAAAATTCTTGCATGAACGCATAGAGTATAAAATTTGTGAACCGTAGGCTTTTGAACGGACCAATTCGGACTTATAACGAAGAAGTTATGCGTCCGGGAAGTTCGTAAAATTTTCAAATTTGCAAAATTTTACGAGGCACGAGTCAGTCAGCGCATGGCATGCGACTCACGACATTAAAGCCCACGCCAGTAGCGCGAGGTTTGGAATCGTCATCTTCGCTAACTTCGGTATGGCGTGAGATGCAGAGTTAAATGTGGCACCGCGGCGCCAGTCCTAGAATTTTGATGGACAAGAATGTTTACAAGTGTAGAATGAAAAGGAACTTGTTAGTAATGAACTGAGATATAAACATAACATTGTAAGGTACTTGTAAGACATTAATGAATGATGATAAAGAGTTAATAATCAAGCAAAGATGAATGAAACATGAATGACATAATGAAAGCCGGAAACCCATAATAGTAGATCTAAGTTAGGATTTACATTGAGATGAAGGGTAAGATATAATAGTATACATACTTGATTATATATAACCTAATGTGGTATGTTATATGATCATGTATTGTAGAAACGTAGAGACTTAAAGTGTACATGTGTTAATCGATGGAAGGCGTATTTGAAGGCAAGTATTCTAATCCTTGTTCCAGTTCAGTCTGGACAAGTTTTGTAATTCATGTATTCTTTCGCATGAAGTTTTGAATGATGAAGTCTTAAGCCAATTCTTTCGGCTAGACTTATATATGATTCTGTCAAGCATGATTTATATTTACCGAGTTACATTGGTATGGTTTTCAATCGAAGACCAAGTATGCTAAAATGTTTTTGTCGTTTAACGACAGGCACGTGAGGTTGCCACAACTTAAACGTATACACGTTTAATGAATATAGTGTTGATCAACATAGAGTACTATGGGTTGATCACCCAGAAGTGCTCGTAAGCTATGTTGGACTTACAGACTTAGTGTCGGGTTGTCCTTTTCAAAAGAAATTATGAACTACTCATAGTTCCGAGCCTTAGTTGATATTCTACTGAATATTGTTGTTGGAAAACGTTTTGAATGAAAAGAAGTGCTATTTTGAATTATCGATAGTATTGTGTAACTATTGTTCGATTCATCAAGATATATGAGTTCTATGTTTCAAGCATGATGTTTATTAGAATTGTAGTACTTGGCCTTTGAGCTAGTCATCCTCACTCTTGCTTGAACCATATGAACACAAACTAAGATCGAAGCGAATCAAGGCTCGAGGCGAGGAAAGGGCAAGGCGAAGACAAACCCTTAGATTACTTATGTAATAGTATAGGTGAAACGATTGTAATATATTTGATATTATGACATGAACAAACGAATGGGTTACAAAAGAACACAGGAATGTAATATTATTTTGGTTATATAGAAGTTATATTAGTCCTTTTGAGACTATTCAATTGAATGAATGAATGAATGGTAGTACCGTGTAGCACCATCTGTCGGGTTGGAAGAGACCCGGATTTGGGGGCGTCACATTAGCTGGATGGAGTACACACAGGAAGTTGGCTTGTCCATATTGTATGGAGCATAAAAAGTTGTTTAATCTATCAAAAGGTCGAAAGCCTTGTTGGTTTGACTGTCATCGTCGGTTCTTGTCGGTAGATCACCCGTTTCGAAGAAATAGAGAACACTTCAGGAAAGGGAAAGTAGACAAGGATATGTCTGCACCGCGATTGTCGGGAACGGAGATCCGAGATCATGTGATGAGATTGTCAGTTATCCCATTTGGTAAGATTGATGCCACAAACATAATCAATGGGTTTGACGAATCTCATAACTGGGTTCGGAGAAGCAACTTTTGGGAACTGCCTTATTGGTCTACAAATTTGATTCGTCATAATCTAGATGTGATGCATATTGAGAAGAATGTGTTTGACAATGTGTTTAACACCGTGATGAATGTTACAGGGAAGACAAAAGATAACGATAAGGCACGTTTGGACATGAAAGATATTTGTAAGCGTCCTGGATTAGAACTTTATGAATCTCCTAATGGTAAGATTGTCAAACCACATGCAATGTGCACATTGTCCAAATATGCATGCCGTCGTGCATGTGGCTAGTCTATATTGTAGGGGAGACTATGGCGAATTTTTTTTAAGTATTTTAAGTATAAGTTTGAAAAATGTTCATAAGTATTATAACTTAGATGTAAATTGCTTTAAAATATCTACTTATCGTTGATGTAAATTGTTGTATATTATAGTGATTTTTCAGATAATAAGATCGTCAAGTGCATATCACAGCTGTGTTTACAGAATTGGCCTACACCTGTGATTACGTTAAGTGAAGACACCTATCGCCTACAAGGATCTTTGTTTGAAATTTGAATTCGGTATGTTTTTTTAATTATGATGTATAATATAATATTCAAAGGATAATTGTTTAGTAATGTTATTATTGTTGTTTTATTTGCGAAGCGGTATAGATGGGAGGGCGTGCGAGGCTTGATGATAATCTGAGACATTATTACAAGCGTAAGTCGCGGTCCGCACTAAAGACAATTTGAACAAAAAAGATAAAAAGTCCTTCACAATGCCGAGATCGACCATCCAGGCCAGGGAGAGGATTACATGCACGAAAGATAGCCCACGGTGGTGCACCCCAATCCGTATGGGTTTGAGATGTGTGCCCAATGAAGAGTGAGAATTGGGTGTATTATTTTGAAATTTAATTTCTACTTTATCGACTCATTTCATATCGAGGTTCAAGAATTAAAAATCATGAGGTTTATTTTTATTCCTTTCGAAATCTAAAGAAGTGCTCATAGAACTCCCATCAATGAATCAATCCATTTTTCTTGAATGCTAGAAAAAAGATTCTTACTTTATTTTATTAAAATATGCCCAGAATAATCCTTTTTCTTTCGTTGATTTGATTCTTTCGATAGATCACGAGACTCAGATTGCAAATAATAAGATCCTCGGGTGTACCCAGTGGCGAAAAGGCTAAAGGAACATACAAGGGCGGCAGTATTTCACAGTTGAAGCATACCACTGCCAGGGTACGTATTTACAAGTTTTAATATGTTTACAATCATGAATTGTAGAAAATATCACATTTTTACTTAGTAATATTTTAAGCATTTTTTGTATAGGAGTCTCAGTCTCAAGGTTAGCCTATACATTGGCTGGATGTGTACGTGGCCACCCGTGATGGTCTGCCTGATGCTATCTAGATAGCGGTAATAAGTTTTAATAATTTGATCTTGTTTATCAATGCTTACAAAATTTATTTTTAACTATTTAATCGTTAACATAATGACAGGATACTTATAAGCGTTTATTGAATGAGCGCTATCCTGAAGGCACTCCACGTCCGCCTATTGATCAAGAGTTGTGGGAGATGGCGTCTGTTGTGAAGAAGAACTACATTATAGGTCAAGAACAACGACGACGCCCATCCTTCAGTGGCTCAGGATGCTTTTCTACCCAGTCTTCACAGTCATCGAGCCATCCAGATGTTCATACTCCGGCTGACTGTGTGAGAGCTATATGTCGAGATCGAGATCTTCTGAAGATACTGGGGGCTCTGAGTCCTGAGGAGTTTTTTGATTTGAAGCAAAGAAGCGGCAAAGAAGCAATGACAGCAGCAGACTGACATGGGGATGGCAACGAGGTATAAAATCAATTTGTTGTATGTATTGTCGTAATATATACCAAAGATCAACATAGTTACTATATTTGTAACTTGTTTTATTATTTTATTAATTACAGGGGTGATCAAGGAGGCGATGATGCTTGACGTACTGCTTTTAGATCGATTTTGTAGTTATAGTATAAGCTTGTACTTGTATATTCATTCTTTGGATGTTTGTATGTTACTTAAACAAGTTTTGAAATGTTATTATATTTATTCAAATCATATTGGTTTTTAAAGGTTTATATACTAGTTTGGTGTATGTGTTGGTGGACGATGGATGTTTATATTGTTGTGTATGCTCTTTTATCTTGTTGTGTATGTGTGTTGGGATAAAGCAGGTACAAAATAGGTAACAGTTTTTAGGAATTCTCGCAAAACAAAGAAAAATTTGATTTTTATTTTTTTCATATCAACGACCGCATGCGGTCGCTGATAGTTATTAGCGAAGGCTAAACAATTGAGGGTATCGGTGACTTTGTGGTCGTTGATGATAATCAATCGTTACCACGTGGACCACGTCGACTTTGGCCTGGACCATCTTGACTCGAACAAGTGACCAGATTTGTCATTTCGGTCGCTCATATCGGTCGCAGATATATCGGTCGCTAATAGTGGTCGCTGATGTGCATCCCAGCGACCAGATTTTATGCGTCGACTATCAGCGACCGCATTCGGTCGCTGATAGTTATCCATGACCGATTGCGATTACATTGATAAGCGATCATTGATAGACCTTTTTTCAGTAGTGGGAAGACAACACACGGTAGAGCTAAATCATCATCTAAGGGGGAGCCAAAGGATGATAAGCCTAAGGCTGAGGGGGAGCCAGAGCCAAAACCAGAAGAAGAAGAAATGAATAGCTCCACATCCCAGGGGGAGCAGGAGTAAAGGAATCAAACAGATGAATAGCTGATCAACAGACATCTTGGAAGCATACATGGAACCAAAGAGGTACATCTCTAACTAGTTAGGTATGTTCTGGATCCAGGATGTAAAATGTCAGTGTATTAAATTCCACATCATTATAAATGACATTCATGATTATCTATTTTAGAAATACAGATTGCTCACCGATATATAGATTAATTCATAACATGCATATACTT
This sequence comes from Panax ginseng, assembly GCA_020205605.1. Lineage (NCBI taxonomy): Eukaryota > Viridiplantae > Streptophyta > Magnoliopsida > Apiales > Araliaceae > Panax > Panax ginseng. The sequence goes on along the minus strand of CM035137.1, from coordinate 22,816,404 downwards.
TATTGTTTTTGTCATAATCAAATAGGGAGATTGTCAGGAATAAGCATGTGAATGATATTCCTATTTATATATTATTTGATTATGATATATATATATATATATATATGAATGAATATGCAAGTATGCTTGCATTAAGAAAAGTTGTAAAGTCCTTTGATAGATAATAGAAACATATGTACAAGGACTTAGAATGAATTGATCAAATGCGTTAGGTTGATCCTACATAAGTAAAACAACTTTGTAAAGTCCTTAAAAAGAAATGATGTACAAGGACTATAAATATAGAAAGATCAATCATGTTAGGATGATCTTATGATGTAATAGATAGGCTTGTCTGATTGTCGACCACTTTGCACTGTAAATCGTAGATGCGCCAGTGAGTCAAGAAAACTCGAGAGCTATCGAGCGCGTAATCGTAGATGCGCAAGATAGTAGATCTCGGAGTTCGTAGGAGAAACGAGGAAGGATCGTAGTGTGTCGAGTAGCACTTCCTCGAAGCCGTAGTCTACTGAGGAAGTTATGTTCAGAATCGTAGAGACAGACTACCTACGAGCCGATCGAGTATCTACCAAACCCAAGTCAAGAATCGTAGACTACACTCAGAGTCGTAGAGTCTCTGATCGATCATATCGGAGGCGAGATCGTGAGTCGAGCAAGATCGGATGAAGACAACAAACACAACGATGTAAATCGTAGAAGTGTCAAGATCGATCTCGAGTCGCATGATCTCTGCATACCAAGTCAATCGTAGAGTGTAGAACTAAGAATTCAACAGATGTGCTCACAACGTCAAGGCAGAATCGTAGAGCTAATATGATTCTTAACAAATGAGCACTCCCAGAATATCCAAAGGAATGAAGCCTCCAGTTGATACTGTAAAGATACATCCCACCTGAAGGAAACCAGAGAGCACTCAACGAATGGCATGCAAGCTAACAGAAGATCTAAGCACCAACCCAATCAACATCAAGATTGAGTTGTGAAGCTATTCGAGATGAAGTCTTCCACAAGGAGATCAGAAGAAGACTTCTGTAACTAACTAAGGAAAGTCAGCAAGTGCAGTAGCTGTCAAGTAGACAGAAGACAATGATCTTGGAAGTAACCAGGATCGTAGTGTTTGCCAAACAAAGAAAGAACTGATAGAGTGCATACAGAGATACTGGACAGCTTTTGAAGAACAAGGCTAAAGTGATTAAGCATTGGGTCAATCCATTGATAATAAGTGAACTGAAGATCACAAGGAGAAAGCGAGCTAGACACACCACAAATCTAAAGTGTCTTGCTATTCAGAAGGGGCCAGAACAAAGAAGTCAAGTCATCAGTATCTGAGAGCTGCTGAGGCAAACAGAAGTGTTGAAGCCTTTGCCTGAAGAGAAGGAAGAGGTTTCTACATTGAAGATCCAATCAACACTCTTCAAGATCGTAGTGTTGTCTCTACCAGTCAAGAAGACACTACGATCAGGTCCATGAAGACATGCATCAGAATCGTAGAGTTCGAATAGCTGAAGATTGAAGCATTGGCAACGATTCAATCTGAAGGGTAATGTTCGGACAAAAGCTTATTGAGAGCATCGATGCAAAAGGACAACCTCTGATCGAGAAATCAGAAGGAAGAAATAAAGTCTTCGACCTGCCCAAGACATTAAAGTGACATCTCTGACGGGGTAGGTGAAACAGTAGACTGCAGTGTCAGAAAAGTATGACATGTCACATCTGCAGTCTACCTCAGTCAACTCGAGATCTGTGAACATATTTGAATAGCTTTCAACGGCTACTTTCCAACGGAAGGAGTGGGAAGGAGTATAAATCAGCAAGAGCTTCAAAGATCGAGGGTTGCTAGAGTTGCTGAGTTTGGAGAAGTGGTGGACTGATCTAACCAACGTAAATAGTGAGTGACCAATGAAGGTCTGAAGACTCACTCTACGATCCACCAAGAACACTTAGAGACAGAAAAAGAAATAAGTAGAAGTGAGAGTTCTACAATGTAAAAGTGAGAGTTCTACTACAAAAAGAGTGTTTTGAACTGCCGAGAGATAGAAGAGCATTAATGTCATCTTGATGTCCATCATGAGAAGACTCTAAGTACCATAGAGGAGAGCTCACAGTCATCTTAGCAAGTCCATCATGAGAAGGCATCAAGTATCAAGAAAGAAGATCACCAACGCCAATATGGTGGCAAACATGAGAAAGTTTCTAAGTACCTAGCAGAAGAGCTTACAGTCATCTTAGAAACCCATCATATGCAGCCATCAAGTATCAAGAGGAATGATCTTCAAGGCAGTTCATCAAGGGATCATCAGAAGTGGTTGAGTAACTGAAGAAGTTGAGCATCATGCAACACTCAACTGCACTTCAAGGATGATCACGCCAAGCTGCTAAGTACAGAAGATGTTCAGAGCTTAAAGACATATTAGCAGCTCAGCACCAACTCCAACAAACAAATAAATAACTCAACAACAAGAAGCCAGGGCCTGAGGGTCCTTGTCCTGAGGACTAAATGAAGTTTCAAGCTCTTTGGGCTTGAAGAGTTCTAGGGAACTAGAGAAGTTTCAAGGTCACCGGCCTTGAAGAGTTCTTAGTGAATCAAGTACCAAGGTCAGCCTGGCTCAAGGAATCTTAGCGATTCTGTGGTGCCGCCTTCCTTAGTAAAAAATCCAATTAGTTGAAAGCGGAAGAGTGGATTAGGAGCTTGAGTCTCTGAACCACTTAAAATCCTTTGTGTCTTTTACTTTATGTACATTAACTGTTATAACTGCTATGTATGTTTTAACTGATTACCACTGAACTAACTCTACGAATAATGTATGTATGATTATAGATATAACTGCTATGTATGTTTCTCACATGCTAAATTATCAGCAATACAAAATAAACCAGAAAAATATTTGAAATTAAAAGGATCTATTCAACCCCCCCCCCCCCCCTTCTAGATCTAGTGTGCCTACTGGAAACTAACAGATTATTTCATATTTCATTCATAATATAATTCATATAAACTAAACTCTTACACTCTGTTTCTGAGTTTTGAACAGAAAAGAAAAGAATAGAAAACTTAAATTAGAAATGTAAAAAAGTAAAGAATAGAAAACTTGAAGTTTTTCTTTTGTTGTTTCTTTAGTTTTAAAAGAAAAGAATAGAAAATTTAAAATTGAGGACATGAGTTGTAATTTAAAATTTATTATATTAAAAATTGAGGATAATATGGGAATTATAAAAATATTATTTATTCCAATTTGTTTTCCTTCCAAATCAGGTTAATTTTAGACGGAAAATTTTGGCAGAAAAAGTGGCCAAGTTTTCTATCTATTTCTTTTCTTTTCCATTTATTAAAAAACTCAGAAACATAAGAATTAGAAAGAAAACTTAAATTTTTCGTCCATTTCTTTTCTTTTCTATCCATTTTAAAACTCAGAAATAGAGCGTTAAAATAGAATAGTGATTTTATTCCTAAAAAATGAATGGACAAATCAAACATAAAAATGAAAATGACCATTCCATTCTTATTCCCATTTCTATTTCCTTCCATTCCATTCCTTAGTCATTCCATTCAATACATGTCAAGAAATGAGATATGTTAACATATATGGTATATAAAATGACACAATATTTTTAAATTTATTATAACAACTTTTTTTTTATCATACACACCATTGAATTAAAAATATATATTTATAATATTATTAAATTTATAACCGAGAATCTTATTCAAGGACAAAGAGAGTATTACTTAGTATTATTGATAAGAACATTATAAAAATGTAAATATTACTTGTAATTATTACATATCTAGACTTTGGCAGTTGTTTTGAGCAAGCAAATATTCGTAATTTGTAGATGCCTACCTCTCTTATGCAAGAATTGAACCCCAGGACGACTCACTCTGCTTGCATTTTATCTTCAACAATATAAAATAAATTAAACGATTATCTTCATTATGAGTAAGGTTGTAAAATAAATTAAAGGATTTGAGTTTAGTTCATACTTATACTTATTCGGATAAAAATTTGATTCAAGCTTTCGAAATAGAAATAATTTAAATATTAATAAATTTTAAAAATTAATAAATTACTTAAACTTCTTTAAATTATAATTTTTTTTATTAATATTCGGATATAAATTAAACGTGTAAACTGTTCGGGCTCGATTTAACATTATGCTCGACTCAATAGCTAAACGTGTAATATCCGGATTTTTTTTAAAAAATAAAATAAATAAATAAATATACAATTAGACAATAAAAAAGTAATTAGTAATTATTAGTACATATCTTAAACCTATAAGGATAAGTCATTTAAATTGTAACAATTTTTTAATTTTAAAAGACTCTTTTACTTAGTAACTTATTTTGCAAAAAAAAAATAAATATATTTAAATAACTAAAGGAAAAAAATATAAAAATTATTTGGTTTTGGAGTACTACAGAAAAAAGAAAAAATCAAAAATCAAAAGATAAATCTAAATCTTCCTTCTTTTAATTATGAGATGATTTTGTATTATACATATATAAATTTATTTTAAAATTATAATTTTAATTCTGATAAAGTTATGAAAATAACAATATATATGTATATATTTTATTGTGTGACGCATATGTATTTTATCTGTAAAAGATATGGCTGTCACATGTTCATGGTTGTATGTTTATATACACGTTCGTATGTACGGTACCATGTGTATATATGATATATAAAAGTAAATTGTGCAAGTATCACATATATATATATATATAGAGAGAGAGGAAAAATATATGTACACAATCGATTATGGTGACGGTTTTTTGGATTATAACAACGGTGTATATATATTATTCCTGCGAAATTTACTGACGACGGGTGAACCATTGACATAAATTTAAAAAATCATCGTCATATGTTCAATCAGATAATACACATGCTATATATATATATATATATATATATATATATATATATAGCTCTCTCTCTCTATATATATATATATATGTATGTGTGTGTGTGTGTGTGTGAATTTATATACCGAACAGCATAGGTAGCTCTTTTGTTAAAAAATTTTTTTATAAGTATAGGAACATGATAAATATGTAAATTAATAAATTCAATGAGACAATTTTTTTGGAGGGGGTGAAATAAATTTCATAAACCAATTCTAAATACAATAGAACCTCTATAAATTAATACTGCTTAGACTACAAAATTTTATTAATTTAGAGATTTATTATTTAATCGATAAATTAATAATTTATTAATTTAAAGAGTGTTTTTCTATTCAAAGGAACGTAAATTTAATTACATTAAAATTATTGTATTTTATTGATATTTATATCATACTTTTTTGATGCAATGTATATCATACTTATTAAATTAATGTAATAATAGAATTCATTGTAAGTGATATTAATTATTTTAATAATTAAATAATGTTCATTGTATCCACTTTACAAATTACATTCATATTTTATTTCAAAAAAAATTATATTCACATTAAGTTTAATTAATTTGTATATATAAGTTCATTGTACTATAATTTAATACATTCCATGTATGATGATAAACAGAACTACTATATAAGCATCAACAAAAATTCTTCAAATCATACTCAACAATAGCTTCTCATCTAAAAGGTGTCCATAAATCTACCATGACAGATCAAATACACAAGGAATTATGCGAGTATAAGAGAGATCACTCTACATGTACTCAGAAAGATTTACAATAGTAGCTTGATGAATCATATTTTACAAGATTACCTAGATATATTTGTAATTTAAAAGAATTATTAATTATGATTTTGATGGGACTATATATTTATATAAGGGTCTTTTTAAAAATTATTATTTTATTATTTTATCGAAATTATTAATTTATCCTATTAACCCAAATCGGGACAGAAAAAAAATATTATTTTAGAGAAATTATTAATTTATCAAATATTAATTTATAGAAGTTCTACAATTATAAAAACTTCTTAGTTTTAAAGCTTGGTGAAATCTTAAAAGTACAAAATTAGTTTATGCTTTAAAATTAATTCCTGATTTTGTTTGAATATAGAAAATAAATTTGGTTTGAAACTTTAAACATTTAGGAAATCATTCCAATTGAACTATAACAAGTAACCGAAATAAGTTTCTAAATTGTATCTAAATATTTTTATTTGAAATTTCTTTTTTAGTTTGAATTATAAATATTTATTGCAATTTTTAAATATTATCATAATTAGTTAATATTATGCTTAGTTCAAATTTTCTTTATTTAACTTCAACAAAAAAATTAATTAAAATCCGCCTAGAAAAAATTCCTAGATCTGCCCCTGTATATGTAATATATATAGCTATGTATTATGAATATTTATTACAATTTATAAATATTATTATGATTAGTTAATATTATGATTAATTCAAGTTTTTTTTATTTAACTTCAACAAAAAAATAATTAAAATCCACTTAGGAAAAATTCATAGATCTGCCCCTATATATATATGACAACCGTTTGTTAGGGGAACTATTCCAGCAACCATCATCTCCAACGTTGATTAACATATTTAATAGTTAAGATTGAAAAAAATAAAGGCACTACCGCTAGCGGCAGGAATATTTATTAAAGGGTCAAATAATGAAATATTATTATTTATTAATTATTATAATAATCAAAGATCATGCATGCCGCTACAACATGTAGCGGCAGACTGGCTGGCCATATTGGTCTTGTCAATTTTTTTGTCTTTCGTCCCAATTTATATTACTAACTATTATTAATATCTCTAACTAATATAAATATTAATATTAATAGTAACTAACTAATATTAATATTAATATCAATACTAATATTAATATTATTATTATCTAATATTTCTAACTAATATTAATATGAATAATATTACTAATAGTGATAACTAACTAAAAAATTATTAACTAAAATAATATTACTAACTAATATTAATATTAATAATAATATTAACTAACTAATAATATTATTAACTAATTTTAATATTAATAATAATATCAACTAACTAATGTGGAAACTATGATTTAGATTGGTAATATTATTAGTTAGTTAATATTAATATTAATTTTAGTTATTAATACTCCCTCTTATTCACATTAAATGACGTTTTAGGGAGTTTAATTTTATTCTATATAAATGTCGCTTTTAGAATCTCTATACATTATTGCACTATTTTTTCCTAATTTACCCCTCTATTTAATATGCTTAGTAAATACAATTGTAGAAATTGTGGAGAGAGAAATAATTAATTAGAGACATAAAAGATATTTTGTGTTATTTCTTAATAAGTGTGCTTAACTCTAAAATGTCATTTAATCTGAATAGGAAAAAATATTAGTTATTAATATTGGTGTATGAGGAGAATACTAGTGTATGAGCAACAGTAATTGAGTCATAGGTCCTAGGCCAGAAGATTAATACTCCCTCCTATTCAGATTAAATGACGTTTTAGAGTTAAGCACACTTATTAAAAAATAACACAAAATGTCTTTTGTATCCTTAATTAATTATTTCTCTCTCCACAATGGTCAAAGATGAAGGCAATTAATGGGTTATTAGAACTTTGATTGTAGGTAAAAAGGTTCATAGAATTGCATTTACTAAGCATAATAAATTGAGGAGTAAATTAGAAAAAAATAGTGCAATATTGCATAAAAATTTCAAAACGACACTTATATAGAATAAAATTAAACTCTCTAAAACGTCATTTAATCTAAATAAGAGGGAGTATAACAGATTCAAGTAGACATGAATTTCTTCATCAAAGGGGGTAAAAATTTGATGGGTGCTAGACAAGGGTTGGGGAAAGTTTTCAAGGTTGAGGTTTCCAAATTCTTCTTCAAGGGTAGCACAATGCTGAGTCAAGATAGTAGTTGCCTATTTGGGGAATCAGCTGCTTGGGTGAATAGATTAGTCAGACAAATGAGAATTCCAAAGTCTGAAAATGGAGATTATTTGAGCTTTCATACCAAGGATGATTGCAAATCAACAGAGTTGCGAGTCAATTCTCGAGGAAAAACTATACGAATGTTTGGAAAACTGGAGAGCCACCAACTGATGTAGCCCTTATTACGAGGAGTTGGGATCTCAGGTAGAAGAACAGTTTGAATAAATTTGATGAAGATCTCCTCGAACTCCCATGAGACTGTCATTCATATTTCTTTCCATTTGGCTGTTAGATCTTTTCCTTTTTCTCGACTCCAATATCATCTCCGCCTGTTTTATGATTTTCTAAATTATACCATCCAGGTTACCGTCTTCTTTTGCTGGATCAATGGTAGGTACCTCGAAGACCTACATCACTTAAATGTTTGATTTTTAAAACCATTGAATAAAATGATAGATAATATAGGAACCAGGAAACTATTCTTTCTCCTCCAATCCTCCTAGATGCCCACTCTGTAATTTGAAGAACTCCTTGTCTCATCTATCTCTTGGAATACAAAATGACAAATCTTTCTGCTCAAAAACCAAAAAGACAACAATGGCATGAGAACACCAGGAAATGTTCACAAATCAAGCCTCCTCTTTGGTAATAACCATATACATAAACAAATGTCCAAAAGAGATGGGGAAAAGAGATAACCACTCAAATAATCAAAAACCCTTCAAATCAAAACAAATTTCACATCAATCCTCACCAAATTCATCCATCCCTCTGACATTCTTGAACCAGAAACCAACTATAAATGTCCAATAATCCAAATAAACTAATCCCAAACAAATATAACACCAAATAACCAAAACCCAATTAAAGTTTATAACTAATTATGCAATATTTTAATCAAAACCCACCCGAAGAAACAGATCGAACACCCAATAATAAACAATACACATTAATTCAAGACAAAATTAGCAATACCCAAATGAAATTGATCAATTTTATGTATGAATATCGAGCAAACAAGAATAGTTGATAACCTAAAAGGGAAATATTCGGTTAAGGAGAACAGGTAAAACCCAAAATTCAATAATAATAATAATAATAATAATAATGTTAACCAATTCTCCTTCACCGTGCGAAGGTTTTGTTGGAGCTTGCATAAAGATGACGTAATTTAGGATCCAAGGAGAGATAATAGAGAAAGGAGGGGAGAGATTTGTCAAACTCAAACTTTTTATTGATGGTGGTGCACTAAACTCGTTTGTTTAGCTGGAAGGCATAGTTAGGCTGATTTTTATAACGTCAATGGTACTTTTGAAAAAAAAAAGTTTATGAACTAACGGAACCTTGAGCAATTTTGTACCTTTGCCCGAGATCATCTCAACTGAAGTCTAAACAATTTCTTGATTTAAAAACAATAAAAAGAAAAAAACACAATTCATAACCGAGTTGAATGTGTAATGACCGTCATGAAGCATATGTTTTATTTTCTCTCATCTTAAACCTTTGATTCTCCGTCACAATAACAAAATCCACAGAACGAAGCCTCTGTTTATTTAAACAGGGACGCTGCTTTGGAAAATTTATCTCCTTTTTTTCTTTTTCTTTTTTCTTGACTATATATTGTTATCAAAAAGTAAATTGCTGCTAAATTGAAAGCATTAAAAAATTTCCACTGCAAGCTCTACAGCTGTGAGTCTTGAGCTAAGCGATTCCAATTCGAAGAACGTCAAGAAATTTAAGAAGCCTTCTAGGCTGACAATTGAAAAGAAGGGATATGCTAGCATCCAAGGAACCTGAAAGACCATTACCAACACCAATCTGGTAATTAAAAGAAGGCAAACTAGTTCTATTATGTTAGATATGTATTAGAAGAAAACCCATCATTTGTTCCTGAAATGAAGTACTTCTAGGAGACGATGTTCAATTAACACAGTGAATCCCCATATAACTAGGGGAGAGAATAACAAATAAAGAAGTGCAATCTCATTGACTATTCTAATGGTACACCTACATGCCTTCAGCTTTAATAGGAGGTGAGCTTGAAGATATGTCACACAGGTGATTTTGTTATTCTGCTAGCAATAGATGCTGGAATCTGATCCAGAGTTTGCTTTAACAATGCCAAAAATTGGAAGGAGGAAACAAAAAACAAAATGAACAAGCATAAATAAAAATTAACGCGTCACACATTTAAGAAGAAATTGATTGTGAAACCATCTGGCATCTATATATTCCTTTCAATTGAAAATTAAGGGGCAGAGGGGTAGGGGGGGTCTAGCAAAGGCACAAGTAATATGAAAATCTAGACACCAGTTTTGAAGACATAGGTGAATTGGCATACAAGGAACATCGGACATATGGGCATTGAATAATGAACCTGGATACATTCTCTTTTGGCTTCTCTATCCTCGCGTAAGCAATATGATAGTATCCGACTAGCACATTATGCATCCTTTTCCTGCGAATAAAACAAGAGACACCATTCATCCATTAGAAAGAAATCAAAGAACCATATATTCCAAAACAGAGCCTAAAACATAAAAGTGAGAGAACTAAAATGGAGAAAGAGAAAAGCCCAGCATCACAATAACAAAAGGAGTAGGCAGAAAACCCTCTAATTTTGTAAAATTAAATTAACAGAAGAAATTCCAATTACTAAAGGGTAGGGGAGTTGGGAAGAAACAGATGTAAACATAGAAACAGCATAAGAATTGAAGGGACTAAACAAACATAAAAGATAGATCCACTAAAGAAAGAGACATAGATCACTGCTACAAATCAGCAGGTGCTCAGAATCTACAAATCAGTAGACAAAATCAATGATAGTTTTAAGTTCATTCTCTTAGATCTCAACATGAAGATATTCCATACTATATTTTAAGATGAGCTAACTATAACGCTATGTTTGTTTGCAAAAAGTATGTTTGGGATTGAACTATTTGTCTTAATTTAATACTACTTCGGACTATTTTATCCCATGATGAGAGATTAATAGTCCTTTAAATAGTCTTGCGGACTATTTTTTTGTCATTTCTAAGGCTATTTATGATGGACTATATAATCCCATGATAAATGTGAGATTAATAGTCTCCTCCATTTTAAGCTATTAAATGGCTTTATGGGACTAATAGTCTGGCATTGAGGGACTAATAGTCCCGCATTGAGGGACTACTAATCCCTCTTGATTAAATAGTCTGAAGTAGTGTTAAATTAAGACAAATAATCCAATTCCAAATATGCTTTTTGCAAACAAACATGGCATAAGATTTAAGTAACTGCTTAAGAAATCAAGAGTGATAAAATGAACCAGGAATTCACTAGTGATGGAATTTGTATGTAACGCACCATGTGTAGCTAGAATTAGCATTGGATGCTAGTTACGCAGCTAAAAGAACAAAGACGACCTAATAAACAAAATGGTTAACCTGTGGTTCATCAAACCCATCACAGCAGTAGACGTTATAACAAATCTAACGGCAATAAAAAACACACAGACCAATATAGAGACCTAGAGACTATAGCTACTGCCTATTGTTTATCTAAATTTTTTTAAGTCGGTAGCTACTCCCCATACTTAAATACTTGATACAAATCTTCCAAGCATTTATCGAACTTCAATTAGAAACAAAGCATTAAATAAAAGATTCAAATTATATCATATTATAAGTTTATAGGCACATAAGAAACAAAATTCACCGAAGCCCAAGAAAGTCAAAGATGTAGCAGAATATTATCTCCAAAACATCAAAAACTTACGACTTTAAAATCGTTGTCTAGTCCCAAATCACGAATAGAACTTTCTGATATACAGGTTGCATGGACGATAGGAACATGAGCTGCAGCATTACTTTTAAGCTTAGCATTAGTTGAGAGAGTCAGGTAAACAGCTTCTTTGAACATCCATTGGTCCCTTGTGATTGTAAAAATCTTCAAACATCTCACCACATAGAACACATACACACTGATTTTCATCAGCAGGAACCATCTGCTCACCACCATTCTCCAATTCCTTACCAGAAACTTCCAACAAGTTATTGGTTGCATCACTAGAAACCCTTTCGGCAACCCAATCAAGAGTTCTCACATACCATCTCCTTGAAGCCTTATTTGCAGTTTCTGAAACATGATTTTTAAGCTTGTGCCACTCCATATGTCTGTCAAATAGTTCTTTAAGTTTGATTCGAAGACCACAAATGCTGCACCGATGCGGAAGGTCATCAAGGAGTTCGCTGATTACTACTGGATGTGACTCCCGAATCACATCTGGCTTAAACTCAAAACCAATGAGATTTTTTATCTCTTTCAATCTGGAAACAGGTAAGGTAACAGAGTTCTTAGCAGAAGTCTTTGAGATAGAAAGCTCTTCATTAGTAGATGATAGTGGGACAGTTAAAGAAATTGGAAGGGAGGAAATTGTTGCTGAAGGAGGGTTCAGGGCCACAACTTCTGGAGTCTGCCTCTGGGGCTTACCAATAGTATGGGGTGAGCCAGAAGCAGTAGATTCCGTATTCGATGCAGAAATCAAGCCCTTCGCAACCAATGAGTTCAAAAGACTTGACACTGGGTTAGAGGCAGCATTCACCATATTAGTAGCTTGCAGGGCACTACCTACAAGAGAGGAGGGAGGAGGGCCACATGGCGCGTGGGGTTGTTTTACCTGTCTCTGAGGAAGAGCTGTGGAAACTGATGTGATTTCATGAGAAGGTCGGCTTACAAGAGATGCTGATGTAACCTTGGCCCCTAATTGAGTCGGGGGAGGACCGCATTGTAGAGGAGGCTGCACAAATGCTTGAGAAGTTGATGCATCAGCATCGTGAAAGCTCAAATTGGGTATTATGCTACCAGTACCAAAATTGTTACCAAGAATTCCACTCTCCATTATAGCAGCCAATAAACAACTTGTACTCGACTGTCCTGGGTTTTCTGAAGCGAGAGGACTTGAATGATCAGATGAAGTCTTCTCTATTGTTGAGGGTTTCTCAGCCAATGGAATCTGAGGTATTAGCAGTTTGTGGGATGGAACAGAAGGATCATACTGTGTGGGTTCAGGCAGAAGCTGTTGTAGAAAAGGAATATGATGCCTCTGTTGAAAAGAAGGTTTCATAGAAGATGAAACCTGAAAATTTACGGGTTGCAGCTTTTGAGAGCTATTGGTCTGAGTTGGCATTCCGAGATTTCGAGGGAGCTGACCATGCAGTCCTAAGTTCGATAGTCCTGAAATTTGAGAAGTTCTTATATCGGCACGAGGCAGAGTTGGAGCTTGTAAATGTTCTTGAGGGGAATGGCGTATTGAGAACGAAGGTGAGGGTGGACGCTGCTGCACGAGTGATTGTCCAGATGGCAATGCAGCTTCTGTAGAGTATAGATGTTGCCCTATTACAGATGCAGAGGACCCTGACAATGTGTTTGTCAAAAAACCAAGGTTAGTTGGTGATGGAAAAGATATCTTTGCCAGGGAATTTGCATTTGTTGACAACCCACTCAAAGAGGTACGGTAACCTTCTGAATGGCCTGAAACAATTCGACCTGACCCAGAATGGCTCATCCCATCCACTATACGGGGCTCTCTTGACAATAGCGATGAGTTACGATTTCCAAAAGCTGTTTGGTCTTTCTGTTCTGACAGTAATGAATCAGTGGAAGATTCTCTATCAACCCTTGACCCAAATTCATGTAGAAGCTGTGGTTTTAGGAGGGGGTTCTGAAAATCCTGCAAATGGCATATGTAAATCAGTGCAAAAATTGTCATAAAACATTCTGAGTTGTGTTTCACATCATACAATAATCCAAGCAAAGTCGACCCAAAAAAATATTACAATTTATATATCACTATATTAGTAAAATTCTTATTTGGTGAAGACAACAATTGGTGATATCTGTTGGCTGAAAATTGAAATAACCAAAGATCACTGGTTTTCCAATAAATATAGGAGGTGGCTTGTAAGAATCCCAAAACTACTCAACCAAGGTTAAGGTTGACTTGCTTCATGTTTGAGTGAGTTTGAAAGAATCATTAGATTTCTGTTTTGCTATCATATTGGTTCCTCTTGGATCAGAATAGAAATTTTCTTAAAAGAAAAAGATATTAAAATAAAGAAAAGAAAACTCTATTTAAACCATCTGAGAGCAAAATGACGCGCATCTGAAGTACTTTTGGAGACTCCTGAACTGGACCTCAGGTAAGTAAAAAATACTTCGATTGAAGTTTATCTTCATATGCACACCATCTCCTAACTAAGGGGTTGTTTGATAAAACTGAATGAAAAGTTCTGAATGTATAAAATAATCTGAATGAGCTAAATTGAGTAGAATATCTAAATATGAAATGAAATGATGTTTGATAATTATCTGCTAAAAATATCTCAATACGTGTATGTATTTTAATCTAGGTTGTTATGAACAAATTTATTATGTAATTATAAATAAACAATGTTATCTAAGAAAAATTAAATATAAACTTTTGAACAATCTTTGATGGTGCATACTATTAGTAATATAATTTTAGAAATAAAACACTAAAAAATATTAATAACATTCTATAGTACATAAAATAACAAAAGACTACAACGACATTCATTAAATTGGTTATTGACCAATTTGGTAAAGGGTGGAATAGTATGCTTTATCAATAATTTGGTACCGTAAAGGCAAACAAGGCACGAAAACAAACAAATATAATACACAAGAGTTCCACCTCAAACATATTACAACAAACCATACTGACCCCAACAGAAAAAATCTAATTGAAAAGTCGAATCAGTGATTATTTCTATGTTCAAAAGCAGATTTATTGCATACTTGCATATTATAGGTCCCATACACTAGCACTTATCCTAATAAAATATGTAGCGCATCTGTTTAAATATGTATACTTTTCTATTCCTGTAAATGTTGGTATTCAGACCAAGCAACTGATACAAAATGAGCTTTCAAAGAAGAAATTCACAATCTTAATTTATGTTTTCCTTCAGAGAATTTAGAATAGCAAGTTGCAATTACTTTAACAGAAAAATTGTATCTGTAACAGAAAAAATATTAAAATATCAGATTTCAAAAATTAAGACTCCAACATCCCTTCGGTAAACTTACCAATCTCTCATAATCATCAGTTAACCGAGGATCTCTCTGAGACTTGCGCTTTGCACCATGAATCGTTGATTTAGAGTTCATGTCATCCCACATATACTCCTCTTCTTCAGAGTTCTTCCAACTTCTATCAATCCCACTGCTGCTTTTACTACTCAAAAGGCTGTCAGTAAGACGTGACTTCACATCATTGTTTGCAGATCTAGGGGCTGAATAATTCGGAAACCCAAGCTTGATGTCAAAATTATTTCTTTGGCTGGATACCGTCTCTGTAATACCGCTGTCAGCTCCAAACCAGGTCTTGTCAAATCCTTGGTCTGTAACCCTATCATTGGTTTTTCGTATTCCTGAGCCTGATTGCCTAGAAAGCTCAGTAGCATATTCATACTCTCCAAATGCTGAACTCTTCTCCTGAACAGCCTCAGTTACTGCATCTCTTGGAGGACGCTGAATATTCTGCAAAATTTACAATACAGTAAGCAATATGTAATGATACATAACAATTAGGATAGTTCGAGTACTATTTCTCGTACATGCATCTTAAGACGAGGATCAGCTCGGTGTCTCGCAGAATTAAGTTTGGTTCTCTCCAGTCTCTCTGTATCATCAGGTGAGTTTATGAGGCTCCCAGTTATGTCATTGGTAGTTACTTTTGCCTTCAGCACATTAGGCCAAGTGAAGGAAGAAAAAGTTAGTGCAAGGTAGATGTGAGATAAAAATTTCAAGATATAGGAAAGTTCACAATTATAATTTCTGCATTGATTTCATCATCGTAGTAGGATCATCCACTCTTTATTAATGTAGGCAAGTGAATTGTGTGTGCACGTGCATTTGTTTGTAATGTTTGCAGAGATTAAATTTACGACACAAAGTACTGCTAAATATAATCCATAGCAGTAAAAGGAAACCAAATGGTCAATAGGTTGTTCATTCTTAAAGAGAAAAATATACAACAACATTTAGGGGCACAATCATGGTAAGATCTTGGTGGTATTCTTGGTGGGCCTAGCTTCCAAAATGTAAATTTGAAGTTGTTATTACTGTGATCAGCATTGAGAAACTTATCAATATAACACCTAAGATAAATGAGGAAACTCAAACATAGGACGCAAGGTTTGAAGGAAGCTTGCTAAGTCTTTAATTCAAGAAATGACTTTGGCATAGAATTCATCAAATAAGATCAGCAGACCAAATTTATGAGAGGAACATATATACCGAGCAAAAAGGGGAAGAATATTAGGCTTCCCTTACCCTGCTTGATTGCTGAAGACGCTGCCTTGCCTCTAAATACTTTGGATTTACATGAATACTGTTAGCTGGACGCTGAGACTGTGAATCAGGCTTTGATGCTGTATTTCCTGAAGCTGAACCATTGACAACAGGTTGAAAACCAAGTTCTTTCTCAATCATCTGAAGCGGCTGAGGTGGGAATACACCTTTCCAAGTTCCAAATAGATGCCGCATACCAGGGTGTACTGCAGGATCAACCTGTCTGTATGCCTTGCAGAAAACCTATAAGATGGGCCAAAATAGGCAAAGCTAAAAAGTGGTTGTCTGGCTAATCAATTGACTGCTAGTTTTAACAAAATCATTTATTGGCAGATGAACAAATAAAAATGGACATGGTAAACCCAATAAATTTTATTACTACAAATATGGATCAAAGAAATTACAAAATGGGATTCGATAATATAGTTTTATTTCTCATACACTTGCTAAAAATAGTTTTATTTCTCATACATATATTATCAAATACACATCAATAAATACAAAATGGGAGCTCAAAAACATAGTACTATTCATTATTTCTTATATAAAAGGTAAAAGGCAGACATAAAACATTTGTCATAAAAACAGTGACAAGACTTTACATTTTTTCCCTTTTTTCTTGGTATTGGTAATAAGACACCATACATGACTAAAAATCTAACCTCAGGTAGTCTTGCAGCAAAGTACTTTATGTAATCCCTTCCAATGTTCTTCACAATACTGTCTAAAAGATATAGAGATGGAAGTTTTTGCTCCGTAGGGACCTGTAAATAATTTTTACTGTCAGATACGTTGTACATTAGCCTAATACACTTCAAACAGCTGACTGATTGAACTTTGTCCTAGAACCTAGAGAGCACACAACAAAAAGTAGGCAAATATTTACTGACGCTAGTGGAGTGGCAACAATATCATGAAAACACTTATTCAGTATAACCTTCCAATATTAACTATTAAGCAAATTCTTGACAACAATTACAGAATGACAAAAAGGAGGAGAAACACAAGTGTCTTGCTGAAGTAACTAAACAATATTCGAACTCAAGCTTTCAACTCGATAGAAACAATATTACAGAGTACATGTCTTGTCTAAGACAGCAGATACATTGTACAAAAAGAATGCCCTAGTAACTCACCCTAGTGTCTCAGCTCTAGTTTGCCTATTTCACCGTACTATGTTTGCCAAAACTCTTCTAAGTTTTAGTTAAGTCCTCAATATAAATAAATACAGTTTCAACCTAAAGACGAATATAACATTACTATGCGTAATTATACATCTTCTACTGTTCTGACATATGCATTTTGAGAACAAGCTATTTCTATGTCACCCCTTGACAATAATAACAATTACACCTTCTAGTCAGCTACTTCACATAATGATCCAAACTAGCACACTCCCATATGCAACTCCTACTTTTATGTAGAATAATGTTTTAACATAATTTATGCAATGAAACTTTGAAGTCACGAGCTGAACATCTAGCAGACAGCATGTTGAGCCATAAAGCTGAGCATAATCAGGACAAAGATGATTAACTTCTATTGCTATATTTAAAAATAAGCTTTGATTCTTCTCTTGCTCAACCCTGAACCCTAAATGTTGTTAGAGGCATTCCCTAAAATTGCTCAGATGACAGAATGCCGAAGTATTTTTCCACCTACCACTAGCATGACTTCCAAATTGGAATGCACAAATATTACTAACGCATAAACATAAAGAATGAAAAGGAGACACCACATAAATTATTATTTGACACCACAGTAGAAGTAGGTAGAAGTAGAAGGTACCCCTCCGTCCAGAATAAACAAGATAAAGATCAAAGATAGATATATGAAAATACATTGCCATAAGAAAGAAATCAGACTAGGAAATCAAATGTTATTTCTTCCAAAAATAATGCAGGAGCTTACAAATCAAATGCTACTTCTTTCCGAAAGCAAAGCAAGTGCAACAATTTTAAATCCATCTATCCTACAATCATATCCAGATTATTCACAGTTCCTGCAATCAAATCCTCTATGGAATCTCTTATAACAAACCTGAGAGCATTATTATAAATAGTGCCAAGTCTTCGCCCCAAACTATGCACAATAAACATATAGTATGAGCCTTCAGCCATTCAATTAGAACATAGATTGAAAGGATGGACATTACATGAACACCAGAAGGTACATACAAGCGTAATTGCTTTCAAGTGCATAGTAACCATTTCTAGCCAAACTGAAGATATTGAACTCAAGTAGCCATCCCGGACAATATGGACAGGCAGAGTGTTAAAATAAATCAACATTCGAGAAAAAGGATGATAAATTTTGAAAGACTCCCTAGATGAGAAGACCTGGAATTGAAAACAGCAATAAATTATCTTCATCCACAAATTGTCAATTAACTACTCATTAAACCATTCCATAATGCTCATTACATCACATAACAAAGCATATAAGGTGAACCCATTGATAGGTCAACCTTAGAATACCGCAAATACTGGATTTGTTAACATCACATGTCCATAACAAGCACAAAAAAAAAAACCTTTGACAAAAAGTAAATTAATTTGAATTATGAAAACACAAATAATCCATTAATCCCAAAAACTTCTTTAATTGATATTAGATACTGATCATAACAGAAAATCAGCTACACTAATTTCTAATTTGAAAAAAAAAATCAAAAATAAATAAATCTTTTTATCCATTCACTTTACAGTTCAAGCATGAAGCATCATAGTAGCACTACTATTAAAGCTGGAATCACCTCGAGAATATTTGAGCAGACAATGGCGGCTATAGGCTTGGCAGCCTGCAAATTCTCGCCAGCTATAATAGTTAAGTTAGTAATGATCGGTTTGGAATTGAAAGTCAGCTCGGCGAGGGCAGTCCTGTACTGAGTAACTAGCTCTTGAATAGCTCCGACCTTTACTGATTCACTACTCTCTGATTCTCTCTCCCTCAAAGGAGCCGCCGCCTGCTGAACAAAAGCACGGCTATTGGAATTTCGACCAGTGATTGGTTCTTCCAATCTAGGCTTTTTCAGCCCTGGCTCTCTCGATCTATCAAATGATCCACGAGAGCTCTCCATTTCCATCACAGTATATAACAGATCAACCTAAAAACAGAAATCAAAGAAACCCTAATTCTAGCCCTAATTTATTACAAATCCAAAAAATTGAAAAAGGAAAAACTAAGTTTCTGATATCTAATAACAACGACTTCATATGAGCCTTACAAATCAGATACCCTAAATCATAAGTACATAGAATCAAAATTGATACAAAAGTCCCATTTTTTACTACAAAAATTGTAAATTGAGGAGAGATGTCTTCAAATCGAGCTGCTCTAGCTAGGGTTCTTTCTTATCTGCTTGCACTGGTTACTCTTATATATGTCGAGGGCAGGCGAGAGAATTTTAATGTATGAACATAGCTTCTATTATGTGTGCGCGTTTAGGACCGTCAAAATCGTAGTATACAGGTAGATGGAGGAGAAGGTAGACGAGAAGATTGAAGATTTTGGGGATTCAAATCTGGGCCACTGGCCCAACTATATATCATGCCTTGGGCTTTTACAGTTTGTAACCTCCCTATGCCTTTTCGTTCTTTCATTTTTTTAGAACCTCTATGCTTTTAGAAAACAGCCCTAAAATATTTTCTTTGTAATACAAATATTATTTGTAGTTGCTAATTTTTTTAAAATCGTATTTTTACGTAATATGTAATATAATTTTTCTGACACGTGTTAATATATATATATATATATATATATATATATATATATTCATAACATGTACTTGTTATGGCTCAAAAATGGACATACACTACATCTATCGTTTAATATAAGAACCAACGGCCGAGATTAATTCATGTCAATTACTATTAATAGCGGACGACGTGTTACATCTGTTACTAATAGTAGCAAATGATAGGTATTGTCCGCTACTAATAATAGCGGATGGCGCTAACCGTCGTCTGCTACTAAAGTAGCGGTCGTACATAATAATAACATACGTCAAAAATTCAATTCTAATATTAGTCACTGATTTTTCAATATGGTGTATGCTTCTTTTTGATGATCCATATCAAATAAATGTTATAAATCATTACCCACTTTCTTAGTAAATTCAAACTCAAATGTCCCGAATAAAATAAGGAGAAAATATATAAATTAATATAAGACAAAAAATATAGAAAATAACTTTTCAAGTTTTTATATATAATAAAAAAGAATAAATACTACACTGAGGGTGAGAGCGCATGTTCTTCATTACATATTCAATCTTTATATACAAGAATAATGCTAATAAGTAGGCATGTTCATTGTTATTTACCGGTTACCCAAAATAAGCAATCAATCAGATTAATTCCCTCTCTCCCTACGTTCTGTTTTACAGACTTCAACTTGACGACGCCTAAGATTCTGCTGTTTTGCAAGCGCAAGCTTTTGTTTCTGCCTCATCCAAAAACAAAACAAAAAACTATCACTTGCATAAAAATAAAAAAGGGTTTCTCTCTCCATATATATATAGAGAGTCCGGTTCAGTCCGGACTCCCGAATTTTATTAAAATACGAAAAAAAAAATTGCTTTTTTTCAAAACAATTAAAAAAAAAAAGTTTAATATTTTATAGAACTGAAATTTTTTCATAATTCAGTGTTTTGGGTGTGATTTGGATACATATAATAAAACAGATCTGTAGAGTCACACCCAAAACACTGAATTATGAAAAAATTTCTGTTCTATAAAATATTAAACTTTTTTTTAAGTTGTTTTAAAAAAAATCATCTTTTGATCCGTCCTAAATCCTCGATCGGATCCTCTGTGTATATATATATATATATATATATATATATATATATATATATATATATATATATATTCTATAAAATATACTAGTAATAAGTTACTTAGAGGATTAAGGGATTGTGTTCCTTGAAGCTTTATTCAAGATAAGCAGATTGATATTTAAAAAGTATAAGTTTGTTTCTAAAAATGATTAGTATAAAGTGAATTTCGTGATAAGTTCATTTCAAAATCAATTCAGTACTAATAGAATCTTTCTTTCTAATAAAACCATTCTCATCATTGTCACTAGCTCTTGAATTAAACCCCCTCTCTCTTAACGCCGTCGTTTTTTCCCGTCGTCTCCAAGTCCCTTTTATTCTCCTTTGTAAATGTCAAAATCCATCTGAAACGACAATGCTGCACTATTTGGCGACGGCACCTCTTCCATCGCCGCCAGCCTGTTCATATGAGTTTGAAAAGGGGATTTATCGCAAAGCCGAGATTGTGATGCCCCCAAAATAGGTATACATCACTCATCTTGGGTCGCCAAATATCACACTACATAAATCAAATACAAACTTCTTTTATGCAATTGTCGTGTAAAAATACGACAAAACATAGCTGAGAGTTTACATGAATATTGTCTCATAGAAAGTATAAAAACTCAAATTCAATCCTCATTACACTTATTATCACACTAAGTAGTGAGGACTGCTAAAACAAATATCTTGGACCGTCACTCCATTCCCCAACTAGTCTCAGCTATATTCTCATTTCCTGAAGAGAAAAAGAAAGCAAAAGGGTGAGCTCAACTAGTCCAGTAAGAAATATTATGACTAAGATAATGCAGAATAAATTATTCTTAGATTTTAACACTGTTAAACTGATAAAATACAATAGACACCAAGTTTAACTGTAGCGAAATAAGCAATCCATTAGAAGAGTCAAGTAGAACATAATGTCTACTATATCCTCTAGATTAAAAGTCCATCGTTAATATTTCATTCCTGTAATACTCATTAACAATTCTTTGTTATACCCAAGACAAAAAGAACTATCATCACCTATCTTCACCTGAACCACCAAAGATTATAGTTAAATCCACAATTCATATTTATAATCATGTAAATCAACAGTTTTTCCTTGCCACAAAGGCTTAATATAACGTTTACTCAATATCCTTACCCCAAAGGCTAAAGATATTCAAATGTAATAACAATGATCATACCAATCAGTTGTCTACCTTTGCACTACGGGCCAAAGATATTCAACTATAAAATCAATCGCCATGATCATACCAATCAATTGTCTGTCAGTGCACTACGGCCAAAGACATTCAACTGTTAACTAATGGTCATGATCTTGTCAATCACATCATCAAATTATCCATGCACTACGGGCCAAGGATATTCGTTATTATCACCAATGGTTATGATCATGTCATACACCTGTCCATCTTTGCACTACGCGTCAAAGCTTTCAATCAACAGTTCGTCTTTGCACGTAATCCAAAGATATACAATTATAAAATCAATAATCAACAGTCCATCTTTGCACGTAAACCAAAGATATACAACCATAAAACTAATAATCAACAGTCCATTTATGCACGTAAGCCAAAGATGACTTTTATCACAATATAAGCATGAGGATGATGACAATGATATAAGCATTAATCAAACGCCAATCAAGGATAAATATTAAAGACTTAAAATTTATCCAGAGTTTAAAATATCCAAATTGTCAACATGATACTACTTTGTAGAGTAAAATTCAAGAATAATATTTCAGATCAAAATAACTTGGACAAAAAGAAATATATTTTCTAAGTTGAATAAGACTTGAATAAGACTCGTGAATAGTATTTCTAAGTGAATAAGACTTTCATATGAAAAGTACCCAAATACCCGAGTGAATAATATTCGGTGAATAGTAATTGGGTGAATAAGAACTCGTGAATAGAATTTGTAAATAGTACTCACACCTAAAAAGTGCCCCAATACCCGAAGCAAATAATACTAGAATGAATAGTAACCCGTGAATAGTAACACGTGAATAGTACTCCGACATGAAAAGTTCCCCAAATACACGAGTATAAGAGCATTCACAACAGTTTTTCCAATAGACTCTCTATCCCCACATTTGAAGAATACATCAATAAATCAGTATCCAACAGTTTCCTTATCCTTATATAATTCTCTATTTTAATCCTTATATATGAATTGACTCCTCAGGATGAGGGAATCAAAAGAGTGTTCCCTATTTATGTAAAATAATATTTCACACCCTATTTATTGCAATTTTATGTTGGTTAAAGGATCTTATCTCACTTAATTATAAATTTTATTATTTTATAATTAAAATAAAGTTCTCATAAACACTTAATGATCGTTGCACATTTTGATTTCTAGCAATATCTATTTTTAAATTAAAATAATTGCAATTTGTAAATTCAAACAACAATTACTTTTAAATAAAAAATAGTTATAACGTTCAAAACATGATTTGACTGTTGGAACTTTCAAATTTTAATTTTTAAATTTTAATTTTAAATTTTAAATTTCAAAATTTTAAATTTAAGAAATCAATATAAGGAATCTGTTAGATACATAGTGAAAAAATTGAATCCCTATCCTACAGAATGACCCAATAGCACTACAGAGTAAAGATAAAAATAAAGAAACTGTTGTGAATGCTCTAATAGAATATACAAAACTGCAAATGGATTTTCACCCGCCATGCGGTAATTCACGTAGACAGATTATTTTCACAATTTAATATAGAATGAATACAAAGGATCATTCACCATGCATGCGGTAATCCACATAGACAAGTTATTCCAACAAATAATAAATAATGGAATAACAGAAGAATTCATCATGCATGCGATAGACCACACAGACAGGTTATTCCAACAGAATAATAAATAATGGAACCAGTCATGCGTAAAACATACGAATATGTGATATTTTGATGAATAATAAAGAATGGAACCGAGTCACGCGTAAATGCACGAGATAGGATATTCACGGGATAATAAAAATGGAATAATAGAAGAATTTCACCATGTATGCGGTGATTTCACATGATGTGTTATTCCAACATAATAATAAAGAATGGAATAACAGAAGAATTTCACCATGTATACTAGAGTCCAGATACAAAGTTATTCCAATGAATAATAAGGAATGGAATAACAATAGCTCTCTTCATGAATCTGAAAGAAATAATACCCTTACCTTAGAAGAAAGCTGGATATTGAAATAGTGAGGTAGACTTCTCTTCTTCTTTCTCTCTATAATTTCTCTCTATAATAATTGCTCTAAAGCTTTAGTGAATTGGTGAGAAATGAAGGAAGGATGAGCTTCTATTTATAGAAAAATATAGTTTCGATAATTGCACGTTTTGGGGCTCAAAATATTACAGTACAATACCTCCAACTTTTCTTTTATTTTTAATTTAGTCTTGAAAGTATTATCAAACTTGCACCACCTCCCATGATAGTAAATAATATGAATCAATAGTTCAATCATGTGATTCAATAGTTATAATCATGTGAAAATACAAATAACAGTATAGCACCTCCATCTATACATCCATCTTTAACTTAGTCATACAAGTATTATCAATCTTGCACCAACTCCCCTAATAGTACAAGAATGTGAATCAATAGTACACACGTGTGAACAAATAGTTATAATCATATGAATTAATAGCAATTAATTGCTCATTTATCCGATTAATTATCTGATTTATCAATATTACCCCCAGACATCAATTATCATCGGAATAGATGTTGATTTCCACTAACACTAACAATCCCAACACAATGGAACTATCAAATTCATCTTTAATCAACACGAACTTATTCATCATTAATATTATAACTCACAATATTTAACAACCAGGTCGTTTCCAGGAAAGAGGGGGCTTTCCGATAAAGATTTTTCCTTATTGGCGCGCAATTAGATGACTAAACCTCTCCTTGACAGAACTTCTAGATATTGTAAATATTGCAATTTAATAATATGAATAACTTTGTTGTAAGACCCCAACTTATTATAAATAAAATTAAACTTCCACTATTTATTATTTTGAAATAGTAAGGGTTGATTTGATTAATGTGGTTAGTTATGGGTAAAATGCGCAAATATTTCAAATAAGCAAGTGGTTATAAAATATTTATTGTTGTCGGGGAATATTCGTTTGGTCGTGGAATATTTTTACTATCGGAGAATATTCGTACGACGGCGCAGTCTTGTGTGGGCCCCATAACGGAAAGCGATTGGATGAAGAAAACGACAAATATAAGTTGTTTATAAATAACGACGTAGTTGTTACCTTTAATACTGTTAAAATAACTGGTGGTTAAAACACAGTAGCACACGGTATTACATCAATTATTGATTCTTACGTAAGAAGGTACTACTTAATAATTGTTACAGTAGTTACTGTTCAATATTTTATTTTATTGATTCAATAATTGTTACGTTGATATTTTATATTATTGTTGTTTCAATAATTATCACTACACAATATATTTTCATTATCGGATCAATAATCCATATTATTTGAATAATATTATTAGATAACATTATTGGCAATGTCTAGAAAGTTACGCTCTAAAGAGAGGTTTGGTCACCTAATTGCACGCCAGAAGGAAATCCTTATTGAAAGCCTCCTCTCTCCAGGAACAACTTTCCGTCACAATATTGTGATTCTGTAATATTATTTGTGAATAATTAATTATTGATTTATATGATAAGAAAAAATATTATTATTTTATGTGGATATAGATGGAGAAAATTTTTAATGTGACAATTGTTGAAAATTGATATTTTATCTTTTCGATAAAATAATTTATTTAAATATATTATTATATTTTAATAATATAATAATGGTGATATTTTTACAATGAATGTGGGATATATGAATAAATGAGGAGGAATAGTATTTTTGTTGCAATAAATATTTAAAACATGTTTTTAATGTTTGTGGACCTCATTTCTTGACTGAAATTTGATTATAGCCTGTAAAATCGTCCGTTTGTGGATTTCGGTAAATTTCTGTTTGGAATTTGGAAAAACTTTCTTCTGCAAAGTTGTAGATAATGGAATTTCCTATGGAAAGGGCATGTGGTTTGAATTTTTCTGATAAAAGTACTATTTATTATGAATTATTGAAGTTTCGGATTAATTGATTATTATTTTTTTTTGAGTTTTAAATGACTTTTATATGAAAAACGTTTTTGGCAAGTTTGGCACATGTGTGCCTGATATTTTGGATCAATGAAGGTGTGCGTAAGAATTTATAATATATATTAATATTTTATTAAATTTTCTGCTTTGGTGTTCTAAGCAATTTCCTATAAATAGGGTGCTTAGGTTAGAATTGAAAATCACATCAGAAACTGAAGTTTTCTCTCTCTTTCTCTCTCTATATTATCGAGCGTATTCTTGTGAGTATTTTGATACTTTGAGTGTTGCTATATCTGGTGCAAGTTTCTTCAAATATATATCGATATTCCAAATAGAAGTCTTTATTCTTTTCGAGGTAAGGGATGTTATTTTTTTTAAATGATATTATTTCTTCTAATATCATTATCTTGGGATTATTGGTAAGATTTTTCTTGTGAAATTCTTATCTTTTAGTGTCGGGATTACTATTCACGTGTCGACATAATTATTCACGTAAAAAATTAAATTTTCATTTTTTTCTAAAATATCGATTATGGATACTAGCTTTGATTGTATCCATGTTTTGATCATTCTTGAATTTTACTTCACCATGATTATTTATGAAGTATTTTTGAACTCGGATTATTTAAAGTACGAATCCTTAATATTTGTTCTTTTGTTTCACTAGATTCGTTTTCTTTTAAATATTTTTTATCATTCTCAGTCCTAAATGATGATATTACTGAATATCTTTGGCCTGTAGTACAAAGATTAATGATTTTCTGATGAATATCTTTGGCAGTAGTGCAAAGATGAACATGTGTTGAGATAAACATGACCCGGTCGATGAATATCTTTGGCACAGTAGTGCAAAGATTAATATTTGATTCAAGATGAATATTGATTGATGTTATAGGGATAAAATAATGATGATGGACTTTTAAATTCATAGATTATAGTAGATTTCATTCTCTCACGTAACTCATCTATGAATTATTATTTCCGCTATGTAATATTGTTCAAATTTGTTGTCATTGTATTTTATCGATTTTTTTTCCTGTTGAAGACTAACGATAATTTGTTATATATTATCTTAGTCATAATATTTTTTACTGGGCTAGTTGAGCTCACCTTTCCTTTTTGTTCCATTTTTCTTCCCAGGAGACGAGAATGTAGTGAGTTCTAGTCGGGGTGTGGAATGATGGTTCTAGAGAGTTGTTTCAGTAGTACTCACCATTTTTGTAAAATAATGTACCAATAGTTGTAATGAGGACTAATTTGGGTGTGAATATTGTCTAGATGGCAATATTTGTATTTAAACTCACAGTTTTTATGTTGTATTAATAAAGTTATAGTTGTTTCGCACCATGTTATTGACGACTCAAATGGGTGATGTATACCTATTTTGGGGGCATCACAGGTTGGTATCGAGCTTAGGATATGATCTCCAAGCGAGATCGGGGAATAGAACTAGGAGGGAGAGCAAGTAAAAAACCTTCGCTTAAAGTGTCTTACCTAATCTTATTTGTTGGTTGGTCAATATATAGGGATATTATGCGATATATTGATTTCTTTAATTAACCCTTGTTTTATGGCGAGATTTGAGAATGTCGATCGAGAATGTTAATGAGTGGAGTAAATGAGACCGTGGAGACACCTTTACTCACTTCAACGAGGAGAAGCGTCTGCAACAGTGACAATGTTCCTCCCGTGAACAACACCAATTTGAAAGCGAGATGATGAACGACGGATGTTTAGAAGTTTTTTGCGCTTCATGCAAAATCGCATGAGGGAGACTCGTGCACAAAATACCGATGGAAATGATAACAACGCCTTTGCTTGTCATATAGCAAAGTAGTTCAAAGAGTTGGGACCACCGCAGTGCAGGAAAGCCAGATCCAATTAAGGCAGAAACGTGGGTCAAACAAATCATCAAGATATTCGATGTCTTGAGATGCACGGAGGAACAGAAGGTTCCATTCGCCACCTTTATGTTCCGTAATGAGGCATATTACTGGTGGGAATTCGTGAAGCGTACTCATCCAGCCGCACTCAACATGTCTTAGGAGACGTTTCAAAAACTGTTCAATGACAAGTACTTTCCTGAAAGTATTCGTCATATGAAGGAAATAGAGTTTATTAGATTGGAACAAAATAACATGACGGATTCCCAGTACGAGGTGAAGTTTACAGAGTTATCCAGGTTTGCACCTCATTTGGTGGAGAATGAGGAACGTATAACGCGGATGTTTCTGAGAGGTTTGAAACCCGGCATACGTCAATATCTCATTTCTCATAAATTTTCTCTCTATTCAGATGTTGTCAACAGGGCTCAATTATTAGAGCGAGATAACGAGTACGTTCAACCGAGGGACCACAACCAGGATCATACAAGTGATAGCAGTCATCAGAACAACGATAACCAACGGAGAAAGAAAAATACGAACAAAAGCGGCAACCACTCTAGTGGTAATCATGGCCATGAGAATAAAAGAAGAGAGTCGGGAGGAGATTTTAAAAAGAGGAGATTCAACAACGACCATGTGAAATCATGGAAAAGAGGACATCATCATTAAGCGCCGCCCACAACAGCTTCAAGGTATGCTATAATTATGGAAAAGAGGACATATCGCTCGAAATTGTATGCGAGAGCGAAATCAAGTCCAATGGGGATGGTGACTCAAAAGGTCATCCCCATAAAAGTCAAAGTCAACGGTCCTGGAAGAGCGTTTATCGTGGATCGTCAAAATATTTAGGAACCCAAAAGAGGTGATCACGGTAAGCTAATCATAAATTCTTGGGAAGTTTATACCTTACTAGATACCTAAAGTCTACCCATTCATTTATCTCTCCCGCTTGTGCTCAACGTTTAAACTTAACTCCGGAGAAATTAGACTTTGATTTATCTCGTGGAGACTCTGCTAGAGAAACTTTTATCACATCCATTGCTTTATAAATCTTATTTGATCCAAGTTGGCACCATCACATTACCTGTTGACCTTATCTCTTTAAAGATACTTGCTTTTGATGTGATTTTAGGGATTGATTGGTTAACTACTCATCATGCCAAAATTGATTGTTTTCGTAAGGTTGTTAGTTTTCATATTCCTAACCAACCTGTTGTACGAATTCAAGCAACTAAACCATTAAAATCAATCACTGTCATATCAAGTCATAAAGCTATTCGTTTATTGAAAAACGGATGTTAAGCTTTCTTAGCCCATATTATGGATTTGAATAAAGACACGTTAGATTTGAATAATATTCCTGTTGTTAGTAAATTTCCTGACGTATTTCCTGAAGAACTTCCCGGTCTACCCCCAGAACATGAAGTTGAATTCTTTATTGATCTTGAACCTGGTACAAAGCCCATTTCTAAAACCCCATATCGAATGGCTCCTATTAAACTTCAGGAGTTAAAAGTCCAACTACAGGAATTGTTGGACATCGGTGTCCTAGTACATCTCCTTGGGGTGCTCTTGTTTTATTTGTAAAGAAGAAACACGGTAGTATGCGACTTTGTATTGACTACCGGGAATTGAACCATGTCACCATCAAGAATAGGTATCCGCTACCTCGCATTGATGACATGTTTGACCAGTTGGAAGGAGCACAATTCTTTTCAAAGATCGATCTTCGCTCGATATATCATCAAATTTGAAGATTAAATCGAGGATATTCCAAAGTCCGCCTTGAACTCTCGAAGATGCATTATGAATTCTTAGTCATGTCTTTTGGATTGACTAATGCTCCTGCGGCTTTCATGGATATGATGAACCGAATATTTAAGAAATATTTGGATCAGTTCGTTATTGTCTTTATTGATGACATCCTCATATATTCCAAAAGTCGTGAAGATCATGAGCACCATTTGAAGCTGGTAATCTAAAGGCTTCGTGAAAACAAGATATATGCCAAGTTGAAGAAATGCGAGTTCTGGCTTGAGGAAGTAGCATTCCTTGGGCACGTGGTGTCAAAACATGGAGTATTTGTTTAACCCGCCAAGATTGAAGCAATACAAAGTTAGAGAAACCAAAAGTCGGTGATCAAAATGACGTAGCTTTACGGGCCTAAATGTTATTATTATCGGAGATTCGTGGAAGGATTTTCTCGAATCGCTACCCCTGCTACCTCAACCCGACTTTGAAAGATACAAAATTCAGTATGGAAGCGAGGAATGCGAAAAGAGTTTCCAAGAGCTTAAGAGGAGACTCATTTCTAAGACTGCTCGACAATACCATCCGTTCTTGATGGATTTGTTATCTATAGCGATGCTTCGTGCAAAGGGTTAGGATGTGTTCTCATGCAACATGGGAAAGTCATAGCTTATGCCTCGCGACAACTTAAAGAATATGAGAGGAATTATCCTACTCATGATCTAGAGTTAGCGCAATGCTTTCACGCTAAAAGATCCGGAGGCACTATCTATATGGAGAGAAGTGGAGATATATTCGCACCATAAAAGCCTCAAATATTTCTTCACCCAAAAGGAACTCAACATGCGGCAACGACGCTTGGCTCGAAATCGCTGAAAGATTATGACCACACTATTCAATACCATCCCGAAAAAGCGAACGGTAGTGGCGCGTTAAGTAGAAGATCATATCACGGAACAAGTGCGATGTTGTCAACACAAAGACCCATTTTTGTGATTTACAAAAGATGAAGATAGAATTCAAGACTCGGGGACCCATGTGATGATGTCAAGTATCTGACAGAGCCAACTTTAATAGAAAAAGTTAAAGTTGCTTTCAACCCACCGAATCGGAGTGATGCGTATGAAGAAGAAAGTACAAGAAGGTGCTATTCCAGAAGCGAGAATCAATGAAGAAGGAATACTTTGAGTCCACTCCAGACTTTGTGTTCCTAACGACACTGATTTAAAATACAAGATCATGACGGAGGCACATAATACACCGTTTGCAATCCATCCTGGAAGTACCAAAATGTATCGTGATCTTCGGCATACATTTTGGTGGAACAATATGAAGAGAGAGATTGCAAAGTTTATCTCGAGGTGTTTAACTTGTCAACGTGTAAAGGCGGAGCATCAAGTACCTAAGGGTCCGTTGCAACCACTTGAGATTCCGAAATGGAAGTGGGAACACATTACCATAGATTTCGTTACGGGTCTTCCCACGGTTTCTCAAGGTATAAATGCTATTTGGGTTATTGTTGATAGATTAACCAAGTCTGCTCATTTCTTGCCGATACGGGAGACTTATTCCCTTGAACGTCTTGCTCATATGTATATAAATGAGATTATGAGATTGCATGGCATGCCAGTATCCATAGTTTCGGATCGTGACCCAAGATTCACTTCACGATTTTGGGTTAGTTTACAAAAAGCTATGGGCTCAGATTTACGATTCAGTTTGGCATACCATCCTCAAACGAACGGACAATCAAAGAGGACTATTCAAACTCTTGAAGATCTATTAAGACTCTGTGTCCTAGACTTCAAAGGGAGTTGGGATAAGTATTTACCATTGGTGAAATTCTCCTACAACAACAGTTATCAGACAAGTATAGGGGTAGCTCCATTCGAAGCATTGTATGGAAGAAAGTGTCACTCTCCAGTATGTTGGGATGAGGTGGGTGAAGCAACATTACTGGGACCAGAGTTGGTACGTATTAATACAAAAAAGATCCAAATGATTCGACAACATATACAAACGGCACAAGATCGACAAAAGAGTTATGCGGATCTTCATCGAAAGGACGTGAAATTTAGTATTGGGGATCATGTATTGTTGCGTGTTGCCCCATGGAAGGGAGTTACATGATTCGAGAAGAGAGGAATGCTCAATTCACGATTTATTGGTCCATTTCAGATTCTTGACCGAGCAGGAAATGTAGCCTATAGACTCGCGTTACCTCCAAGTATGTCTCGTGTTCATAATGTTTTTCATATATATGTGCTTTGTAAATATGTGAAAGACCCGAACCACGTTATTGAGTTAGAACCGGATGAGATAGCCGAAGACTTAACGTACGAGGAGGTACCTGTCAAGATCTTGGATAGGAAGGAACATGTCTTACGTACAAAGGTCATACCACAAGTCAAAGTTTTGTGGAGGAACCATGCTATTGAGGAAATAACCTGGGAGTTGAAAACGGAAATGAAAGCGAGGTATCCTCACCTTTTTGAAACACCAAGTACGTACGTCAATTTCGAGGACGAAATTTCATAAGGAGGGGAGGTTGTAAGACCTCAACTTATTATAAATAAAATTAAACTTCCTCTATTTATTATTTTAAAATAGTAAGGGTTAATTTGATTAATGTGGTTAGTTATGGGTAAAATGCGCAAATATTTCAAATAAGCAAGTGGTTATAAAATATTTATTGTTGTCGGGGAATATTCGTTTGGTCGTGGAATATTCTTATTGTCGGAGAATATTCGTACGACGGCGCAGCCTTGTGTGGGCCCCATAACGAAAAACGATTGGATGAAGAAAACTACAAATATAAGTTGTTTATAAATAACGGCGTAGTTATTACCATTAATATTATTAAAATACCCGGTGATTAAAACACAATAGCACACGGTATTACACCAATTATTGATTCTTACGTAAGAAGGCACTACTTAATAATTGTTACAGTAGTTATTGTTCAATATTTTATTTTATTGATTCAATAATTGCTATGTACGTTGATATTTTATATTATTGTTGTTTCAATAATTGTCACTACACAGTATTTTCATTATCAGATTAATAATTCATATTATTTGAATAATATTATTAGATAACATTATTGGCAATGTCTAGAAAGTTCTCATCTAAGGAGAGGTTTGGTCACCTAATCAAGGCTACGCCAAGAAGGAGAAATCTTTATTAAAAGCCCCTCTTTCCTCGGGAAAGTTTTGTTTCATAGTATTGTGATTCTCATAATATTATTTGTGAATAATTAATTATTGATTTATATGATAAGAAAAATATTCATTTTATGTGGATATAGATGGAAAAAATTTTTAACGTGACAATTGTTGAAAATTGATATTTTATCTTTTTCGATAAAATAATTCATTTAAATATATTATTATATTTTAATAATATAATAATGGTGATATTTTTATAATGAATGTGGGATATATGAATAAATGAGAAGGAAGAGTATTTTTGTTGCAATAAATATTTAAAACATGTTTTTAATGTTTGTGGACCCCATTTTTGACTGAAATTTGATTATAGCCTGTAAAATCGTCCGTTTGTGGATTTCGGAAAATTTTTGTTTGAAATTTGGAAAAACTTTCTTCTGTAAAGTTGTAGAGAATGGAATTTCCTGTGAAAAGAACATAAGGTTCGAATTTTTCTGATAAAAGGGCTATTTATTATGAATTTGAAAGTTTTAAATATTTTTTAATAAAAACATTTTTTTGCAAGTGGGGTGGGCCTCAATTGTTGTTAAACATGCTGAATTTGATGATTCAAAGGTTGGCGTAGAAAATTTTATTTATATATTAATATTTTATTAAATTTTCTGCTTTGGTGTTTTAAGCATTTTCTTATAAATAGGGTGCTTAGGTTAGAATTGAAAATCACACCAGAAACTGAAGTTTTCTCTCTCTATATTATCGAGCGTATGGTTGTGAGTATTTTGATACTTTGAGTGTTGTTATACGGTGCAAGTTTCTTCAGCGTTATATCTGATATTCCAGCCAGAAGAACTATTCTTTTCAAGGTAAGGGTTTTTTTTAAAAATGGTATTATTTCTTCTAATATCATTATGTCGGATTATTGATAAGATTTTTCTTGTGAAATTCTTGTCTTTTAGTGTCAAAGTTACTATTCACATATACGGCACTATTCACGAATACGACACTATTCACAGAAAAATTATATTTTCATTTTTTTTCTAAAATATCAATTATGGATACTAGCTTTGATTGTATCCATGTTTTGATCATTCTTGAATTTTACTTCACTATGATTATTTATGAAGTATTTTTGAACTCGGATTATTTAAAGTACGAATTCTTAATATTTGTTCTTTTGTTTCACTGGATTCGTTTTCTTTTAAATATTTCTCTTCATCCTCAGTCCTAAATGATGATATTACTGAATATATTTGGTCTGTAGCACAAAGATTAATAATTTTCTAATGAATATCTTTGGCCCGTAGTGCAAAGATGAACAGGTGTTGAGATGAACATGACCAACTGATGAATATCTTTGGCCTGTAGTGCAAAGATGAATATTTGATTCAAGATGAATATTGATTGATGTTACAGGGATAAAATAATGACGATGGACTTTTAAATTCATAGATTATAATAGATTTCATTCTCTACGTAACTCATCTATGAATTATTATTTTCGTTGCGAATATTGATCTGAAATTTGTTGTCTATTGTATTTTATCAGATTTTTTTCTCTGTTGAAGACTAACGATAATTTGTTATATATTATCGTAGTCATAATATTTTTTACGGGGCTAGTTGAGCTCACCTTTTCCTTTTTGTTCCATTTTTCTTCTCAGGAGGCGAGAATGTAGCGAGTTTTAGTCGGGGTGTGAAATGATGGTTCTAGAGAGTTGTTTTAGTAGTCCTCACCATTTTTGTAAAATAATGTACCAATAGTTGTAATGAGGACTTATTTTGGTGTGAATATTGTCTAGATAGCAATATTTGTATTTAAACTCACAATTTTTATGTTGTATTAATAAAGTTGTAGTTGTTTCTGTACCATGTTATTGACGACTCAAAATGGGTGATGTATACCTATTTTGGGGGCGTCACATTTATCGTTTCAATTATTGATTTAATAATATATAAAATATTATGCCGATGATACTATGGCAATAATCGAATCAATAATATTAGAAATATGATGCAACAATTACTGTAGCAATAATTGAGTATAACTGAGTGACTTCTTACGTAAGCATCAATAATCAATACCGTGTGCTACTATGCAACCACGATATTATCGTATTTCTTTACTACCGGCACTTCAACATTTTTAATCTGTAACACTTTCACCAAGTTATTTTTATAAAATGATAATTCTGTCGTTTTCTAACTACGACAATACTTCTGTTGTGGGGTCCACCAATGATTGTGTCGTCGTACGGATATTCCCCGACAAAAAGAATATTTCCCAACCAAACGAATATTTTATAACAACTTGCATACTTTGCAAAATTTATAAATATTACCCACAACTATAATATTATATCAAATCCACACCATTATATTCAAAAAAAATATTTCGAGAAATTTAAATCTTTATTCATAAAATTTGGGGTCTCACAATCTCCCCTCCTTATGAAATTTCGCCCTCAAAATTTATGTATGTACCTGGTATGTCGAAGAGTTGAGGATACCTTGACTTCATTT
This sequence comes from Panax ginseng, assembly GCA_020205605.1. NCBI lineage: Eukaryota > Viridiplantae > Streptophyta > Magnoliopsida > Apiales > Araliaceae > Panax > Panax ginseng. The sequence goes on along the minus strand of CM035137.1, from coordinate 22,780,881 downwards.
CAGATTCTAACTCTTGAGGTATAACCTTTGAGTGTTGAATACGATCATTCTTATCCAAGATTTTAACACGTATCTCCTCATACGTTAAATCTTCTGCTATCTAGTCTAGTTCCAATTCAATAACGTGGTTCGGATCGTCCACATATTTACGTAACATTGATATGTGAAAAACGTTATGAACACGCGACATACTTGGTGGTAAAACGAGTCTATAGGCCACAGTTCCTACTCCATCGAGGATTTCAAATGGGCCAATTAAATCGAGGGTTGAGATAACACCTTCTTGAACCTTCTTCTCCACATTCATCAGATTCGGGTGTGTAGCTTGAGCGGCTTTAACTTTATCGATTAAAGTCGATTCTACTCGTATATTTGTTATCTTCACGTGGGTCCCTAGAGTATTTAACTCTATCTTCATCATTTGTAAGTTATAAAAAATTGGTCTTTGTGTTAACAACATCGCACTCGTAAACGCATACAATCTTCTACTCAACGCGTCAGCTACCACGTTTGCTCTTCCACGATGATATTGAATGGTCGTAACCTTCAACAGCTCGAGCCATCGTCTTTGGCGTATTATACGTTCATTTTGGGTGAAGAAATATTTAAGGGTTGAAAAAATGAGTTTTGTACTGATGTCAATACAAAATTCGATTTCACGTTCTGGGGTAGGCTAAGAAGTCTTCAAGAATACGTCAGGAAATTTATTAACAATAGAAATATCATTCAAAACTGTGACTCTCATCCAAGACTTGGATATCATATATAATGAAGGTTTCTCCTAACGGAGTTTCAACAGATAAGTCAAAGTCTAACTTCTTCGGAGTCAAATTTAAACGTTGAACGCAAGCAAGAGAGATAAAAGAATGGGTAGAACCGGTATCTAATAAGGTATAGACTTCGTAAAATTTATAATTAACTAACTCGTGCTAACTTTCGTTCGGGTTACTCGCTTTTTGAGAAGTCACGAAAAACGCTCTTCCTGAAACCACCGACTTTATTTTGTCCAGATCCGCCTTTGTGCCACCGTCCCCAAATGGACTTGACTTCACTATACTCAAAAATCGAGCTAAATGACCTTCTCTTCTTGAAATTTCCACTTAATATCTTGGCCATGATTACCACCGAAGTGGTTACCATTCTTGGGATGATAATTCCCCCCACGATGGTCATCATTGTTACGATTATTATCGTGTTGTTGGTCGTTACCTTTTGGTTGTGCTAACTCATTATCGCGCCCAATAATCGAGCCCTATTCACAACATCCTAATATAAACAAAGTTTATGAAAATGAGGTATTGACGATATCGGGTTTCAAACCTCTTAGAAACATTCGTGTCATTCGCTCCTCATTATCGACCAAATGGGATGCAAACCGGATAACTCATGAAACTTAGCCTCGTCATCGCGATACTACTATATTATTTTGCTCCATTGCTTATCTCAACATTTTCGGATGCCATTTTCAAACACTTTGTCCATAAAACAAGGGTTAATTGATATATCACATATTATCCCTATACTCGAATGACCAATTAAATACCAAATAAACTTAGGTAGGTCATACTAGCTGGAAGGAATTCCCTGCCTCCCCTCCTAGTTCTTGTCTCACATCTCACCAGGGGATCATATCCTAAGCTTTGATATAACCGTGACGCCCCCAAAACAGGTATACATCACCCATCTTGGGTCGCCAGATATCACATTACATAAATCAAATACAAACTTCTTTTATGCAATTGTCGTGTAAAAATACGACAAAACATAGCTGAGAGTTTACATGAATATTGTCTCATAGACAGTATAAAAACTCAAATTCAATCCTCATTACACTTATTATCACACTAAGTAGTGAGGACTGCTAAACAAATATCTTGGACCGTCACTCCATTCCCCAACTAGTCTCAGCTATATTCTCATTTCCTGAAGAGTAAAAGAAAGCAAAAGGGTGAGCTCAACTAGCCCAGTAAGAAATATTATGACTAAGATAATGCAGAATAAATTATCATTAGCCTTCAACACTGTTAAACTGATAAAATACAATAGACATCAAGTTTAACTGCAGCGGAATAAGCAATCCATTAGAAGAGTCAAGTAATCCATTAGATGAGAGATGAGATACTGACGTATGTCGGGTTTCAAACCTCTCAGAAACATCCGCGTCATACGTTCCTCAATCTCCACCAAATGAGGTGCAAACACGGATAACTCTGCAAACTTCGCTTCGTCTTCGAGACACCGCCATGTTGTTTCGCTTCCGCCTAATAAACTCCACTTCCTTCATATAGACGAACACTTTCGTGAAAGTATTTGTCATTAAATAGTTTCAAACGTCTCCCAAGACATCTTTGGCGCAATTTGGATGGGTACGCTTACGTGATTCCCACCAAGAGTCTGCGCCACGGAACATAAAGGTGGCGAATGGAACCTTCTGTTCTTCCGTGCATCCCAAGACATCGAATATCTTGGTAATTTACTTGACCCACGCTCCGCCATGATCGGATATGGCTTTCCTTAAATTCGTGGTGGTCTGACTCTTTGAATCGCTTGGTTTGTGACAACCCGTGAATTGCTATCATTTCCTCCTGTATTTTGAACTCAAGTCTCCTCGTTTGATTTTGCATGAACTGCAAAAACTTCTAAACATCCCTCATTCATCATCTCGCTTTCGTTGGTTTTATTCACGGGAGGAACATTGCCACTGCTGTTGCGCTCTCCTCGCGTTGGTAAAATCATCTCCACTGGGCCTCATTTACTCCAATCATTAACATTCTCGGTTGCCATTCTTAACATCGCCATAAAACAAGGGATAATTAAGTAAATCAATATATCACATAATATCCCTATATCTTCGACTTAACTAACAAATAAGCTTAGGTAGGACACACTAAGCGAAGGATTTACTCGCTCTCCTCTCCTAGTTCTATTCCCCGATCTCCGCCAGAGATCATATCCCTAAGCTCGATACCAACCGTGACACCCCCAAAACAGTATACATCACCCATTCGAGTTGTCAAAACAAGGTACGTAAATAACTACAACTTTATTGTTACAACATATAAATCATGTGAGTTTAAATACGAGATATTTCCATCTGATAATATCCACATACAAATAAATTCTCATCATAATTATTGATACATTATTTTACAAAAATGGTGAGGACTACTAAACAACTCTCTAAAACCATCATTCCATACCCCGACTGCATCTTCTCGCCATACATTCTCGCCTCCCCGAGAAGAAAAATGGAACAAAAAGGAAAAGGGTGAGCTCAACTAGCCCAATAAAGAATATTATGACTAAGATAATACATAACAAATTATCGTTAGTCTTCAACAGGAAAAATCTAATAGAATACAATAGACAACAAGTTTTAAATTAATACTCATGAATGAAAAATATTAATTCATAGAAGAGTTACGTAGAGGATGAAATCTACTAATATCTATGAATTTAACAGAAATTCATCATCAATATTTTTATCCTCAGTAACATCAATCAATATATATCTCGAATCATATATTCATCCTCGCACTACTGTGCCAAGGATATTCATCAGCTGGTCATGTTCATCTAAACACATGTTCATCTTTGCACTACGGGCCAAAGATATTCATCAGAAATCATTCATCTTTGCACTACAGGCCAAAGATATTCGTTAATATCATCATTTAAGACTGAGGATGATGAAAAATATTTTTAAAGAAACGAATCCAGTGAAACAAAATGACAATGATTAAGGATTAAGGATTCGTACTTTGTTTTATCCATGTCCAAAAATAACTTAAAAATAATCATAGTGGTGTAAAATTCAAGAATGATCAAAACATGGATACAATCAAAGCTAGTATCCAGAATAGATATTTTGGACGAAAAAGAAAATTTTTATTTTTCGATGAATAAAGTCTTAGTATTCGTGAATAATGTCAGATATCGTGAATAAAGTATCGATATCGTGAATAAGAATCTCGCACCAAAAGTTTTAAATTTGATAAAAACTTGGATCAATATTTCAAAGATAATGATATTGAAGAAATAATATCATTACGAAAAAATAATATCCCTTACCTCGGAAAAGACAATACTTAACTGGAATAATGGATATAAAGCTATAACTTGAACTTTCACCGTATAGCAATACTCAAAGTATACTCAAAATACTCACAAGAATACGCCGATAATATAGAGAGAAAAAACTTGATTTACGTGTAATTTTCAATTTTAACCTAAGACTTCTATTTATAGAAAATATACTTAGAACACCAAAGCAGAAAATTTAATATAATAATAATATATATAACAAATTCTCTACGCACACTTTCTAGATTTTGAATTCAGCATTTACATCACATGCTAGGTTTCCCACAAACAAAAAAAACGTTTTTCATTCTTTAAATATTTTAAACTTTCAAAAATCAATTATTTCGTAGCTTCGGAACTTCAATAATTCACAATAAATAGTCTTTTTGTCAGAAAATTTGAATCTCACGAGTTTTTATAGGAAATTCAATTCTCTACAACTTTGCAGAAGAAAGTTTTTCCAAATTCCAAACAAAAATTGGCCAAAATCCACAAACGGGTGATTTTAGAAATTTATAATCAAATTTCAAATCAATAAATGGGGTCCACCGACATGTTTAACATGTTTTAAACATTTATTGCAACAAAAATACTCTTCCTCCTCGAATACTCATATATCCCACATTCGTTGTAAAAATATCACCATTATTATATTATTAAAATATAATAATATATATTTAAATGAATTATTTTATCGTAAAAAGATAAAATTTTAATTTTCAACAATTGTCACATTAAAATTTTCTTCATCTATATCCACATAAAATCAATATTTTCCTCATCATATGAATCAATAATTAATTATTCACAAATAATTTTACGAATCACAATATTGACAACCGTGCGCTTCCTGGGAAAGAGGGCTTTCGAATAAGAATTTCTCCTTACTTGGCAAGAATTAGGTGACCAAACCTCTCCTTAGATGTAACTTTCTAGACATTGCCAATAATATTATCTAATAATATTATTCGGATAATATGAATTATTGCTTCGATAATGAAAATACGTGTAATGATAATTATCAAACAACAATGAATATAAAATATCAACGCAACAATTATTGAACTAATAAAATAAAATAATTTGAATAAAGAATTACATCGTAACCATTATTGAGTAGTGCCTTCTTACGTAAGAGTCAATAATTGGTGCAATACTGGTGTGCGCTTCTTGTCAGGCAACAATGCGTACATCGTGTTTTAACCAATTAGGTATTCCAACAAAGGTAAATCTGTAATAACTACGTAGTTATTTTTAAACAACTTATATTTGTCATTTTCTTCCTCCAATCGCTTTTCCGTTATGGGGCCCATATTATGGTCATACGGCATCGCATTTAATATTCCCGATAAGTACGAATATTCCACGACAACAATGAATATTTTATAACCACTTGCTTATTTTGAAATATTTGCGTATTTTACCCATAACTATCCACATTAATCACATCAACCCTTACTATTTCAAAATTAGAGAAAATTAAATTTCATTTATTAATTATTTGGGGTCTTACAAGTGGGGTAGCAGACTTCTCTTCTTCTTTCTCTCTATAATTTCTCTTTATAATAATTGTTCTAAAGCTTTAGTGAATTGGTGAGAAATGAAGGATGGATGAGCTTCTATTTATAGGAAAATATAGTTTCGATAATTGCACGCTTTTGGGCTCAAAATATTACAAATCTAATACCTCCAACTTTTCTTTTATTTTTAATTTAGTCCTCGCAAGTATTATTAAACTTGCACCACCTCCCCCTAATAGTAAATAATGTGAATCAATAGTTCAATCATGTGATTCAATAGTCATAATCATGTGAAAATATAAATAACAAAGATAAGACTCTCCATCTTTAACTTAGTCATATAGTATTATCAATCTTGCACCAACTCCCCTAATAGTACAAGAATGTGAATCAATAGTACACACATGTGAATAAATACTTATAATCATGTGAATTAATAGCAATTAATTGTTCATTTATCCGATTAATTACCCGATTTATCAATATAACCCCCAGACATTAATTATCATCTGAATAGATGTCGATTTCCACTAACACTAACAATTCCAACACAATGGAACTATCAAATTCATCTTTAATCAACACGAACTTATTCATCATTAATATTATAACTCACAATATTTAACAACCGTGTCGTTCCTGAGAGCAGGGCTTTCCGATAAGGATTTCTCCTTATTGGCCAAGCAATTAGATGACCAAACCTCTCCTCGATGTAACTTCAGACATTGTAAATATTGCAATTTAATAATATGAATAACTTTGTCGTCTCAATTATTGATTTAATAATATAAAAATATTATGCAGATTGATCTTTGTGACAATAATCGAATCAATAATATGAGAGATATGATGCAACAATTCTCGTAACAATAATTGAGTATAACCGAGTGACTTCTTACGTAAGCATCAATAATCAATACCGCAGTGTCTTCTATGCAACCACGCGTATTCATCGTATTTTTTACTATCTCGGGTAGTTTAACAGTTTTAACGATAACATTTTCGTCGTTATTTTTACAAAATGATAATTCTGTCGTTTTCTAACTACGACAATACTTCTGTTGTGGGATCCACCAATGATTGTGCCGTCGTACGGATATTCTCCGACAAAAAAAATATTCCCCGACCAAACGAATATTTTATAACAACTTACATACTTTGAAAAATTTATAAATATTACCTACAACTATAACATTATATCAAATCCACACCATAATATTCAAAAAAAATATTTCAAAAAATTTAAATTTTTATTCATAAAATTTGGGCTCTTACAAATATCATAGAATTGGGATGCAAACACAAGTTTATTACTTAGATTGGAACAACATATTACAACTTGAATAGAAAGAACTTCTGAGACCCGACTAAAGATGAAAATGTGAAAGATGAGCTCATGATGAAGCTTTAGGAGCTTATGAAATGAGACTACACTGATTCGGTACCAACTCAACCATCAAAATAACTAACCGGATTCGGTAATCAAAATCGTTCTATACAAAACCATTTTTTTCGATCTCGAACCGATCAGTTGGGACCAATCCAATTTACCTTATAATCCAAAAAAAATGACCTAATAAGTGTATGGATTGTCTTGCTAATATTTTTGTAAATATTGATTTTCAAAAAAGAAAATTATAGAAATATATAATTAATTTCTTTAACCCTTTGAAGTCATTTTTTTTTGTAAAATTTCATAATTTAAAATTGATAGCAATTATAATTAATATATTACTATATATAATTGGGGCGTTGATACGAATTATTAATTGAGTTAAATGGATAAAAAGTTAATAAGTTAATTGAGACGATTTTGGTTGGTCATGAATTGACTCAACCAATAATTATTTTTTATTTTTACTTTTTAAAATACTTTACTCTTTTCATCCCCAAAAGGCAAGTAAATTTTTTACACAAATTAAGCTAGTGAAAAAAATAAGAGAGAGTATATTATTATTTTTTAATCTACCATTGTCATCGGACCTCGAATAGTGTGATAAGTTGATATTTGTATGGGTTAATATATTCAATTAAGTTTTTGGTAGAAAGATAATTAGTAATGTGCCTGGTTGAGTATTGAGATAAATAAAATATGATAATAAGACAAATGTAATTTTATCTAAATAAAAATTTATGTAATATTTTTTGTAATCCCTTTGAGGACAATATTTTTTTACCACTTAAGTCGTATTTTTTGGGATGGAGTGAGTAACAATTATGTATAATTTTATTAGAATGAGTTATGATTAAGTCCAAGCACCTTAATCATTAATTTAATTGTTATCATCAATTATATATTTGAGTAACGAGGAACCATTAACTGAGTTAAATGGTTCGAGTTACTCAGTTAATGTAAGACTCCAGATTTTATGAATAAAGATTTAATTTTTTTCGAAATATTTTTTTAATATTATGGTGTGGATTTGATATAATGTTATAGTTGTGGGTAATATTTATAAATTTTAAAAAGTAAGCAAGTTGTTATATAATATTCGATTGGTTTTAATATTCTTTTAATGTAAAAATATTCGTATTTGACGCAAGACAATCATTGGTGGACCCCACAAATGTAATTATTATCTCGGAATGAGAAAGCGACATAAATATCTTTTTATAAAAATAATGGCGGAAGTTTTACCGTTAATCGTGTGAACTACCCTTTAGTAAAGACAAGAATATGTCTGGCATTGTCGATAAGAGCACACCTGCGGTATTGATTATTGATGCTTATGTGAGAAGTCACTCGGTTTTATTTAATTATTGTTACAATAATTGCTTGCGTATAAGTATCTCACGTTATTTGATTCAATTATTGTCAATATTTTATATATCATTAAATCAATAATTGAGACGACAAAGTTATTAATATTATTATTTGCAATATTGACGATGTCTGTAAAGTTATGTCAAGGAGAGGTTTGGTCACCTAATCATACTAATAATAAAAAAATTCTTATTGGAAAGCCCTCTTTTCCTGGAAACTTACCGGTCGTTAAATATTTTTTTAAATTGTCATCATTATATATATATATAATATCATTTTGATTAAACTATTCACCATAAAATATATTTAATTACAAGTACATTTATAACTATAATCTAATCATATATCACTTGCGATTTAATTATAATTTTTCAAACAAAGTTACAGGAATACATGTCATAATAAATAATTAAATAAATATACAATGTGTATTTGTAATTAAGAAGTTATTTTAATTATCCATTTATTAGATATATATTAGTATAAAATGTATTGTATTGTGTAATATATATATATATATATATATATATATATATATATATATCTTGAAATTAACACTTATTATCAAAATTTAATTATTCTTTAAGTGAAATAATTAAAATTTTATATTAACATATGAATTTTATTTTTAAAATAATTTTTAAACTAGTTCTTAAATTTTAATAAAAAATTTAAAATTTACTCACACGGGTTACCAGACTAATACGAAAATAATTTTTGAAAACTATCTAAAAACTAAAAAAAAAACACTAATTACAAAATTAACAGAATTCTGGTAGATACTTACAGATGTAATAGAATGCTTAATTAAGAAGTAAAAAGGGCCCAGTGACGTAGTTGGCTAACGCAATCTTTTCCTCCAGATATTTTAATGGTCAAAAAACTGTTTCCATTACTAGAAAAAAATCTAACTCAAGTAGGCCCCATACCAGGATCTGAACTTAAGTCGGCGCTGAACTTTCCTTTTCCGCGCACACCACACATAAACTACTCCGCGTCCTGAACAGTGGTAGACGGCGCTCCAAATGACGACAACCACACGGCAGCTTGCACCGCCTTCGCCTTGCCACTTCTTTCAATATTTGTATCGAACACCTGGTCGGCATTACCTATATAACTATCTTTCACCCACCATTTTCTTCTCATTTATCTCACTCTTCCCGCCTCCCCCAAAATCATGACATGATGAATCCTCACGATAATCCCTCACCCAAATCACCTGGGTCCGATTCAGAAAGTCAGATGGTTTCTGGGTTTTCGTCGATTCAGCCCACTGATCAACCATTTCCTTTGCCAGTAAACTTGTCTTTACAGTTTCCATCTCCGTTTATGGAAGCTAATATTACCGAGGCGGAGAATTTGGGGGAGATTCCCCTGCCGCTTGAGAGTTTACATGGAACCCCAATTCCGCCATTTTTGTCCAAGACTTTTGATCTTGTGGACGACCCCGCTGTGGATTCGGTCATTTCGTGGGGTTCTAAAGGCGAGAGCTTTGTGGTGTGGGATCCTATGGAGTTTGCCAGGCTAATCCTTCCAAGGAATTTCAAGCACAATAATTTCTCGAGCTTTGTTCGCCAGCTAAATACATATGTGGGTATATAATTGCTTCAACTTAAGCCTGCAATGGCTGATGTTATTAGTCTGTATGTAGTTCTTGTTACACTTTGATTCATCTTTTTTGTTTTCTTTGTATTCATTTTTTGTAAGTATTATTGTTTAGTACGCTTTTGTATGTTTATTTCTTTTGTAATTGACTGAGGAGGATCACTCTGTAAATCCTGGTGATATATATATATATATATACACACACACATATTGTATCTTTCTTTAGCCCAAGTGATCTTGATGTATATTTTTATACCTTGGGGATGTTTCCTATATAATATGTTGTACTGAACTATGAGCTGGGCTCTCTATTTTTGATGAATTTCTTGTCATGTAAGTATGTCGCTTAATGTTATTTGATGTTCCTTTTGTGGTTTTTAGTCTTACCGATAACGATGTCTTGCTTGTATGGAGATTTATTATCTGAATTGCTGTTTATTGAGGTTGTTTTGTGGCTCTTTCTTTCGGCATTGTGAGGTTTAGGATTTTTTTTTTTTTGAACTAAGATGAATCTTAAATATTATTGATCATGAGACTATGATGACGGAACTTCTGTCATCAAAGGGTCATGTTTAAGGAGCTTCTTTCTTGATCTTCATGTCAATCAGAATAAGATCATCCTTCTCACTCGAACGTCATCTACTGGAGTGGGAAGTCCATATTTTGCAGGTAGAATTTTCAGGTTCATGTGGAATATTTGTTATAATCTGTCATGCTAAGTTTACCATATCTCACTTTTGCAATGCAGCTCCTCCTTAGCATGGCTCTGGTTGCAGTTATGTTGTAATATCAAATTTATTCATAGTTGTAATGGATCTATTATTCTCTTCTGTGGAAATGTTGCTGTTGCTAATTCATTATAGAATCACTGTTCTGTAATTGTATCCAGGGATTTCGCAAGATTGACACTGAAAAGTGGGAGTTCGCAAATGAAAGTTTCTTGCGAGGGAAAAGAAATCTGTTGAAGAACATCCATAGGCGCAAGTCACCTCAGTCTCAGCAGATTGAGAACTCTGTTGGGTCTTCTCTTGAAGTAAGGAAACCTGCAGTCGAAGGTGAAATAGAGCTATTAAGGAAAGAGAAGAGTTTGATGATGCACGAGGTTATTGAATTGCAGCAGCAGCAACGTGGAACTGTTCAGCATATGGAAGCAGTGAATGAAAAGCTCCAAGCAGCAGAACAGAGACAGAGGCAGATGGTTTCATTCTTGGCAAAGGTATTCCAAAACCCTGCGTACTTGGCTCGTCTTCAGCCAAAAAATCAGATGACAATTACTTCTCCGAAAACAGCAAAAAAGTTTGTAAAACATCAGCAACATAAACTGGTTATGTTGGACTCATCCAGGGAGGGGCAGGTTATGAAGTACCGAGCCGATTTGGGGAATCTTGCTGAACCTTCTGGAAGCTCAGACTTGAATCAAGTAGCAGTCGAACAGATTCCTCATCGTCTCTCAGAAGACACTGTAGGGAATCTTGGTTTAGGTGTAGACAGCGTGCCATTTCAAATTGAGAATATTGCATCAGATGAATTAGCTGCAGCACATGGATTTCTGAAACCTCTAGAGCAAGTCAGGGAGGAAGTTTCAGGCCTAGAATCTCTAGATCCTCGTTTCCACGGAAAGAAAGTGGTGAGTCCCCAACCAGAGGATTTTTCAGAGTATTTTGTCTCTTTTCAAGAAGATTTGGCAAAGGAGAAGAATTTTCATGAAATATTGTCTCCCGGATTTGAACAGACTGACAGACAAGAGGAGGTGTGGAGCATGGGTTTTGAAGCTGGTGCTGGTATGTCTAGTTCTAATGCTGAGATATGGAGTAATATTAGCAACTTTAATGTTCCAGATTTGGGAGTCAGCGGCGGGCTGTCAGATATCTGGGATTTAGGTTCCACACATGTGAGAGGAGTTCCGGGTTTTGAAACGTGGCCTGCTGATGAATCTCCTTTGGATGAGTTTGAGAGGCAGACCGGCCAGCCTAAAAATGATAGCTCATAAGAAATTGGACCCATAGGGCTTCAACTGCTTCTGCACTTGTGTTGGTTGCAGTTATATTCTTATATTTTAGTTCACGAGCTTATCTATATTTGACAGTTTATTATAAATTTATTCAGTTGATACTCGTTTTCCTCTTTTATTTTTGTTATGGTCATTCAATAGAAAGATGTTATTTGTCATCTTTTAGTTTTATATTAAACTTCTTTATAATGGGGTGAAATGTATAATGAGCTATTCCATTTCCGGATCTTCAGGTTTTTTTTTTTTCAAACATATAAGTGCAAGTTTACATGCCGCAGGTTTTTACCGCTGGAGTTGTATTAGCTGGTTTTGGTTGGGCAGCATGCGATAATTGAATTCAGGGGTAAGATACCATCACGAGACAACTTAATTGTATTTGTTTCAAGTTATATTGCAATACCATATAATTATGTTTTACCCTTACTGAAAGCATTCAGCTCTTTTCTGGGTAAATCAGAGAACGTAACTTCAAATGTGGGCATGTATTTTATCAACTAGCACCCGGCACACGGCAACTCTTCAGACGTGCAAATGTATTATTATTTCAAATATAACACACCAGGGCAACTCTTTCAAATGTGCGCATGTATTATATCAAATATAGTATTTATGCACTGCGTCCGTAAATAGTGTAAGAATAAAATAGGAACTTCATCAAATTGGGAGTGAAATTTTTTAAGAAAAACTAATGAATTACCTCTTTAGTTGACAAGTTTTACTGATTTATACATTATCGAATTTTTAATTTTTCAAATTATCACATTAAATTAATTAAAATATTAAAATTAAACCATTTTGTTAAAATGATTTAACGTTTGTGAAATTGGTTCAAGGCTTTTCATACGTGGAACTAAAAAAAAAGTGAAATGAAATTAAAAAAAAAAAAGTAAAATACAGTAACACCCCCTCTAGATAATTATAATAATACCCACCTCCCCTCTAGTTTTTTAAGTATTAGTTAGTATCCCTACAAATTTTTATGGTTGACTAAATAGATAAAGTTACACATTTACCATTGTATGTTATCAAATTTTAATTCCTAAATAATATATATATATATATATATATATTTTTAATTATCTTTTTTAATACAATACATTTTAATTATAGTTTTATTTGTACTTAAGACTATTTCATTTAAATTGTTGGCAACTTATAAAAAAAAAAATTAGTTTAATTAACACATTTTTGGACAAGTGGTACAAATATTAAAAATTTTAAATTAAATTATTAATGAAGTTATTCTAATTAGAGTGATCGAGTATGTTGATAGTTTAGTTTTTGGTGTTTAACAATAAAAATTATTAGTTGAATTCTTAGTTTCATATTATGATTTTTATATGTTAATTTTTTTGAGTATATGCCAAAATTTGGGATGTTTATGCTTTTGATTATATTTTTTTAGTATACAGTTGACATTGTTTTTGTACAATGTTGAATAAAAGAAAATATAATAATATTTATTACTACCTTTATTTTATAAAAAGATGTTTATTTTAGTATATATTTTTTGAGTAACAATATTTGTTATTTTTATTGTATATAATTATGATGTGACTTATGTTTAGTTTAATATATGAGAAAATAATTAATATAATTTTTAATACTTTTTATATAAATAATAAGATTCATTCTGTAATAACAAGTTTGTTTTATATAAATTTTAATATTTGGAAAAAATAATTATAATTTTATTGCGTTAATCTTTTATGGGAATTAAAATTTGGTTCTCATCAGCTCCTATTTTCTCTAGATCTTCAATACAGATTCATTCTTCTTCGACCGCACTTTGTCTCCCTCCTTCTCCTTGGCGCTGCTCTTCGTCTTTATCTCCACCCGTTGGGCCAACTTCTTCTAGTCTTGGTAACTCACGGCCATTAACAGAAAGTTATAGGTGGTGATCGCACTGCAGTGTTGTACGCCACTACATCTTTGTTGTTGTAGAGATCTAAGGCCACTTTTTTCTTTAATCCTTCCACTCCCATAAAAGAACCAATCTCTAAGTAGACACAAATGAAACAAAAAGGGGAAGAAGAAATTGCGAGATTTTTTCAAATAATATGGCATCGATTACCATCATCAACTGACTGATGTGTTGAATTTAAGAAGAAGAGAAAAGAGGGAATTGAAGAAGAAGTAAGAGAAAAGGGTTTCAATATATGCATGCCTTTATTAACACAATTGGCTATCTAAAATAGCCTTACAACTGGAATGGGAAACTAACATCTACTAAAAAGTAGGGAACACATGCCCAGTAACTACATGCTAGTAAAATTGGTCCTAACAACAAGGAAATAAATAACAACCTAAATAAACAACCAAGACTAAGCCAAACTAAACTCACGTCTGCACCATGTAGAAACATGCATGGGCTTTGCATAGCAGCAACATGCACACATCAACTCCTCCCCTCTTAAGTATCCTTGACCGCAAGTATAAAATTGAGGTAGGTTTTTGCCATTTGCCATGAGTTTTCTCAAGTCGCATCCTCCAAAAGAACGCCCTGCCATTTAATTAAAACTTTCTCTTTTGGACTATATTTGTATTTATGGACCACGCGATGCTCAAGGACGTCCTCAAATTGAGGAAGGACAATGGAGTCGTCAGATACCGGAGGTAGCTGAGTAGTGGCTTGAATGAGTGGTTCTAAGTGTTTGCGCGACAGGCTAACATGAAACACATTATGAATCTTTGACCCAGTTAGCAAAGCCCACCCTATAAGCAACTGCACCAATTTTTTCCAAAATCTCATATAGCCCATAAAAGCAAGGAGACAACTTCAGAAAACCACGAAAAGCCACAGTTCTTTGTATATAAGGTTGCAATTTTAAATAGACGAAATCACCCACCTTAAATTCAACCTCACGTTGGTGTTGGTTCGCATAATTCTTTATCCTGTTTCTAGCATTGCTTAAATTCAAATGTAGGTTGCTCAAGATGGAATCACGGTCTCGCAAACAAGAGTCCACTGCCTTCACTTTAGATGTGCCCGGAATGTAAGATAAAAGATCTGGTGGAGGAACACCATATACGGCCTCGAACGAGATCATACAAGAAGAGGTATGCATTGAAGTGTTGTAACTATACTCTGCCCATGGAATCCAACTAACCCATTTTCTTGTCTGTTCTCCAGCAAAACATCTCAAGTATTGCTCTAACCTGCGATTCACCACTTTTGTCTACCTATCGGTTTGTGGGTGGTAACTCGAACTCATGCGGAGCTTGGAGCCTTGTAGTTGAAATAACCTACGCCAAAAAAAGCTGACAAATACCTTGTCTCGATCACTCACAATGGAAGTAGAAATGCTATGCAATTGGACCACATTCGAAATAAACGTTCTAGCCAGCGTGGATGCTGTGAATGGATGCTTGAGAGGAATAAAGTGTGCGTATTTTGTTAACTTAACCACAACCAACATGATGAATGAATACCCATTAGAGAGCAGAAGGCCTTCCACAAAATCCATAGTGATTTCCGACCAAACACGTTCCAGAATGGGCAAGGATTAAAGCAATCCCGCTGATTTCATACTATCATATTTGTTCCTTTGACAAACACCACATTCTCTAATGAAAGCTTTGACGGAATTCCGCATACCCGACCAATATAAATTATTTTGGACCCGAGCTAATGTTTTATTGAACCAAAAGCATCCTCCCGTAGGAGAGGATTGGCATTCTGTGATCACAGTTAGTACCAAAGAAGAGGAAGGATTCAAGATTACCTTACCAAATTTAAACCACACTCCATCTCGTTGAATAAGTTACGGGTGGCCCGAAACGTTGGCAAAATTTTGAAAGAAAGGGTTTTTTTCCACTTTAGTTTGCAACTGAACCCACCAGTCCGCATGCGGCCATGATTCAACCATGAAGTTGAGTTCTCCAAGTCTTGACAATGAATAAGCCGATCGGTCTTCCATTCCTTGTTTGAACACAATCTCATACTCATAGCCCATCAATTTTGGAAGCCAACGAGCCTGAGCTAGGGTAGTAATACATTGCTCTATTAAGTATTTCAGACGTCGTTGGTCTATTCGGATTGTGAAAGATTGACCCAATAGAAAAGGTCGCCACTTTCGCACCGACTTCATGATAACTAACATTTCTTTCTCGTAAGTGGAACGATTCAATGTCGAACCTTTCAAGGCCTCACTAAAGTAAGCTATGGGACTTTGGTTTTGCGAGAGCACGACCCCAATTTCGTAGCCACATGCATCACATTCAATAACAAAAGGTTGGGAGAAATCTGGTAGGCTAAGGACTGGGGGTATGGTCAAAGCCTCTTTGAGTTGTAGGAACAATTTCTTTGCCTCTTCCGTCCAATGGAACCCTCGTTAGTGAGTAGTTTATTCAATGGTGCAACAATACCACCAAAATGTTTGATGAATTTTTGATAGTACCCCGCCAATCCTAGAAATCCACGGACCCCACGAGCTGTTGTAGGTATCGGCCATTCCAACATTGCTTGAATTTTGGAAGGATCCACCGCTACCCCATGTTTAGAGATGACGTGACCCAAGTATTCTACTTAAGTGACCTCAAACCTACATTTGGACATTTTAGCAAATAATTGATTGTTAGATAAAATGGTTAAAACGGTCTATAGTTGTTCAAGATGCTCCTCCCACGTCTTGGAAAAAACCAAGATGTCATCAAAGAAGACAAAAAGGAACTTTCGCAGATGAGGTCGAAATAAGTCATTCACGAGACTTTGAAATGTTGTCGGTGCTTTTGTAAGGCCAAACGACATCACCATAAATTCATAGTGGTCTTCATGTGTTCGAAAGGCTGTTTTTAGAATGTCACTTGCATGAACTTGAATGTGATGGTATCCAGCTCGAAGGTCAAACTTTTGGGAAGAACTGTGCTGCATGAAGTTCATCTAAAAGCTCATCAATAACAGGGATTAGATATTTATCTTTGATGGTAATGTTGTTTAATGCTCGGTAGTCCACGCAGAATCGCCATTCGCCATCGTGCTTTTTAACCAAAAGCATATGTGAGGAGAAATGATTGTTGTTGGGTTTGATAAGTCCCGCTTGCAATAAGTCTTGAACCTATTTTTCACTTTTGGATTTCTAGTAGTATGGGTATCGATAGGGACGCACAGTAATTGGACTAGCATGCGGCTGTAGAGGAATGTGATGGTCATGGGATCTCTAAGGTGGTAGAGTTGTAAGTGTTTCAAATACTTTAGAAAAAGTAGTTAAGTGTTAATCTAAATCTAGAGGATAAAAGGAGATATTAACAGCACAGTGGGTTGGAAGCAATTGAAAAAAAAATCCCATACCGTAAGTATCGATTCCAGTTAGCCAACATCAATCCTTCTCAGTAAAAACTTTTGAACTCTTTGAAAGTTTTAATCAATAAAAAGTATGCCAAACACCATCACGTTGGAATCTCATTATAAGTTATGTATAGTTCGTCTGAATTGGTCCATGGGTAGTAAGCCATTGAACCCCTAACACAAGTGGAAACACTGCTACACGAAGGACGAAGAAATCCGCAATGACCATATAACCTTGAATTCGAACAACTAGTTCTTGACATAACCCCGTGCACTCAATCATTTCCTTATTCGCCACCATCATATGGAACTTCTTGTTGCGAGACATTAATAAACCCAGTTTGGTTACAATGGATTAATCAATGAAGTTATGTGTGCTATCTCCGTCGATGAGCACCGTAACCTTCTTGTTTTTCAGCCTTTCTGTCACAGGAAAGGTTTATGGGTGAGCGGTACCTGCTATGGCGTGGAAAGAGATTTCTGGTTCCATCTCGGGCTGTTCGTCATCTTACGGATTACTTATGTTTACTTCATAACCTTTCTCCACCAAATCCTCAATCATAAACAGTTGGGGCTACTCGCATCGATGTCCCAGAACGAACTTCTCATCACAGTAATAGTAGAGCCTCTTTTCTCTATGTTCACGAGCTTCCTAGTTGAAGATACGACGACCGGTGAGAGTGAGTTGGTGCAGGTCTTAATACCCCCGACATGGAGCACTCACTTTTAATGGTGTTGCAGAACAGAATGATGGAGTTATTTTCCTCTGTAAGTGGTTATGTTCTTTAACAAGACGAGCTACCCTAATGGCTTCCACTAAAGAGTGTGAGTGTTTAATTTTTACGTCCAAACGGATCTCGTCTTTCAAACCTGCAATGAAGCATCCGATTAGAAAAGTTTCAAGAAGCCTATCAACCTGGTACGATAACCTCTCAAATGACTCTTGATAGTTCAAAACCGTCGTGGTCTGTTTCAATCGAATAAAGGCCTCAGAAGTATCTTCATAGTACGTGGGTCCAAATCGGAGGAGAGTTGCCTTAGAAAATTCAGGCTATGTCAATGGACCCTTAAATTTGGTCATCCATCTATGCCAATTCCCCCAAGGTGGAAGGAGGCAAGTTGAACTTGTTGCTCAACTAAGATTTTTTGGAACTCAAAATATTGCTTCGCCTTGAATAACCGCCTTGAATAACCACCTATGCGGACCCTCTTCGCTGAACTGTGGGAAATAGAGTTTAAGGTGATGCGTTGAGCTGTCATCATTGCTATTGGAGGTCTCTTTTGGATACAAAGGATTGATGTATTGCACGTTTGGTTGGGAATTTTGGGTAACCTGCAAGGCTTGAAGCTCGGTTATGACCCGTTGCAAGGTCCCATTTGTGACGCCCCCAAAAATAGGTATACATCACCCATCTTGAGTCGCCAGATACATGGTACAAAATACAAATAAAAACTTAATTATACAACAGTCGTGTAAAATACGACAAAACATAATCCAAGAGTTTTAATACGTATATTGTCATCTAGACAGTATACAAACTCAATGATGTCCTCATTACATTTATTGTCACACTATTTAACAGAATAATGAGGACTACTAATGCTATCATCTGGACAATCACTCTTTTCCCCGACTCGTCTCAGCTATATTCTCATTTCACAGAGAAAAAGTGAAAAAAAGGGTGAGCTCAACCAAATTTCAGATGAAATATTATGACTAAGATAATGCGAATAAATTATCATTAGTCTTCAACAATGTTAAACTGATAAAATACAATAGACGTCAAGTTTAATTGCAGCGGAACAAGCAATCCATTAGAAAAGTCAAGTAGAGAATAAAATCTACTATCTTTTATGATTTAAAATGTGACGCCCCCAAAATAGGTCCATTCCATCCAACCCATTCTGAGTCGCCAAATACATGGTACAGAAATAACTACAACTTTATTAATACATTTGTCGTGCAAAATACGACAACATATATACTGTGAGTTTAAAAAAACAATTATTGTCTTCTAGACAATATACATACTCAAATAAATCCTCATCACAATTATTTATACATTATTTTACAAAAATGGTGAGGACTACTAAACAACTCTTTCTAGAACCTTTATTCCATACCCACTAGTACTACGCTACATTCTCGCCTCCCGAGAAAGAAAATGGAACAAAAGGAAAAGGGTGAGCTCACTAGCCCAAGAAAGAATATTATGACTAAGATAATATACAACAAAATTATCGTTAGTCTTCAACAGGAAAAATATAATAGAATACAATAGACAACAAGTTTTAAATCAATATTCGCAATGAAATAATAATTCATTAGAAGAGTTAAGTAGAGAATGCAAACTACTATCTTCTATGTATGAATTTTAAATTTCATCGCCTATTTTTATCCCTCAGAACATCAATCAATATATATCCGAGATCAAATATTCATCCTTGCACTACTGTGCCAAGGACATTCACCACGATTGGTCATGTTCATCTAAACACTGCTCATCTTTGCACTACGGGCCAAAAGATATTCATCGAAATCATTCATCTTTGCACTACGTGCCAAAGATATTCATCGAAATCATTCATCTTTTTGCACTACTGTGCCAAAGATATTCCATAATATCATCATTTAAGACCGAGGATGATGAAAAATATTTTTTAAAAGAAACGAATCCAAAGAAACAAAATGACAAGGATTAAGGATTAAGGATTCAGTACTTTGTTTTATCCACGTCCAAAAATACCTCAAAAATAATCATAGTGGTGTAAAATTCAAGAATGATCAAAACATGGATACAATCAAAGCTAGTATCCATAATAGATATTTTGGACAAAAAGAAAAAATTTCATTTTTCATGAATAGTGCCAGATTCGTGAATAGTGGCAGTATATCGTGAATAAGTAACTCTGACACACAAAAGATAGAAATTTCACAAAAACATCTTCACGCTTCGTGAATAGTACTTCGTGAATAAGAACTCATGAATAAGAACTCATGAATAAGAACTCCCGACATGAAAAAGTTCCAAATTTGATAAAAAGTTCCAACCAATATTTTAGCATAATGATATTGAAGAAATAATATCATTTGAGAAGAAAATAACATCCCTTACCTCGAAAGACAAGATCTTAGTTGAAACACCGGATATAAAGCTATGACTTGAACTTTCACCGTATAGCAATACTCAAAGTATACTCAAAATACTCACAAGAATACGCTCGATAATATAGAGAGAAAACTTCAGTTTAAGTGTGATTTTCAATTCTAACCTAAAGACCTATTTATAGGAAATTCTTTAAACACCAAAGCGAAAATTTAATATAATATTATTATTTATAATAATAATTCCTACGCATACCTTGAATCTGAATTTCAGCAACTTGTCATGTGTTAAATGAGGGAACCAAATGAAAAAAACGTTTTTGTAAATAAAAATATTTTAAACTTCCAAAATCAATTATTTTGAGCTTCGAACTTCAATAATTCATAATAAATAGCCCTTTTGCCGAAAATTCAAATCTCAGCGAATTTTTATAGGAAAATCAATTCTCTACAACTTTACTGAAGAAAGTTTTTCCAAATTCCAAATGAAAATTGACCAAATCCATAAATGGGCGATTTTACAACTATAATCAAATTTCACCGATAAATGGGGTCCAATTTACATGTTTAACATGTTTTAAACATTTTTGGTAACAAAAATATTCCTCCTCCACATATACTTATATATCCCACATTCATCGTAAAAATATCATCGTTAATATATTATTAAAATAATATATTTAAATGAATTATTTTATCGTAAAAAGATAAAATATTAATTTTCAACAATTGTCACATTAAAATTTTCTCCATCTATATCCTCATAAAATCAATATTTTCCTCATCGTATGAATCAATAATTAATTATTCACAAATAATATTACGTAATCACAATATTGACAACCGTGCGCTCCTGTGAAAGAGGGGTTTTCCAATAAGAATTTCTCTCATCTTGGCCAGCATGATTAGGTGACCAAACCTCCCTTGAGATGTAACTTTCTAGACATTGCCAATAATGTTATCTAATAATATTATTTAGATAATATGAATTATTGGTTCGATAATGAAAAATAATCTTGTGTAATGACAATTATTGAAACAACAAAGAATATAAAATATCAATGCAAAGAATTATTGAATCAATAAAATAAAATAATTTGAATAAAGAATTACCGTAACCATTATTGAGTAGTGCCTTCACGTAAGAATCAATAATTGGTGCAATACCGCAGTGTCTTCTTGTGCGATAATAACGCCATTCATCGTGTTTTAACCACCGGGTATTCCAACAAAGGTAAATCAGTAACAACTACGCCTGCTATTTTTAAACAACTTATTTTTGTCGTTTTCTTCCTCCAATCGCTTTCCGTTATGGGGCCCACACATGGTCGCAACTGGTCGCATTTAATATTCCCGATAAGATTTAATATTCCACGACCAAAACGAATATTCTCCGGCAATAATGAATATTATATCACCACTTTAACTTATTTAAAATATTTGCGATTTTACCCATAACTAACCACATTAATCAAATCCACCCTTACTATTTTAAAATAATAAATAAAAGAAATTCATTTTATTTAAAAAATTTTCGGGGTCTTACATAAAATGTTTTCATCAATTTTTATCGCTGAGACTCGGCTTAGTAAATAAACCACATCATCGAAGCATCCCTGCTCTACGGGCCAAGGACATTCATTAAATCATCAATGGTCATGACTATACCGAATAATCCCTGGTCATAATCATACCAAAAACTGTCCATCAATGCATTACAGGCCACTGAGGATTTTTACCATATCATTCGTCACATTACGATCATGACTATACCGAATAATCCTTGGTCATAATCACACCAAGTTCATCTATGCACGTAAGCTAAAGATGACTTTTATCACCATATAAACATAAGAATGATGACAATGATATAAGCATTAATCAAACGAAAAACAAGGATAAATATTAAAGACTTTAAATTTATCCAAATATTATCAACCACTCATAATCTAATATTATTAATATCATAATAATATTTTAATCACTTCTTAAACTTATAAACAATTTATTTCAATTGTTTACACTTTACCAAATAATGCATTTAATCATTCAAAAATGTCATACTCATAAGATTTTATCACCAATAATTAAATCCTTTATAAAAAAAATCTGCATATACCTTATATAGGATTTCCAAGCCATAAAATCCTATTTTCCAACTTTGTTACTTCACATAACATATTTAACTCATATGTTCGTAACTAAACCATTTTCATGAAAAATATCAAATCAGTCCCAAAAATATTTCTTTTCTGGGATTTAGAAGAATATAGTCCCATAATGAACATATATTTTTCTCGGAATTTTTAAAATTCATTTACTATTTTTCAAAAATTAATTTCTAATTAATTTCTTAAGAAATTAGCTATCTCAAGTTTAACTCCAGAAATTCCCAAATCTTGGCAGGATCTTAAACATGTTAATGTGAGCTTCCAGTTTAAATTTTATGGTCATCGGAGTTATAGAACTCCGGTTATGGCATTTTTCGTCGAAAAAACCTAAATATTGAAATGGTCATAACTTGCTCATTTTAAGTCGAAATGAGCTCATTTTTGGACAGGAGATACCTTATACCGTATACTTTTATGTCCCAAATGGCCGGAATTTTTCTAACAAATTAAGTGGCCAAAACAGCCCTTACAAAATTATGGGCAGTAGCTTTTTGCTATTTTCCAGCTTTTGACTCATTTGCTAAAAATAGTCCACACGAAAATCTACAACATCTTTTCTAGTGATTCCACTTGGATAAGTTAGTAAACTCATAGATCTAACTCTAGGACTTGACCACACTCAAAAATTTGAAATATCATAGGAGATATGGTCAATTGAATTTCATGTTCTATTTTCACCAAAATCTGATTTTCAACTCTTTGTGATTTCTAAGAAACTTTCATGTTTTCTCATAATAACCAACATAACTCATCATAACACTTACTAATACTTCATATACCCATGATTTTTATTTGTCCAATGCTTTTATTATGACTCTCATCATAATCAATGTAAACAAATCATTTCCACAATTTAATAAGGAATGAATACAAATGATCATTTACCATGCATGTGGTAATCCACACGTGCAAAAGTTATTCCACGTAATAATAAAGAATGGAATAATGTAAGGATTCACCATGCGTGCGATAGATCGCATGCACGGGTTATTCCCAATGCGAATAATAAAAAAAAGAACCAGTCCTAGCTAAAACGCATGCATGTGATATTCAACAGAATAATAAAGAATGGAATAACAATGTAAATCACCATGCATGCGATAGACCAATGCATGTGAGTTATTCCAATGTAATAATAAATAATTGAACCAGTCCCGCCAGAAAGCATGTATATACATAATATTCCGATAGAATAATAAAGAATGGAATAACAACGAAATCACTATGCATGCGATGAGATCAAGACGATACGTGTTATTCCAATGAATAATAAATAATGGAACCAAAGTCCCACAGAACGCATACAGATAGAATAATATTCCGACGAATAATAAAGAACTAAATAATAGAAGAATTTCACCATGTATGCGGTATTTGATAAACAAAGTTATTCCAACATAATAACAAAGAATGGAATAATAGAAGAATTTCACCATGTATGCAGATTGGCGAAAAACAAGTTATTCCAACATAATAATAAAGAATGGAATAACAACTCTTACGAGTATTGAAAGAAATAATTCTCTTCATGAATACGAAAGAATAATACCCCTTACGAGTACAACAAATAATATCTCTTACCTCAAAAGAAGACTGGATACTGGAATAGTGAGGTAGTAGACTTCTCTTTTTCTTTCTCTCTATAATAATGACTCTAAAGCTTTAATGAATTGGTGAGAAATGAAGGAAGAATGAGCTTCTATTTATAAAAAAATATAGTTTCGATAATTGCACGTTTTGGGGCTCAAAATATTACAGTACAATACCTCCAACTTTTCATTCATTTATAATTCAGTCATCAAAGTATTATCAAACTTACACCACCTCCCCTAATAGTAAATCATGTGAATCAATAGTTCTAAACATGTGAAAAAATTAATTACAGTATAGTACCTCCATCTATACCTTCATTTTTAGCTTAGTCATGCAAGTATTATCAATCTTGCACCAACTCCCCTAATAGTAAGTGAATGTGACGATCAATAGTACACACATGTGAACAAATAGTTATATGAGCATGTGAATTAGTAGCAATTAATTTCTCATTTATCCGATAAATTATTCGATTTATCAATATAACCCCCAGACATCAATTATCATCGGAATAGATGTCGATTTTCACTAACACTAATAATCCCAACACAATGGAACTATCAAATTAATCTTTAATCAACACGAACTTATTCATCATTAATATTATAACTCATAATATTTAACAACCAGGTCGTTCCCAGAAAAGAGGGGACTTTCCAATAAGGATTTCTCCCTATCAAGCGCCTTGATTAGATGACCAAACCTCTTTGGCGTAACTTCTGACATTATAAATATTGCAATTTAATAATATGAATAACTCTCCTGTCTCAATTATTGATTTAATAAAATAACATATTATGCGGATGATCTTGTGACAATAATCGAATCAATAATACGAGAGATATGATGCAAGAATTATCGTAGTAATAATTGAGTATAATCGAGTGACTTCTCACGTAAGATCAATAACCAATACCGCGCGCCACTACGCAACCACGCCAGACATCGTATTTTTTTACTACCGAAAGTAGTTCAATAGTTTTAACGGTAAAACTTCCGCCGTTATTTTCAATAAAATATTTTTGTCATTTTTCAATCCGAATGATAATTCCGTTGTGGGGTCCACCAATGATTGTCTTCATTCGTCACGGATATTCCTCGACACAAAGAATATTTCCCGACCAATCGAATATAATATAACAACTTGCATACTTTTGCAAAATTTATAAATACTACCTGTTATAACATTATCTCAAATTCACATCATAATATAAAAAAAATATTTCGAGAAAATTAAATCTTTATTCGTAAAATTTGGGATTTTACACCATTAACCTGATCAATACTTGATTCGTGGCGAGCCAAAATTTTGTTAATGTCGTTCTGAAACTCTGCGTTGGTCTTACCACGTGTCCATAGTTGCCGACGAAGCAACCTGACTCTGATACCAAAATGATGTGTTGAATTTAAGAAGAAGAGAAAAGAGGGAAAAAGAAGAAAGAGAAAAGTCTGGATTTCAATATATGCATGCCTTTATTAACGCAACTGGCTATCTTAAACAACCTTATAATTGGAATTTGAAACTAACAACTATTAAAAATTAGGGAACACATGCCCACTAACTACATGCCAGTAAAACTGGTCCTGAAAAAAAGAAATAAATAACAACCCAAATAAATAACTCTAAGATTAAGGGGGTGTTTGATAAAAATTGAATGAATCTGAATCTGAATCTGAATGAGCTGAATCTGAATCTGAATGAGTTGAATCTGAATCTGAATGAAAAAAGTTGTTTGATAATTGACATG
Organism: Panax ginseng; assembly: GCA_020205605.1. Taxonomy (NCBI): domain Eukaryota; kingdom Viridiplantae; phylum Streptophyta; class Magnoliopsida; order Apiales; family Araliaceae; genus Panax; species Panax ginseng. The sequence goes on along the minus strand of CM035137.1, from coordinate 22,754,993 downwards.
TCTGAAATATCTGAATGATAAAATTTTATTATTTTACCCTTCTGAAAAAATTCAAAATTATTGTAAATGTATTTAATATTACTTAATATAATAGTTAATATTTTTTTTTTTTTTTTATTTCATTTAATTTGCTTATTCACCATTCAAATTTCAAAAATCTGACTTAGTCATTCAAATTGGCCCATCTTACCGATTCACTCATTCGCATCAAAACAAACGACCGACCGATTCAAATTATCTTCAGATTCAAATTTCATTCAATTCCATTCACTTCTAAACAAACAATTTTCAAACCAAACTAAACCCACGTCTGCACCACGTAGAAACATGCATGGGCTTTGCATGGCAGGAGCATGCACATATCACTGACATCCACTAATGAAACAACAAAGTAAAGCATTACATACTTGCAACCCGGATCATTTGCAAGCACAAACAATTCAGCTCAGCTGAAAATTAGTGCTCTAAATTCCAAGTAAAAATTCTTACAAATCTGTATGGGACGATATACACTAGAAATATAGAGAAACAACAGCAAAGCGAAACCCGACAGCAGATGTAAGGGAACCAGTCAACTGTCGAACAACTTCAATTTGTGCGAATGCCGAACGATCTTTTAATTTCCTCTCAATCCCAACTCCACCAAAAAGTGGACTTTCAAGAGGTGCCCATTAAAAAATTACTATTACCACCCATTACTAAATTATCGTAATTTATGCCATGAAAAAAAATGGGTAGCTGCTGGAAAGTCGATAAAAGCTGAAAACTCACCTGGGTTTTCAGGTTGGATTGATGATAAGGAAGAAGGGACGAATTGGATTGATTTTTTTGGAAGAAATTGAAACAGAAATGAAGGGTCGGTGCTTGTGAACATTGCCTATTTTGCGCCATGAGGAAGGAGAATTATGAGATTGATGGAGTTGGCTAGATTTTGGTTCGAGATTTGAGGGTTTTCTTCTCTCTTTTTTTTCATCTTCTTTTTTCTTTTTTGTTATGGAAGGGAGAATAAATTTGATTTTTTTTCTTTTTCCATGTAATATTTTTATTCCGATGTCATTGTTGCTAATTGGTCACCTCATTTTTTTAATAATTTCATTTTCACTTTTTTTGCTTCCACGTATGAAAAATCTTGAACCAGTTTGACAAACTTTAAATCATTTTAAGAGAATGATTCAATTTTAATAAGTTTAATGTTGTAAAGAGTAAAACTTGTTAATTACCGTAAATAATTAATTAGTTTGCCATATTTTTAAGATCGACACTATCAACATTCTCCTTAATGGTGGTGTAGGAAAACAATTCGAGATGTAAAGTTTTAGAAGAGGATGGACCAGGTTTCATCCGGGTAATGTATGGACCACTGACTACGAATTTCCTGATTAAATAAACGGACTCGGATCATCTACTAAGCTTTTCATCCAATATCTTTCATATACCTTTAGCTACTTAACTAGATTTAGTAACAATATATTATCATAACACATTATTTTATACCTAGAGAATGTGTATTACTAGAAAAGATCGATCGAGTAAAAGGTATAACGCAGGAGATCCGGGACCAGAATAAATGATTTTCTACTGTTTAATTTCCTTAAATTAAAACCAGACATCATTACTGTGTGTGTGTGTGTGTGTGAGAGAGAGAGAGACATGACTGACAAGTTAGACTGGTGTGTCATGCCAATTGCCAAGTAGCTAATATCTGATTCCATTTACAGCAATCATACATACATACAAAATTATGAAATTACAATGATTGATGGCACTACTTGATAAAATGAAGATCTTATATAAAAGCAAAGGCAGCTTCTCCTGTGGCCTAAAAAAAATTACTTCTCAATCCACAGTGAACATATATGTACAACAATCAGCCTGCAGGAAATCAGAAAAATGACATAAACCCATTAGAGATATAAGTGGAATGAATTTTAAGCAATACTAGGTATGGAATACTCTCCTTCCATGTGGAATGAATATATAAACCCATTAGAGATACAAGTGGAATGAATTTTGGTACTTGTGCGACAAAAAATTACATAAAAATAAATAATAAAAAATCCTTCAAAAAGATAATTAAGAATGAAAGGTTGTAGTTTACCATAAATGCCTACTTGGTTTATCCAAGCAGTTCCCTGCCCCTGACAGAACTAAATCATCAATGTTATGTATATGTGCATGACTGAAACTTTCAAAATGCTCCACGACTTCACGTGAGCAGTGGCATATCGGCTCGACCTGGTTGTGGTGTGGGAGGTTTTATCAATGGTTTTAGAGACTCCATGATGCTGGCAAAGGAAGGGCGTTTCCACGGCTCGCTGCGGAATCAATGGGGAAAAATAGAAATTTAATAAATGTAGGGCAATGAATTGGGGGGTCAATATGAAGCAAGAATTCCTACTCACTTTGCCCAACATGCCTCAATAATGGAAGCAACTTGAGGATTTAAATCATGAGGAATATCAAGCCTTTTGCACTTAAAACCAACAGCTGCTACAACCTACAATACAGTATTATTGAACCATAACTGAGAAAATAAGCCACATGTCTCCTCCAAATAGAAAGAAAGAAGAAATACGAAGAAAACATAAGTAGGAACTAGGAACCCAGACAAGAAAGGAAGAAAATGCATTATAACAGGAAATAAAACCAGTTGAAAGACTAAAAGGACTAGAGATGTAATTGTAGCAAGTGACAATCATAAAAATGTACATAATAGGTTATTAAGGCTATAAATTCCATCAAATATTAGGCATTATAGAGTAGCAGGTATTGTATTCAAATATAGTTTCCTTTTAAGTCTGCAGTCTATTGTGGCACAATGAGAAAATATAAACATCCCTTGAAAGATTGTTGGACTCACAGATACTGTACAGAGCAGAAAGTGTTAACAATGATTCAAGTTTCACATTGTTAAACAAACTAAGTAGTTGGCTTTGATGGAAACTGGAAGAAGATGTCTACGGGAACTTTTAAATAATAGTAGAAGCAATAATACTGATGCAAATAAAATAAATTGTTATTGGTATTCTTATAACTATTAGCAGTAAAAACAAGCAATTAGAGATGCAGCTCAAAGCTCTGACCAATATGATGTAAGCAAAATTGTTTCGGTTTATTTAATTTGTTTGTTCTTGAACTGCTTAATACATTTTCCCCACTATACTTGGTTCTCAACATGAAGTAGTATTTCTATATAGATCAATAGAAGTAGTAGTTTTAAAGGACCTCTAATACTCCTCCCTAAATCTACAGAAGCAAAACTTGTAGCCGTGATTCAGAATATCTGTAACTATCCATTCTTCATTGTATTGAACCAGCAAAAGAATTTAACTTCGTACAAACCTGTGCTGGATTTAAATTACCCCAGGGTTGTTGCAACGTTGCAAGTTCCCACAAAATCACACCAAAGCTGTATACATCTGACTTTTCATTTGATGGTTCATCACGGAGGACTTCTGGTGCCATCCACTCTGGCTATTCAAGAAAAGGAAAGAGGGCAATCATATTGTGATAGAGAATGCACTATACAATCTAAAGATGAAGACATCATTAGGATGTGAATAAATTTGAAGAACTCACAGTTCCTGCAGCTGACTTTGATGAAAGAAACGTGTTTGCTTTTAAGCGGGAAAGACCGAAGTCACAGACCTGAAATAACAAATATTAAATACAGGAAGAAGATAACAGTCATTTACAAGAACAAAGAAAAATAATGTAGCAAACACGCTAATTCAACAATGAAGTAAACAGAACCTCAATTTGAAAGGCTGGTGGCAGTGTGAGTGGCATATGTATCAGTGTTATTTCAACAGAAATATATATTTTAAAAATGAGTACACATTTCTATCGAGCATGTAAATTGCAAACAAAAGATATGGATCCCTTTAAACACAAATGCTGAGCAAATTATGACACAAAAATTTACAAAACCATCTTCAGATACCTGCTTGTCACAAACATTTCATAATCCTGTTACACAGATTCGTATAGGTAGAAGAAAATCAAATATTTACTGATTGGGGGAGTTACACAAATCTGCAGCCTTACCTCCTAACTTACAACCTGTATCTGTTATGTAACCCATATATGCATTGTTTTTGTGGTTTGACATATAAAGGGTATACTGATTACCTACTCTATCATACAAAGCCATGAGGGTTAATAAGTTTCTATGTCGCAGTGGCTTATGATTGACCTGCGGCCTTCACATCTAACACTTACTTTGATTGACATGCAGCACTCGCATCAACAATTACCATGTCTAAAGCAACATTCACACCAAACAATTACTCTGTTTTAAGTGTGGCATTGTTTTCACCTGAGATGTCAAAAAACAAATAAATCCATGTACCATCCTATAATGCTGACCACGTCTACATTGGGATTCCCCAGTTATAGCAATTCCCCTAGTCTACTTAGTCTACCAATCACCCTAACTGATTGGTGCAGGAAAATTATTACATTAGTAATGAACAATAAAAAGAACGGACAAAAATACCACATACCTTTCATAAATAATATCATGCATGTCATTCTATTAAAAAATAATTGCACATTTTTTTAAGGAGACGTTCCACTTCCATTACAGCCTTACCAGAAACAATACTAATCAAGGACACATTTGAATACCTCCTTCATATAATCATCGCTAACTATTTTCCCATCAGAATACATGCATTATGATAACCTTTAATTACAAGGAATGCAAGAAGTTGCACCATTAAGGACAAACTGAACGAACCCAGGAAATAAAGAAGAAAACATAGTAAAAAAATTTGCATATAGATTCCACAAAATAAAATAAACCAAGGATATTTTAGTTCTAGCATCATTCAGGAAGATGTCGTGGGAAGTATAATAAAAAGAAAAAGGGGAAATCTGTTCCTAAATATGCAACTTCAACAAAAAAAAAATCTCCCACAAAATCCAGTGAACCAGATTTGGTTGGTGGCTAATTAATGTGCCAAAGATCTAAGTTATAGCCTAATTAGCAACTCATCCAGTACAGTATCATTATCAATCTCAGATTTTAAGTGGTCAGAAAGTCAGCTGCTATGGACAAGGCATTGCCAACATGAGAAGTCAAGCAAGGTGAAGAGTAAAAATGAAACAGGCAGCTTATAAAGCTTCCCTTGTCATAACCAGCGTTACCAGATACTTTTATTGAAACCTAGCGAACCGCGTATTGGTATTTGCATACCCAAACATGGTACTCTTACGTACCAATACTCTCAATTTATTGTACCGAAATATTTCTTTGCTATTTTACTAATAGTTGCACAAATATCAATATTATAACTTTAGTATTGAATGCTCAAATATCCCATTAGTACTAAAATATTTAGAACAATAAACTTTTTGATTCAACTAAAAATCTTCTATAAAATTTAGTTTTATTGCCATATGAACCTAAGAAAATTCTGCTACCCTAATGTACCGCATTTTAGCTTATATAGCGTCCATAACCGAAATGAACCACGTTCCACATAACACTACAATGACCATAGCTAATGACTACATCAGCTCATGAGAACAAATACTTCTATTTTTACGAAATAAGAATAATCAAAAGAACCAGAAGGTAATTAATTTGCAGCTAATTCTATGTGGCTATACACCCAAGTTCCTTCCTCTTACCTTTACAGTATACTTTTTGTCAACTAAAAGATTGGGAGATTTCAGATCCCGATGAACAATGGGAGGATTATGTCTGTGAAGATAGTTCATTCCCTAGCCTATAATATAAACAGAGAAGTCAGAGAGGACGCTGATGAGACAACAAGGAGTCTATTACAAAAAGGAAACAAAAGAAACAAGGCTATGGATTTTATTAATTCTATTCAAATTGAGATTAATACCACATCATAAGCCATACTCAGCCGACGCCTCTCGTCCAACATCTCTTTTGCACCAGATTTATGCAAGAGCCTATACAAACTACCTCTACAGTTCAAAGACAACGATGAAAACAATCAGACAGAAAATGAAGTAAGGTAGCATTTCCAAAACCATTGCCATAAGATATAAAGGAGTAAAACTGAGAAGCCATTACTAAACCTTGATAAATACTCGGTAACAATTGACAAATTTGGAGGCTGCGTGACAGCCCCCATGAAGAGAACAATATTTGGATGCCGGAGGCGCCTCATTATCGCAACCTAATAGACACAAATACTGAACACTGAACTCACAATAACAGAGGAATATGAATACATGTATACATATATGCATATGAATATCTCAGTCCAACAATATTTCTCAACTTTTAAGATAATCCAACAAGAAAGTTGATTGACACTTACCTCCCTTAAGAACTCCTTAAATCTCTCTGCATGAAAGTCTTGTTCCATAAGAATTTTGACTGCAACATCCTGAAAGTTTAAACTTTTGTAAGATCGCAAAATATAAATAGATGACACCAAGTTAGAAACCATTATAGTCCAACATAAACCTAATCGAGGTGGTGAAGGAGTATAAAGAAGACTGTCTTTTATATATTAGACAGGGCAGAAATTCAAGGCATTGTAAATCGATGCAAAAATGCTGGTTAAAGCATTGACACAAAGGTCTGTGATTTGAAAATAAAGATTTGTGAAAATATTTTTGTAGCCAAAACGAAAGGCTGGGATGAGGATTAGCAGCACTGAGTTGAGTCGTATAATCATTGCACTATTATATACGTCGCCCTCTGTTCTCATAAAGAACTAAGAATTTCATTGTAATTTGCAAAGAAAATGGTACTTTGTTTTTAGGATGGAGGATATATTTCAAGGAAAAACTCCAAGAGCAGTGGCTGCATATGGGTTCTGTCTGTCACAATTTTACATTTTTTTAGATAGTTTATTAGAAGAATAAACAGATGACAAGCAGAGGAGGACGAAAAGTCCACCCCCCCTATAACAAGAGGAAATGAAAAGAACATACTAAAAAGAGCAGCTCTCCAATTTCTACAAGGATCAGGTTTATAGTTTTATTAGTATATTACTTGTATACAGGTTATGGATATCATATGAACCCCCGTCACGTGGAGTAAGTTTATAGAACAATTTTGAAGTTTATTCAACCTTAAAACAGATTTCATGACATTTTAAGATAACTTTTTCCTTGATCTATTTAAACAATCTTATCCTTTTATAAAATGTGATATATAAAACATAAAATGAATAAAAATGGAAATATACACACGAATATAGGAACAATTTATGTAAAATTTGTAAGGAATCTTAAATTGAAATTATAATAACAATATTATGCCAGAAAAAATAGGGATGTTTTTCAGAAGCATTTCCTCAACTAAAAAAGAAAAACACTATCCAAACACAATATCTGACATCCGTATTGGATGAACCTAAAAACATACTTGAATCCCTATCCAAACAGGCCCTCATAGACGTATCTGATCTAAATTAATAATGACCTACTCTGTACCATGGTGACCTACTCTGTACAATGGTCACAGCTATAGAAACTACTCTTGATCATATCCGTGAAACTAACACATACGTTAGCAGCTCTCATCAGCATCAGCATCAGCATCTTATATATAACAGTTTTACACGCAACTTAAAACTTAGACCATGTGGCATCTAGTTAGTACCATGTGTTAGCTTTAGCACACTTGCATAGAAATATCCCCAAGGAAAGACTACATTCATATTCATCTAAAGAGATGCTTAGGCATGAAGTTTAAAACAATAATCTAGAAGCAAATGATGGATTACTTACAGAGCCATTCCAATCAGCACGATGGACAGTACCAAAAGAACCTGACAATGCAACAACTCAATTTTTAAATAATAGCTTTCTAATCTGGCAAAAACTGCCTTGCCTCCGACTACTAAACAACAGTAATGGAGTTTGTACACTAAAATGATAGCCAAACCAGCACAAGGAGATTACCTGCTCCAATTCTCTCTTTTAAAACAAGATCACTCCATGGAATGTCCAAATCTTCCACATCAAGGGTAAGTTCCCTACTCAGTCCCAGTTGACTGACCCTCTGATCTTGACCTGTGTCTACCCTTGGATCAGACAGGGATATAAGGGGTTGAAGATCTCTATGCTTGATGTGTGGGGTGTGATTTAGAGGAACTGGATTTTTCACCACATGTGTTGAGCTTATAAAATTCCCAGGAATATATGCATTAGAAATCTGTGAATCTCTCTCGCGAACCTTTGGCCTGGAGGCTCTTGGTGGCAGATGCGATTGAGAAATTTCATCACTGTTGCTTGGGCTACGCCCAGAGTTGTTACCATCCATGTAAATCTTATCAGATTGCTTAGGATACATGGAGTCTCCGGTATCTCCTTCAGTAATGGTACCTGCATTTAATTTCATGAATGCCTAGAATCCTTAAAGCCCACATATAGCATATCAGTATGATGAATACAGAAGTAAAGTTTAGTGGAAAGACATCAAATAGATTTGCACTCCACCAAGTGAAACCAAATCTATATGATTTCTATTTCTATAACCGTTATCATCTACAATCTTAGGTATTAGATGTGCTGCGCCTACTTATTACCGACTGATCCTCTTCTGTTATAGAGGCTGAGCGGTGATGCATAATTTCCTGACGGCATTCATATCACAAGCTTCTCACTCAATCAGCACATAACGTAAAGATCAACTACTCCTCAACATATGATCTCTCTCATGAACCAAAACCATGAAGCTAATTTTAGTTCGCATATGTATATGCATGTATCATATAAAGAAGTTATCACTATAAGGCATCAAGGCACCAAATCAAATAGTTCTCCTTACAATTTCAGTAGAAACACACACTCTATTGGGATGTGTGCATGCGCATATGTGTGTCACAGATATATGTTTCAGTAGTCTTAGTGTGTGTGTATATATATATATATATATATATATATATATATATATATATATATATATTCCTCTACTTAATTATGGGTTGATCTTAGCTAGAGAAATATTCTGGTTAATTGTTTATCTTAAAAGGTTTTAATTAGTGCTCGTCATCTAATTCTCACTCTGGCACCTTTTTTTCTTTCCTATTTTCCGGTTATGGAAATTTTTTGAAACCAGATTCACCAAATTAATCCAGGCAAAGCCTTCCTTTGTTTAAAATATTGCTAATGAGAGATTCCTGAACAACCAAAGCCAACTTCTGTTTCCCTTTTTACCTGATCTTCCTGCTACAACAGTGATAAATTTATTTTAGCTAACCAAATATAGTGTCGAAGTCACAGCTTCTTCATCTCCACCTGAATTACAGAAAATTCAACGACTTTTCAATCTAGACACTCCTCCAATCTCGAGATCTTAAGGGTTAATGGCTAGGAATTATGCAATTATGGCAAACGCTGAAATCAAGCATGGCGAAAGAAGATTAACAGCAATGCAAGTGCATAGCAATATTGACATTGATTAAACATTGGAGATTAACTGATAAGGGCAGGTAATGCATTTGAGATTGGCATCCGGTTATGAAGACAATAGAGGATGCTTGACTAGAGAAAACTAGATTATGATATGAAAATGTGCCAAAAGCTCCAGTACAAAGCAAAACTGTCTTTGACAATATTGTTAGTCCAAGATTAAACTTTGAATAACAATCAATGTAGAATCCTCAGCGAGGGAAACGTTCTAGAACAAAAAAAGAATGAGAGCATATTGTGCCCAGGGGCGGCCCTACACTGGGGACAGTGGGGGCCACAGCAAAAAACTTTTGTGAAATTTTCTCTTATATATGGGTACTTGTTACATGTCCATAAAAAATACTTCATCCATTTCACAAAAAGAGTTCCATTTTGACTTCTTAAAATTTATTTTTAAGATATTAAAATTAATGTGAATTAATTATTTTTAGACAATACATTTATAAATAATACTCCATTTGTACTATAAAAAGAATTATATTTGAAACTTTACGAATTTTAGTGATATATTTATGTTTCATGTTTATTCATAAATTTATTAAGTGTTTTTAATAGTGATGGTATGATAATGAAATTGTAACAATACATTTAAGAATAGTGTCATTCTATACTACCAATAAATTATTAACATAGCATGTTTATAATATCTTTGTATTTCAATTATAATGTCTAAAATAAGTTTTTTAGACCTTAATAGTTTGTTGCGTTTATTTTTTTTTCACAAGAAAAACATTAAAGATGAACACTTCGTGTATTTTCACATTGCTGGGGAAAAAAAATTCGCCCACAATTTATTGAAAATTTCCAAGTAGGGGGGAAGGAAAAATTCTTGTATTTCTGCTTAAAATAGATACTTTGAGGAAAAAAACTCGCCCCCAAAGACAAAAACTTTTGGGTCCGCCACTGATTGTGCCTCCTTGTTAAAGGTCTTGCTAGTAGCACAAAACTACTCAACTTTCAATATTACATCCTAGCGATTACTAAGGAGATTACAATGTTGTCTATATGCTAGACTACCAAAAGGGCTGCTAGGACTACGATTATGACTTGGGAAATAATATAAATGCTTAAATCTACAATACTTCGACTGAAACACTTACAACAGCTCTAAAAGCTTAAGCTATTAGGAGAATGAGCCCAATAACATATATCCTTCTTTTAAAAATATAACAAAAATAAGAAATAAATTCACGGACCAAAAGTATTCTCAACTTTCAAAGGACTCGTGATTTTTGGTTTAGACTTCTAAATACTGATGTTCTCTACAGTCTACGTCAAATTAGTACATAGAAAATTGACATGCAGGATCTCAGTGATTACACACAACTCTTACCATGTTATAGATGAATCATCGAGCTCTTTTATTTGGACCATTTTTTTTACAAGTAAAAATTTATATATGATGTTTTAGTTGGTCTATACAATTTTCCAAATTCCCACCAATGGATTTGATGCAGGACAACAAAAAAGTAACTAGCCCTAAATACCCACTTATTTAGTAAAACACTCACTTTTTATACATTGAAAAATCTAAAAACTATAATTATATCTAGAGTTGTTTTCCTCATCAGTAGTCATGACCCCAACACACGAAGTTAATGAGTTTATTGGAAACCTCATGGTGTCTCAAATTAATCGAGCATTTTTCACATAGTACAAGGCAGCTCAACCCTAAATAGAATATATAGGTTCTAGAAATAGATACCAGATTCAAAAGGGTAATTTTCTTCTCCTATAATGTTCTGAATTTAAGTATTCAAAGAAACTCACAACCAGATTTGACTTGGCTTCCTGTACCACTTTTGAAATAGTTACTAGACATGCCCCGTCACTTTTTTCTCCAGTACTACCATCAAAGATACCAAAACAATAAAGATGTTGTTCATAGCCTCATAATAACCTTCACGGAGCCAGGATAACCCTTAAACCTCCTCTTTCATGCTTAATCAATGTATTAATCTTTATGATTCCTCCTGATTTAGTAAAACTTGAAAATCAATTATGTCCACTAAAAGTTGGTTGCAAAACTAACTGCTTGAGTGCAATTTGACCCCCAAAAAACCTTTTACTCACCGGCCTGCATCAATTCTCATATTAAAACTTGTATAAGCACACATAATTGAACCTGTTCCCCATTTCTCTCCTCTTCTTTTAGTTCCCCAGTTCGAAAGAAAGATGTCCATTTTGACTTTTTGAAACCAACATTTTCAAATTCAAAACTGATATATTCATTTATTTTAGTCAGTCAATGCAAACATGAATATTGTGATCATAAAAGTACTAATACGACAAAATTTGTTGTCATCAAAACTTAAATGAATCAAGTTAATTTTAGATTTTTAGGAGTTCGTAAATTGGCTTCAAAAAGTCAAAATGGGACTCTTTTATTGGAACGGAGGGTGTGTTTTTTCCCCAAATAATTTCTCTCCTCTCCTATGTCATTTGCCATGTCTATATGTAACCTTAACAACTGCACAACCACCTCCCAATCTACACCACACTAAGCATGATCTACGCCAACGCACCCATCACCAGAACTGGAACCTCTTGCAACTCACACACACTCTACCTCTCCATCTGTGTTTGTTCATGTTTACCATTTACGGCAAGATCTCAGACTAGTCAGACTAGTACAAGGCTTCAATAAACGAGAGATGGCAAGGAAGATAGCAATTATCGTTACATTCTTGCCCTGAGATCTCAATTTTGATATTTATCTTACATCTGGGAATCTTGAATCAGAACTTAAGCTGCTGCAAATCATTTTGCTTCATAATATATTTCAGTTAATAGTTCATAACTGAGCCAGGGCAGTCTTGGTCTATAGTTTAAAACTTTAGATCTTTTGTCAGAAACATGAGAGATATTTCTATATGAAAGTACTTACAGATTTATTATTTATTATTTTTTTTTTATAGGTTATTTATGGTTATGATTTTTGTGAACAAACAATATGGTGAGTTGGGTGTAATTATTTGGGTAGATGATGCAGCAAAATTAAGATGAAAACTAATTGTACAATGGCTTCAATAATCATGCGATTCTGAACTCATTATCATGCACCGGTTGTACCAACCACAGAACCGAAAGTTACGGAATGATATTTATTTCCTGAACACTTCCAAAAGAAACACTAAATGCAGGAATGGTAATGTTGATTACCATTATATACCAAATGGAGAAAAGGAATTATCATTTATATACACTCCCATAAAATTTACCAAACGCAAGAACGGTAATTTTAGTTACCATTGTCATGTATCAAATGCAGAAACAGAATTATCATTTATTCCGGCATACTCCACAAGAAAATACCAAATGCAAGAATGACAATGGATTCAGTCGGCATTGTACTAAAAGCCCAAATTAATTACCCCATATGGGAGCAAGTTTCCATTTTTTATGCATTTCAATGTAGATAAATAATAATAAGAAAATAAGAAATACATTATCACTTTTATCAACTGAAGAGATGAGTTAGATTTCCATGTGTCTAGATAAGCAGGTATATCATTTTTCTAACAGTGTCCTCCCTCTTGAATTCTTCCCTTCAATGAAATGTAAAGAACTATGCAGAGATGCACCCAAATCTCTGAACTGAGAAAACGTGGTTAAATAGAGGGAAAGGTATAGATTTCCATACAAAAAGCAATAATAAAACAATTTGAAGCAGCTACCAAACCTTTGAAACGTAAAAATAACTGAAGAGAATGAGAAAATATACTTCAAATGAATTTCATCGAAAGCCACAAAAGAAGAAGCAGAAAGACGTGTTTGATTCAATAATCTCCAAGTACTAAAGGAACGTATATGATCAAGAACATAAACAGTGTCGAGGTGTGTTTTTGAAAGTAGCACTAAAAGCAGCACTTCACCAAAATGAAAACAAAGTTTAGAACTTTACCAGGTACAACCCTCCATACAACCTGATTTATCGAGACTGATACTGTACACTTGCATTTTCAGAGTAACCTAGGAAAACCCCTGTCCAAATAATTCAACTACATGAAATGTTATTTTCCATACTGCTCAATCTGGCCATATCTTTCAGTAAACCAACCATATCTTTCTCTACTGCCTTAACCAACATCCATTCAGGTCTTCCCATCCCGCATTTTTACCATTGAAGAAGCCAATATTGTTCGACCAACTATTTAATCTTCCAACATAAATTTGAACATCTCTCCTCTTAAGTTGGCAAAAAGATTAGCAGAAGGTTGTGCAGACAAGAAAAACAATAAGACAACCAAATAATTCACTAAATAAGAACAGTATAGAAATACATTTAAAAGTTTACCTTTCATATGCTAGAAAGAATGATTTATGTAAAAAGATCTAGAGCTAAGCATCAAGAAAAACCACACATCTCAAAAATATGTCAAAATTGATGAATTTTGTCATCTGAAAATCAAAAAAGGGGCAAACAAAAAATGCCCTAAAGAACCGGATAGTTTAATGAAAGCAGCATTAAGGCAGTTAGAAAGAAAATGTAAGCTTCCACAGCACATTATTCTGTGAAATATGTTATCAAATAGAAAAGCATTAGTTAAAAAATGAAATTGACATGATACATATATGAAATCACCTGCCAAAGAGTCTTCAAATAAAAGATCAAGCGATTGACAGTCCGAGAAATACTGTTTCGCCAGTGACCTGAAATCAACTGTTTGTTCAACTAGTCTGAATCTTGGAAAGAGTAATGGTGAAGAAATTGAGATGGAAGATGGACCATTTAGCAAAGAATCAGGCTCAAACAAGCTTCCTGGCTTCCCAATCAAATCAACAAGAAACTCCCTGTAGTGATACATATTTTTTTAGTTTCAATTCCTACACTAAAAACCAGACAAGTATGAAGCACTTTTTCAGTTTTATTCACATTTATATGTTTTTCTGTTAATCATAACAGTTGCAATTTCTAATAAACTTTGTGGTTTCAAACTAAGATTACTCAAGAGTTACAGGTAACAAGAAGAAAACAATAGCAGATAAATGCAGTGTTAGCAATCCTTCGAGGTGGAGTCAACACTTATCACTCACACTAGAATCATATAATTATTTTAGATCGGAAAACCAGTGTTGCTATATAAACTTCTTCATTTTTATAAAGTATCATTTACTGAAAATTGCCACAGGGGAAGAACTCTTAGACATACAACCCCCCAAAAACTGGGGAAGCAAATTTATAAACGTGCCCCAAGGAAAAAATGTCCTGAAAAGGCATATACAACCCTCCCCGAAGTAGGAGAACAAATACAAGCCAAAGTGCCATATCCTCCAAAAGGGAAAAAGGACCCTGAATAAGCCTCATGGAACCAGAAGAACAATAGGCTCAAGCATCAATATATTGCACTTTAGAAGCCAAAAAGTATGAACCCTTGAGCACATTACCATAAAACCCTAAAACAAGGTAATGTTATCTTTTGACTTAGAAACAGTTCCGATTTACTTATTTCTTTTTATACAACTCATACTAGAACAAATTCTTTCTTCAATCCAAGTAATAGTACATAACTTGAAGCCCCATTTTCATACACTGTCTATTCTTCCCAATGTTCTAAAAAGCTCTAGGCGGGAGGCGGGCGGCCTAGGCAGGATTTTTTATTTTAAGTCAATTTTAATATTTTATCTTACATTTATCCAAACAAAACAATAATATAAAGCAAAACAATCTATAATTAAAATAATAAAAGTCTTTGCTTAAAGTTCAAACACATATCCATATTGTTAATGTCAAAGTTCAAACACAAACATGCAATTTTTCACAGTTCAAACATATTTTTAACGTATTAGTTTTATTCATAAACAAGATTGCTATTAAATAATAAAATTTGAAATTTTAAGAATTTAATTCAATATTAAAACTTAAGAAACTAAACATAAATTTAAGAATTATATTGAATTAAACTAAATATTAAAAATGTATCATCATTTATATAATTTAAAGTTGGTACAAGTTCAAAAATTACAACTATAATAAAATTATTCATTTTAACTTGATATTGTTCACTTGTTGTGATTTGATATGCTACAATCTGTATTATGAATATAATAAATCATTAAAAATATATATATATTAAGATCTAGTTCGGATAGTTATTAAAAAAAAAATATTACGCCAGACCTACTCGCCTAGGCCCCTTTAATTTCTGAAGGATTTCTTTTGCATGGGGCCTGTGTGAGGCACCAAGAGGGCTGCGCGAGGCGCCAAGAGGGCTTTAAAGACTCAAGCAGGCGCCAAAGAGGAGCCTAAACGGGAATTTTTAGAACACTGATTCTTCCTAAGATATCACTGCCACTTATATCTTACAAGTAACCAATTACATGCTCCACATTAAATGGAGAAGAGTAGGGGGGAAACGCAAGGGAAAAATGTAAGGGGATATCACGAAAGGACAAGTTCATGTGACAAAATTGAAGGATGCATAACTCAAATAAGGTTAGTGAAGGTATGATTGCCTACTAATATTGGATAATCTAGTAAGCTCTGAGGTGACATGACTCATGAAAGAGGCAAGGCCCACGAGGGGGAGGAACCAAGAAAGAATGGAGTCCAGCTCAATACTAGAAAAGAGAGAAGATTGGAGAACCTCGAGTATTCAAACAAGAATGATTAAATAAACCTAAAAGAAGACAGAAGTTGCTTAAAATACACTATCTACACATTGAAGTATTGACGGGCACAAGATGGCAGTAGTGCATAAAACATCGTCGGAGTGTTGTGACTTGTGCTAATATTATTCATGTGCTTGGCTAGTCAAGCATGGACTAGTTCATAGATCTTTGGGCTTCGAGGGGACGATCCTTGGTAGGAAACCACCATAGGCCTATTTGGTGCATTCTGAACGATCTAAGGGATAATGTTGTAATCGATACCGGAATCCCTAGTCGGCGGGTAGGTCGCTTCACTCATAGTTTCATAAAGGGCCCACCTTTCATTCCCGCTGGGATGGCTAGAAAATAAAGAACAAGGAAAAGAGAATAGAAATTACTAGTCTTAGAACCTAGTTGGACCAAAATAAAGATTTTTTTTATAATATAAGCAAGAACCACTTTTTTGAATTTTTACGGGTTCGGTCATGAGGTACAAAAGGGAGATGCTTTTTATCAGTAAAAAAACAAATACCGCCCCCCGTGCTCCCATGGTCCACTTCTTATAGAACCATGTTTGTGCAGCGTATTTTGGCCTTCCGGTCGAAAAACAACGTCGATGAAGACGTGCAGGTGCACTATTCCGCGATGGGGATTGTAACTTTTCATAAATTCCCATTTGTCGCTTAACGATAGAACTTTGCTTATTTCTTTTTCGGGAAATCTCAAAAAATAGTGCTTCAGTGGTGGGCAAATATTTAAATTTTGAATAAATTTATTTGTAGGCATATAAATATATTAGACAAAAATAAATTAAAATTGAAAAAAATAATAATGTAATGATATTATGTTTAAAATATTTTCTTGTTCCCTACATCTCAAAATAATAAATTGAACCACAAATAAATTAATGTATAAATAATCAAAATTATACTTCTAGTTATAATAAGAGAAAAAAATAGATAAAATAATACTCCTTTCGTCTAGACATGCATGAACAGGCTACCTGGCCTAGCCTGATCTAGGTCTGCCAGACTTTGACCATTGGCCAACCAGACCAAGACTCAAATAGAAAAAGGTCAGGCCAGACCGGATAATCAAGTAAAAATCATGGTCTGAGAGACTTGTTGATCAGGCCAGTCCAAGCTAAGCCAAACCTTCCCTTTTGATTTACATGCCAATTAACTCTCCTTTATTTATAAAACAAAGGTAGGACAAGAGAAGCCTTATTAGACGACTCTTCCCCAATGCAAAGTCATCCAAACACGCACGAGTTCTTACAATACAAGTAAAAGTGACATCATTTGGCAAAACCCCAGCTTGAACCATTTTTTCATTGCTCTATTAGTCAACCCATGTTGGACTAACCCAGTAATTGCAGCAGTCCATGAAAATACAATGAGTTCCTTTGAAAGAACAACATAGCCTCTTCTACTCTGCCATTTTTCAAAAACCTAGAAATCAACGCAGTCCAAGAAACCTCATTCCTTTCAGGCATTTCATCAAACAGCCTACGAGCTTCATTAATATTTTCCCGATCAACATTAGCAGAAATCAAACAATTATGCACAACTAGATTAAACCCATTAAAATATTTTAGAATCTGATTAGTTTTGAAAGATTTCCTATAGTTTAGAAACATAATAAGCAATTTAACGGCTATATAATTATCAGATGAAATACCCATTTTAATCAAATGGCAATGAAAGTGCCTTTGAGTGATAGAGCATTGTTTTGAGAAATCTTTTAAGAGGCAAACACTTGTTTGTATGTAAGCTTTGAGGCTTTTTGGGTTGATAGCAAAAAGACTTTTGAATGCCCCACTTATCCTGCAACATGCAGTTATATTAGTTGATAATAAAGTTATGGCTTTTGTGATGATGCCTCTGAAAAGTACGAGAAATGGGAAAAATTGGTAGCCTTGGCGAAACAAATGAACTAATACTTGCGTCTTGGAGGATGTTTGGAGATTGGTTAAATAAGGGAGGTGCATAATTGGGTGCTCAGTCAGTCATTAAAGAGTGCAAGTGCTTCACTGCACATAATTTACCACATTGTTTAGAAGATAAAATTATTAAGGAAGTTTTCCTTATAAAAGGGACTCCCCTCAATTTGTAGAGTAAATAGTTATCAAGAAAACCAATTAAAGAGCAGGCCAAGCTTGTTGCACCTGGTCGGGCTTAGGCCATAGGTCGGTCCAGGTCATGTTTTTAGTCAAGATAAAGAGGTCTTTTCAAAACCTTCAGATCAGACCATGATGGATTAGGCTTTGATCGGGCCGAGCTTTGACCAGGTCAGGCCTAGGCTGAACCAAGGCTAGGTCACAGGCCTCGGGCTTTTTGTGCATGTCTACCTTCGTCCCAGGATAAAAGTCTTGATTAACTTACTGCGCATATTAAGAAAAATGATAAAATGACAAAATTGTCCATATTAAAATTTTCATTTAATTGCATAATTTTCTGCACATTACTAGTGATACTCCATAAATATGCATAGAGAATAAAAATATGAAATTAATGCTAAGAGTATTATAGACAAATTATTGTAAAAAATAGATTGTTAAAGATAAGTAGACATTTAACTTGGGATTACCTAAAATAGTAATAAGGACTTTTATCCAGGGACGGAAGGAGTATCACTTATATTGCAAAAAGTTCAAAATATAATTTATTAATTGAATTCGAGACAAATGGATTAGTGTAACCGTTTAAGCAGGGACGGAGCTAGTTAGTAATTGCAGGGGGCCATGCCCCCCCCAAAAGATTTAAAAAAAATTTAAGTACTAAGCCCACCTACAATTGTGAGATTAAATTTATAAGGCCCACCTACAATTTTTTAAATACTAAAGCTGAAGGCCCACCTCTATTTCATTTTATTTCTGCCCCTTTTCATTTCATAACAGTCCATTACTTCATTTCCTCCGCCATTTTCCCATTTCGTTCTCTTCTGCGACTGGCGAGTGGCGACTTCGGTTCTGCCCTAGCCCTAACATAGTAACATTCGTTGCTGCACAAAGCAATTCAGTACATCAAGTCATCAAGGTTGCTTTCTTCTCCAGACTCCAGTGCTTCTGTGCTCTCATAGTCTCATATAAGATATTCTATGATCAATAACTGAATCCATGATCTTGTGCAAGTATCAATAACTGAATCCATGATCTTTTCAATTTTTTTTAAGCTATTGCTTATTTAATACTAGTCTTTCCCTAAATTAAGTTGTGAGAAGGATAATGGGAAATTGCCTTGAAGAATAATGGAAGTCTTTGTTCCCATCTGATGCTGAATAGTATCTCACTTTTATGGAATGCTTAGGCGTGCATATGATTTATGATTAAATTGTCAAACAAACTAGCCCCCTTTTCATCTAGTAAGATTTATTTTCGCAAGAATATTGTCTGTTATATGCTTAACCAGCAGACAAGGGAAACACTTCAGGCAATCAAATCAATGTTAATTGACATTGATTTATGATAGTGTAGTTAATTACTTAATTGAATTTGTGATACCTGGTATATGACACAGTATTTCCCTAAATTTATGATAGTGTAGTTAATTGAATTTGTGAATTGTGATACCTGGTATATGACACAGTCTTTCCCTAAATTTATGATAGTGTAATTAATTGAATTTTTTGTTTTTTGTTTAAGAGTTATGGGAAAATCACATACTATTGATTCATTTTTCAAGAGAAAACAATCAAATCATGTTGACACATCTTTGCCAACCCCTGAGCCTAATGTTCAAACATATCTTCCTATCCCTGAACAAGAACAACGTTCTCTAAAATCACCAAGAATTGAAGGTAAAGAATGGGATATTAATTATTTGGAGCGTGATCCTGGAAAACGTATCGAAATATGTAAATGTCATTGTGATCTACTTGATGAAGTTCGACGAGCTTACATCAATTACGGTCCATATCAATGCATTATTCCTGAGTACCCTTTTTGCGGATCTCAAAAGCATCCTCATGGCTTTTCAATCATCATGGTTCAAGGTATTTCCATCTTGGTTAGAGTATTCCCCTTCAAAGGATGCGCATTTGTCTACCTTGCTATCTCTTTAACAAAGAAGGTGCACAACAACATGGGCAAAAGTAGTTTTTCAAAAGATGGATTTAATAGTTGGAAGAAAGTAAGGGATGGGAAGAATTGTACATTTTTGAATCATGTGGGAAAAGATCCAAATTCATTACATAAAATTGCTCAAAAATCATGCGATGATCTAATGAATCAATCACAACATATTCAAAAAGTTATTGAGAAACAAACTTTTGAACAGCGTCTGAAACAATCGATTGCGACTTAAAGCCTCAATTGATTCATTCATTATCTTACACTCCAAGGTATGGCTTTAAGAGGTCGTGATGAAAGGAAAAGTTCCATCAATCAGTAGTAATTTTCTTGAATTAATAAGCCTTTTCTTTGAGTATAATGAAAATGTTGCAAATGTTGTGTTAGAAAGGGCTCCTCAAAATGCCTCATATACGTCACCCCAAGTCCAAAAAGAGATTTTACTTGTTTACTCAATGAAAATTAGGAAGGCAATTTGCGAGGAAATTGGTGATGCAAAATTTTGTATTCTTGTTGATGAAGCTCGAGACCAGTCAAAAAGGGAGCAAATGGCTATTGTGATTAAATTTGTTGACAAAGATGGTTTTATTCGGGAGCGCTTTTTTGGTCTCATACATGTATCAGATACGAAAGCGCTAACTCTAAAGAACGAGATATTTTCTACTCTTTCCCGTTATGATCTTGACTTTCATAATATTCGAGGTCGAGGATCTGACCGAACAAGTAATATCTTGAGGTGAATGGAAAGGGTTACAAGCTCTGAGTTGCTAATGAATGTCCGTATGCATATTATGTCCATTGTTTTGCTCATCGTTTACAATTGGCGTTAGTTGCAACATCTAGAGAAATTACTTTTGTACATCAATTTTTTTCAAAATTGAGTTTTATTATAAATATTGTGGGCGCTTCTTGTAAACGTAACGAAGAATTGAAAGCTGCCCAATTATCCGATATTGCTCATTTGATTTCCATTGAGGAGCTTGAGGCCGGGACGAGAATGAATCAGTTGGTACTTTACAAAAATTTGGAGATACGATGGGGTTCTCACTTAAGGTCTCTTTCTAGCTTGATAAAGATGTTTAGTCAACTTGTCGGGTTTTATTGAACATCATCGATGATGGAACTTGGGATCAACGTGGAGATCTTGATTAAACTTACACTTCTTTGACTTCTTTTCGAGTTTGTGTTCATCTTGCATCTTATGAAAGCAATTATGGAAATCAACGATATGCTTTCTCAAGCTTTGCGTGAAAAGTCTCAAGATATTTTAAATGTTATGCACCTTGTGAAAACCACAAAAAACTTATTGAAGTTGAGAGATGATGGATGTGATACTTTCATAGTGAAGGTGAAGTCTTTTTGTGAACGACATCTGATAGATGTCCCGATTAGATGCTTTATATGTTGAGAGAAGAGGTCGAGCTCGACATCAACAAGATAAATTCTGATGATTGAGCATTATCGAATTGATATATTTGCGGCTATAATAGACTCTCGATTCTGAAGAGTTAAACAATAGGTTTAGTGAGCGTGCGGTGAAGTTACTTGTTACAAGCTCTACATTGGATCCGCAAAATGGGCATGCGTCTTTCAATATTGATGATATTTGTAATCTTGTGGATGAATTTTATCCCAAAGACTTCACAGAGCATGAGAAAGAGGACTTAAGGATACAATTGCAACATTACGAGTTTGATGTACTCCAACATCATGAATTTCAAAAGTTGTCCACTATTTCTGATCTCTGTCAATGGTTGGTGAAAACTAGAAAGTCAACAATCTATCCACTAATCGATAGACTGATCAGGCTTGTTCTAACTCTTCCAGTTTCTACTGCAACTACAGAACGTGCATTTTCAGCTATGAGTCGTGTCAAATCTGAACTTCGAAATAAGATGGAGGATGAATATCTTACAAATTCTCTTATTGTCTACATTGAAAAAGAAATTGCGAAACAGTTCAGTACAGAATCAATCATAGATGGATTTTGTGATTTGAAAGAACGTCGAGTGCAATTCTGACAAAGCTTTGATATGTTCTAAAAGACCTTTTTTGTTATGTTTTGTTGTCTTTGTCAAAGCAAATTCTATTCCTATATTATTTTTGTTTTAGTAAAAATATTTTTTGTAATGGTGGAGGAATATATATTTTTTGCCCCCCCAAGACTAAATCCTGGCTCCGTCCCTGCGTTTAAGCAATTAATTACTTCCCTTGTGATCCAAACCATTCCAATTTCCAAATAACATTACATCATTAGCAGCATAACCACGTGATCATAACACATTATATAAACATTCATGACAACAATAGTAAAAGAAACTACAGTGCGAGTATTATTAGATAAAGTGAGAGTGAGATACAGAGAGAAAAATGAAAAGCATAGACGAGGAGAGCTGAAGTGAGATACAGTGTCACCTATGTCAACCGCATCACCCAAGTACGGTTAAATTCTGAATCTCGAAAATTACGGTATTGGTAATGCTTCAGGCTAATCCCTGCTTTCTAGAAGCTAGGCAATACATCCTAATTTAGATAATTAGATGTCCTTATTGATGTACACTACAAGAATATAATGAGTGGTACAAATCATATTTAGAGATTCAGCCTTACTTGTCACTAGATCAAATTTCTATTTCTATTTCTATTAAACAAGGGTTAATTAGTAATGTTAGTGTGAGTTAAAACTTAAAAGTTATGTGACATGGTTTTGAGATAATTAAATGGAAGGAAGACATCTTTAGTTTGAGGTATGAAATATTAATGGTTTTCTGCAGAGATAAGTGGACTGTATCCAGCTAGGAATAGGATATGGGATGTGGCTCCTCGTCTCCGCTTCTCTATATAAATTTTCTTTGGCTGAGTGAGTAGAAAAGATGTCTCATAAGATTATTGAGTTTCATGTCTATAACCTCAATTTGGGGAAGGGGAAACATCCTATTTTTTGTTGACGTCTTATTTAGAATACTAAGTTAGCATATACATAATTCTTTCCAGTAATTTATTTAATCTTTTTAAAAAATATGATATTGAAAATATAACTGCAGAAAAAGAATATATATGTCTAAGCCTTTCCAATGAAACTTTAATATTTGGGGACAAAAACATGAACGGGAAAATATGACTTTTCTTTCAAATGGAGAGAGTATGTCACTTTATTTTTCTTTTATGAATTCTACTTAGGCTACATAAAGTGTACCTGCCTTCCAAGACTCCTCCGTAGATAGTTAGGAAAAAACTCCTACTAGGCTATAGTTACAATTTATTTAGAATTCAAAGTATCAACACAAGGTAATCTGTCCTAGGGCATGGATAAAGCTCTGTTTGTTGCAACTAATCTGTACCAGATTATAGTTAGTAGCTAAGCTGGTACGGTATCTTAAACAAATAAGCAATAATTAGGTTATAGCTCAAAATACACAATTCACAAGTTTGTTCAGAAGGTGATAATCATACGACAGATCGTGCATTAGGTGTAAATTTTCTGCATTCAAGGACACCCTCCAAGTAAATTCATTAAAACATGTGATACTTCTAAACAATTTCATTGCCATAATATGATTTAAGCAATCTTCACAAAACAGCTCCTATAAATGGTCCCCGAGTACAAATGCAAGTGTGTATGTTCATTTAAAAGGTGATAAAAGTTTCAGCTAAGTATGCAGATGAACCTTTGAATTGTAGAAGAATTCATAATGGCAATTCATGTATGTATATCAAAGAAATTATAGCCTTGTGAAACTCGCTGAAAGGCATCTGAAGTATGAGGTGGAATGGTGGATATAGACTCTAATTCTTAATATTACTAAAGAAAGAAAAATGTGCTGTCATGGAAGTTATGAAAAGATTTACCTATCAAGCCCAAAACGAACAAGACAAGAGGAAGCATCATCTCTTTTACAATATTTGCATCCCTTAGCTATCCGACATGGTAAGTCAATAGTGTCAGCTAGCACCTGTAGAATTAAAATTTGAAGGCATTTGAAAACCTTTAAACCTTGAAGAATATAGCTTAAACTAAGTTAAACTTCCTTAAATTCCCTCCTTTCCAAAATACAGGATCAAATTTGACTTTTTGAAGTCAAATTGAGATGCTTTTAAATTTATTTTTGACAACATAATTATGAAAATTGTAAACTATCTAAAAGATACTATTTATTACCAAATTTGTTAATTTCAAAAAGTTAGATGACTCGCATCAGTTTTGAAAGCCAAACTATCTCATATTGACTTGAATTGGTCAACTTGATCTTACTTATATTTTGGAAGGGGGAGTATTTCATCAAATATATAAAGGAGCAGAAGGAACCAATTGGCAATCCAAAACAATATATTTAATTTCTCATAAGTAATAATTAACTTAAACCAGCATGAGATAAAACCACAAGGACAATAGAATTTCATCTGATATGAAGTTACCAAAAAAATCTTCTAATTGGAGTAATTCATAATTTACAATATAGTGTAGAGTGCGAAATTTTCACATTTCACTGTGCATAACATACTTTAAATAGTATTGCCCGATGTCTGCAGAGGCCAACAGAGAGGCTGCCCATCGGAAGCACAACAGATCCTATACAATCCTTAAGATCATCACTGCACTCCTTCCAGATGGGAACTAAGTCATCTTCTCCTGAGGAAGCTGCACCCCTTGTGAAAGCCAAAATAACTTGCTTACAAAAAGAATTCAATATATACAAAGAAGCTGCACCCCTTGTGAAAGCCAAAAATAACTTACTTACAAAAAGAATTCAATATATACAAATATATTTCGCACTTTCATAATAAGAGGTGCTTCAAACTCACCCCATACGATTGCAGATGAGCTTCGCTAGCTGGTCAACAACCTCTTTTGTGGTGTTGCAATTACAGGAAACGCCGTGGATCCGATTTTGTAATTCCTTCAAAGTAGCATCACTGCTACCGATCAATCAAAAAAATCACTTCAACTGAAGATTCATTTCTAGGATCTATGGTCTTCAAGGATTCAATTGATGGTATGCGGCTACTATCTTGCAAATCAGAGCATACACTCCATACATATGGATCCATCCCACGGATTAAATAAAACCCATCAGGAACTTTGTCAAAGTATGATAAGCAGCCATTTACCTAAGGTAAAAAAAAATTGTAAATCTTAATCTGGATTCTGGATATAGAAACCCTATATGCACTTGCATTAATCTGTACATATCGTTTTACAAGCTAAAAAGGGCATTAGCATGACAGCTTTAACAAAATAGTTTACAGTATTTCAATTAGTACCTTAATTGTTTTCCTAGGAATATACAAGTCAATAAATAGACTCTGTTAGTACAATGCATGTCTTTAGTTATTATGATGATATGTGAAATTAATGTATATTTGTAACCAATAGCTTTTGTACCGTCCTTAAAATGAAATTGATGTAAAAGGACTTAGTCTAGAGATCAAACTTATTAGGTTGATCAATTTCGTAGAGTGATAAATCTTAAGTTTGAAGTCGATCGTAAAGCAAGCAGTTATCATAGTTTTGAAGATCGTAGAGCCTACTGATCATAGTTTTGAAGATCGTAGAGCTACAATTGCATGTACTCTAAGTTTACAGAATTGTCAAGTCAAACCTCAGAGTTCGTAGAGTACAAGCACTGATCGAAGAATCACAACAAAGCTGGAGATCATCAACATAAGAAGAGACACGAAGATTTAGTCTTTTAAGAAAGGAAAAAACGTGCACTAAAGTTAAGTGTAAAATGTAGTTTGTCTAGCCATATACTCTACGACTGTACACTCAACTCTACGATTAGGATCGTAAAGTGTATTAGCTCTGACATGGAGATCTTCGTAGAGTGGAGGCTCCAAGATAGTTTGTTAAAACCCTTGAGGTTAAGGAGAAGAACATTTGAAAATGTGTCTAACAACTATATTGGTGAAAAAACAGGACCAATGTGCTCTTTTTTGTAGCAGTATGAAAGCGACATGTCATAGCCAAAAGCTGACAAATCTTTTCCCAAGTCAACAATCAGAGATCTACACAAGTATTAATGGACAATCAGAGATCTACACAAGTATTAATGGAGCAATGAAAACTTTCCAACTGGAAGATCTTGAAGAAGGTCTATAAAAGGCAAGCAAATTCAAACAAACAACACCAACGAACAAACAAAAAGTTAAACTGCAGCCTTTTCAAAAAGGCTCCTACTCTACGATTTTGAACATCTTGTTCTGCTACTAAGTCATTTTGTGTCGATCTTAAAGCAACTTAGCAACACCTCAAACACATTATTTTTTCTGTGATTATTCGATCTCAATGACCTTTGTAATCAAGTCTTAGTGACTTGAAGAAATTTGAGTGATTCAATCATTATAACTGTTCTTTTGTGAACATGTTTTAATGATCACTCATCTTTAGTGGATTATACCTACTCAATGAGTAAAATAGTGGACTAAGAGATCTTTGTGCTCCGAACCACTTAAAATCTCTCGTCTCATTTACTATCAACATTTACTTTTCTGTCGCATTATTTTAAGTTTCCTGCCATTTAGTCCGTGACTTAGTTCCACCAGCTTTGATTTTCCTATAATCTTTGAATGGGTTTTTCTAAACCATAATCCCGATGTGTATAATATCTAATTAATTTGTTCAAGTATAAATTGGTAATAACTTTTTAAAAGCAAAAGTTTTTAAACGATCTATTCAACCCCATTCTAGATCTCTCAGTGTCTTTGGGAATAACAGACTTCATACAGCTAGATTATCTTTGACGGCAAGTTAGAACATATTTTCAAACCTTGGTGAAGCAGACGATTAATAAAAAGTAATTCATTCTAGTCAAAGTCCTAAGCAAGTCTAATTATTGTCATAAGCTCCTGAAACTGAAATTAAGCAAACAATCTGTATCTAATAATAACACTAATTATTTGTACTATTGTATATTCAAGAACCTCCCAAATACTGAGACTGATAATCTATTTTAGATCATAGTCACATTCTTCACAAACACTTCTGGATGTACCCATCTACAAGAAAGTGTGTTACCTCACAATAATGTATTAGCCATAGAAAACTATCAGGAATTACTTTCTTTTCTGTTTCACTTCATTCCTTTTTT
This sequence comes from Panax ginseng, assembly GCA_020205605.1. Lineage (NCBI taxonomy): Eukaryota > Viridiplantae > Streptophyta > Magnoliopsida > Apiales > Araliaceae > Panax > Panax ginseng. Next base: position 22,727,834 of record CM035137.1, on the reverse strand, counting down.
CAATCAAATTAAGCCATTTAAATTTTAATACCTCCAATTCCCTGATTTAATCATTAAATGCACACGAACAATAGAAACTATACTTCGATAGTACATAATTTGGAGCAGGATACCCAATATTTATAGAATATAAATAATATATTTTTGATGAATAAAAAAAACAACTTACAGAAATATGCTTCTACGATATGAAAATTATTGTACTAAAAAAACTTACCCAGAACCGGTGGGACATAACCTCAGCTGAATCAGAAGTTGCAGCTGGCGACCGTGCACCTGATTCTCCGGGCACCGGATCCAAGAAATTGGGATCATCCGCACAGGTAGCTTCGGAAGAAAGACGAAGCGCCAAGGCCAACTGCAATTGGTAACTCTCCTCCGTTTGCTGCGCCCAGGTCTTAGAAGAAGAGGAAAATGGCCCTCCCACGCCAGCTTCCACAGCCTTGGACCACAATTCTCCACCACCTCCACCGTCATGCAACGGCCCTAATCCATCGCGATCGCTAGCCGCCGCCGAAAGCGACGGCAGAAAATACTCACCCGAGAGCGAACTCTCACCGAAACTACTACCACTGGACTGTCGCTGCAGCCCGATCGAGGCCGGGAACGGCGCCGCCCCAATCCGATTAAGTTGCTGCTGAATTGTTCGATGATCGGTGAAGTCCCAATCAAAAACTCTATCGTTCTTGGCTTTGTTCTTCTCCCCCGAATTAGACTCGTAATACGAGGTAGCGGCGCCTGCGGATAGCTTGGGCGGAGGAGGCTGGTGGTGGTCGTCGGGAATCTGACTCAACAAAGTGTAATTCGATCGCCTACCACCAGGCATTTCCATTGAAAAATTTCAAACAATTCACAAAACACTATCAACCGCCATTGCTACAGGATGTAGGGTGAGTCGTGAGTTGAGTGTTTTTTTTTTTTTTTTTCTAAATTCGCTTGTTCTTGTCCTCGAGCAGAGAGAAAGAGTTAGAGAGGAGAAATGGAGGGGGAAGTATCGGCATTCGGTTGTTTCCGTCTGTTGGCGCATTCGTAATATGAGCTTGCACAAATTTAAGCCAAGCCTTATTTATTACATTATTTTTTAAAAAACTTATTATTAATACTTATTCACCGAATAAAAATAAAAAACTATAACCTTTATAAATTAATAGTGTTGAGACTGAAATTTTTTATTAATTTATAGTTATTATTTAATTAATAAATTAATAATTTATTAATTTAAAGAGTACTTTTCTATTTGGTTAACATAAATTTAATTACATTAAAATTATTGCATTTTATTGATGTTTAAAGTATTCTTTTTTTGATACAATGTATCATACTTATTAAATTAATGTATCATACTTGTGAGGATGATACAATACGTTTGGAGCTAATAACGCCAAAAGAAGCACTTGTAACGTCAACAACTCTTTACAAATTTTTATTAAAATTCGAGAATGGAACAACAGAACTTTTGGACGCAATGAAAAAAAATCAGGATGAAATTCAATTAGATTTGAATTTCAAGACAAAACAAACGAGAATATAATCATATTTTACGAGATTACCCTATATATAGTTGTAATTTAAAATAATTATTAATTTATGATTTTGATGAGACCATATTTATATAAGGTTCTTTTTGAAAATTATTATTTTATCGAAATTATTAATTTACCTCATTAGTTCAAGTCGGGACAGAAAAAAATATTATTTTAAAAAAATTATTAATTTATCGAATATTAATTTATTGGAGTTCTACTGTATAAATGTTCATAATATATATCATTCTTTTAATATTATTATTAATGCCTTTTCGTAATAACTTTATTATTGACACTAATGTTTGTAAATTAAGACCAGATATGTACCTTTTTATAGACTATTTACCCCAAGAAATAAAAACATGTAATTTTTTAGTGTAATATCAATTTTTTATGTATTTTTTTAGATCTGGCATTATATTTTTTACGTAAAACATTTTTTTTCTCTAAAATTTCATAAACAACAACCTTAGGGGGAACATCCACTCTGTCTTTGTATAAGTACAAAGGAGGTCAAAATAGAACCTAATACAATGAGGTCAAATATGCTACATTGATTATACATATCCAAATAGGATATACTCCATTTGTCCCTTAAAATTTATTTTAGTTTTAGTTTTTTGTTAAATTAATTATTTTTATGTTCAAAATTTATTTATTTTTTTATAAATATAGGTGAAAGAACTATTATCATAATAAATTTCGTAAAATATACTACCACCTCAAATATTTATAGATTTAAAATATAAATAAATATACTTAATTTTTAATTTTAAAACTGATACCAAAACTAAATAATTGTGATTAAACCTCATAAAAAATAAGTTTTAGTTGTTTTGGGTTACATAAAATAAATTTTGGTTGATTTTAAAATTAAAATCATATTATTTATATTTAATATGAATTATGTAATTTATATTTAAATAATTATAGGTTAAATTCAGGTCATGCCCAAATTTTATTCAATCTCATCTCTTACATCATTAAATGGAAGACCACATATCTTGTTAGCAAATAATGTCATTAGCTAGTGTGATGTGGAATAAGCCCCTATATATTTGTACATATTCTAGTGACGCGTGCGAAGCACAAGTTTGTTTTTTAAATAAATTATTTTAAATTGTTTTTTTATTCTATATATATATATAATGATTATAAAAATATTTTTAAAAAAAAACAATATTGTAAAAGAATTCTACAAAAAATAAATTTGTTATAAAATAATAAATTATTCTAAAGTTTTCATGTTCATAAATAATATTTTAGTTATAATTAAATTTTAAGTATTAAAAAGTATTTTAATAGTAATAAATAAAATTAGGATGCCTTAAAAAATATTTTATTAACAGTTAAATTGTAATTTATATCAAAAATTAAAGACCAAAAAATTTAATTTTATACATGTATATACTACATACATAGATAGGAGTAGTAAAGGATGTTTGTTTAGAGCTGAATCTATAAGACCCCAATTTTTATGAATAAAGATGAATTTCTCTCTAAATATCATTTTTGAATATTATGGTGTGTATTTAATATAATGTTATAGTTGTGGGTAATATTTATAAATTTTACAAAGTAAGCAAGTTGTTATAAAATATTCGATTGGTTAGTGGAATATTCGTTTTAACGAGGAATATTAAATGCGGCGACACAATTATTAATGGACCCCTAACGAAATTCTTCATCGGAGTTATAAAACGCAGCGAAATAACTTTTTATAAAAATAACGGCGAAAGTTTTACCGTTAAGCTGTTAAAATACCCGATTGATAAAAATACTGATGTCTGGCGTGGTTGCGTAAGTAAGACACTTATTGATTATTGACGCTTACGTGAGAAGTCACTCAGTTTTATTCAATTATTGTCATAATAATTGTTGCATAGTATCTCACGTTATTGATTTAGTTATTGTTACAATATTTTATATTATTAAATCAATAATTGAGATGACAAGTTATTCATATTATTATTTGTATTATTGACAATGTCTAAAAAATTTTATCGAGTAAAGGGGTTTGGTCACCTAATTGCGCACCAACAAGGAGAAATCCTTATCGGAAAGCCCCATATTTTATGGGAGTGATCTGGTTATTAATATTGCAAGTTATGTTATTAAAGAATAAATGTTGTTAAAAATATTGAGGGAATTTTTATAAAGTATTTATTGTAAATTTTGTTTATTATATTGACCCCCACTTACCCATTTTTTAAAATAGTCAGGAAAAAGTTATCTCAGTTTTGTTTTACATATATATATGTGTGTGTGTGTGTGTGTGTATGTGTGTGTATGTGTGTGTGTGTGTGACGCCCCCAAAATAGGTATACATCACCCATCTTGGGTCGCCAGATACAAGGTACTGAATACAAATACAACTTAATAATACAACTGTCGTGTAAAATACAACAAAACATAAATTGAGAGTTTTAATAAGAATATTGTCATCTAGACAATATCCACACTCAAATGAGTCCTCATTACATTTATTGTCACACTATTTAACAGAATAGTGAGGACTACTAATACTATCATCTAGACCGTCACTCCATTCTTCGACTAGTCCCGGCTACGTTCTCATTTCCTAAAGAGAACAGTGAAATAAAGGGGTGAGCTCAACTAGCCCAGTAAGAAATATTATGACTAAGATAATGTAAAATAAATTATCATTAGTCTTCAATAATGTTAAACGGATAAAATATAATAAACATCAAGTTTAATTGCAGCGGAACAAGCAATCCATTAAAAGAGTCAAGTAGAGAATAAAATCTACTATCTTTTATGATATAAAAAGGTTTTTCATCACTTTTATCGCTGAGACTCAGCTTAATAAATAATCCACATCATCTCTGCTCTACGGCCAAGGATATTCATTAGTATCACAACCACAAATTATCCATGCACTACGGGCCAAGGATATTCGTGTATTCATCAATGGTCATGATCATGCCAACAACTGTCCATCAATGCACTACGGGACAATGAGGACTTTTATCACATATTTTGTAACATTACGGTCATGATTATACCGAATAATTGATGAGTGAGTTTTATACACATTAATTGAGTGCATTTGAGCTTAATCTTTTGGAAGTTTTTAAGTGTTTGTGTGTATTCATGCATGTTTTACGTTTTTTTTGTAGAAATTGGGACAAAAGTTACTTGGATCGACGTTTGGGGTGACTAGATTCGCGTTTTCGGCTTGCTATTTACATAATAGTCACTTCAGAGCCAATTTGAGTATTTCTCCGGACCATATTTCGAAAAAATTAAAGAATGAAAGTTGTAAATCTACGTCCCCTCTTTCCAGAACATCTTGAATCATAGAAATCGGAGTTTGGACGAAGAAGTTATGGCCATTTTCCCAAAGGACATCGAATGAAAAATTTCCAAAATGTTCCAAAGACCGGGCGCCCATTTTAAGCCTATGCTCGATTAATAGGGGCACTAGGGAGTAGTTATAAGACCCCAAATTTTATAAATAAAAATCAAATTTCCTCTAATTATTATTTTTGATTAATAAGGTGGTAATTTGATATAATGCTTTAGTTATGGGTGAAATGTGCAATTTTACAAAATAAACAAGTGGTTATTAAAATATTCATTGTTGTGGGGAATATTCGTTTGGTCGTGGAATATTAAATCTTTATCGGGAATATTAAATGCTGCGGGTAGCGACCATGTGTGGGCCCATAACGGAAGCGATTGGAGGAAAAAAACGACAAATATAAGTTGTTTAAAAATAGCAGGCGTAGTTATTCTGGATTTACCTTTGTTGGAATACCCGGTGGTTAAAATACGATAATATATGTGGGTTGCACGATGGCACTGCGGTATTGCAAAGTATTTTTGAATTATTGATCCTTACGTAAGAAGGCACTTTCAATAATTATTACGATGAATTCTTATTCAATATTATATTGATTCAATAATTCTTTGCGTTGATATTTGGTATCACTTTGTTGTTTGATAATTGTCATTACACAAGATTTTCCATTATCAAATCAATAATTCATATTATTTGAATAATATTATCGAGATAACATTATTGGCAATGTCTAGAAAGTTACATACAGGAGAGGTTTGGTCACCTAATTGCTTGTAGGTAAGTGAGAAAATCCTTATTGGAAAGCCCTCTTTCTGAGGAGCTACACGGTTGTCGATCTTGTGATTACGTAATATTATTTTCAAATAAGTATTTATTAATTATTATGATAAAAAAATATTTATTTTATGTGGATATAGATGGAGAAAATTTTTAATGTGACAATTGTTGAAAATTAATATTTTATCTTTTACGATAAAATAATTCATTTAAATATATTATTTTAATAATATATTAACGGTGATATTTTTACAATGAATGTGGGATATATGAGTATATGAGGAGGAAGAGTATTTTGTGGCATTAAATGTTTAACATATGTTTTTGTGTGTCGATGGACACAATTCTTGACAAAAAATTGATTATAGGCGTAAAATCGCTCATTTATGGATTTCGGATAATTTCTGTTTGGAATTTGGAAAAACTTCCTTCACGTAAGTTGTAGAGAATTGAATTTCCTATAAAAAGTCGCGAGATTCGATTTTTCTAACAAAAAAGGCTATTTATCATGAATTATTGAAGTTAGGAGTTAGAAATAATTGATTTTTGGAAGTTTTAATTATTTTATATAAGAAAAACGTTTTTGTGGTTGTTGGCACATGGGTGGCTGATGTTTTTGATCAAAGAAGGCATGCTAGAGTGTTCAAAATATGTGGGTAGAAATTTAGAATAAATAATAATATATTTTATTAATTTAGTTTCCTTTAGGCGTTAAACATTTTCCTATAAATAGAGGGGCTAAGTTAGAATTGAAAATCACACCGTAAAACAAAGTTTTCTCTCTTTCTCTCTCTATATTATCGAGCGTATTCTTGTGAGTATACTTTGAGTGTTGCTATACGGTGCGAGTTCACAAAGACTATATTAAAATTCAGTCAAAAGTACGGTTATTTTGAGGTAAAGGATGTTATTTCTTTCGCAAATGATATTATTTTCTTCAATATCATTATGCCAAAATATTGGTTGAACTTTTTATCAAATTTGGAACTTTTTCATGTGGAGGGGGTTATTATTCTTATTCACGAGTTCTTATTCACGAGTTCTTATTCATGAGTTCTTATTCATGAATTCTTATTCACGAAGTTCTTATTCACGAAGCGTGAAGATATTTTTTGTGAAATTTCTATCTTTTTGTGTAGGGTTACTATTCACGTGTCGACACTATTCACGTATCTGACCTTATTCACAATATCGACCTTTATTCACCGAAAAATGAAAATTTTTCTTTTTGTCCAAGATGTCTATTTTGGCTCTTATCTTTGATTGTATCCATGTTTTTGATCGTTATTTTTGAGTTACGCTTCAAAATCGTTTATCATGAAGTATTATCGATCTTGGATAAACTGTTGTTACGAATCCCAATATTTGTCCTTCTATCTCACTGGATTCGTTCTTAAAATATTTTTCATCATCCTCGGTCCTTAATGGTGATACTTGATGAATATCTTTGGCACGTAGTGCAAAAAGATGAGCGATTAATGATGAATATCTTTGGCTGTAGTGCAAAGATGAGCAGTGTTGAGATGAACATGACCAATTGGTGATTTAAATGAATATCTTTGGCATGTAGTGCAAAGATGAATATTGATTGTTATTCTGAGGATAAAATATTGATGATGGACTTTTAAACCTTAGAAGATAGTAGTTTGCATTCTCTCTCTTAACTCTTCTAATGGATTCTTTATTCCATTGCATTTGTTGATCTAAAACTTGTTGTCTATTGTATTCTATTAGATTTTTCCTTTTGAAGACTAACGATAATTTGTTGTATATTATCTTAGTCATAATATTCTTCTTTGGGCTAGTTGAGCTCACCCTTTTCCTTATTGTTCCATTTTCTTCTCGGGAGGTGAGAAACATAGCGAGGATCGAGTCGGGGTATGGAATGAAGGTTCTAGAGAGTTGTTTAGTAGTCCTCACCATTTTGTAAAATAATGTATCAATAATTATGATGGGGATTTATTTGCGTGTGGATATTGTCTGCAGGCGGCAATATATCGTATTTAAACTCACAGATATGTATTGTCGTATTTCACACGACATTTGTATTATTGAAGTTGTAGTTATTTACGTACCATGTATTTGGCGACTCGAGAATGGGTTGGGTGGAATGGACCTATTTTGGGGCGTCACAATTGGTATCGAGCTTATGGATATGATCTGCGGCGAGATCGGGGAATAGAACTAGGAGGGAGGGAGAGAGTAAATCCTTCGCTAATGTGTCCTACCTAAGCTTATTTGTTGGTCGGTCATAATATGGATATTATGTGATATGTTAATTTGTTTAATTAACCCTTGTTTTATGGCGATGATTTAAGAATGGTCACGAGAGCGTTAATAATGGAGTTTATGAGGCGTGGAACAACCTTTAGTCATGGCTACCGAGAAGCGTGCAACGGAAGGCAATATTCCTCCATAAACAACACTCTTGAGAGCAAACGATGAACGATGGAATGTTTAGGAGCTTTTTGCGTTCATGCAAAATCGACGAGGAGACTCGTGTACAAAATACGGTGGAAATGATGGCAACGCATATTCCATCACACAGACCAAGCAATTCAAGGAGTTGGGACCACCGGTTTCCATGGAAAGCGGGATCCGATCAAAGCGTAAACGTGGGTCAAGCAAATTACCCAGATATTCGATGTCTTGGGGTGCACGGAGGAACGAAGAAGGTTCCATTCGCCACCTTTATGTTTAAATGGTGAAGCGATTCTTTGGTGGGAATCATGTAAGCGTACTGACCGGATGCACTCAACATGTCTTAGGAAAGATTTGAAAATGTTCAATGACAAGTACTTTCACAAAAGTATTAAATCATATGAAGGAATTGGAGTTTATTAGGCGGAAGCGAGAGTAATATGGCGGTGTCTCGGTCTGAGGCGAAGTTTCTTGAGTTGACGAGGTTTGCACCTCATTTGGTGGAAAATGAGGAACGTATGACGCGTATGTTTCTGAGGGGTCTAAAACTCAAAATTCGTCAATACCTCATTTCTCATAAATTTTCTCTATATTCAGATGTTGTAAACAGGGCTCAATTATTAGAAGCGAGATAGTGAGTATACTCAATGAGGACCACAACTGTGGTAGTCATCGAGCGATGATAACCGGCGAGGAGGAAAGAATCTGAGACAAAGGCGGTAACCACTCTGGTGGTAATCGTGACCATGAAAATAGAAGAAGCGAGTCGGGAGGAGATTTTAAAAGAGGAGATTCAACAACGACCATGTGAAGACGTCGCCAAGATGTGAATGGTTCCAGGAGGAGAAAGACCACCGTTCAGTATGTTACAAATCACGGAAAGGAGGGACATATCATTAAACCGTCCACAATATTCCAAGGTATGTTACAAGCTGTGAAAGGAAGGTCACATCGCTCGAGATTGTACTATAAGCGAAACCAAGTTTAGCGAAGTGGTGATTCAAAGTACATCCCGAGATAAGTCGAAATCGGTGGTTCTTGGAAGAAGCGTTTGTCGTGGCCGGTCAAAATGCGAGAAACCCGAACGAAGTTAGCACGGGTTAGTTAATTATAATTCTTCATGAAGTTTATACCTTCTTAGATACTGGGATTCTACCCATTCTTTTATCTCTTTTGCTTTATACTCAACGTTTGAACTTGACTACGGAGAAATTAGACTTTGACCTATTTATGGAGACTCAGTTAGGAGAAACTTTCATTACATCCGTTGTTTAGAAATCTTGCTTGATTCAGGTTGGCACCATCACATTACTGTTGTCCTTATTTCTTTAAAGATACTTGCTTTTGATGTGATTTTAGGGATTGATTGGTTAACTACTCATCATGCCAAATTGATTGCTTTTGTAAGGTTGTTAGTTTTCATATTCCTAAGCAAACTTGTTATTAGAATTTAAGCAACCAAACCATTGAAGTCAAACACTGTCATATCAAACCACAAAGCTATTTGTTTATTGAAAAAGAATGTCAAGCTTTCTTAGCCATGTTATGGACTTGAACAATAATCGTCGATTTGAATGATATTTTTGTTGTTAGTGAATTTCTGACGTATTTCTGAGGAATTTCTTGGCCTACTCCCAAAGTGTGATATTGAATTTTGTATCGATTTTGAACCCTACAAAACCCATTTCTAAAATCTCATATCGAATGGCTCTATTGAACTTCGTGAGTTAAAAACCCAACTATAGAAGTTGATACTCAAGCCTCTATCTTATGACTTCCTTTGTGGAATACAAAAGCGCCGGACTCTCGTAGGGGCGCGCCATATTCGTGCAATAATAAATGATAGGTGTCATTGTGACGTCTTTATCCAAGATTGGGCTATGAGTTCTGATTGAGAGCAACCTAAGTCGATGTCGAAATACGTAGCTTTCTAGGCTTAGTTGGTTATTATCGGAGATTCGTGGAAAGATTTTCTCAAATCGCTATTCCATTAACGCAGCTGACTCGTAGAGATACAAAATTCAAATGGAGCACGGAATGTGGGAAGAGCTTCGAAGAACTTAAGAAGAGACTCATTTCGGCACATGTTCTGACCATACCATCTTGGAAAAGCGAACGTGGTAGGCGGCGTGTTGAGTAAAAGATCGATATCTGATGACTGAGTACGATATTGTCAAAGACTCATCTCGTATAACTTACAAATGATGAAGATAGAGTTAAAGACTCTAAGTACCCACGTGATGATATACGAGTATAATCGACTTTTATCGATAAAGTTAAAATCGCTCAGGCTACACACCGGAGCTGATGAATATGAAGAAGGAGGTGCAAGAAGTTGTTATTCCAAAAGCGAGAATTGGCGATGTGATGAAAGCTCAAACCTTCGATTTATTAATTCATTCTCGATCGAGTAGGAACTGTGGCCTATAGACTCGTTTTACCGCCAAGTATGACGCGTGTTCATAACGTTTTTCACGTATCGATGTTACGTAAATATATGGACGACCCGAACCACATTATTGAGTTAGAACCGATTTGAGATAGCCAGAAGACTTAACATACGAGGAGGTACTGTCAAGATTTTGGATAGGAAGAATCATGTCTACGTCTGAAGGTCATACCACAAGTTAAAGTTTTGTGGAGAAACCATGCTTTATTGAGGAAATGACACGGGAGTTGGAAACGAAAATGAAAGCGAGGTATCTTCATCTTTTCGATACACCAGTGTCGTCGTCCAATTTCGAGGATGAAATTTCATAAGGAGGGAGGTTGTAAGACCCCAAATTTTTATAAATAAAAATCAATTTCCTCTAATTATTATTCTTGATTAATAAGGTGGTAATTTGATATAATGCTTTAGTTATGGGTGAAATGTGCAATTTTACAAAATAAACAAGTGGTTATTAAAATATTCATTATTGTTTGGAATATTCGTTTGGTGTCGTGGAATATTAAATCTTTGTCGGGAATATTAAATGCGGCCAGCAGCGACCACCATGTGTGGGCCCATAACGAAAAGCGATTGGAGGAAGAAAACGACAAATATAAGTTGTTTAAAAATAACTTGGCGTAGTTGTTATTCTGAATTTACCTTTGTTGGAATACCCGGTGGTTAAAATACGATAATATCGTGGTTGCACAAAGAAGATACTACGGTATTGCACAATATTGTTGAATTATTGATCCTTACGTAAAAGGCCTTACTCAATAATTATTACAGATGAATTCTTTATTTAATATTATATTGATTCAATAATTCTTTGCGTTGATATTTGGTATCACCGTTGTTTCAATAATTGTCATTACACAAGTATTTTCCATTATCAAATCAATAATTCATATTATTTAAATAATATTATCGAGATAACATTATTGGCAATGTCTAGAAATTACATCTAAGGAGAGGTTTGGTCACCTAATTGCTTGCATGAGTAAGGAGAAATCCTTATTGGAAAGCCCTCTTCTCTGAGGAGCGGCACGGTTGTCGATCTTGTGATTACGTAATATTATTTTTAAATAAGTAGTTATTGATTATTATGATAAAGAAAATATTTATTTTATGTGGATATAGATGGAGAAAATTTTAATGTGACAATTGTTGAAAATTAATATTTTATCTTTTTTCGATAAAATAATTCATTTAAATATATTATTTTAATAATATATTAACGGTGATATTTTTACAATGAATGTGGGATATATGAGTATATGAGGAGGAAGAGTATTTTGTGGCATTAAATGTTTAACATATGTTTTGTGTGTCGATGGACACAATTCTTGACCAAAAAAATTGATTATAGGCGTAAAATCGCTTATTTATGGATTTGGATAATTTACATTTTGAATTTGGAAAAACTTCCTTCGCAAAGTTGTAGAGAATTGAATTTCCTATAAAAATTCATGAGATTCAATTTTCTGACAAAAGGGCTATTTATCATGAATTATTGAAGTTAGTAGTTCAAAAATAATTGATTTTTTGGAAGTTTTAATTATTTTATATAAGAAAAACGTTTTTGTGGTTGTTGGCACATGGGTGGCTGATGTTTTTGACCAAAGAAGGCATGCTAGAGTGTTCAAAACATGTGGGTAGAAATTTGGAATAAATAACAATATATTTTATTAATTTAGTCTCCTTTGGGCGTTAACAACATTTTCCTATAAATAGAGGTTAAGTTAGAATTGAAAATCACACCGTAAACAAAGTTTTCTCTCTTTCTCTCTTTATATTATCGGCGTATTCTTGTGAGTATACTTTGAGTGTTCTTTATACTGGTATGAGTTTACTTAAGACTATACCGAAATTCATCGAAGATTTGCGGTTATTTTGAGGTAAAGGATGTTATTTCTTTCGCAAATGATATTATTTTTTCAATATCATTATGCCAAAATATTGGTTGAACTTTTTATCAAATTTGGAACTTTTTCATGTATGGGTTATTATTCATGAGTTCTTATTCACGAGTTCTTATTCATGAGTTACTATTCATGAATTACTATTCACGATTTAGTTATTCACGAAGCGTGAAGATATTTTTTGTGAAATTTCTATCTTTTTGTGTCGGGTTACTATTCACGTATACGGCACTATTCACGTATACGGCATTATTCACGAATACGGCACTATTCATTGAAAAATGAAAATTTTTCTTTTTGTCCAAGATGTCTATTTTGGCTACTATCTTTGATTGTATCCATGTTTTGATCGTTATTTTTGAGTTCTGCTTCAAAATCGTTTATTATGAAGTATTATCGATCTTGGATAAACTGTTGTACGAATCCCTAATATTTGTCCTTCTATCTCACTGGATTCGTTCTTAAAAATATTTTTCATCATCCTCGGTCCTTAATGGTGATACTTGATGAATATCTTTGGCCTGTAGTGCAAAGATGAACGATTAACTGATGAATATCTTTGGCAGAGAGTGCAAGATGAGCAGTGTTGAGATGAACATGACCAACTGGTGATTTAAATGAATATCTTTGGCTCAGAGCAAAAAAGATGAATATTGATTGTTATTCTGAGGATAAAATATTGATGATGGACTTTTAAACCTTAGAAGATAGTAGTTTGCATTCTCTACTTAACTCTTCTAATGGATTCTTTGCTTCATTGCATTTGTTGATCTAAAACTTGTTGTCTCTTGTATTCTATTAGATTTTTCCCTTTTGAAGACTAACGATAATTTGTTGTATATTATCTTAGTCATAATATTCTTTACTTGGGCTAGTTGAGCTCACCCTTTTCCTTGTTGTTCCATTTTCTTCTCGGGAGGTGAGAACATAAAGCAGGATCGAGTCGGGTATGGAATGAAGGTTCTGTAGAGAGTTGTTTAGTAGTCCTCACCATTTTGTAAAATAATGTATCAATAATTATGATGGGGATTTATTTATGCGTGTGGATATTGTCTTGACGGCAATATCTCGTATTTAAACTCACAAAGATGTATTGTCGATTTCACACGTCATTTGTATTATTGAAGTTGTAGTTATTTACGTACTCATGTATTTGGTGACTCGAGAATGGGTTGGGTGGAATGGACCTATTTTGGGGCGTCCACGTGAGTGTTGTCAAGACCTTAGTGCCGTCTTATTACAAGTATTTGGTATTGAAGACTCTGGGGAAGAGTTTGGTCAAGCTTGGACGCGTTTTTTGACACTTTTCTGACTCCAAATTGGATTGGGTTTGTTCCTAAGCTAAAAGTTAGACTTGTAACCTATAAATACATGATGTAAGACATAAAATAAAGAGAGATTACATAGATTAGATTAGAGATATACTCCATTAGATTATAACATAACCCTAGTTCTTATTAGTTTTGGAGATTGAAGCAACTTAAAGAACACTAGAGATCAAGAGCAAGAGCAAAAGGGGACCATCAAATTTGCTGACAACAAATTTTATTCTCTTCTCTTATCCACTTTTATCTTTTAATGTCTATTCAGTTGTGAATTCTTGATTTTAATTCAATGACAATGAACTAATTCTTTCATTAAGATTTCAATTGAACCTTTTATGTCTATAAATTAGTTATTCAATTTATTCCAATTATTTGTGTCAAAGTGAATTGTTTATCTTGACTTATGCTTATTGATTAATTATTTGATCAGTAATTACCTTGTTACTCTAGAAGGAATTGAAAGAGGAGATCTAGGGTTAGAACTGGGCATGATAACATGTGACTTAGTTATTTGCATGACGAATAATTAGGTTCGTGAATTGAATGAAAATATTTGTTCACCGCATGTAACACATAAGGAATTGGAATTGAAAGAGTTTAATTCAATTGTTTTGCATAGGAATATAACAAGATTAATTTGGATTAAATAGAAGTCATTTGATCACTTAGAAAAGGACTTTTGGCATTTGAGAATTCCTGTTAACAATTCAGTAAGCATAATAATTGGGATAATTGGATAATTGATTTATAGTTCATAATTAGGGATATTGAAGTCTTAACCTTTATTTATTTGAATTCATTTATAAAGTAATTCAGTTTAATTAGTTAATTTTGTTTTCTTAATTAGATATATCACAATTTGCAGTTGTTTAAATAAAATTGATTTGGTTAAGAGTTAGTACTTGATAATTTTTATTAAATAATTCCTCGTGGAAACAATACTTTTCTTATCACTTTATTACTTGTTGACCGTGTATACTTGCACGTATTCATTGATTGCGAAATCGATCAACAAGTTTTTGATCATTTTAGTGTCGTATTTCATATAGTTAGTTATATGCATAATAGTTCATTTTTTTTATGTGTTAGCATTGTATTTTTTTAGGTTGCATATAATACATGGTAGTTATTTGTATATTCATATATGTGTTGCATTAGTATGTTTTCATGTAGTATAATTAAATTTATTTTTATTTATTTTTTGCATCAATCTGTGCGATAGGTTGGTGTGGTCTTAGCTCGGCCTATGATAAGATTGGTTTTGCATGTTAACTTGAACAGTGTTGATAATTGATGATGAGTTCTAATTTTAATCATAATGATAATCTGAGCCTGTCTTAAACTTATGTAACCGGTTAGCACTTAAAGTTTAACTGTTTTAATCCACTTGGTTCAAGGGTTTCATAATTTGTTTCTGAGAAAATCTTGGTTAAAATTTAAGGAAATTAGTGAATTGACGGTAAAGGTTGGAATGATATAAAAGCTTGAATTTGGGGGAATCTATGGGATATATATATTACAAAAAGAAAAAAATGATGAAAAGAAAAAAAAAGAATAAAAAATCCAGAAAAAAAGGAATAAACCCCGTGGCATGCTTGTCTAGTTTTGTGGCCTTTATTACTTGAGTAAAGTAAGCTTGGGGGATTGTCTTTTACACCTAAGCGCCCTAAGGTCTTAATGGCTTGAGAGTCGTTGGTGAAAGCTCGTTAAGGTAAAGACCTTGAAAACCTAAGGAATAAGACATTTACACGACCATGAGAAAAATAAAAAAATGAATAAAACACGAGAAAGAGCGAAAATGCCCTCGTGGTTGAATAAAAGTATAAATAAATCTTGTATTTACCTTAAGACTTGGTAATTGCTTAGTTTTAACCGGAGTTGTCATGTTCAAAAAAGTAATTGAATTGGAACTAAAATTTTCCTTTTAAGAAGTTTGTTGTGTGATTATCTTGAACTGTGGTTGGTTAGACTGGTTAACAAGCACACACACACACATACACAACATGGGTGATGACTGGTTTGGATTGAGTAATTAGTTATAGTTATGGATTTTGACTTGATTGGATATATTGTTTGAGTATCAATGGTATCTTTGAGGCCTGTTGCTATATATCATACTGATTTATTACTAGGTTCGTAGGTATATTAGGAAGTAGATCATGCATATGCATTCATGTAGTTGAGTTCGGTTATATATTTTTAGTTCTTTTGTATTTTTGCTTGAGGACAAGTAAAGGTTTAAGTTTAGGGATATTTGATGAGTGAGTTTTATACACATTAATTGAGTGCATTTGAGCTTAATTTTTTGGAAGTTTTTAAGTGTTTGTGTCTATTCATGCATGTTTTACGTTGTTTTGTAAGAATTGGGACAAAAGTTACTTGGATCGACGTTTGGGGTGGCTAGATTCGCGTTTTCGGCTTGCCATTTACACAACAGTCACTTCAGAGCCAATTTGAGTATTGTTCCGGACCTTATTTCGAAAAACTCAAAGAATGAAAGTTGTAGATCTATGTCTCCTCTTTCCGGAATATCTTGAATCATCAAAATCGAAGTTCGAACGAAGAAGTTATGGCCATTTTCCCAAAGGACATCAGAGCAAAAAATTTCCAAAAATGTTCCAGTAAAGGCGCCATTTTAAGCTTTATGCTCAAATACCGAGGCGTTGGGGAGTAGTGTTGCGAGAAATGCGTACTTAACGTGGCTGCTGGAAAAGTTTAGTCAAGCTTGGACGCGTTTTGGGGCAAATTTTGACACTTTTCTGACTCCAAATTGGATTGGGTTTGTTCCTAAGCTAAAAATTAGACTTGTAACCTATAAATACATGATGTAAGGCATAAAATAAAGAGAGATTACATAGATTAGATTAGAGATACACTCCATTATATTAGAACATAACCCTATTTCTTATTAGTTTTGGAGATTGAAGCAACTTGAAGAACACTAGAGATCAAGAGCAAGAGCAAGAGGGGAGCATCAGATTTGCTGACAACAGATTTTATTCTCTTCTCTTATCATACTTTTATCTTTTAATGTCTATTCAGTTGTGGATTCTTGATTTTAATTCAATGACAATGAACTAATTCTTTCATTAAGATTTCAATTGAACCTTTTATGTCTATAAATTAGTTATTCAATTTATTCTAATTATTTGTGTCAAAGTGAATTGTTTATCTTGCCTTATGCTTATTGATTAATTATTTGATCAGTAATTACCTTGTTACTCTAGAAGGAATTGAAAGAGGAGATCTAGGGTTAGAACTGGGCATGATAACATGTGACTTAGTTATTTACATGACGAATAATTAGGTTCGTGAATTGAATGGAAATATCTGTTCACCGCATGTAACACATAAGGAATTGGAATTGAAAGCGATTAATTCAATTGTTTTGCATAGGAATATAGCAAGATTAATCTGGATTAAATAGAAGTCATTTGATCACTTGAAAAAGGACTTTTGGCATTTGAGAATTCCTGTTAACAATTCAGTAGGCATAATAATTGGGATAATTGATTTATAGTTCATAATTGGGGTTATTGAAGTCTTAACCTTTATTTATTTGAATTCATTTATAAAGTAATTCAGTTTAATTAGTTAATTTAGTTTTCTTAATTAGATATATCACAATTTGCAGTTGTTTAAATAAATTGATTTGGTTAAGAGTTAGTACTTGGTAATTTTTATTAAATAATTCCTCGTGGGAACAATACTTTTCTTATCACTTTATTACTTGTTGAATGTGTATATACTTGCGTATTCATTGATTCAAAATTGATCAACAATAATCCACTCGGTCATAATCATACCAAGTTCATCTATGCCTGACAGCCACGAGATGACTTTCAACATAATATAAGTATGAGGATGATGACAATGATATAAGAATCCAATAAAACAAGTTCAAGAATTAATTTATCCGTAATTCAATAACGTCCAAATTGTCAACATGATCTTGCTTTGTAGAGTAAAATTCAAGAATGCTCGTAAGAATATTTTCATGAAAAGATCTTTGGATGAAGCGCAAATATCAAGGATATTCCACTAATTTCATGGAGTATAGAAGTCAAACCTTTAACCAACCGAGGATAACAGAATATATGAAACTGCAAATGAATTTTCGCGCCATGCAGTAATCCACGTAGACCAGATCATTTCCACCATTTAATAAGAAATGAATACGAAGGGTCATTCACCATGTATGTGGTAATCCACATGCATAGGCGAGTTATTCCAATGTAATAATAAATAACGAAAACCAGTCAAGCGTAAACGCACGCATGCAATATTCTAATGAATAATAAATAATCTGAACCAAGTCATGCGTAAACGCATGCATGACGGGATGTTCCAAATGTAATAATAAAGAATGGAATAACAATGAATTTTTACCATGTATGCGGATTGGCATGACAAAGTTATTCCAACATAATAATAAAGAATGGAATAACAACAGAATTTCACCATGTATGCAGATTGAGATTGATGGCAGTTATTCCAACATAATAATAAAGAATGGAATAATGTAAGAATTTCACCAAGTATAGGGTAGTCCACGATACAAAGTTATTCCAACAAAATAATAAAGAATGGAATAATGTAAGTTCTCTTCATGAATACAAAAGAAATAATACCCCTTTACTGCACAACAAATAATATCCTTTACCTTAGAAGAAACCGGATATAGGAGTAATGAAGTAGCAAAATATTTTTCTTCTTTCTCTATATAGTTTCTCTCTGTAGTTTCAAAGAATTTGTAAGAAATAATGAAGGAATGAGCTTTTATTTATAGGAGAATGGACCTAATAGAACTAATTCATGAATGGTCCAGATTGATTTACTTTTAAACTGGACGGTCCATATTGATTTACTATCAAAGATTAATAAAATATTCTAATAAAACAAAATCTTTTAAATAAAATATAATATATTCTATTTATAATCTAATAAAACAAATAACTTTATAAAAGTATTATGTTTTATATAAAAAGATTTACTATGAAAAACACTATACATGCATTTATGCAAACACTATGCATAATAAAATATAATATATTCTAGTTATTGTCTAATAAAATAAATAACTTTATAAAAGTATTCATTTTATATAAAAAGATTTTACTATGCAAAATACTATGCGTAATAAAATATAATATATTCTAATTATTGTCTAATAAAATAAATAACTTTATAAAAGTATTTTGTTTTATATAAAAAGATTTTAACTATACAAAACACTATGCATAATAGAATATAATATATTCTATTTATAATCTAATAAAATAAATTAACTTTATAAAAGTATTCTGCTTTATATAAAAACTTTTCTATTTTATTACATTAATAATACTAATCAAACAAAATTTATATATATATATATATATATATATATATATATAAACTTCCGTGACTTCATAAAAAAGACACCTCGATATATTTAACAATATTTATCATCATTATTATAATTCACAATATTAATTGACCGTGTCGTTCCTGTGAAAGAGGGACTTTTCAATAAGGATTTCTCTCTATTGGCGCCTCAATTAGGTGACCAAACCTCTCATTGGCGTAACTTACAGACATCGTTAATATTGCAAATAATAATATTAATAACTCATCATCTCGCTTATTGATTTAATAATATATAAAATATCGACAATAATTGAATCAAATAATGTGAGATCACGAATTATCAGAGCAATAATTGAACAAAACCGATTGACTTCTCATATAAGCATCAATAATCAATACTGCAAAGTGCTTCTTATGCAACCACGCCAGACATCGTATTTCTTTTACTACCGAGTAGTTCAACAATGAATTGAGAAAACTTTCGCCGTTATTTTCATAAAAATATTTTTGTCGCTTTCTCAATCCGAAAATAATTCCGTTAATGGAATCCACCAATGATCGCGTCTTTGTTATTTAATATTCCCTGTTAAAACGAATATTCCCCGACCAATCGAATATTATATAACAACTTGCATACTTTGCAAAATTTATAAATATTACCCACAACTATAACATTATATCAAATCCACACCATAATTTTGAAAAAAAATATTTCGAGAAATTTAAATATTTATTCATAAAATTTGGGGTCTCACAATATATATATATATATATATATATATATATATATATTTACATTATTTTGTCACGGGGGGAGGGAATTGGGATAGCAGGGAATTGAGGTATTGTATATATATAAATATATATTTTATAAATTTTGTTTTTATGAAAAATAGAATATATTATATTTTATTATGCATAGATTTCAGCATAGTGGTACGTAAATAAAATCGAGAAAATTTTCAATTAACGCATACTTGAATTAAATCGAATCCCACTGTGCAGTCCGTGATTTTTCCTAAATAGTATCCTTATATTCCCCTATAAATAGGATGCTTAGTTTAAAAATGAAAGTCACACCAGAATAAGAGAATTTTTCTTCTATAATATTGAGCGTATTTCTTTAGAGTTTAAAAAAGCTTTGAGCGTAGAAAACAGTATAAGTTTTCTTTAAAAATATTCCCGCCCTACCAGTCAGAAGTACTCTCCTTTTAAGGTAAGGGATATAATTTATTTCATATTCGTTTACGATATTATGATATTATTTTTCATACTCGTAAGGAATTTTATTTCCGTTCAATATTCGTAAGGAATATTATTTTCGTTCAATATTCGAAAAGAATATTATATTCGTTTAATATTCGTAGGAATATTATTTTCGTTCAATAGTTGTAAGGGATATTATTTTTTGTCAATACTCGTAAAAAATAATATTTTATTCCATACTCTGTAGTATGTAAGTAATATTATACTCATTTGGTATTCCATTCTTTATTATACTCAGTAGTGTGTGATTTCTTTTGTTATTCCATTCTTTATTATACTCAGTTGGTTAAAGTTTTGACTTTTATACTTCATGAAATTAGTGGAATATCCTTGATATTTGCGTTTCATCCAGTATCTTTTCATGGAAATATTCTTCTGAGCATTCTTGAATTTTACTCTACAAAGAAGTATCATGTTGACAATTTGGACGTTATTAGTTCCTGAATAAATTAATTCTTGAACTTGTTTTATTGAATTTTTATATCATTGTCATCATCCTCATATTTATATTTTGTTGAAAGTCATCTGTGGGCTGTGTGTGCATAGATGGACTTGGTATGATTATGACCGAGGGATTATTCAATTGTAATCATGGTAGTAATGATACAAATGATGTGGTAAAAGTCCTCATTAGCCCGTAGTGCATTGATGGACAATTGTTGGCATGATCATGACCATTGATGAATACACAAATATCTTTGGCCCATAGTGCATGGATAATTTATGGTTGTGATACTTATGAATATCCTTGACCGTAGTGCAGGGATGAGGTGGATTATTTATTAAAGTCGAGTCTCAAATGATAAAAGTGATGAAAACCTTTTTAAATCATAAAAGATAGTAGATTTTATTCTCTACTTGACTCTTTTAATGGATTGCATGTTCCGCTGCAGTTAAACTTGATGTCTATTGTATTTTATCAGTTAAACTAATGATAATTTATTCTGCATTATCTTAGTCATAATATTTCTTACTGGGCTAGTTGAGCTCACCCTTTCTTTCACTGTTCTCTTCAGGAAATGAGAATGTAGCCGGGACTTGTCGGGGAACGGAGTGATGGTCCAGATGATAATATTAGTAGTCCTCACTATTCTATTAAATAGTGTTACAATAAATATAATGAGGACTTATTCTGAGAGTGGATATTGTCTAGAAGACAATGTTTGTATTAAAACTCACAGCTTTCTTGTTGTATATTAAATATTATATTTGTATTTTGTACCATGTATTTGACGACTCAGAATAGGTGATGTATACCTATTTTGGGGGCGTCACAGTTGGTATCAAAGCTTAGGGATATGATCACTGGCTGAGATGTGAGACAAGAACTAGGAGGGGAGAGACCGAAAATTCCTTCGCTAGTATGACCTACCTAAGTTTATTTGATATTTAATTGGTTGGTCAGAGTATAGGGATTATATGTGATATGTTAATTAACCCTTGTTTTGTGACAGTATTTGAAAATGGCATCCGAGAATGTTGAGAACATCAATGGAGCACAGGAGACCGTTGAGGACAATGTGCATCAAGAAGGCGAAAATCCTCATGCAAACAACAACACTGATCAAATGATGAACGATAGAATGTTCAGAGGCTTTCTGCAATTCATACAGCATCAGGCAAGAGAGACTCATGTCCGAAATGCAGGTGGAAACACTGGTAACTCTAGGACGGTCACCGCTAAATTGTTTAAGGAACTGGGACCACCGGAGTTGTTTGGAGAGCCAAAACCACTTAAGGCGGAGACGTGGATAAAGCAGATCTGCAAGATATTTGATGTCTTGAGATGCTCCGAGGAGCAAAAGGTTCCCTTTGCCACCTTCCTGTTGCGTGCAGAGACAGATTACTGGGGGGAATCTGTAAAACGTACTCAACCTACCGCACTGAAGATGAGTTGGGAGAAGTTCCAAGAATTGTTCAACGACAAGTACTTTCCCGAAATATTCGTCACATGAAAGAAGTAGAGTTCATTAAGCTGGAACAAAACAACATGACCGTGTCGCAGTACGAAACCAAGTTTGCCGAGTTGTCCCGGTTTGTGCCCCATTTGGTTGATAATGAGACGAGAATGACACGAATGTTTCTAAGTGGTTTGAAACTCGAGATACGTCAATATCTTATCTCTCATAAACTGTGTTTGTATTCAGATGTTGTTAATAGGGCTCAGTTATTGGAGCGCGATAATGAGTCAACCCAACCAAAAGAGAGCAACCGACAAAATGATAATACCAGTGATAAAAGTCATCGAAGCAGTGACAATAAGCGTGGAGGGAATCAACATGCCAGAAATGGTAACCACTTCGGTGGTAATCATGGCCAAAAAAATAAGAATGGACATTTCAAGAAAAGGAGATTCAACAATGATGGAAAGATGTCAGCACCAGTACTTGTGGTTAAGGAAGGAGAATGGCCACCTATCATATGCTTCAAATGAGGAGGGGAGGGACACATCAGTCCAAACTATGCGATGCCGTCCAAAGTATGTTATAATTGTGGAAGAGAAGGTCATCTAGCCCGATTTTGTCGTTCACCGAAGACAAATTAAGCTAGGATGGAGGCACCAAAGGACGCCCCAAAAAAGTCAAAGCCAGTAGTGCAAGGGAGAGCATTTGTCGTGACCTCTCAGAAAGTAAGGAACCCGAATGAGGTCATCACGAGTAAGCTTATCATAAACTCTAGCGAAGTTTATACCTTATTTGATATCGGTTCTACCCATTCTTTTATTACTCCTACTTGCGCTCAACGTTTAATTTGACTCCAGAAAAATTAGACTTTGACTTATCTGTTGAAACTCCGTTGGGAGAAACCTTCATTACATCCACTGTTTATAAGTCTTGTTTAGTTCAAATCGATACCCTCACATTACCTGTCGATCTTATTTCATTGAATATACTTGCATTTGACGTAATTTTAGGGATTGATTGGTTAACTACTCATCATGCAAAAATTAATTTTTTTCGTAAGGTTGTTAGCTTTTATATTCCTAACCAACCTATTATGCGAATTCAAGCAACCAACCCATTAAAATCAATCACTGTCATCTCAAGCTATAAAACTATTCGTTTATTGAAAAACGGATGTCAAGCTTTCTTGAGGCTGATACTCCAAAAGCTTCGTGATTATAAGCTTTATGCCAAATTGAAGAAATGCGAGTTCTGGCTTGAGGAAGTAGCATTCCTTGGGCACGTGGTATCAAGTCATGGAATATCTGTTGACCCTGCAAAGATTGAAGCCATTCAAAGTTGGGAACAACCTAAATCAGTGACCGAAGTACGTAGCTTTCTCGGCTTAGCTGGTTATTATCGGAGATTCGTAGAAGGGTTTTCTCGAATCGCTACTCCATTAACTCAGTTGACTCGGAAAGATACAAAATTCGGTTGGAGTGAGGAATGTGAGAAGAGTTTTTAAGAACTCAAGAGAAGACTCATTTCAGCACTTGTTCTGATAATACCATCTGGCTCGGAGGGATTTGTCATCTACATTGATGCTTCAGGCAAAGGGTTAGGATGTGTTCTCATGTAAGTCATAGCCTATGCCTTTCGAAAACTCAAAGAATATGAGAGGAATTATCTTACTCATGATCTAGAGTTGGCAGCAGTCGTTTTTGCATTAAAGATTTGGAGGCATTACTTGTTTGGGGAGAAAGTGGAGATCTTTACGGATCATTAAAGCCTCAAATATTTCTTCACTCAAAAGGAACTCAACATGCGACAAATGACGTTGGCTTTGAATGTGAAAAGATTATGATCATATCATCCAATACCATCCTGAAAAAGCAAACGTGGTAGCTGACGCATTGAGTAGAAGATCATATGTGGGTACGAGTGCGATATTGTCAACGCAAAGGCCCATTTTGTATGATTTACAAAGGATAGAGATAGAGATAAAGACTCCAGACACCCACGTGATGATGGCAAATATACGAGTAGAACCGACTTTAATCGATAAAGTTAAAGCTGCTCAAGCTATAGACCTGGAGCTGATGCATATGAGGAAGAAAGTACAAGAAGGTCTTATCTTTAGAAGCAAGAATCGATGAAGAAGGAATACTTGAAGTCAACTCCATTTTTGTATTCCTAACGACCACGATTTAAAGTATAAAATCATGATGGAGCGCGCACAACACACCGCTTGCAATCCATCGGTGGAGTACCAAAATGTATCCCGATCTTCGACATACATTTTGGTGGGGTAATATGAAGAGGAGATAGCACTTGCTTATCTCAAGGTGTTTAACTTGTCAACGAGTCAAAGCGGAACATCAAGTACCAAAAGGTCCATCAGAACCACTTGAAATTCCATAATGGAAGTGGGAGCACATTACCATGGATTTCAAGCTCGGTCTTCCCAAGGTTTCTCAAGGCATAGATGTAATTTGGGTCATTGTTGATAGATTGACCAAGTCTCGCTCATTTCTTACCTATACGAGAAACTTATACACTTGAACGCCTTGCTCTCAGATGTACATAAACGAGGTTGTAAGATTGCATGGTATGCCAGTATCCATAGTTTCTGATCGAGACCCAAGATTCACTTCACGATTTTGGGTTAGTTTGCAAAAAGCTATGGACACGGATTTACGATTTAGTTCAGCATATCATCCTCAGATGGACGGACAATCAGAGAGGACTATTCAAACTCTTGAGAATTTATTAAGACTCTGTGTCCTTAACTTCAAGGGAAGTTGGGACAAGTTCTTACCATTGGTGGAGTTTTCCTACAACAACAGTTATCAAGCAAGTATTGGCATGGCTCCATTCGAGGCGTTGTATGGAAAAAAGTGTCGTTCTCCAGTATGCTGAGATGAGGTGGGTGAAGCAAAGTTGTTGGGACCGGAATTGGTACGTATGACTACGGAAAAGATTCAAACGATCCGACAACGTATAAAAACCTCACAAAACCGACAAAAGAGTTATGCTGATCTTCATCGAAAGGACGTGGAATTCGATATTGAAGATTATGTGTTGTTACGTGTTGCTCCATGGAAAGGAGTTACGAGATTTGGAAAGAGAGGAATGCTCAATCCTCGATTTATTGGCCCATTTTTAATCCTCAATCGAGTAGGGACTGTAACCTATAGACTCGCTTTACCGCCAAGTATGTCTCGTGTTCATAACGTTTTTCATATATCCATGTTACGTAAATATGTGAAAGACCCGAACCACATTATTGAGTTAGAACCGGACGAAATAGCGGAGGATTTAACGTATGAAGAGGTTCATGTTCAAATCTTGGATAATAAGGAACATATTCTACGCTCCAAGGTTATACCTCAAGTCAAAGTTTTATGGAGGAACCACGATGTTGAGGAAATGACTTGGAGTTAGAATCTGAAATGAAATCAAGGTATCCTTACCTCTTCGACATACCGTCACGCACCCTAATTTTGAGGGAAATTTCATAAGAAGGGAGATCAGAAGACCCTCAACTTTTATGAATAAAGATGAATTTTCTATAATTATCATTTTTAAATATTATAGAATGAATTTGATATAATAGTTGTGGGTAATATTTAAAAATTTTGCAAAGTACGCAAGTTGTTTATAATATTCTATTGGTCGGGGAATATTCGTACGACGACACAATCATTGGTGGACCCCACAACGGAATTATTGTCGGATTGAGAAAATGACAAAAATATTTTTATGAAAATAACGGCGGAAGTTTTATCGTTAACTGTTGAAACACCCGGTGTTAAAAGTACAAGAATACGCGTGGTTGCATGGTAGCACACGGTATTGATTATTGATGCTTACGTGAGAAGTCATTCAGTTTTATTCAATTATTGTCGATATTTTATATAATCAATAATTGAGATGACATAGTTATTAATATTATTATTTGCAATATTAACGATGTCTAGAAGTTCTGCCAATGAGAGGTTTGGTCACCTAATTGCACGCCAATAGGGAGAAATCCTTATTGGAAAGCCCCCTCTTTCCTGAGAACGATCTGGTCGATTAATAGTGTGAATACTAATAATGATGATGAAGTTTTGTTTTATTAGTATTATTAATGTAATAAAACAGAAAAACTTTTATATAAAATGCAATACTTTTATAAAGTTATTCGCTTTTATTAAAGCTAATAAGTAAAATCCTTTTATATAAAACAAAATACTTTTATAAATTTATTCGCTTTTATTGTATAATAATTAGAATATATTATATTATGCGATAGTGTTTGTATAAAGGCTGCTGCATAGTGTTTGCATAGTAAAAATCTTTTTAAAAGTTATTCGTTTTATTGGATTATAAATAGAATATATTATATTTTATTGTAAACCAATCTTAATCATCTCGCTTAAAAGTAAATCGATCTAGACCTTTCATGGATTGGTTATTATTCACCCATTCTTCTATAAATAAAGCTCATTCCTTCATTATTTCTTACGAATTCACTGAAACTCTAGAGAGAGAAACTGTAGAGAGAATTATTCTTCTATCTTGAGCGTATTTCTTTAGCGTTTAAGAAAGCTTTGAGCGTAGTGCAAGTTTCTTCAAGTATATCCCCGCCCTACCGTCGGAATACTCTTATTTATAAGGTAAGATGTATTATATTTTTTTCATATTCATGAAGAGAACTTCTGTTATTCCATTCTTTATTATTCTGTTGGAATAACCTGTATACGCGGTCTACCCTATACTTAGTGAAATTATTCTGTTATTCTATTATTTATTATTCTGCTGGAATAACTTGTCTATGCGAAGTACCGCATACATGGTGAAATTCTGTTGTTATTCCATTCTTTATTATTCATTGGAATATCCTGTCATGCATTTTACGCCGGACCGGTTTTCCGCCTTTTATTATTACATTGGAATATCCCATGCATGCGTTTTACGCCGGACCGATTCTCGTTATTTATTATTCTCGTTGGAATAACTTTGCTCATGCGCCAAGTACCGCATGCATGGTGATTTCATTGTTATTTCATTCTTTATTATTCATTGGAATATCCGGTTGCGTGCGTATTACGCCGCTGACTGTTCCGATTATTTGTTATTCTGTTAGAATAACTTTTCCCATAATGGGCACCGCATGCATGGTGATTTCTTTTGTTATTCCATTCTTTATTATACTCAAATTGGTTAAAGTTTTGACTTTTATACTCTATGAAATTAGTGGAATATCCTTGATATTTATGTTTCATCTAAAGATCTTTTCATGGAAATATTCTTTTGAGCATTCTTGAATTTTTCTCTACAAAGAAGTATCGTGTTGACAATTTGGGCGTTATTAGTTCCTGAATAAATTAATTCTTGAACTTGTTTTATTGAATTTTTATATCATTGTCATCATCCTCATATTTAT
This sequence comes from Panax ginseng, assembly GCA_020205605.1. Lineage (NCBI taxonomy): Eukaryota > Viridiplantae > Streptophyta > Magnoliopsida > Apiales > Araliaceae > Panax > Panax ginseng. The sequence continues at coordinate 22,700,178 of CM035137.1, read as the reverse complement.
ATTTTGTTGAAAGTCATCTACATTCTGTGGTGCATAGATGGACTTGGTATGATTATAATGAGGGATTATTCCGTATAATCACGCCGTAATGTTACAAATGATGTGGTAAAAGTCCTCATTGGCAGTAGTGCATTGATGGACGATTGTTGGCATGATCATGACCATTGATGAATACACAAATATCCTTGGCCCGTAGTGCATGGATAATTTATGGTCGTGACTTAATGAATATCCTCGGCAGTAGTGCAAGGATGATGTGGATTATTTATTAAAATTTGAGTCTCAAATGATAAAAATGATGAAAACCTTTTTAAATCATAAAGAGATAGTAGATTTTATTCTCTACTGACTCTTTTAATGGATTGCATGTTCCGCTGCGCTTAAACTTGATGTCTATTGTATTTTATCGGTTTAACATTGTTGAAGACTAATGATAATTTATTCTCGCATTATCTTATTCATAATATTTCTTCTTGGGCTAGTTGAGCTCACCATTTCTTTCACTTTCTCTTCGTGAAATGAGAACGTGGCGGGACTAATCGGGAACTGGAGTGATGGTCCGGATGATAGTATTAGTAGTCTTCACTATTTTGTTAAATAGTGTGACAATAAATGTAATAAGGACTTATTCTGAGAGTGGATATTGTCTAGAAGACAATATTTGTATTAAAACTCACAGCTTCCTTGTTGTATATTTAAGATTGTATTTGTATTATGTACCATGTATTTTGCGACTCAAAATAGGTGATGTATACCTATTTTGGGGGCGTCATATGCATTATCTTAGTCATAATATTTCTTATTGGGCTAGTTGAGCTCACCCTTTACTTTCATTGTTCTCTTCAGGAAATGAGAACATAGTCGGAACTAGTCGAGAAACAGAGTGATGGTCCGAGATGGTGGTTGTTGTAGTCCTCACTATTTTATAAAAATAGTGTGCTAATAATTGTAATACGGACTCCATTTGAGTTTGGATATTATCTAGAAGACAATATTCGTGTTAAAACTCTCAGCTCATGTTGTACAATTAAGTTTATATTTGAATTCTGTACCATGTATTTGACGACTTAAATGGGTAATGTATACCTAATTTGGGGACGTCACATAATCGGTCAGTTATTAAGTGCTTTTATATTGAATAAAAATCATCTGAATGGTTGAATCGGTCAAATTTTTAGACTAAATGACCAAATATAATTTTTTTGACTGAATGACTGTTGAATGAATTATTTTATATTTTATTTTTTATAATATTAATTATTATATTAAGTAATATTAAATAAATTTACAATAATTTTAAATTTTTTTAAAGAGATCAAATAATAAAAATTTGTTATTTAAATAATTCAGATATATTAATTATCAAATAATTTTTTCCATTCAATATTTATAATTCTACTTCATTTAAATTCCTTAAATATTCAAAATTATTTCATTCTCTTTGATAATTATACTTTTTGTTTTATAGTATATCCTTAAAAACTTAAAAATAGGTTGTGATAGTTACCGGGAACAGGCTAGAAAAAGTAAAACAGGCACCCTGTCATTCCAGAATAATCCATTTACAAATTCATTATGATTTTTGAATTATATGGTGCTCTGCGTATTATAGAATCACAACTCTAACTCCAGCCTGCCCCTTCCTTTATATACTCTCCTCTTCTTCTCAACCCTAGCTCGTTCTCACTGCTCACTCCCAATTTCTCTTCATTCACACCTAATCATTTCTATCTCTAAACTCTGCCGAGAACAATGGAGTTCTGGGGTAAGTCTTTCTCACTTTATTTTGTTTTAGGGGTTCTGCTCTTTGCGAGTTGTCTGTTGTATGATTGTATCGTTCTGTACAATTTTTGCGAGTAATATGATTTAGGGTTATAAGTACCGCATGGGGTTTCCTTTGAGTTCTATTATTATTATTAATAATAATACGTGAAACTTTGATCATTGTATTATCTTCTTTTTACAAATATACGTTACTCTGTTAGCTCGTGAGCCCTCGTTTTCAAACAGATGTCTATATACATACCGCACACCTTTATATTACATTTTCTTCTTCTTTCTATTGTAATCCTACATAAGTGCAACTGGTTGTGTGGTGAAAGTTCTATGTTGCTTTAGTTCGTGTTGAGTGGGGTAGAACATGATTTTTTGAATGTGAGAGGTGTGGAATGTGATTCTGTTGCAAGAGTAGTGCTAGTGCTTAATATTATATGAATGCGAGTGTGATGCTAATAATCAGCTGGAATAGAGTTCCAAAGGTCCAATTTTCTATTAAAGTCTTCTTTGTTTCTCTTTGTTTGGGGTGTGTGGGGTGTCTGGGCGGGAAGGAGTTGAAACTTTTAAGCCACTTATACCCATCATTTAAGTGTGGTATTTTGTTTTGATATTCTATCTGACATAAGACTCGATGTCTCTCTGTAATAATATAGTCTGCAATTTTTTCTGACCTTTTTTGAACATGTGGAACTCACAGGTGTTGAGGTCAAAGCTGGGGAGCCACTTAAGGTGGTACTTGACGTGGGCAGGGTTTTGCATCTTTCACAGGTATCATCAAGGTCTATTACACAATCTATTAGAGTTGTATGTTTTGTGGTCGCAATGCCTTCATCTGAGCTAAATGAAATTTCAATTTTCCTTAGGCTTGTCTCGGTGAGGTCAAGAAAGACAAAGGACATGAATCTGTTTACTTGTTTGTGAATGTTGATGACAAGAAGCTTGTCCTTGGAACTCTTACTCCTGAAAAGTTGCCTCAACAGATATTTGACTTGGTGTTTGATAAAGATTTTGAGCTGACACACAACTGGAAAAATGGAAGTGTCTTTTTCTATGGATATATAGCTAATAACCCTTATGAAGAATATCCTTTCATGCGCATACTCTTTATTTTTTCCCCCTCACCTTTGGGAGTTTTATGCATTGCTTTTTCTCTGCTCTGAGGTAGATGTATGAGTAATAGTTTGATTGTTCATCCTTAACTTAGTTGCTTCTCTCTATTTGTCCCCTACGTCCGAAGATGAGGATACATCTGGTGAGTGCTTTAATATGGATGTCCTTGGTTCACCCTCCTTTTTATCATCACTGTACTTATGTGTGCTTCTTTTTTACCCAGATTCTGAGTCTGAGGAGGATGTTCCACTTATTACTCCAAACATTGGTATGAACATTTTATTTTGTGTTTTTCTATAATTTTCAGCACAAACAATCCAAATCATGATATTCCTCAAACAAGATGATCGCCATATCTAATTGTGTTTTGGAATGTACAATTTTTTAGTAGTACCATCCACACAAGTTAAACAAGAGAAACCTGCAGCAGCTGAGAATGCTAATGCTGTTAAGGTTTCTGGAGCTGGTAAGCAAAAGGTGAATATTGTAGAACCCAATAAAGACATTAAAACTGATGATGACGATGATGATGATGACGAGTCCAGTTATGACGAAGATGCAATGTCTACGGATGATTCTGATGATGTTGAGGTATCTATTTAGATTCATCTTTGTATGCTTTTCATAGATAGTTTTAGTGAATTGCTTTATAATTGTTGCAAGCTTATATGGTTGGCATACTTTCTTTACCAGTTAATAGGTTTGAGATTCTGATACATGGGCCTAGAGTTGTAGTGGTTTGCTCTTTAATATCTCAGGACATAAACCCCCGTGTAGCAAATACTAGTCTTTCACAATTGACGTGATATTATATATTTTAGAATTTTAGATGCTTTTTAAGTATGTTGATATAGTGTAACATGTCAAACCATTTACTAGATTTTATTGGTACCTTTTTCTGTTGCATGCCTTCATGCACATCCGGTACACTGAATTCTTTTATCTTTTGTATATTATTTTATTCTACAATTTATTTTAGATTATACTGCTTTGATTACAGATGGTGAACTGTTGCATTTTTTTTAATATGCTGTTAGCTTAGATTGTGGTTTTCTTATTTTTTTATTTACTTCCAAAATGGTGATTTTGGTGTGGTGTTTGGTTCAGGATACCAAGGATGGATCTGATAAGGATGACGATGATGATAGTGACGAGGAGGATGAACAGGCGCCTCAGAAGGTACACGGCCGTTTATCTATTTTTTCTCAATAAGCGTGGTTTGTGTCAAGGTTACAACGTTGTCATATTAGTTCTTGATATTACATGCTGATTATTGTGTCCTTTGTCAAAGGTTCAACCTAGCAAGAAGAGAGCTATGGAGTCTGCCAAAACACCTGTTACTGATAAGAAGGCAAAATTAGTTACTCCACAAAAAGCTGGTGATTTTTCTGGTCTTCTGTCCTATGCTTTCCAGGGATTTTGTTTTCCCTTTTATAATTTGGTCCTTTTTATTTTATTTTTATTTTTAAATATATTACTAGCTCCTTTATTCTGCTTATCCAATTCTTCCTCAATGCTGTTATTAAGTGCTATTTTTCTTTTACTCAGTTTTGATTCTATTTACCCATTTCGCCTATATGCAAAACTATGCTGTGTGATAGTTTGGTATTCTGATGGACTAATTTGATGGTCATTGATTTCATACCTGGGGGAAATCAGAGATACCGTCTTTTGACATTCTAAGGTCATCGGAGAATCATGTTTTGACTTGATTTCTTCACTTCTACTGGTTATTGCTTGTTCTGCTTTCCATTTGATGATAGTTATTCAAATACCTCGCTGTTTTTATTATTCTTGATTTGTTGGTGATTGCTGAGATGTCATGTTTGTTGATGTAGATGGCAAGAAAGGCAGTGTCCATGTTGCTACACCCCACCCGTCAAAACAGGCTGGGAAGACTCCTGCTAACAAGTCAAACCAGCAGACTCCAAAGTCCGAGGGATCCCATTCCTGCAAGTCCTGCAATAGGTAAGTCTTTGAGTTGGTAAATTTTCAAGTCAATATGAGCTCACCCTAATGCATCACTATTGTAAACTCCAATCAGATCGTTCAAATCGGAGAATGCTCTAGACTCACATAACAAGGCTAAACACACTGCTGGAAAGTAGAAAGGTTGGAGACTTGGATAGATATTTTGGGTGTTAGGCAAGTTTTTGTGACCCTCTTTTGGCAAAAATTTGAAGAGTTATTTAGTGGTTCATTGTTAATTAGAATTCTCTCCTTGTATTAAGATTTTGTCTTTTAACCTTTTAAGTTTTGGTTGGATGGATATTGATGGATGACTACTACAGTGTAATGCATCGTGAATGAATTTTCAGTATTTTATGATTAACTAGATACAAACCCGCTTTTTGCATGTGAGATTATTCATTTTGTTAATAATAAATTTATACATGCAAATTAATAAATTAAAATATAATAAGAAGATGGTAGATTGTTGTGCGATTATCAAATTTTAATAGCATATGTTATATAGTGTTGCATAAAAATTTTATGTGCAAATACATATCCAAATATATAATTAATCTGATCACTAAACCCGTAACATTACATAACAAATAGTAAAGTGTGTGTGTGTGTGTGTGTGTATATGTATATATATATATATATATATATATATATATATTAATGTCTTGATAAAATGTTTATAATGTAACCAATATGGTTAAAATGGGTAACTCTTTCATTCTAAAGCACTAACAAATATTTAGAAAGTGTCATGCACAATGTCATCAAATTGTTATATTGATATGATTGCTAGTGGTATATTTTAAGTCTCATATACATTACACAAACCTCACCAAGCCTCAAATATCCGACACACACTTGATGCATTTTGAAGAGTCCATGTCTCAGATACGCTTACTTGCACCGTAATTCTAACATCCAAACGAAAAGAAAAAACAATGAAAGAATGTCTCGCTTTTGGTTCTCGACATTTAAGGAAAGCACATGTTACATGTGAAACCGAAAAAACACGAAAATTAATAATTATGTTGGATCTTCATGTCAAACAAACACCATGTCCAAAAACATAGTAATATAGCACCGTGTCATACACAACACAATGTTATAGTTAAAGAACGAATACATTATCTCATTAGTTTTTTTTTTTTATCAATTTTTGACAATTGTATAGACACTCACAGTATTACTATAATACAAAAAAATATATTAATGATGATGAAAATAATTTATCGGATGCTAGTACTTAACAAATCATGCAAAGCCACAATCCATATAATAGAATGCAATAAATGAAGAAGCCATAAATATAAACACCGTGGGATATAGTCCACAAAATGAAGCCATAGCCCCTCCCATCGAATGCACCGTCCCCATAATCAAGGTACGATTCATATAACTCTTTTGCACTTTCAACAATATTTAGAATTGTAGGGCTTAAATTTTTGTCAGCTAAGCGTAATAAAATCCATGATGCACCAAAATAATGCAAGAAACATGCCAACAAAAATTTAACTCGCCAAGAACCGCATATACACCAAATTCATCATTACATTACCATCAACCATAGGTACCGTAATTATCACAGCTTAAGCTTTTTCCAATTTAGGTCTTCAATCCAGCTTATATTTATCAATGTGCAATATATTCACACAAACAAAAATTAGCACTTAAATGATCTTTTTAACAAATAAGCAATCTTATAAATATTTGGGATGATGTGAATCTGGACAATAAAGTGAAATATAAGAATTTAGACATACTTAATAGTTGATTTCAACATTGCATAAACTATCAACCAAATAAATAATTATCTTTCCACAACTCTTTTATAGGAAATAGTATTGCCCAAGATAAAAAAAAGTCTCACACTTAGCTAAAAATTCATGTGTTTGTTTGATTGAAAACTAATGTAACATAAAGAGCTCCTATATTAAATAAAAATGAAAAGAATTAGAGTAAAACACATATGAAATGGACTTGCATAGAATTTTAAATATTGTCATCCAAAAAGTAAAAGACAAACCTCGATCGAGATAACTTTGTAAATGCAAATCATAGATTTACCTAAAAAGATTCAAAATAGATTATAGTAAAAATTTCATGAGATATAATAATAAAATAATCAGGGTTTACACTAATAATGAGCAGCAAAAAGATAATAGCCAGAAACAGTCAAACCTTTATACATTAAATTGTGAAAAACTTTCTGAAAAATTATATTCTTTGTAGTATTGTATGTTTGTCCATCTTTGTCACAAATTAGTATTTTTACTCCACTCTTGTTTGTAACTCTTGATACTACTACATACAATTGATCATGGCTAAAAATTGGACGTAACAGATACAGTCCAATATGTGAGAGAGATTTCCCCTGACTCTTATTAATTGTCATGAAAAAGAAAACAACCAAAGGAAATTGTCTTTGTTGGAATTTAAAAGGTAATCTAATGTTCGACGATTGTTAAGACCAAGCGAGGTATGAAAACTTTGTGTCCAAAATTGTCGATAAAATTACTTTTGCTTCTATCGATGTTTTTTCCAATCGAAGTTACTATTAATCTCGTGATATCGCACAAACCAAATCACCGATATATATTTTTTGAGCAAACATTACAGAACCCCAATCTTCAACGTTATCTTGTGGTTTGACATTCCGTAAGATGTAATGCTATTAAAAAATTATAGGGTGTAAATGCCTTCATAGTCGCTTTGAGTTTTCATCAACCTTACATAGACATCTTAGATATGGTATTTCATCACCGACCATAAAATACATCACATATTCGCTCACCTTATTTATAAAGATCAAGTGTAGGAGCAAGAATGGCTTGGTCTTGGAAATAAAAGTCATTATCAAATTTTTTCAATAAATTAGGATATGTGATATCAACAATTGTTGCAAGGGGATTGATCGCATATTTGATAAGAAAATTTGAATAAATAACAGAGAGTAATGATAATAGTTCAGTAATGATAATATCATAAAGTAGAGATTTTTGGAGATAATAATTAAATTAGAAAGTATAATATCGTAATGTTTTACATTACCAAAATAGTTTAGATTTGTAGTGATTTAGAGGGTTATACATTTAATATATTAATTTGGGATTAAAAAAGTAGTGATTTTAGTAGATAATAATTAATTTAGTAATGATAATATTAGAATGCTTAACATTATTAGAATGCTTTTAGATGTATAGTGATCGAGGGGATTATAAAATCAAAATAATAATGTAGGATTAAAAAGTAATGATTTTAGAAGATAATAATTACGTTATGATAATATAAAAATCGCTTAGATTGAAAAAGTAGTGATTTAGTGGATTATAAAATCAACATAAGAATTTATGATTTATATTATTTGTTATTTTAATTTTGTTTTAAATGTTTTAATTGTATAATATTATTTTGTAATATAATTATAAATGGTATAATATTATGTTGTAATATAATTAAATTAGTAATGATAATATCTCGCATGCTTTTAGATAGTAGTGATTTTATTATATACGTATTATAATATTATACCATATATGTATGATATAATGTATGGTATAATTATGAATGTTATAATATTAGAAAAGTAATTATTTTAGGATACAATAATTATGTTTTAACATAATTAAATTAGTAAATAGCTTTAGAAAAGTAGTGGATTTTAGGGATTATAAAATAAAAATATTAATTTGGGATTAAAAAAATAGTGATTTTAGGATATAATAATTAAATTAAAAAGGATAATATCTGAATAATTGACATTACTAAAACAATTTAAATTTGTAGTGATTTAGTGGATTATAAATTCAAAATATTAATTTGGGCTTAAAAAAGTAGCGATTTTAGGAGATAATAATTAATTTAGTAATGCTAATATTAGAACAATTAACATTATCGTAACAATTTAGATTTGTAGTGATTTAGGAGATTATAAAATCAAAATATTAATTTGGGATTAAAAATAGTGCTTTTAGGAGATAATAATTAAATTAGAAGTGATAATATCGTAATGTTTGACATTACCAAAATAATTTAGATTTGTAGTGATTTAGTGGATTATAAATTTAAAATATTATTTTGGAATTAAAAAGTAGTGATTTTAAAAGTTAATAATTAATTTAGTAATGATAATATTAGAACAGCTTAACATTATCGTAATAATTTAGATTTTGTAGTGATTTAGGGATTATAAAATCAAAATAATAATAATATAAAAACCGCTTAGATTGAAAAAATAGTGATTTATGAGATTATAAAATAAACATAGTAAGTTATGATTGATATTATTTGTTATTTTAATATTATTTTAAATATTTTAAATCAGTATAATATTATGTTGTAATATAATTATAAATGGTATAATATTATGCTATAATATAATTAAATTAGTAATGATAATATCCGCATAGCTTAGATAGTAGTTATTTTGTTATATACGTAGATATAATATTATACCATACATGTATGATATAATGTATGGTATAATTATGAATGGTATAATATTAGAAAAGTAGTAATTTTAGGATATAATTATTTTAAATGTTTTAAAACAATATAATATTATGTTGTAATATAATTATAAATGGTATAATATTATGTTGTAATATAATTAAATTAGTGTGGGATGCACATTAATTATATAGAACATGTGTTACAATGTGGGAAAGGCACATGTAATAGATAATAAATAATAGATAGATTCCATTCAAAATCTTACCACATCAAAGACAAATCTCATATGAACTCACGAAATTGTTCATTCCATTTTAATAAAATAATTAAACCAATTTCAAGTTTCATGACAAAATTAATTATACTTCTAGTATCCCATAAAAAAAAAACAGCTTTAGATTCTTTTTACTAATCAATTAGTGAAAATTACAATTTCAATTCATGTAAATTAATTTGATAATGTAATAGTTGATTTCTTGAACTATTTTAAAAATATCAGCCATTACAAAATTATTATTTTAAAGATAAAAATAAATATTCACATGAATTATAAATTGATTGAGTTTTCCATAAATTGGTTAAGCAAATAAATTTTCATATCTTTAGAATCAATTAGCGTGGTTCAAATAATTGAAAGAATTTTTGGAAGCTAATAGATTGAAGTTTTAAAATGAATATGGAAATAATTTTTAATTGCATGGAACTATGAAAAGTAGGTAAAATAAATAAAAATCTAATATTAAAGGAAATTTACTTTTCAAATAATTAAAACTAATTTTTCATAAAAAGCAAGTTGGCTCTATCGTGTTTAAATTGATCCAATCTGGTTGTTGCCTAAGAGAGTTATCTAATTAATGGATCCTAAAATAACGTGACTGTTGATAATATCCATAAAATAAGGTGATCGATATATATATCAAAGTAATTGTCAATGATATTTTTGTCAAGGGCAATAAGAAGCATTAATTAAGATGGACATGTGTCACTTTTGTAGAATGACATATGTCAATTTATTGTGTCATGTATTGTGATTTAGTATATATAATAGATTACCAAAATAATTTAGATTTGTAGTGATTTAGTGGATTATAAATTTAAAATATTATTTTAGAATTAAAAAAGTAGTGATTTTAGAAGTTAATAATTAATTTAGTAATGATAATATTAGAACAGTTAACATTATCAGAACAATTTAGATTTTGTACTGATTTAGGGGATTATAAAATCAAAATAATAATAATATAAAAAATCGCTTAGATTGAGAAAATAGTGATTTATGAGATTATAAAATAAACATAGTAAGTTATGATTGATATTATTTGTTATTTTAATATTATTTTAAATATTTTAAATCAGTATAATATTATGTTGTAATATAATTATAAATGGTATAATATTATGATATAATATAATTAAATTAGTAATGATAATATCCGCATGCTTTTTAGATAGTAGTTATTTTGTTATATACGTGTATTATAATATTATATCATACATGATGATATAATGTATGGTATAATTATGAATGGTATAATATTAGAAAAGTAGTAATTTTAGGATATAATTGTTTTAAATGTTTTAAACAATATAATATTATGTTGTAATATAATTATAAATGGTATAATATTATGTTGTAATATAATTAAATTAGTGTGGGATGCACATTAATTATATAGAACATGTGTTACAATGTGGAAAAGGCACATGTCATTCAATGATGCTATGTAGATAACAGATAATAAATAATAAATAATAGATAGATTCCATTCAAAATCTTACCACATCAAAGACAAATTTCATATGAACTCACGTAAATTGTTTATTCCATTTTAATAAAATAATTAAACCAATTTCAAGTTTCATGACAAAATTAATTATACTTCTAGTATCCCATAAAAAAAACCCAGTTTAGATTCTTTTACTAATCAATTAGTGAAAATTACAATTTCAATTCATGTAAATTAATTTGATAATGTAATAGTTGATTTCTTGAACTATTTTAAAAAATGTCAGTTACTACAAAATTATTATTTTAAAGATAAAAATAAATATTCACATGAATTATAAATTGATTGAGTTTTCCATAAATTGGTTAAGCAAATAAATTTTCATATCTTTAGAATCAATTAGCGTGGTTCAAATAATTGAAAGAATTTTTGGAAGCTAATAGATTGAAGTTTTAAAATGAATATGGAAATAATTTTTAATTGCATGGAACTATGAAAAGTAGGTAAAATAAATAAAAGTTAATATTAAAGGAAATTTACTTTTCAAATAATTAAAACTAATTTTTCATAAAAAGCAAGTTGGCCCTATGGTGTTTAAATTGATCTAATCTGGTTGTTGCCTAAGAGAGTTATCTAATTAATGGATCCTAAAATAACGTGACTGTTGATAATATTCATAAAATAAGGTGATCGGTATATATATCAAAGTAATTGTCAATGGTATTTTTGTCAAGGGCAATAAGAAGCATTAATTAAGATGGACATGTGTCACTTTTGTAGAATGACATGTCAATTTATTGTGTCATGTACTATAATTTAGTATATATAATAGATTTGGGGACAGAGGATCTGCTCTCCTACTAGCACACGGTTAAACCAGAGCTCGTGTCCAAAAGGAGTCTTTATTTAACCACATTGCTTACAATTTTATCAATGCTTTCTATCAACAAGTGCGTGTGAAATATAGATGTAGTAGTGGAAAATGGAAATACACGGCAGTTGTTGCGTAAAGCATATTGTGAACAGAATCTACCGGAATTAACCCATATGTTATTCTTCAAAAAAAATTCCAGTTTTTAAATTGACCCTGGCTTCTGGGATTATTATTTTTTTTTTTTTTTGACAGTGATGGTGGGATGGTAAGCTCCTCCCCCACTTTATTGTTTTTCCTACTTTCTATTTAAGGGAAATTATATTTCCACATTGCTAAATGATATTGAAAAGAGTTTCATTCAATTTAAGGGAACACACCACTTTTCTTTTCTTTCGATTCCAACTATCGCCCAAGTGTAATTCCCGTTTTAACAGGTTCATCATCTACAAATTGAGATGTTCAAAGTCTCTAAATCAAAAATATTGGGCTACATATGCTGTTACAACCACACCCTAAACTTAACTACATACCAAAAATAATTTCAGGCAAGTAACAAGCCAACAAACTTATTATTGAGCTAGCACAATATTCTAGTTTCTACAAATTTCTAACATTACATGTAAACAGAATAATAAAATAATAGACATAAACCAGTTGTAAATTGTAATGGAAAGAAAAGTAAACACCTTTTCATAAAAATCCTAAATATTGCAAAAAAAGTGCATTACATATATCTCAACATACAATTCCCTGTTGAAATTGCTATGAAGCAACTATATTGCTGCTTCTTAGGTAGCACAAGTCTTTTATAGCTGATTCTCTAAAATAAAAAAGGTAAAAACATCTCACAAGCAAATTGGCTCCAACCACCTCGCCAGTATAGATGCTACAGCATGTAACATGTCAAATCTTGAAACCTTCTTCTGCAGACAACGTACAACCTGTATACAAATATTAGGGTAAGCTGCCATAAAAATGAGGCCCGATCCTGGGAAACAGGAATACCTGAACCTGCAAAACTCGTAAACTATGTAAGATCACATACTTTTATTAATCACAGTAATGATAGAAATACAAATGTATATCCCAGTAAGAAATTGTTATTTACTCCCCTAAATTTTACCATTTTCAAGCACGTACCATCTTCCCTTACGAGAATGATGAGCTGGAAACATACTTTGCCAAAAGCTAAAAATCCCTGTTAAACAAATTTAAGGAAGTATGCATGCTTCCAGGCAAAAATAACCGAAAGGTAAATTTTAAGTGATCTAATAAAGGTAGCAAGGTACTTTCATCCCAAGCAAATTTTTACTTGAAGCTAACAACGCATGCCACTTTTACATATGTCAACATTATACTGTTCGAATTGTTTACTAAAAAAAATAAAAATAAATAAAATCTAAGACTCAAAAAACTTTAGGTATTAATTAAAAGCATGCTTTCTACGATCTTTAGAAAGAAGAAAGATGTCCTTGGGAGATAGTTTTTATAATGAAATTTGGAATGTTGTCAGCGTAAAAAATTATCTCAAGTGAATTAAGATTTAAAAACGACTTGCAAGAAGAATGAAATAGAATATGTATCCTATGCTAAATAGGTATGACGGCCTTCTCTGTTTTTCCTCTTTAATTGATATTTAATTTCCTTAGGGAATAGAAAAATATTAAAAAAGGGGTTTTGCTTTTCAATATCATAGGACAGTGACCTGTACTCCACCTGCACAGTGGAAAATGGGCAGTAAGCCAATTTTTCTGAATGGGCTGTTTTGTCAAAAAAGTTATTTTCTTTAAAAACGTCTCAATTGTTTTAAGTCAAAGAGATCATAGGACAAACCAGATAATGCCACTTGTGTCAGTAGTTGTAACCTCCATCATCTGGTAGGTGTTCCTGCTGCTGATGAGGATCATCATAGTATTGTTCTTCGTTCTGTGCATTGCCATCACTATTGCTGTCATTGTTATTGACATTATTAGCATTCTTGTTTCCAGATTCTGCCTGTTCTTTTTCTCTATTCCATTGCTCAATTTTTGCCCTTCTCTCAGCACTGCCTTCCCTGACTGGACTTCTGTTTCTTTTTCCTCCAGGACTCCTGCTCCGTCCTCCCCTTCTCCCAGGACTCCTACTTCTAGGCCTCCTGCCCCTATCATTCTGGCGGTGATCTGCATAATCACCTCTTCGGCCATACCCACGGCCACCACCATGTGGACGCTCATCATAATTGCGATGTCGTTGCGGGCTACGGCTTCTGCTTCTGCTTCGACTTCGCCTCCGTCTGTTCCTCCCAAATAGTTGTCTCCTCAGCTCTCTAAATTTGACAATATATGCATCAATCTCAGAACCATATGTAGTCAAATACATTAAAGATGAATGAAAGGAAAATACCAAGCAACTAACCTGCTAATCTTTTTCAGATGCATGAAATTGCAATAGCCACCTCGATTACATACATTTTCCTCATACTGCCTACAAGTAGCTTCACGAAAATCTGTCACAGGAGAGAAGTCCACAATAATGGGTCGCCCTGAAATTTAGCAAGGTCCGAACGTAAATATTAAATAATGATCCTTTCAAACTAAAATTTTACATTCTAGTATAATTTAATTTCATTAGGAATGATACATAAAATTGTTAGAGCAAGTAAAATGGATGTTTGCCATAATCCTCGAATTACAAGTTGTAGATTACTGCGAAGGCATTTAAAAAGAGGTAACTGTTCAAGGAATTGAACATCATCAATGATGAATACAACTACACTAAAATTCTAGTTAACTGACAACAAGTTTATGCAAACTGATGCAATTAACAGGATCCAACAAAATCATCTTCGAAGACCTCTTCTTCCGCTGCACTTCAAGAGATTCTAGAATTGATTTAATAACACTCTTAAAAATTTTCCAGCACAAAAAAAATTCTCACGAACAGTCACAGTCCTATTGAGTCCTCTACTCAGTTTTATATGTAGCACTAGCACCTGGTTCTTTTTTTCTAGAAATTCAATTCTAAAACATCTGTTGGCACAAACAAGCATACAAAAGACGAATGCGTTTTAGTTCAAAACAAATCTTGGTTCACAAACACACAAACCTATAAATTAAGTTGCTCCCTTATTCCGATAAGTAAATGCAAACACTTACAACTTGGTATAAACATAAAATCTACTGAAAACAAAGCTTGAACTAGTAAAACACACAGGAGTTTCAAAAACATCCAAAGGTTTGATTTTCTAATGAACATTTCTCTTTTAATGAGTAAAAAAATATTCAAATCATTTATATAAAACAAAATAGTGTTCTAGCTTCTAGGCAAGTAAAACCATATCAATTGATCTCCAGCATAATATGGAACAAAGGGTCCCGTCATATAGCCAATTAAACAAAATTTGCCAACATTTATACTTCATAATCAGCAAGTTGCCATATTAAACACAAATTGGACTAGGTTAGGGCCGATCTGAGTTCATACTCGGTCAAGTATAAAGACCAGATACTTTGTAGACAAAACACACTGGAGCAAAAAGATGTAATACAATAAGAGTTTGACTTTTAAAAAGTAAGTAGATCTATAAAACCAAAGATGAACCCACCAGTTTGCAAATGGCCATTAAAGAAATAAACTTTTGGCACAGACAATAAGAGAAGCTATCAAGGAATGAAAAATATATACTCCATTCCTAAATAAGTGACGTTTTATAAGAAAAAATTTGTTCCAATTTATTTGTCGTTTACAACTTTCTAGGAGAATAAATTATTTACTTTCCTATATCACCCCTACCTTCTCTCATTGTCCCAAGAAATTCTCACCCTTAGTATTAATAGTTTTCAACTTCCCATAAAGGGGTAGTTATGGGATTTCACACATACTTTTAATTATTAAATGATAGTATTAAATGACTTTCTTAATGACTTTCTTAATCCATGTGAAAAAACCTTCAACGACACTTATTTAGGAATGGAGGGAGTAGTATTCACAGAATCCATCAATATAAATTATATAATGCTAATTAGTTGGACAACAAACCAATTAAAATGCCTACATAGTCCAGAACTTGAACCATTGCTGGGCTTGCTAGTTGCTAGTGGAGAACTATTTCAGAGATGGCGAAATTTATACACATTTACATACACACGCTCACACACACATACAGGTGTATACTTGCAGCTTAAAAGGACTGACTGAATATGTATAATGTAATACTTAAATGTAATTATATCCATATTGCATGGTACAAAAATGAGTTTTAAAATCCACTAGCCTGCATAAAACCTTCCACTGAGATTCTGAACAGCACTTGCCGCATGTTCCTCCTCTCTAAACTGGACGTAAACGTTCCCCACCTGTTTGTTTGAAAAGAAAAAAATTAATTTAACATGCAACCGATATATCCAACAAAACATTCTTGGAGTAAAGATGATAGGGTAAGAATACCATATGGTCAGCCAAATTGTCACATATGTTCAGACTCTCAATTTCTCCATATTTGCTTAGCTCCTCAAATAGGTCTTCATAAAAATCCTGTATTTAGATTACAGCATTTGTATCTTCAAGAATAATAAAAAAATGCGATTCTTTCCGTAGAAACCTATCAAAAACAACACATAATCATGACATATAAACCTAAACACTAATATATATAATTTGACCTCGAAGTGGTCTTGGATTTTGCTAGGATCGAGGGGCTGGCCCTGAGGATCGACGCCGGGAGTGATCATATCAGGGCGCTGGTACATATTGGACAAAAGGAGAGTAGGGCTGATGCTGGGTTTGGTGTGGAGCCTGGAGCATCGATCTCCGTGCCGGCAAGCCCCAATCTTGAAGTAGAAGGGGCAGTTCACCCTGTCCTTCTCTGTACCAAATATCGACGCCAAATGTTCTGCCATGATTTCTTCCTCAGCAGCCCGATCTAGGGTTTCCAAACTTCACCCGACTTCTGCCGTTCGTGTGGGAAAAAGAAATTTAGCCTTACTTCGTTATATACTACTCGAGAGTATTAATGATTTAATATTATATACATAGATATAAATGCATAGCTATAGAGTAATAGAATTCATCAGCTGGTTTGCCCGAGAGGTTAAGGGGGAAGACTTAAGATCTTCTGCACATAAGTGCGCATGGGTTCGAACCCCATAGCCAGCAAATTTATTTACGTTATTTTTCAGTGATTGAGTATATTATAAAATATTATTTGTTTTATTAAAATCCTTAAAATTACAGTTTTTTAAATGTAAAATAATCATTTTTCATTTGTTATTGGGTGAAAATTACAACGGTATTAACATCAGATCATTTAAATATTTAGATTCAGTGTTTTAAAGTTATTTTAGAGAGACAAGTCTGAAATCTATAAATAATTCTCTTTTTAATTGTGTTTGTGAAAACAATTTTAAAAAGAAAGAAATTTAGGAGAAAGATTTAGCATTTTTTTAAGAGAAAAACAAAAAGAGGAGACGAAATTTTTAATAACAATAATTAAATAAATCTTTACACCATGAATATGTCATTAATTATGACAATGTTCATGGACACAACACTGAACGACATTCTTATCTAAGGGGATTTTGCGTCTAACCACACAAAAATTACCAAAGCAATCTCGGTCGGTCGGTCGGTCATGTCAATGGGTCAGTTAGTAGCTGGGTTGGAGTATAAACAGCTGAGAATTGTATGGAGGGATTATTGATTGAATGAATGAAATAAATACCCCGTTTCCATGCATTTAGCTTACATTCCTGACACATAACCACAACAACTCTTATAAAAATAAATTTGGAAGTTTAATTAAAATAACATTTCATCGTTTCGTAAATATTTTATTTTAGCTGTCAATTAATTTCAAAATGCAGGGAACTTGGACAGCTTGTAAAGATTGATAAGAAATTTCTACTCCTGCGAATCCATAACAAAAGGAATTCAGGTTTGCTCAATCAAATTTGTAAACCAAGTCATAAAATTATTCATTCCATTACCAAAATAGAAAAAAACTAATTAGCAAAAAGTACTCTGCCTACAAAAAGATTCACACCAACACTACTGACAAAAACTTGGGCTGCAATTATTTTTAAGGGTCTTTGAACTCTCCATCAAATTTGACCCAATTGTACATTTAACATTATTCTCTGCAAGTGAAAACCAATTCCACATCTTAGATTCCTCGGCATCAAAATCTAGTAGGGCTCGACGGGCATTCGGAAGTTGGCTCCTGCGTAAACAGCTTCTGAACCTAGCTCCTCTTCAATTCGCAAAATCTACATGCAAATAACAAAATGCTTAAGAAATTCATACCCTTGGCACACGTCCACATTCCATATGGCACAATAATTATGGTGAAATATCATCATTTAGTAAAACATCAAACCTGATTGTACTTTGCCAGACGCTCTGACCTACATGGGGCTCCAGTTTTAATTTGGCCCTGGTATTAGTGTCAAAAATAAAATTAATCAAACGGTATTATGATATTCTTCGGATTAGATAATCAACAATTCTTTGTAATTACCGTTGACAAGCCCACAGAAAGATCAGCAATGAAAGTGTCCTCTGTCTCACCACTGCAACCAACCCAAAAACACACAATATTATCAGACTGGCATAACATGACTTTTAAAACAACAAATGGATCAAGTAATTTCTTATGTTTAAGGTTGATCATCGAACCTGCGGTGACTGGCCATTACACCCCAACCAGCCCGCTTGGACATTTTTACGGCTTCTATACTCTCGGTAACTGATCCAATCTGGTTAACCTGTTAGCAAGTAAAGAAGGCTCAAGTTGCATTTTTTTTTTACGTTTGTACATCATGCTGTTCTGAAACAGGGTACAATTATACCTTAAGAAGAAGAGCATTGCAAGTTTTTTCTTTGATTGCCTTCTCAACTCTCTGTGCACAAAAATATAAAATATGCATTAATCGATAAGTACTTGTGAAAAGGTATACACTTTTTCTTTTACTGTGTTAGGAAGAACACACATCTCAAATCAAAACCATAGTAATAGAAGAACCTGCAAAAAACAACTACGAAATAAGTCTAACCTTGGGATTGGTGACCAACAGATCATCTCCCACAATCTGCACTTTCTCACCAATTTCAGCTGTCAACTTAGCATAGTGCTCCCAATCATCCTGGTCAAATGGATCCTCAATTGACACAATAGGGTACTCGGTCACAAATGACTTGTACAGATCTTTGAGCTGCTCTCCTGAGATCTTTTGTGAGCCATCATTGTTCTGCACATCAAAGTAACAAGGAACGAATAAACGAATTAAAATTGTCGTGCATGCACTGCACTATAAAATTGAAGCTTAGCTACAAGTATCTTGCTTTGGCAGTAAATACATTGCTTATCAGACGTGAAGTTCATCAACTTTCATACTATACACGAGCTTTATTAACTAACAAGATGCATGCTTGAGACTCCAAGTAAATTGCTGGGCAACCAACTTTCTAAATCTAAATTATCAGTTCAGGCTTAAAATTGAAAGGAGTGTGGTCCACATATTTTACAGTTCTGACTACATGGTCTACACCTAAAGTTCCTACAATGCAGTTGCATAAAGCAAGAACCACAATACAAAATTGAAAAAAAACCCACCTCCTCCTTAAAGTTCAGATCATAGGTCTTGTCCGTTCCATAGAATTCAGATGCAGCAACATCCATTCCAATGACAACCTAAAGAGAAAAGATATATCAGGATGTCGGTCTTTATGTTAAATTGTGAAAGAAAAAAAACAAAACAGAAAGACTTGATCAATATTTGACATTAAAACACTCACTTTGCCAGTGTAACCAGCTTTGGCTATGGCTGTCTTAAGTAACTCAAGGCCCTCCTTGTTCTCCTGAAATTTTAGAAAGCAGTGTCCACTGAATAGACTATAGAAAACAAAAAAAGTGCTCAAACTCTATAATGCAACTATGGCTGACCTGAATATTAGGAGCGAAGCCACCTTCATCACCAACATTTGTTGCATCCTGACCATATTTCTTCTTAATCACAGACTGCAATATGCAACATTATTAGTAAAAAAGTGGAAAGCACAAGAGATAGTGCTAGACTGTGCAATACGCCATAAACACCACATGTAATAATAGGTTTCTATTTTTTTTACAACTCTATCATCAATAGGATAGAAGTGCAGTCAAACGATCAATTTTCCAAAAACTTCCTTGATGACAAGTCAAACCCAGACCACATCTACAGAGACACATGTAAACTAACCTAGAAAACTAAGAATAGTGACTGCAAAAACTATTGAGCATGTAACCTAGTGGAAATATACATATATATGTACACACACACACATCATTACATCAATATATGTATGTATGCGTAGAGAGAGGGGGGAGGAGGTGATAGAATATAAATATAAATGGAATACTGCAAATTGCCTTCAATATATATATATATATAGAGAGAGAGAGAGAGCACTCTTTTATTAAATTACGTCGTTTGCGATCCTCTTTCAAAAAAGAAATGGGACCGCGGGTGGCATTTTTGTAAATAAAAAGAAAGCAAGTGGAACCACTCCATTTTAATATTATTTTGTTCTTTAAAAGAGGATCCAAAACGACGTAGTTTTAATAAAAGAGTGCTATTTAATTTAAGAGTGTTATATGGACGGTGTAGAGGGAGGAGAGGGTCGCTAGGGAGGGAGGGAGGGGGTAGAGAGAGGAGGGATAGAATATAAATATAAATGAAATACTGCTTGCCTTCAAATTGTGATATACTTCAACTCCCATTTTCATTGCCTCTTTGAAAGTGGAAGCCCCTACAGGAAGAATCATAAACTCCTGCAAGTAAAAGCTAATGAGAACCTCAAACTTAATGACCATCATTAGCATCTAAAAGGAAGGGAATATAGTTATACATGCCTGCATAGCAAGTTTGTTCCCTGCGTGTGAACCACCATTGATGACATTGAAAGCAGGGACTGGCAAAACCAACTTTTTGTTACCAGCCAAGTTGGCAATATGCTGCATTTAGAGTAAAGTTGAATCAGATCTAGTGTTGTACAAGCAGCCTAAAAAAGGATTAGGTATATCTCTCAAATACTGTCCAAAGATGAGAAGCCCGTACTAGTTCACCTAAAATAATTACTCGGTTTTGATTCATAAAAAAAAGACATCTGGCAAATCATTCTCCCACGACATTTCATAAGATGGCATACGTACAACACATTATCTTTAAAAAAAATTACAAATTTGTCCAAGGGATCAAACAGTGGAAACAGTGTTGTGCTGTTGCATTGATCAAATGTAAAATCCAGTTTAGTATTCTTTACTGTACGAAAAAAGAGCTTAATACACATTGCAAACAGCCATAACATACCTTGTAAAGAGGAATATTCAGGACACTAGCCCCAGCTTTGCAAACAGCAAGAGACACCGCCAGTATGGCATTCGCTCCTAGCTGAACAAAAATTATAGGCACACTAATGAGTATAACTTACAGTTAAAATAAGGAATTAGTCAGAAGCAAGATGATAAAATACCTTCTGCTTGCACCATCCCCACTCATTAACTGTTCCATCAAGTTCCTGAACCATGAAGTTATCGATACCGGTCTGGTCAGTTGGGTCCTGTAATTCCAAAAATACAATGGATACATGTTGGTAAGTTGAAAATGACAACTGACTAGAATCTCAATGACATTCGTAAGTTGATGCGTCAAACCTTGCCAATCAATGCAGGGCCAATAATTGTGTTAACATTCCCAACAGCCTAGACAAACAGAGGAAGAGTTAAATTGTATTAGCATAGGGAATATGGATGGTGGATTAATAGTTTTCTTTAATAAATAAAAAACAAAGAATTGTGGATTTAAAGTATGAATATCCAAATAATGGCTAACCTTAGAAACACCTTTTCCAAGGTAGTCTGATCCTCCATCCCTTAGTTCCAGAGCTTCATAAATTCCTGAAAGAAGAGATAGAGAGAGACAATAAACCCGTTACTGAAATGTACAAAGTGACAAGCCATGCTTAAACATCAAAAGAACAGAGAAAGACACTGGCAAAGAGGGTAAGAATAGCAAATGTAAACTTTTAGGTTGATGAATTTAAAAGGAAATAACATCCTGCATTAATGAGGGGGCAACTAGGAAATAGCAAATGTACAACCTTTTATTATATTTAATTAATTTGTGATTTTGGCAATTGATTTTGTTAAAAACACTAAAATCAAATGTTTATTATTAAAAACTAGTAACAATCATAACTAGAGCTTTGGATTAAAATATTACATAGAGCCACTTTGAAGTTCCATCCCTATGAGATGAGACATGGAAGGGGTAACTAGGAAGAAGTTCCTTGGCCTTTGTTTACAGAGGATAATGTTATGATCTTACGAGAGCCCATCCCCAAAAGTTAGCTGTTAGGGAGGGGGAGCCAACTAGCCAAGACCATGTCAACTAACACCAAGTTGCCATAACCCCAAATAAGCTAGTAATGGAATCATAACAGATGATAATAGTAAACGACAGATCTTACCAGTGGATGCACCACTTGGAACAGCAGCTCTGGACCAGGTTCCATTAGATAAACCCACGTCCACCTACAAATCATTAACACTAATTATCTATGAAGACTTAAAAATTGAAAACATAGCATCATTGATTATGGATCGCATGTTTTGCAAAGATAATACTTATTTACTTATACACATGATTAAAGCATCTAACGGATTTCACTCAGAGAGATACATCCTCAGACACTTAAACCCTCACTCTAACTATTATCATCAGATAAATCACTGCAGTTTGACTACTGAAAACGATAAAATACAAAAATGAAAAGAGGACATCTGAGTTATTTTGAGATTGAAACAAACCTCGACCGTTGGATTGCCTCTGCTATCGAAGATTTGTCGTGCCTTGACGGACTGGATCGTGGCCACCATGTTTGAGTTCGGATCTGGTTCTACAGAGAGAGAATACAATCGTATGGAGAAAAAGAGAGAGAGCGGCGAATGAAGGTAGGAGACGTATTTGTAGAGGTGGTTAGATTAATTACAGCCGTTGATTTGTTTAATCAAGAGGTTTTTCGTATGAAAAAAAAGTGAATGCTTAAATTAGTAAAAACTAATAAAAAAAAGAGGTGCCTCGTGCATGTCAATCACGTGGAAGACGGTCAGGCCACGCCACGACGATGACGACGTGTCAAACTTATATTATTTGTTAATAAATCCTTCGAAAAATGGTTTTACGCTATGTTTGCTATGTTTTTTGACGTTAAAATAAAAAGGTGAGTGTTGAAATGAAAATGAAGTAAAAAAATAAAACAACAACAAATTATAAATTTTCTTTTATATTTTTTGTGAGTTTTTTTTATTAAAAAAAATAAAATACTTTTTAGTTTATTTTGGTATTTAACCTTTTGTTGTATTTACAAATTAAGAGTACTATAAAAACTGCAAAAGATTTACTTTCTTTATTATATTTGTAATTCAAATGTTTTTTTAATAAAAAAAAATTGAGTTTAAAGTGGTCAAATTTGTTGTCTTTTCCGTCCTAAAAAAACTTGCAAATAATAGAAATGAATATAAAAACTATTTTTTCACTAGATAACATTTTCTTCGACTTAATATGACATAACAAATGGCGCCTTAACATAAAAAGAATCATTCCATTCTAATCCAATCAACAATAAATAATAAAAACTATTGAACATCCAAGTGTATTAATTAAATAATAATTAATTTTTTTCCTAGTACACTATTTTGTCAAAATTTTCGTTTCAGGATAGTCCTACTTTGATGTCAACCACGAAAGACACAAGAAATGTTGAATACTACTAGTGTATTAAACAAATAATAATCAAAGTGTTTCCTCAAAATAATAATCTTAATATACTATTTATGCTACTTAAACTTTAAATATAAATAAAATACAATAAATTTAAAAATAAGCTTAAAGTATAAATGGACTCAAAAATAATTAGACTAAACTAATTAATAAATAAAAGTACAATTAAATATTGAATTTGTCCATAAATAGCAAAACTTAAATTATACTACTAAGAGCAAATCCAATGGGAGTGCTATAATTGGTTTTATAGTCAAATTATAGCACCAAATGGCAAAAATACAAATTCAACCCAGTTCTATAATTAGTTCTAAAATAACAAAATGCTATACTTGGTTCTAAATATAGAACCAAGGATGACTATATTCATCCTTTGACATCTCAAACTCCAACTTAAATTAACAGAAAATCAAGAATCGGACACTGAACGGAAAGTGGCCTGATAGACACGTAATTCATACATTTAATTATCCCTAATTTTGTCCTTTTAATTATATTAGTTTATTAAATTAATATGTTTTATTTTATTTTGCAGGATT
Source organism: Panax ginseng (assembly GCA_020205605.1). NCBI lineage: Eukaryota > Viridiplantae > Streptophyta > Magnoliopsida > Apiales > Araliaceae > Panax > Panax ginseng. The sequence goes on along the minus strand of CM035137.1, from coordinate 22,675,940 downwards.
TAATATTTGTTGCAATAAAGTCAAAATCTTGGTGATCAAGCGATATTTAATGCTCTTATTCATGTAAAGAATATCCAAGAAGAATCCGACAAGGAGAAGGAAAGAGGTTGAACAATCTTAATGTGCAAGTCAAATCCAACAAGAGAAAGAAAAGTCAATCTAGAAGATCTCTTTATCTAGAAGATCTTTGTGAGAAGTTGATTGCTACTAGGAAATTGAATCCTACATGAAAATGGAACAAAAGTGTCCAAGTTCAATGAATCTAAATTAGGGTTCAAAGTTATTTTTCCTATTTTAGAGAGAAAGAAGAGGTATTGTATTACTTTAGGTTAGAAGTAGGAATAAATTAAATTACGTTTCATTATGCGCTTGTTGGAGGATCGTGAATAAATGGAGTTTTCTTATTTATTTTCAATCTTCTACTTCTTCTTTATTTTAGTTAATTTATTTATTTTCATGTCTAGTTAATTTCTTTAATCTAGGATGAAGATGAAATTAAATAATTATTCGTGATAATATTTGTCATCTCTTTTATTATTTATGCTTTTATGCTTAATTGATTTCGCCTTCATGTTTCGTTATTGAAATACCTTCGTTTTATAGTTCTTATGTGATTTTAAATTAATTAAGAGGTTTTGATAGATTATTGTTAAGATATGAGTTTTTCATAATCCATGCTTGCTCAAAGAAGTTTTGATGGGTTATAGTTAATCCTTAAATTTCATAGTCTATGCTTGCCCACATTAATTGTAAATTACGAAATTAAAAGGAAGGGAGATCAAAATCATAATTTGAGTTATAAAAATAGATGAGATTGAATTATATGTTATGTTTATTATTTAATTGATTCAGATTCCTAAATTGTTTTCTCATTAATTGTTTTCACATTCTAGTTAATAAATCTTCTCTACCATTTTTATTTCTAATTTGCCTAAAATATTAATTAAGGATATATTAAAGAATTGATCTAGTCTCTGTGGTTCGACCTGCACTTGCCAAATCTACAATAGACACTGTGCACTTGCAGTACATAATTTTAACACATCAAGTTTTTGGCGCAGTTGCCGGGGACTAGAATTATTTTTTTTCCTTAATTTTTATTTATTCGAATTAGTTTTTCTTTCCCTTCTTATATTTTTTTTCTAGGATTATTGAAGCGGATCGAAGGGGCGAAAAGATAAAGATTTTGTTGCTGCGCTTTCTTTGGTACTTTGTATCTCCATATTTTTTTAAAAAAAATAGTAGTTTAGTTTTTATATATATTTTTTTTATTTGTCGCATTCATGCATTCACTCACGTAGAGCACATCTTGTTAGGTTTTATTTTTTATTTTTTATTTTTTTATCAAATATAAACTGTGGTGATTGCTAGAGGATTGAGGTACGTCAAAATTTCTCCTTCTTTCGTAATTCGCATAGTTCTTTTAGGACATTTTATTTGTTTATAACTTTTTTTATTATGCATTTTCATCTTTAATCTAACATTAAGGGCACAACCTGTAACAAGATAAGGTGGAGATTTTATCACCCTTCCTTGGCCCACAAACAATCCAATTTGCATTTTTCATAATCATGACCTAATAAAATCAAGTAGACGTTGGCCCCTAGGACTCTCGAGCTCAATTAGGACAAGAAACTTCAAGAGGAGACTGAATTTTAAATTAATCAAACTACTGGTGTCTACTTGTGTGGTTATTTAATTAGTCATCGTATTTACGGAGAGACTCCCACCTTTCTTACACTTACCTGGCTAGTGGTGTGATTAATTTCAAATTTGGTGGACTTTGCGGTATAACTTGGAACAGCTAGGAGCTGCCTAGATTTTATTTAGGTTAACCGTAGAATTAAGATTTTTATTATTATTATTTTTTTGTGTGTTTGACTTTCGTGGTTAGTTGTTTATTTGTTTTGGGATTTGTGGAAAAATGGATTCCTATTATAGTTGGAATAATAATTTTACTTGGAATCAAGAACCCTATGAAAATTTTAATGCACACCAAGTAAATCAATTTTGTTCAACTTATGAAAATCCTTATCTAAATCCATATCCATATCCATATTCGGATCCAGAACCTCAATATCCACAAGAATTATCAAATGAAGTAGACGAAAGACTTAGTGCCCTGGAGAAAACAATGGAAGTTTTAATGGAAAATCAATTTAGCATGAATCAAGTTATATCTCATTTAGAAATTCAAATGAGTCGATTAGCCATCATAATAAATGAACAAGAGGTGGGTGAATTTTCTAGTAACTCTGAGGTTAATTTTGAAAATCTTGATGGTTGTGAAAATGATGAGGAAAGTGAAAATTTTATATTCAATTCTGCACAATTTGAGTCAAACGTATTTGAGGAGTCTTCAAATTATGAGTCTATGCCTAAAATTGATCATGTTGCATTTGATGAGTCTGTTGAAAAAGTCTATAAGCCTAAAACTCCATACCCTGAAAGATTTATTCCTAAAAAACCACCTAGTAATTTTTTGGACCAATCCATTAAAGTATACATGATCCAAGAGTTGTCAATGACCCAAGAAATAATTGAAAATAGACTCTTGATTGAAAAAGATCTAATTGATTTTTTTTAAATCACCTTGACCAAAATTGGAATGAATCAATATTTAGATAAGGTCAATGAAATTGTTGAGATCCACTACAAATAATTCAACTAAACTAGAACATGTATTTGAACCAATTCTTCCATCATTTGAACATGTTAGTGAAAGTTTTCTTGAGGTAAATCTTAAGCATAACTATGATGAAAATTCTAACTATTTTCAATTTCTGAACCTCCACAAACTAATGAAAAGTTCACACTCACTTATCCATGGGTAACATTCATTTTTAGTCACATAATTTTTAGGATTTATAAAATTAAGTAGATATGTACATTTGTTTTCTTTCTCACCACATCTAATGCATGAACAATGCCCATGGGGGGAGTTTTGTTCCACAAATTATTATACAAGGTATAATTATTTTTTTTTACGAAAAAATAAAAAAAACACACAAAAAAAATTTTAATTTTAATTTTTTTTTTGACTTTTTAGGAATTGAGTTAATTCTAATAAGTGTTTGTGGAGCAAAACGCATGAGTGAGATTGAAAGATTTAGAACTCTTAAATTTTTGATAAGATACGAAATCTTAGTTCAAAACACCATTTGAATTTAAAATTGATTTCACAAGCATTTTTGTACTTCACGTTTGCACTAATTCTTAGTTGTGGGGTATAAACCATGATTCGAGTAATTTCAAAAAAAAAGAAGAAAAAAGAAAAAAAAATGAAGTTGAGAAAAGTTGGGAAAAAAAAGAAGAAGAAATAAATAACTGCTTTAATGTCCATTAAACGAAATAACTAGGTATCCAAGCCTCGGGAAGCATCGATATTCACGTTGAAAAGTATGATGGATAAAAGCAGCTTGACTAGTCTAATTTTGTGGCCTTTGTTACTCGAGTTAGTAAATCCTTAGGGGTGTCTCTACACCTAGTGCCCTAAAGCCATTTGATTTGGGAGTCATTGGTCCAACGCTTGCTCTACATGGGTAAATTTGAAAAGCCTAAGAAAATGAGACATTGCACTAGTCAAGAATCAAAATTGAAAAAAATGGAGAAAAGAAAGAAAAAAAAAAGAAATACAAAGAAAAAAGAGTTTGCTTGATTTTCATGGTAAAAATCCCTACTAAGAGTTATATCACATACACATGCATGCATCACATGAAATTGATTTAATGAAGGATGGTGTCTAAAATGAAGATCGAGTATTTTTGATAAAGTGAAAGTGTGATTTTGAATTTAATCTTGCTTATGTATAATGCCCATAAATATTTGGAAGCTTTCTTTCAATTTCATAATTTGTTGAATCCAAAAATATTTTTAAATTTTGTGGGTATATTCACTGTAAAACCTCACGAGACACAACTCGTCCACTTGGGGTAACCTTGGGTTTAAAGGCTTATTGCACATGCTAAGTGCAATCGTGTTTCCTACGAAAACGGGGTAGTGTAATTTTTATTTTTTATTTATTTTACTCGAGGACGAGCAAAAGCTAGGTATGGGGGTATTTGATAGACACGTAATTCATACATTTAATTATCCCTAATTTTGTCCTTTTAATTATATTAGTTTATTAAATTAATATATTTTATTTTATTTTGTAGGATTTAATATTTATTGCAATAAAGTCAAAAACTTGGTGATCAAGCGATATTTAATGCTCTTATTCATGTAAGGAATATCCAAGAAGAATCAGACAAGGAGAAGGAAAGAGGTTGAACAATCTTAGTGTGCAAGTCAAATCCAACAAGAGAAAGGAAAGTTAATCTAGAAAATCTCTTTATCTAGAAGATCTTTGTGAGAAACTGATTGCTACTAGGAAATTGAATCCTACATGAAAATAGAACAAAAGTGTCCAAGTTCAATGAGGGTTCAAAGTTATTTTCCCTATAAATAGGTCTCTTGTTTTAGAGAGAAGGAAGAGGTATTGTATTACTTTAGGTTAGGAGTAGGAATAAATTAAATTACGTTTCATTATACGCTTGTTGGAGGATCGTGAATAGAGGGAGTTTTCTTACTTATTTTCAATCTTCTATTTCTTCTTTATTTTAGTTAATTTATTTATTTTCATGTCTAGTTAATTTCTTTAATCTAGGATGAAGATGAAATTAAATAATTATTAAATGATAATATTTGTCATCTCTTTTATTATTTATGCTTTTATGCTTAATTGATTTCGCCTTCATGTTTCGTTATTGAAATACCTTCGTTTTATAGTTCTTATGTGATTTTAAATTAATGAAGAGGTTTTGATAGATTATTGTTAAGATATAAGTTTTTCATAATCCATGCTTGCTCAAAGAAGTTTTGATGGGTTATAGTTAATCCTTAAATTTTCATAGTCTATGCTTGCCCACATTAATTGTAAATTACGAAATTAAAGGGAAGGGAGATCAAAATTATAATTTGAGTTATAAAAATAGAAGAGATTGAATTATATGTTATGTTTATTATTTAATGGATTCAGATTCCTAAATTGTTTTCTCATTAATTGTTTTCACATTCTAGTTAATAAATCTTCTCCACCATTTTTATTTCTAATTTGCCTAAAATATTAATTAAGGATATATTAAAGAATTGATCTAGTCTCGTGGTTTGACTGTTGCACTTCACCAAATCTACAATAGGCGGTGTGCGCTTGCATACAATCATCCATCGAATAATAAATAAGCCGAACCAGTCGGCCGGGATATTCCAACGAATAACAAGGAATGGAATAACAATGAAATCACCATGCATGTGGTACTTGGCATGTAGGCGAGTTATTCCAACGAATAATAAATAACGGAACCGAGTCGTGAAATTCACAAGCGGGATGTTCCAATGAGAAATAAATGAATAATAAAGACTTTTAACCGAGTCTAACGTAAAAGCACAAACAGGATATTTCAATGAGAATAATAAAGAGCGAGAACCAAGTCCGTGTAACGCGCTTGTATACATGATATTCAAATGAATATTAAAGAATGGAATAACAGAAGAATTTCACCAAGTATAGGGTAACCCACGTATACAGGTTATTCCAACAGAATAATAAAGATGGAATAACATAAGTTCTCTTCATGAATACAAAAGAAATAACATCCCTTAGGAGTACAACAAATAATATCCCTTACCGTGATAAAGAAGAACTGGATATAGAAGTAGTGAAGTAGCAGAATACTTTTCTTCTTTCTCTCTATAGTTTCTCTCTCTAGAGTTTCAATGAATTCGTAAGAAATAATGAAGGAATGAGCTTCTATTTATAGAAGAATGAAATGCATAGTAACCAATCCATGAACGGTCCAGATTGATTTACTTTAATCGGACGGTCCATATTTAAAGCAAAATCTTTTAAATAAAATATAATATATTCTATTTATTATCTAATAAAACGAATAACTTTATAAAAGATTTTACTATGCAAATACTATGCAGGCACTATGCAAACACTATGCATAATAAAATATAATATATTCTATTTATAGAATAACTTTTTAAAAGTATTATGTTTTATATATAAAGATTTTACTATGCAAAACACTATGCATAATAGAATATAATATATTCTATTTATAGAATAACTTTTAAAAGTATTCTGTTTTATTACGTTAATAATACAAATAAAACAAAACTTCATCATCATTATTATTATTCACACTATTAATCGACTGAATCGTTCCTGGAAAGAGGGCTTTCCAATAAGGATTTCTCCTATTGGTAGCATGATTAGGTGACCAAACCTCTCCTTGGCGAAACTTTTAGACATCGTTAATAATGCAAATAATAATATTAATAACTCTGTCATCTCAATTATTGATTTAATAATATAAAAAATATCGACAATAATTGAATAAAACTGAATGACTTCTCACGTAAACATTAATAATCAATACCGTGTGCTACTATGCAACCATGGGTATTACTGTACTTTTACTACCGAGTATTTCAACAGTATCAACGGTAAAACTTCCGCCGTTATTTTCATAAAAAATATTTTTGTCGTTTTCTCAATCCGATGATAATTACATTGTGAGGTCCACCAATAATTGTGTAAATCGTCTTTAATATTCCCCGACCAATTAAATATTATATAACAACTTGCGTTTTTTGCAAAATTTATAAATATTACCCACAACTATAACATTATATCAAATTTATTTCATAATATTCAAAATGGTATTTATAGAAAATTCATTTTTATTCATAAAAGTTGAGTCTTACAATCTCCCTTCTTATGAAATTTCGCCCTCGAAATTAGAATACGATACACAGGTATGTCGAAGAGGTAAGGATACCTTGATTTCATTTGATTCTAACTCCTGGTCATTTTCTCAACATCATGGTTCCTCCATAACACTTTGACTTGAGGTATAACCTTGGAGCGTAGAATATGTTCCTTCTTATCCAAGATTTGAACAGAAACATCTTCATACGTTAAATCTTCCGCTATTTCGTCCGGTTCTAACTCAATAATATGGTTCGGGTCTTTCACATATTTACGTAACATGGATATATGAAAAACGTTATGAACACGAGACATACTTGGCGATAAAAGCGAGTCATAGGCTCTGATCCTACTCGATCGAGGATTAAAAATGGGCCAATGAATCGAGGATTGAGCTTTCCTCTCTTTCCAAATCTTGTAACACCTTTCTATGGAGCAACACGTAACAACACATGATCTCCAATATCGAATTCTACGTCCTTTCGATGAAGATCAGCATAACTCTTTTGTCGGTCTTGTGAGGTTTTTATACGTTGTCGGATCGTTTGAATCTTTTCCGTAGTTATACGTACCAACTCTGGTCCCAACAACGTTGTTTCACCCACCTCATCCTAGCATACTGGAGAACGACACTTTCTTCCATACAACGCCTCAAATGGAGCCATGCCAATACTTGCTTGATAACTGTTGTTGTAGGAAAAGTCCACCAATGGTAAGAACTTGTCCCAACTTCCCTTGAAGTCAAGGACACAAAGTCTTAATAAATCTTCAAGAGTTTGAATAGTCCTTTCTGATTGTTCGTCCGTCTGAGGATGATATGTCGAACTAAATCGTAAATCCGTGCCCATAGCTTTTTGCAAACTAACCCAAAATCGTGAAGTGAATCTTGGGTCTCGATCAGAAACTATGGATACTGGTATACCATGCAGTCTTACAATCTCGTTTATGTACATACGAGCAAGACGTTCAAGTGTATAAGTTTCTCGTATAGGTAAGAAATGAGCAGACTTGGTCAATCTATCAACAATGACCCAAATTGCATCTATGCCTTGAGAAACCTTGGGAAGACCAGTAACAAAATCCATAGTAATGTGCTTCCACTTCTATTCTGGAATTTCAAGTGGTTGTAATGGACCTTTTGGTACTTGATGCTCCGCCTTGACTCGTTGACAAGTTAGACACCTTGAGATAAACAGCGTTATCTCTCTCTTTATATTGCTCCACCAAAATGTATGTCGAAGATCACGATACATTTTGGTACTCTAGAGATGGATTAGAAGCGGTGTGTTGTGTGCCTCCATCATGATTTTATACTTTAAATCGAGGTCGTTAGGAACACAAAGTGCGGAGTTGACTCAAGTATTCCTTCTTCATCGATTCTTCCTTCCTTGATATAGTACCTTCTTGTACTTTCTTCCTCATATGCATCGAACAGTGTCTGCGTAGCTTGGCGACTTTAACTTTATCGATTAAAGTTGGTTCTACTCGTATATTACGCCATCATCCCGTGGGTCCCTGAGTCTTTATCTCTATCTCCATCCTTTGCAAGTCATACAAAATGGGCCTTTGCGTTGACAATATCGCACTTTCGTGCGCGTATGATCTTTTACTCAATGCGTCGGCTACCACATTTGCTTTTCCAGGATGGTATTGGATGGTATGATCATAATCTTTCAACAGTTTAAGCCAACGTCGCTGCTGCATGTTGAGTTCCTTTTGAGTGAAGAAATATTGAGGCTTTAATGATCCGTAAAGATCTCCACTTTCTCCCCATACAAGTAATGCCTCCAAATTTTAAGTGCGAAGACAACAGATGCCAACTCTAGATCATGAGTAGAATAATTCCTCTCATATTCTTTGAGTTGTCGAGAGGCATAGGCTATGACTTTCCCATGTTGCATGAGAACACATCCTAACCCCTTGCCTGAAGCATCACTGTAGATGACAAATCCCTCCGAGCCAGATGGTATTGTCAGAAAAGGTGCTGAAATGAGCCTTCTCTTGAGTTCTAAAAAACTCTTCTCACATTCCTCGTTCCAACCGAATTTTGTATCTTTCCGAGTCAGCTGAGTTAATGGAGTAGAGATTCGAGAAAACCCTTCTACGAATCTCCGATAATAACCAAATGGCGAAAAGCTACGTCTTTTGATCATTTGCTTTAAGTTGCTCTCGACTTTGAATAGCTTCAATCTTTCTTAGGTCAGCAGATATTCCATGGCTTGATACCACGTGCCCAAAAGAATGCTACTTCCTCAAGCCAAAACTCACATTTCTTCAACTTGGCATAAAGCTTATATTCACGAAACTTTTGGAGTATCAGCCTCAAGTGTTGCTCATAATCTTTACGGCTTTTGGAATAAATAAGGATGTCATCAATAAAGACGACCACAAAGTGATCCAAATATTCCTTGAATACTTGGTTCATCATATCCATGAAGGCAGGAGGAGCATTAATCAATCCAAAAGACATGACTAGGAATTCATAATACCCGTCATGGGAGTTAAAAAGCCATCTTTGGAATGTCATCGGTTACAATCTTCAATTGGTGATATCCTAACGAAGATCAATCTTTGAAAAGAATTTGGCGCCTTGCTAATTGGTGGTCGAACAGTCATCAATACGTGGCAATGGGTACTTATTTTTGATGGTGATATGATTCAACTCCAGATAATCAATACAAAGTTGCATACTCCCATCTTTCTTCTTCACGAATAGAACAAAGAGCACCCCGAGGAGAAGTCTTAGGGGCAGAATAAAAGTCAATGTCTAACAATTCCTGCAGTTGGGTCTTTAACTCCAGAAGTTCAATAGGAGCCATTCGATATGGGGCTTTGGAAATGGGTTTTGTACCGGTTTCAAAGTCGATACAAAATTCAATTTCACGTTCTGGGGGTAGGCCAGGAAGTTCTTCAGGGAATACGTCAGGAAATTCATTAACAATAGAAACATCATTCAAAACTGATGTATTTTTGTTTAGATCGTGACATGAGCTAAGAAAGGTTGACATCCGTTTTTTAATAAACGAATAGCTTTATGGCTTGAGATGACAGTGATTGATTTTAATGGTTTGGTTGCTTGAATTCGCATAATAGGTTGATTAGGAATATGAAAGCTAACAACTTTACGAAAACAATCAATTTTTGCATGATGAATAGTTAACCAATCAATCCCTAGAATTACGTCAAATGCAAGTATTTTCAATGAAATAAGATCGACGGGTGTAATGTGAAGTGCCGATTTGAACTAAACAAGACTTATAGGCGATGGATGTAATGAAGGTTTCTCCCAATGGAGTTTCAACAGATAAGTCAAAGTCCAATTTCTCCGGAGTCAAATTTAAACGTTGACCGCAAGTAGGAGAAATAAAAGAATGGGTAGAACCGGTATCAAATAAGGTATATACTTCACTAGAGTTTATGATAAGCTTACCCGTGATGACCTCGTTCAGGTTCTTTGCTTTCTGGGAGGTCACGACAAACGCTCTCCCTTGAACTACCAGTTTTGTCTTTTCTGGGGTGTCCTTTGATGCCTCCATCCTAGCTGAACTTGTCTTCGGTGAACGACAAATCGGGCCAGGTGTCATTCTCTTCCACAATTGTAACATGCTTTGGAGGGCATCGCACAGTTTGAACTGACGTGTCCCTCCCCTCCACATTTGAAGCATATGATAGGTGGTCGTTCTCCTTCCTTAACCACAGGTACTGGTGCTGACATCTTTCCATCATTGTTGAATCTCCTCTTCTTGAAATGTCCATTCTTATTTTGTTGGCCATGATTACCACCGAAGTGGTTACGATTTCTGGCATGTTGATTCCCTCTACGTTTATTGTCACCGCTTGATGATGTTGTATCATCGGTATTATCATTACGTCATTTGCTTCTCCTTTGGTTGGGTTGACTCGTTATCGCGCTCCAATAACTGAGCCCTATTTACAACATCTGAATACAAACACAATTTATGAGAGATAAGATATTGACGTATCTCTGGTTTCAAACCTCTTAGAAACATTTGTGTCATTCTCTCCTCATTATCAACTAAATGGGAAGCAAACCGAGACAGCTCGACAAACTTGGCTTCGTACTGTGACACGGTTATGTTGTTTTGCTCCAGCTTAATGAACTCTACCTCTTTCATGTGACGAATACTTTCAGGAAAGTACTTGTCGTTGAACAGTTCTTGCAACTTCTCCCAAGACATCTTCAGTGCGGTAGGTTGAGTACGTTTTTACAGATTCCCACCAGTAATCTGCCTCTGCACGTAACATGAAGGTAGCAAAGGGAATCTTTTGCTCCTCGGTGCAACCCAAGACATCAAATATCTTGCTGATCTGCTTTATCCACGTCTCCGTCTTAAGTGGTTTTGGCTCTCCAAAAAACTCCAGTGGTCCCAGCTCCTTGAACTGTTTGGGTTGTGATCGTCCGAGAGTTGCGGTGTTTACTGCATTTTTTGGCGGGAGCCGCTCTACTTTGATGTTGCATGAATTTCATGAAGCCTCAAAACATTCCATCGTTCATCATTTGGTCGGTGTTGTTGTTTGCATGAGATTATTGCGCTTTCGATGCACATTGTCACAGGTTATTGATCCGTGGAGACTCAACGGTCTCCTGTGCTCCATGATGTTCATGTTCTCAACTTTCTGGATGCCATTTTTAAACACTTTGTCACAAAACAAGGGTTAATTAACATATCACATATTATCCCTATACTCGACCGACCAATTAAATACCAAATAAACTTAGGTAGGTCATACTAATAAGAATTTCCGTCACTCCCCTCCTAGTTCTTATCTCACATCTCAGCCAGGGATCATATCCCTAAGCTTTGATACCAACTATGACGCCCCCAAAATAGGTATACATCACCCATCTTGAGTCGCCAAATACATGGTACTAAATTCAAATACAACTTGATTATACAACAGTCGTGTAAAATACGACAAAATACATTCTGTGAGTTTTAATACAAATATTGTCATCTAGACAATATCCACACTCAATTTAGTTCTCATTACATTTATTATCACACTATTTAACAGAATAGTGAGGACTACTAAGACACCATCTCGGACTAGCCCAATAAGAAATATTATGACTAAGATAATGCATATGACGCCCCCAAAATAGGTATACATCACCTATTTTGAGTCGCAAAATACATGGTACATAATACAAATACAATCTTAAATATACAACAAGGAAGCTGTGAGTTTTAATACAAATATTGTCTTCTAGACAATATCCACTCTCAGAATAAGTCCTTATTACATTTATTGTCACACTATTTAACAAAATAGTGAAGACTACTAATACTATCATCTGGACCGTCACTCCGTTCCCCGACTAGTCCCGGCTACGTTCTCATTTCCTGAAGAGAACAGTGAAAGAAAGGGTGAGCTCAACTAGCCCAGTAAGAAATATTATGACTAAAATAATGCAGAATAAATTATCATTAGTCCTCAACAGTGTTAAACTGATAAAATACAATAGACATAAAGTTTAAGCTGCGATGAACATGCAATTCATTAAAAGAGTCAAGTAGAGAATAAAATCTACTATCTTTTATGATTTAAAAAGGTTTCATCACTTTTATCACGAGACTCGACAATAAATAATCCACATCATCCCCGCACTACGGCCAAGGATATTCATTAGGGTCACGACCACAAATTATCCATGCACTACGGGCCAAGGATATTTGTGTATTCATCAATGGTCATGATCATGCCAACAACTGTCCATCAATGCACTACGCCCAATGAGGACTTTTACCACATTATTTGTAATATTACGGTCCATGATTACACCGAATAATCCACGGTCATAATCATACCAAGTCCATCCATACCTTTACGAAGCCACAGATGACTTTTAAAAAATATAAACATGAGGATGATGACAATGATATAAGAATTCAATAAAAACAAGTTCAAGAATTATTTTATTCAGGAACTAATAACGTCCAAATTGTCAACATGATACTTCTTTGTAAAGTAAAATTCAAGAATGCTCAGAAGAATATTTTCATGAAAAGATACTGGATGAAGCGCAAATATCAAGAATATTCCACTAATTTCATGGAGTGTAGAAGTCAAAATTTTAACCAACTGAGTATAATAAAGAATAGAATAACAAAAGAAATCATCATGCATACGGTACTTCGCATAGACAGGTTATTCTATCAGAATAATAAATAACGGAACCAGGTCAGGCGTAATACGCACCGACAAGATATTCCAACAGAATAATAAATAATGGAATACAACAGAAATCACCATGGATGCGGTACTTCGTATAGACAGGTTATTCCAACAGAATACTAAATGACGGAACCAAGTCAGGTGAAATTCACACCAACAGGATGTTCCAACAGAATAATAAAGACGGAACCAGTCCGTAGTAAAATCTGAACATGATATTCCAACGTAATAATAAAGACGGAACCCAGTCCTACGTAAAAGCCTGATGCAGGATATTCCAACAGAATATTAAAGAATGGAATATAGAAGAATTTCACCAATTATAGGGTAGCCCGCGTATACAAGTTATTCCAACAGAATAATAAAGATGGAATAATAGAAGTTCTCTTCATGAATACAAAAGAAATAATACCCATTACGAGTACAACAAATAATATCCCTTACCGTAATAAAGAAGAACTGGATATAGAAGTAGTGAAGTAGCAGAATACTTTTCTTCTTTCTCTCTATAATTTTTCTCTCTAGAGTTTCAATGAATTCGTAAGAAATAATGAAGGAATGAGCTTCTATTTATAAAAGAATGGAATGCATAAGAACTTGATCCATGAATCGGTCCAGATTGATTTACTTTAATCGAATTTGTGCATATTTAAAGCAAAATCTTTTAAATAAAATATAATATATTCTATTTATTATCTAATAAAACGAATAACTTTATAAAAGATTTTACTATGCAAACACTATGCAGGCACTATGCAAACACTATGCATAATAAAATATAATATATTCTATTTATAGAATAACTTCCAGGAACCGCTGATTTCGACTTATCCGGGACAGCCCTTGGAGTCACTATTCCCGTGGAACTTGGTTTTGCTACGGAACAATCCCGAGCTATGTGGCCTTCCTTCCTACAGTTATAACATACATTGGATTGTTGTGGACAGTTTGGGCTGATATGTCCTTCCTTCCCGCATTTGTAACATCTAACTGGCGGTCGTTTTCCTCCCCTAGAATTTGTTGTTAGTGTTGGTGCTGCTGCTGATGTCTTCCCGTCATTGTTGAATCTTCTCTTTCTGAAATTTCCACTTGAGTCACCTCTCCTATTATCATGGCCACGATTACCACCCGAGTGGTTACCGCCTTTGTCCGTATTCTTTCCTCCCCAATCGTTATCATCGTTACGATGATCGCTTTGTCGATATGACCACAGTTGTGGTCCCTCGGTTGAACATACTCGTTATCATGCTCTAATAATTGAGCCATGTTTACAACATCCTGAATATAAAGAAAATTTATGAGAGATAAGATATTGTCGAATCTCTAGGGTTTTAGACCCCTCGAAACATACGCGTCATTCGTTCCTCATTTTCCACCAAATGAGGTGCAAACACGACAACTCCGCAAACTTTGCTTCATCTTTGGGACCGCCATGTCGTATTTCTCTGCTCGATCTAATAAACTCTACCTCTTTCATATAGACGAATACTTTCGGAAAATACTTGTCATTGAAAAGTTTCAAACGCGTCTCCCAAGATATCTTTGCCGAAATGCAATGGATGGGTACGCTTCACAGATTCCCACCAGTAATCCGCTTCACCACGAAACATAAAGGTGGCGAATGGAACCTTCAGTTCCTCTGTACATCCCAAGACATTAAATATCTTGGTAATTTGTTTGACCCACGTTTACGCCTTGATCGGATCCGGCTTTCCATGGAAATCTGGTGGTCCCAACTCCTTGAATCTTGCTTGTGACGATGCCGCACGTTCTTATCATTTCCACCAGTATTATGGATGAGGAGTGCCTTTATTGCGTTGTTGCATGAATTGCCCCTTAAACTGCTTAGCGGTGACCGTCCGAGAGTTATCAATGTTTCTACCTGCATTTTGGACAGGAGCTGCCTTCGCCTGTTGTTGCATGAATTGCATATAGCCTCTGACCATCTCATCATTCACCATTTCATCGGTGTTATTATTTTCATGAGGATTATTGTCCTCTGGTTGCATATTATCCTGATTATTGATCTGTGGAGACTCAACGGTCTCCTGTGCTCCATTGTTTATCTCAACATTTTCGGATGCCATTTTCAAATACTATCACAAAACAAGGGTTAATTAAACAAATTAACATATCACATAATATCCTTATATACTGACCAACTAACAAATAAGCTTAGGTAGGACACACTAGCGAAGGATTTACTCGTCTCTCCCCTCCTAGTTCTATTCCCCCCGATCTCCGCCATAGATCATATCCCTAAGCTCTGATACCAACTGTGACATCCCCAAAATAGGTATACATCACCCATTCCGAGTTGTCAATATACGGTACAGAAACAACTACAACTTTATTATTACAATAGTAAAAATGAGTTTAAATACGAGATATTGCCATCTGCAGACAATATCCACATACAAATAAATCCTCATCATAATTATTGATACATTATTTTACAACAATGGTGAGGACTACTAAACAACTCTCCTAGAACCTTCATTCCATACCCCAGCTTCGTCTTTCGCTATATTCTCGCCTCCCGAGGAAGAAAAATGGAACAAAAAGGAAAAGGGTGAGCTCATTAGCCCAAAGAAAGAATATTATGACTAAGATAATATACAACAAAATTATCGTTAGTCTTCAACAGGGAAAAATATAATAGAATACAATAGACAACAAATTTTAAATCAATATTCGCGATGGAAATAATAATTCATTAGAAGAGTTAAGTAGAGAATGCAAACTACTATCTTCTATGTATGAATTTTAAAGTTCATCGCCTATTTTTTTATCCTGTAACATCAATCAATATATATCGGAATCATATATTCATCCTTGCACTTCTGTGCCGAGGACATTCCACCGATTAGTCATGTTCATCTAAACACTGCTCATCTTTGCACTACGCCAAAGATATTCATCGAAATCATTCATCTTTGCACTACGGGCCAAAGATATTCATCATAAATCATTCATCTTTTTGCACTACTGGTGCCAAAGATATTCAATAATATCATCATTTAAGATCGAGGATGATGAAAAATATTTTTAAAGAAACGAATCCAAGAAAAACAAAATGACAAGGATTAAGGATTAAGGATTCGTACTTTGTTTTATCCACGTCCAAAAATACCTCAAAAATAATCATAGTGGTGTAAAATTCAAGAATGATCAAAACATGGATACAATCAAAGCTAGTATCCGAGAATAGATATTTTGACCGAAAGAAAAAATTTTATTTTTTTCGATGAATAGTCTTAAGATTCGTGAATAAGATCAGATATCGTGAATAGTCAGATATCGTGAATAAGAATCTCAACACCAAAAGTTCTAAATTTGATAAAACTTCGAGATCAATATTTCAAAGATAATGATATTGAAGAAATAATATCATTACAAAAAAAAATAATATCCCTTACCTCGAAAGACAAGATTAAATTGAAACACCTGATATAAAGCTATGACTTGAACTTGCACCAGTATAGCAATACTCAAAGTATACTCAAAATACTCACAAGAATACGCTCGATAATATAGAGAGAAAACTTCAGCTTTACGGTGTGATTTTCAATTCTAACCCAAGACCCTATTTATAGAAAAATGCTTAGAACACCAAAGCGTAAAATTTATTATAATAATAATATATATAATCAAAATTCTCTCGCACACAAATCTGGTCCAAACTTCAAACACACATGTTAAATGACTTTCAAAATGAAAAAAAAACGTTTTTGTAATTAAAATATTTTAAACTTCCAAAATCAATTATTTTGGAGCTTTGGAACTTCAATAATTCATAATAAATAGCCCTTTTATCCGAAAATTCGAATCTTGCGACTTTTTATAGGAAATTCAATTCTCTACAACTTTGCAGAAGAAAGTTTTTCCAAATTCAAAACATAAATTGATCAAAATCCACAAACAGACGATTTTACAGTTATAATCAAATTTCATCAATAAATGGGGTCCATGAGACATGTTTAACATGTTTTAAACATTTATTGCAACAAAATACTATTTCTCCTCGTATACTCATATATCCCACATTCATTGTAAAATATCACCATTATTATATTATTAAAATATAATAATATATTTAAATGAATTATTTTATCAAAAAAGATAAAATATTAATTTTCCACAATTGTCACATTAAAAATTTTCTCCATCTATATCCACATAAAATCAATATTTTCCTCATCATATAAATCAATAATTAATTATTCACAAATAATATTACGTAATCACAATCTTAAAGAACGGTAGTTCCTAAAGAAAGAGGGCTTTCCAATAAGAATTTCTCCTTCTTGGCCAAGATTAGGTGACTAAACCTCTCCTTAGATGTAACTTTTAGACATTTGCCAATAATGTTATCTAATAATATTATTCAGATAATATGAATTATTGTCTGATAATGAAAAATCTTGTAAATGACAATTATTGAAACAATAGCAATATAAAATATCAACGCAAAGAATTATTAAATCAATAAAATAATCGAATAAGAATTACCGTAACCATTATTGAGTAGTGCCTTCTTACGTAAGAATCAATAATTGATGCAATACCGCAGTCTTCTTTCGTGTAACAACGCCAGACATTCGTGTTTTAACCAATTTGGGTATTCCAACAAGATAATTCAGTAACAACTCGCTACCAGTTATTTATAAACAACTTATTCTTGTCGTTTTCTTCCTCCAATCGCTTTCAAGTTATGGGGCCCACACATGGTCATGCTACGTCGTTCGAATATTCCCTACATCTGAATATTCCACGACCAAACGAATATTCCCCGACAATAATGAATATTTTATAACCATTTGCTTATTTTGAAATACTTGCGTATTTTACCCATAACTATCTACATTAATCACATCAACCCTTACTATTTCAAAATAATAATTAGAGGAAATTAAATTTCATTTATTAATTATTTGGGGTCTTACACAAATAATAATATTAATAACTCTGTCATCTCAATTATTGATTTAATAATATAAAAAATATCGACAATAATTGAATAAAACTGAATGACTTCTCACGTAAGCATTAATAATCAATATCGTGTGCTACTATGCAACCACGCGTATTTCTGTACTTTTACTACCGAGTAGTTCAACAGTATTAACGGTAAAACTTCCGCCGTTATTTTTATAAAAATATTTTTGTCGTTTTCTCAATCTGACAGTAATTCTGTTGTGGGGTCCACCAATGATTGTGCCGTCGTACGAATATTTCCTGTTTAAAATGAATATTCTCCGACCAATTAAATATTATATAAAAACTTACATACTTTGCAAAATTTATAAATACTACCCACAATTATAACATTATATCATAATATTCAAAAATGATATTTTATAGAAAATTCATTTTTATTTATAAAAGTTGGGGTCTTACAGTATAACCATGATTTTTGATGTTTCAGGTGAAGATAGGTAATGAAAATTAAAATTATCTTCATCCTGGGTGCGAATAGGAATTTAGAATCACAATTATGATTATGAGTTATTCATATGATTGTGAATAAGAATTGTTGATTGATGTTACAGGATAAAACATTATTGGTGGACTTTTTAACATGGAGGAGATAATAGACCTAATGGTCTATTTGACTCTTTAATGGATTGCTTTCGTTCAATTTGCAGTATGGTTGAAAAGTTTTACCATCTACCATATGTTCTAAATCTTTGATTTATTAATTGATGAATCTTATTGATAATTTAATTATCTTTAGTTATGATATTCTTTCTTTGGGCTTAGTTGTGCTCACCCTTTTGCTTCACAATTCCTTTCGTAATAAGAGTGTAAATTTGGGTCGAAAGGGATAATAGGGAAATAGTGAGATGGTCCGAGATCTGTTGAAGTTTCTCAATACATTATAAAACGGCATGACATGCTATATATAATTGCATTGAGGACCTAAGATGTGCGTGTCGTATTTTATACGTCACTTGATAATTGATTTTGGTGAACAACAATAGGTTGATGAGAACCCAACTTTGGAAGGGTGTTTTGCCACTATCATACAAGATGTCTAATGACATACAATCTCGTGTTATCATAAGACAGGGTTGTGCACATCTACTTGCTGAGTATATCTACGAGCACTACTATATGATCTTGGAATATATTTGAGATATAATTCTCACTTGGAGACAACTGAGATAATTATATGTCAAGAGAAGACTCATCATTAGAAGGAACATGATAGTAATCTTCTCGTTTTTCTTTGGGGTCTATTGGATCAACCAAAGATAATTCTCTGGACATATGATATCTATCATAACTTAGATTCATGACCTCCTACATATACGAAGGTTTCTTGAGCATTTCCCAAAGATTTTAATTTCTAAAAGCAGCTTATGGATGTATTTTATGTAAAGTACCTTTGTAAGGTGTTGTGGTCGAGGTACCATGAAAGTTACATAGATTTTGTATTGAAACTCACACTTATCATTTGTCATTACTACTCGCACGATTTAGCGAACAATATAAAATAAAGTTTGTATTTGATTTTTATAATATGATATCTGGCGACTCAGAATGGGTCGTGTGGACCTATTTTGGGGGTGTCACAGATTACATGTACCTTCTCTCTCATACAAAATGAATTGAATTGGAAATAATTAACAATGAGATCACAACGGGGTTGAAAATAACGTAGATAGTTGAATTGGAGTTGAAAAATTAATTAACAATGAGATGGAGGGAAAGTTAGTTAAATTTAAAACAATTTGGTGCTAAAATAGAACCAACTACTGGAGACTGGGTTCTATTTTAACACTAAAAAATACTTTTTGATGTCAAAATATAGCAATGACTATAACCATTTTTATATTACCATTGGATTTGCTCTAACAAATCTTAACATTATTATCAACGTGATTCTTTGATCTTCACATGAAAAGCATGAGTTGTTTGTTATTGACTTCCTATCCCACCCTCCCTATCACGTGACACATATATTGTTTGTTCCTGCGAATGGTTTTATCTAGGGGTGTAAGTCGAGCAAAGTAGTTCGATACTCGACTCGAGATCGGCTCGAAAATATGATCCAAAACTCGAGTTCAAAGTTGATCCGGGTCGAATCTGATCCATACTCGTTTTCTGTTTAATGATACACGAGTCGAATTCGAGTATACCAGTGTTCGCTCATATTAGGGTTCGAGTATTTTATTTTTTCTCGAACCATACTCGATACCTGCTCGATGGATCATATTCGAATATTGGTCTGATCCATGCTAGTAAGCTAAATATGTGATATTTGTATCAATTTTTATAATTTATAAAATGTAATATGAAATTGTGTAAACTTGTACTTGAATAAATCAATTAATTGAATGTCAATTTATATTACATTCCTTATAATTTCAATACATAAATAAAAGTGAAATTTTTTATATATAAATATTAGTTAAGTAACCAATTTAGTATGTAGTGGTTCGGTTTTAAATGAAATGGTTCATATTCAACTCGATTTGAAGGCTCATGAAAGAACTCGCTTTGTAAGCAAATGAAAGTACTTTACGAGTTGAGTAATGATCCGAAATCGTAATCGACGTAAAATATAAATCCCTAATCGAATTCGAACTCAATTTTTTTGAGTCGAGCCGAATCTGAACATGAAGGTGTTCGCTGAGATTCGACTCTTTTGCTTCCTTCATCTTTTCCTCCTTCAACCACCCCATAATTAAGCTATTGTAAGTCATCCGGTCATGATGAATTCCCTGATCTATCATTTCATGATGCAATGCAAATGATTTCTCAACATCTCCATGCTCTGCATAGCAACGAATGAGTTCATTGTATACGACTCGATCAGGAGTCAAGTTATTCTCTGATAATTCTTGAACAAATTTCTCTACTACCACTAGACCCTCCTTGCTACATCCACTTATTAGTGAGTGGTATGTATTTAAGGTAGGTTTGACACCACAAGTTTTCATATTCTGATACCACTCTAAACACTTGAGGGTGTTCCCAACCTTTGCATATCCTGAAATTAGGGAATTGTAAGTGATCACGTCAGGATTTAAAGCAGCGCTTGTAATCTGAAGAGCCAATTCTTCAGCTTCCACTACCCTACCCTTTTTGCATAGCCCGTTTATGAGTGCATTGTATGTTACAATTGTTGGAACAACATCTATTTTTAGCATTTCATCAAAACACCGGAAAGCATCTTTCATATTTCCACTTATGCAATAACCATCTATAATCATATTATATATTTGTGCATTTGGCAGAACCTCTCTGCTAACCATATCCCCACACATCAATTCAGCTTCAAGAAGCCTTCCGCCCTTGCATAAAGAATTTACTAGAGAACCATAGCTTACAACATTAGGCTTTAACCCGTTACTTTCCATTTCTTTAAGTATTTCGAAACATCTATGAAATTGGCATATTCGTCCGTACCTACCTATTAGGATGTTATATGTCTGCAGATTTGGGGATGCTCCCTTCCGAGCCATTTTCTTTACCCATTCCTCTGCCTCAGCCATATTACCCAAGTCACAAAACTTGTTGATCAATGAATTGAACGTGATACAGCTTGGTATCAAACCTAGATTTTCCATTTGTTCAATTGCTAATATTGCCTTTCCCATGTCACCCACCCGACAGTACCCATTCAAGATTGTATTAAATATCACCTCTGTTGGATCAAGTCCATTCTCCATCAACTTATTCAAAATCTCCTTAGCCTTATCCACCTGTCCACCTTTGCACAACACATTCAACAAAATGCTAAAAGTATAACCATTAATTCGAAACCCTTTTCTAATTGTTTCTTCATACAAATCTAGTGATGCATTTGCATTGCCGCATCTCAAATACCCGTCAAAAAGAATACTATATGTAAAACCATCAGGAACAAACCCACGAGCTTCCATCTCCCCCAACACCTTCTTTGCTTCCTCCATTCTATGTGCTTGACAAAGGCCACTAAGCAACGAATTAAACGTAACAATATTAGCATCCACATTATCGGACTTCATCTTTTCCCGAATATTAAACGCCTCCTCCAAATTTCCCACCTTACAATACCCATCAATTAGCGTATTATAAGCAATCCTATTAGCCACCACCCTCTTCTCAAACATCTCATCAAACAACTTCCTTGCATCCTCAATTCTCTTCTCTTTACACAACCCACTTATCACAACATTATATATAAAGCCACTGATACTCATCCCATTTCTTTTCATACATTCCATCAAATCCAGTCCCTTTTTCAAGTCACCCAATTTCACCGCCGATTGCACAGCTTTACCATAAGTAAATTTATCAACCTTAATACCCGAATCAATCACTTGAGAAAATACGTCAAGGGTTTTATTATACTGACATGAGGATACTAAAGACTCTAAAAGAAGATTAAAAGCCGAAAGAGAAGGGAAAATACCATCTTTTCTGATTAACATGTATAACTCTGTGGCTTCATTGTGTTGCTTTGATTCAGCACATACTGTTAAGAGTAAATTAGAGAAAGTAGGCTTCATAGAAGGTGAGGAGAGAGAAAACACAGTGTAAAGATCTGCCGGAGAACTAAATGAAGATTTCGAGAGAATGAGAGATTTGATAAGCTTTTTAACAGTTTCAGTGCGATACTGTTCGATGAGTATTCGAAGCTCTCTGACTTGTTCATAGCGGTCCTGGTCACGCTTTGGTGATTCAGAGTCTGAGTAAAAGAATTTGTAGAGGGTGCCAGAAGGGGAATTTGAAGAATAGGCAGACGTCGGTAATTTAGGAAGAAGGTGGAGGCGTTTCGCCATTTTCCGTCCTTGGGCGGCTTTGCTAACCCTCTGTTTAAAACGGACAGAAAAAGAAAAAAAAATGAAATGAACGGAAAAGAAATAGGCACAAAAATTTAATTTTCTTTTTAATCCCTATGTTTTTGAATTTTTTTAATAAACCAAAAAGAAAAAAAATGAATAAAAAATTTAATCACTTTTTCTACCAAAGTTTTCGTTTAAAATTGAACTGATTTGGACCGAAAAAAATTTGGAATGAGTAATATTTTTATAATTCATATATTATCTTAAACTTTTAATATAATAAATTTTAAATTACAACTCATATTCTCAATTTATTTTTATTTACTAAACCTAAGCAGATAAAAATATTAGAATAAATAATATTTTTATAATTCTCATATTATTCTCAACTTTCAATATAATAAATTTTAAATTACAACTCATGTCCCCAATTTATTTTTATCTACTAAACTCAATTTGTAGAAGTAGTTTTTGATTAAATTTATTTTGTATATTTTTATTCATGATTCAATGGTTATAATTAATTAAAAGATAAATTTTTAAAAGTGATATTTTTTTTTCTTTTTATTGGAACTTAAAAACGTAATAAAAGAAATTTTATAAATTTTTTATTTTTTTTATTAAAAACTCATAAACAACAGAAATAAAAACTTTAAGTTATCTATTTTTTTTTTTCTGTTATAATTTAAATTTTGTATTGTTTTATTTTTTGCACAACACTCAAAAACAGAGTGTAAAAGCTCTGTTTATTTCACTTTGTGGGAAAATATTTTGTGATGAAAATGTTTTCAATGTTCGGTTTGTTAAACTAAAAATGAGATGGAAAATATTATCTCTATTTATTAAACTATTTTTTTAGTGAATTTTGTCTTCTTACTTTTTTTATTTTAATATACGCTGCAATATACTCTCTCTGTCCGAGGATAAAAATATTGATGGACTTTTTACGCATATTAAGAAGATGAATGAACTGACAAAATTGCTTATAATAATGTTATTAATTATTTTCAATGTAGGTGAGAGAGTGACTTTCTAGTTTTTTAATTCAAAATATTTTTAGCACATAATTAATTACAGTAAAACCTCTATTTAGGAATACTCTATATAAGAATAACCTCTACAATATTATAAAAAAAATTTGGTCCCAATTTGAGCCAGTTATAAATAGGAATAACCTCTAAATTGTAATATGTTATATACTTTTTATGTCCCGTATTAAGAAACTATACCTCTATATAGTAATAATTTCATATATATATATATATATATATATATATATATATATATATATCTTTTATTATAGATCCCAAAGAGATTTTTTTGGACAAAATAAAAGAGAGAAATGTTATAAGAGCTTGAAACACGAACTTCGGTGCATTAATCGATACCATTTCTATGGCCCCAAATTCGGAATTAATAATATTATCATAAATATCAAACTTAATTTACATATCGAGTTTTTCTAAATCCCGGTGCAGCGACCTTAAAACATTTCATTACATGATAGATAATAAATATAATCATCTTATTTAAGTCTAGCTATTACATAAGATAACACAAACTTATTAGGGTAGCTTTCCTCTCCTTTTGTTCTTGGCGAGCCCTCACGGTCGATCATACTAAACCGAAAACATTTAAATTAAGCAAGGATGAGCATTTGAGTGCCAATGAAGTAATAACAATTATAAATATTAGTTTGAAAGATTAAATGTTTTCTTTGTACTTCCCTTCTACAACAAATCAAAAGTTGTGAAGTAATCTGAGCAAATAATAATAACATAACAACTCTCTATCAAATTTACGAAACTAGCGTCTTGACTATAAGTAGGGTTAAGGTGACATCTATGAACATTGTTTTTCATTTTGAATGGGTTTAACGAACTTCATCTCATGAAAAATCATAACTTACGGACACGAGGGTGATCACTTGATGTGCCTGTGTTGATCAATACTACATGCAAAACGATATTATCGTTCATTCTGGCCGCATTGGTAGCAAAAAATTTTCCATGTTAGGGATGTTCATGCGTAGTCTGGAATCCAAACCAAAGCAATTTGATTGGATACAAAAAGTTTTATCTTATTCATGATATTTACGAATACGTATGCAAATTTGGGGCAAATAATTTAGGCGATATATATATATATATATATATATATATATATATATATATATATATATATATATATATATATATATCAACATGTGATTGAATCTGATGATCATCCAGTGGGGACACTTGTATAACCATATTAACGAATAGAATATATATCTGAATTACCATATACTAACATGTTGATGAACAATGATCGGATATAGAATATATCATAATAGGGTTAATAATTTAGCATAATAATAATATAATTCTGAAACTTCTTACTCATGTCCATTGCATAAAGGAAATGCAAAGGTAGGATACTTTTTGCAGTGCTTTTGTCAATACGTAACTTAGTTTTATCTTTTATATCATGACCTATCATTAATAAGATCGTTCGATCGATTAGAATAACATACTATAACACATAGCACCGCTTATTGCAGTCAGCACATAACTTAATCACATTGGCACATATATTCAATACCCTTAAATCACAAATAAACACATATACAGTCAAATTATCTAAGTCCGTATCAATTTCAAAGACATGTTGATTGTCTTGAAATGCGTATCGAATACTTATATCGAGTCTAAAACTCTATTCAATACCCTTAATATTATTCTGGACAACCTAAGTATCAGTCATACTATTTTTCATAGCCTCATAATAATTTTCAAATAATTATTATAATTTATCATTAATTTTCAAACACCGAAATCATTATAAAATGATTTAAACATCAAATAATTTCATCATCAATAATATTTAAATAATATCAAACTATTAATGAAACCATTGCCAAAATATTAAAGTTATTTATAATAACTCAAAATATTTTTAAAACATTTATATTACCCTCGAATGATTTTTAAAACATTTAAAATCATTTTTAAATAACTACCATTAATATTAAAATATTAATGTACTATTCCTCAAAATATTAAAAGTCATTAAGTATAACTTAAAAATATTTTTAATTCATTTATATCCTTTTTAAATAATTTTTAAATCAATAAAACCATTTTAAAACTATTTATTTAATATAATAATTAAATAAATTTAATATCATTAATGTTAAATAAATATCATTAATATTAAATAAATAATATTTTTCATGACAAAATATCAAAAGTTATATTTTATAACTTAAAATATTTTTATAACCTTTAAATCATATTTATATAATTTTTAAATCATTAATTCTATTTTTCATAATTTATTTAATACATTTATTAAATAACTTAAATATCATTAATATTATTTAATTAATGAAATTCATCACAAAATATTAAAAATAACCTAAAATATTTTCTTATAACATAGTATAATTTTAAATGATTTTTCAAGTATTAAATCATTTTTAAGTAATTTATTTAATATTATAATTAAATAAATTAAATACCATTAATATTCCAAAAATAATAAATATTAATGAAATATATTCAAAATAATTAAAAACTCATTTTAGACTTTAAAATAATTTTTTTAGGAATTTATTTTGTATTTTTAATAATTAAAAACTATTTTTCTCTATTTATTAAATAAAAATAATAATTTTCATAAATAAAGCTGTCATTAAAAGGGCCTATAAGCGGCAAGGGGCCGGTCATATATAAATGTTCTTCATTAGAACCCGATATTGAAACCAGTTAACGAGTTCTTAGGTTTGACGAGGTTTAATCTATGCTTTCTGAGTTATGTTACGGGCTTCCAATTGTGTTAATTATGTAGTATAAGTGTAATACTACAATTACAAATCAATATCATGGTCAAAACATAATACCACGAAAAGATCTAAGCTACGAAAAAATGATGTCGAGTATTGTTCTTGAGTTTTACGGGTTTTAGAAAACTTCAGCGATTTGAGGGTCCTACTTTCGATCCTTATAACTTTCACTTGAGATCTAATTTGTGTTCTTTAAAGCTTCAAACTTGTAGTCGAGATGTCAAAAGACAACTCTATAACAACATAGTAGCCTAACAACATTACCAACTCAAGATTTGAGTCGATCGATGTATCTGGTCGAACCTTTTTTCTTCACGTTTTTTACGGGTTTTCAGATTACGTCGTCGAAACGGTTGGTCGATAATACTTTGACCAACAATAACTTTGATTATATGTGCATTACGGGTAAACTAAAGGCTTAATTATGTACTCCTTATACGGACTACAAGAATCAAACAACAACATAACTAAAAGCGTAATATCTTTGCCAAGATCGAGGCTCGAGAATATGTTGTCGGGCGAGATCCAGGTTTACAGGTTGCCCAAAAACTTCGATCTCCATAACCGTCAACCTTGATTTGGCGCTTATAAGTTATGATCTAGACATGATATGACTCTGTTTCAAGTTGCGAAACAAAGACCAAATAACACACTATAAGTACAACCATTTAAACAACCAAAACTATAAATAGGTAAAGATCTGTGGGAATTACGACATTGGGTTGTCGGACCCACATATTTCGATTTTCGATTTCTAAAAACTTCTATTTTGAGCATCTAGATGTTATGGATGCAGGATATTACAACCCGGATCACTAATATATACTATCTACTACATATTTAAACATAAAATCACAACATCTAACATCAAATCTAAGGATTTCTAGAATTAGGGTTTATACCTCATGAATGCTAAATTTTTGAATCTGATCCTTGATGTTTGATTCTGGCAAGCTAACACGTGATCTTGGCTTAGCTTATTACTCACTCTCACTCTACAATTTCAGATAGGAGAGAGAGAGAGAAGGTTTGGCTAGCTTGAAAAGTAAAGTAAGTGAATTTTGCTTACTTTTTAACTTTGATCTTAGGTTCAATGTATTTATAGGATGCTAGTTGGCTGGTGATTGATGATTAAAGTGGGTTACTAGACCACATGTCTATCTAGAGTTGTTCACCAACTCCCTACTAGGGTTAGATCTACACTCCACCTTATTAAAGTAATCAAAAGGGTAGTTTGGTCATTTGACTTATAAAGTGCATGGCAATTTGGTAACTTCTCACACCTATTAGGTTTTAACCCTTAGGGTTTGACCCTAGGGTTTCATAAGCTCTAAATCTAGAATTGTGTATTAAGGGAAAATATGGAAATCTTAGTTTCTAAAATGTTGATTAGGGTTCCCTAATTACATTAGATTTCCTAATCATCTAGGGTTTTTAAATTAGCCTTATAATATATTAATTACTACTAATCTTGCTAAATTAATACCTAGGGTTTATAACTTAGCAATTAGGGTTCTAATTTAGTAATTAGGGTTTCTAGATATCAATTAGAGTTTACCTAACTGACAGTAAACATAATGAGGGTCATTAATTACATAACCCACAACTTAACAAATCCTACAGTTATAACTAACTATGTACTATAGTTATCAATAATACTAGGGTTTGTACTGTTCTACTATAACTGATCTATAAATTAACATTACACACATATCAGGCATATCTATATCACTGAAATATAAATAATATTATATTAGTATTCTCATCCCTTATTCAAAATCCAGACTTAGGGTTTTGAATTCATATCTGACATAACCTTCATACATACTGTCATTAATTAAGCTAAAAATTATTAACCTAACTAATATAATAAAATACATATCATAAGAATCCTAATAATCATATCATATATACCATAATCATATCTTCATGGAAAATAAATATTAAATATTTTATTACAAAATTAATTTATTATAAGAATATAATTTATAACTATCATATAAGTCTAATAAGAAATTATTTACATCTAATAAATAAATTTATCTATCACATAGATACATATACTTTACATGCACATATTCCCACCTTTATATATATATATATATATATATATATATATATATATATAAATTAAATCATAAAATTTCTTATTAAAAAATATTGGGTTATTATTCTTCAAATCTCTCTCATATTCTTCCTCTATTATCTCTCCCCCTTCTTCCTTAAATTTTTATTCCTAGATACATGAAAAAGAGTTACAAAGGATGTTGCATGATTTCTTTCAGATCTAGATCTGCGTTCGACTACAGATCTTATTGTGTTGTGAATCGACGTGAGATGGTGATGTAAGACGATGGTGATGGTGCTGAGATATGATATGTGACGATGGCTTGAAAACTTTTAATCGAAAACTATAGATGTTTCGATCGAGTTTCGACGAAAGGGTGTGGTTCTTGAAGTTCTGGGTATTAGGTAAAATCAGGCAGTTCTTTTTACAGAGTTCAGATGTTAGAAAAATTGGGCTCCATTGTTTCTATGTGGAATGACTAACTGAATTAGATCAAGTGACATCTCTTGGGCTTTTTCTATGCTGTTAGGATAATTTTTTTTTTAAAAAAAAATTATTTGTATATTCCATATGTAAGACCCCGAATTTTTTTTATAAATAAAATGGAATTTCCTTTATTTATTATTTTGAAATAGTAAGGGTTGATTTGATTAATGTGGTTAGTTATGGGTAAAATGCGCAAATTTTACAAAATAAGCAAGTGGTTATAAAATATTCATTATTGTCGGGGAATATTCGTTTGGTCGTGGAATATTACGTATTGTCGGGGAATATTAAATGCGGCAGCCGCACCGTGTGTAGGCCCCATAACGGAAAGCGATTGGAGGAAGAAAACAACAAATATAAGTTGTTTAAAAATAACTTACAGTAGTTATTACTGAATTACACCTTCATTGGAATACTCGGTGGTTAAAACACGATGTCTGCGTTCTTTGCACACAAGAAGTGACACTCAGTATTGCACCAATTATTGACTCTTACGTGAAGGCACTACTCAATAATGGTTACGATAATTACTTTGCTCGATATTTTATTGGTTCAATAATTGTTGTGTTGATATTTTGTATTATTGTTGTTTTAATAATTGTCACCGCACAAGTATTTTCTATTATCTGAGAGCAATAATTCATATTATCCTAATAATATTATTAGATAACATTATTGGCAATGTCTAGAAAGTTACATCTAAGGAGAGGTTTGGTCACCTAATTGCGCTACCAAGAAGAAGGAGAAATTCTTATTGGAAAGCCCCTCTTTCTTGAACCCGCCTCGTTGTCAATATTGTGATTCTGTAATATTATTTGTGATTAATTAATTATTAATTCATATGATGAGAAAAATATTGATTTTATGTGGATATAGATGGAGAAAATTTTTAATGTGACAATTGTTGAAAATTAAAATTTTATCTTTTTCTGATAAAATAATTCATTTAAATATATATATTATTATATTTTAATAATATAATAATGATAATATTTTTACAACGAATGTGGGATATATGAGTATACGAGGAGGAAAAGTATTTTTGTTGGATTAAATGTTTAACACATGTTTTGTGTGTTGGTGGACCCATTTCTTGACCGAAAATTTATTATAGACTATAAAATCACCCGTTTATGGATTTCGGTCAATCTCTGTTTGGAATTTGGAAAAACTTTCTTCTGCAAAGTTGTAGAGAATTCAATTTCCTATAAAAACTCGCAAGATTCGAATTTTCTAATAAAAGGGATATTTATTGTGAATTATTGAAGTTCCGGAGTTCCAAAATAATTGATTTTTGGAAGTTTTAATTATTATTTTGAAGAAAAACGTTTTTGCCATTTGAGAGGCACATGTTAAGGATGGAAATCAGCTGAGTTCAGATGTCTAGACCAAAAGTGTGGGCTAAGGAATTTTGTTTATAAATAATATTATTATATTCAATTTTCTACTTTGGTGTTCTAAGCATTTTCCTATAAATAGGGAGCTTAGGTTAGAATTGAAAATCACACCAGAAACTGAAGTTTTCTCTCTATTTCTCTCTCGATATTTTGAGCATATTCTTGTGAGTATACTTTGAGTGTTGATATACGGTGCAAGTTCAAGTCATAGCTTTATATCCTGTTTTTATTGTAAGTAATCTTGTCTTTCGAGGTAAGAGATATTATTTTTTTTCGTGATGATATTATTTCTTCAATATCATTATGCTGAAATATTGATCTTAAGTTTTTATCAAATTTGGAACTTTTTCATGTCGGGATTACTATTCATGAGTTACTATTCATAAATTACTATTCACGAGTTACTATTCACGAGTACTATTCACGAAGCGTAAAGATGTTTTTTGTGAAATTTCTATCTTTTGGTGTCGGAGTTACTATTCACATATACGGCACTATTTACGTATACGGTACTATTCACGAATACGGCACTATTCATCGAAAAATGAAAATTTTTATTTTCGTCCAAAATATCTATTGTGGATACTAGCTTTGATTGTATCCATGTTTTGATCATTCTTGAATTTTACACCACTATGATTATTTTTGAGGTATTTTTGGACATGGATAAAATAAAGTACGAATCCTTAATCCTTAATCCTTGTCATTTTGTTTCACTGGATTTGTTTCTTTAAAAAAAAAATATTTTTCATCATCCTCGGTCTTAAATGATGACAACACCACGGAACAGATGATGAACGAGGGGATGTTTAGAAGTTTTTTGCAGTTCATGCAAAATCAGACGAGGGAGAGTCGTGTTCAAAATACAGGAGGAAATGATAGCAATTCACGGGTGGTCACAGCCAAGCAGTTCAAAGAGTTGGGACCACCAGAATTTAAGGGAAAACCTGATCCGATCATGGCGAAAACATGGGTCAAGCAAATTACCAAGATATTCGATGTCTTGGGATGCATGGAGGAACAGAAGGTTCCATTCGCCACCTTTATATTTTTCGTGGCGAAAGCGGACTCTTCGGGTGGAGTCTCAGCAAGCGTACCCATCCGTATTGCTTCGGCAAAGATGTCTTGGGAGACGTTTGAAACTATTTAATGACAAATACTTTCCCGAAAGTGTTCGTCGTATGAAGGAAGTGGAGTTTATTAGGACCGAGGCGAAACAACATGACGGTGTCTCAATGAGGCGAAGTTTGCGAGTTATCGTGTTTGCACCTCATTTGGTAGAGAATGAGGAACGTATGACGCGGATGTTTACGAGAGATTTGAAACCCGATATATGTCGGATCTCATCTCTCATAAATTTTCTCTTTATTCGGATGTTATTAACATGGCTCAATTGTTAGAAGCGAGATAACGAGTATGTTCAACCGGGGACCACAACCGAGGTCATATCGGTGTGATGAGTCATCGAACGATGATAACCAAAGGGGAGGAAAGAATACTGGACAAAGGCGGTAACCACTAGGTGGTAATCGTGGCCATGATAATAGGAGAGGTGACTCAGTGGACATTTCAAAGAGAAGCTTCAACAACGACCATGTGAAGACGTCATCGCTAGCAGCAACTGGTTCCAAGGGAGGGGAACGACCACCGATCATATGCTATAAATGCGGGAAAGAAGGACATATTAGTCCAAATTGCCCACAACAGTTCCAGGTATGCTATAATTGTGGAAAGGAAGGACATATCACTCGAGATTGCACGGTAGCGAAACCTAGTTCTCATGGGGGACGGTGACTCAAAAGATCGTCCCGAAAAGTCAAAGTCAATCGGTTCTGGAAGAAGCGTTTGTCGTGGCCGGTTAAAATCGAGAGAACCCGAACGATTTTAAGACGGGTTAGTTAATTATAAATTCTTGCGAAGTTTATTATACCTTACTAGAATCTGCCTCTACCCATTCTTTTATCTCTCTTGCTTATACTCAACGTTTGAACTTGACTACGGAGAAATTAGACTTTGACCTATTTATGGAGACTCCGTTAGAAGAAACTTTCATTACATCCGTTGTTTAGAAATCTTGTTTGATCCAAGTTGGCATCATCACATTACCTGTTGATCTTATCTCTTTAAAGATAATTGCTTTTGATGTGATTTTAGGGATTGATTGGTTAACTACTCATCATGCCAAAATTGATTGCTTTCGTAAGGTTGCTAGTTTTCATATTCCTAAGCAACCTGATATTCGAATTCAAGCAATCAAACTATTGAAGTCAAACATTTTCATATCAAGCCATGAAGTCATTCGTTTATTATGGATGTCAAGTTTTCTTAGTCCATGTTATGGATTTGAATAAAGACACGTCAGATTTGAATAATATTCCTGTTGTTATTGATTTTTCCTGACGTATTTTCTGAAGAATTTCTTGGCTTACTCCCAAATTGTGATATTGAATTTTGTATCGACTTTGAACCCGGTACAAAACCCATTTCTAAAATCTCATATCAAATGGCTCCTATTGAACTTCAGGAGTTAAAAACCCAAGTACAAGAGTTAGTACCCGAGCCTTTATCTGGTGACTTCCTTTGTGGAATGCACCGAAGCTAGACTCTCCGTAAGGGACACCATATTAGTGCGATAGTAAACTGATAGGTGTCATTGTAACGTGCTATCCAAGGTTGGGATATGAGTCACAGTTGAGAACAACCTAAGTCGGTAATCGAAATACGTAGCTTTCAGAAGCTTAGTCGGTTATTATCGGACATTCGTTGAAGGATATTCTCGAATCGCTTTTTCATTAACGCAGCTGACTCGTAGATATACAAAATTCGAATGGAGCAAGGAATGTGGGAAGAACATCGAAGAACTCAAGAAGAGACTCATTTCAAGACACGTGTTACGACCATACCGCTTGGAAAAAGCGAGCGTAGTAGGCGACGTGTTGAGTAGAAGATCGTGATATCTGAAAGACGAGTACGATATTGTCAAAGACTCATTTTGTATAACTTATAAATATTAAAGATGGAGATTAAAACTCTAGGTACCCACGTGATGATATACGAGTATAATCGACTTTAATCGATAAAGTTAAAGCTGTTCAAGCTATACACCGGAGTTGATGAATTTGAAGAAGGAGGTGCAAGAAGTTGTTATTTCAAAAGCGAGAATCGATGAGGTGAGGAAAGCTCAAACCTTCGATTTATTAATCCATTTGAAATTCTCGATCGAATAGGAACTGTGGCCTATAGACTCGTTTTACCGCCAAGTATGACTCGTGTTCATAACGTTTTTTACATATCGATGTTACGTAAATTTTTGGACGACCCGAACCACGTCATTGAGTTAGAACCGGACGAGATAGCCGAAGACTTAACGTACAAAGTGGTACCTGTCAAGATATTGGATAGGAAAGAACATGTCCTATGTACCGAGGTTATACCACAAGTTAAAGTTTTGTGGAGAAACCATGCTATTGAAGAAATGACACGGGAGTTGGAAATGGAAATGAAAGCGAGGTATCCTCAACTTTTCAAACACTGCAGTCGTCGTCAATTTCGAGGACGAAATTTCATAAGGAGGGAGGTTGTAAAACCCAATTTTTTTATAAATAAAATGGAATTTCCTTTATTTATTATTTTGAAATAGTAAGGGTTGATTTGATTAATGTGGTTAGTTATGGATAAAATCGCGAATTTTACAAAATAAGCAAGTGGTTATAAAATATTCATTATTGTCGGAGAATATTAGTTTGGTGTCGTGGAATATTAAATCTTTGTCGGGAATATTAAATGCGGACAACATCGGAAAGCGATTGGAGGAAGAAAACGACAAATATAAGTTGTTTAAAAATAACTACAGTAGTTATTACTGATTTACCTTTGTTGGAATACTCTATGGTTAAAACACGATGTCTGGCGTTCTTTGCACAAGAAGACTACGGTATTGCACCAATTATTGACTCTTAAGTAAGAAGGCACTACTCAATAATGGTTACGATAATTCTTTGCTCGATTATTTTATTGGTTCAATAATTGTTGTGTTGATATTTTGTATTATTGTTGTTTTAATAATTGTCAACGCACGCGATTTTTTATTATTATCGAATAATAATTCATATTATCTGAATAATATTATTAGATAAAATTATTGGCAATGTCTAGAAAGTTCTATCTAAGGAGAGGTTTGGGCACCTAATTGCTTGCCAAGAAGGAGAAATTCTTATTGAAAGCCCTCTTCCTGGAACCGCACAGGTTATCAATATTGTGATTACGTAATATTATTTGTGATTAATTAATTATTGATTCATATGATGAGGAAAATATTGATTTTATGTGGATATAGATAGAGAAAATTTTTAATGTGACAATTGTTGAAAATTGAAATTTTATCTTTTTCGATAAAATAATTCATTTAAATATATATTATTATATTTTAATAATATAATAATGATGATATTTTTACAACGAATATGGGATATATGAGTATACGAGGAGGAAAAGTATTTTTTTGATTAAATGTTTAACACATGTTTTGTGTGTTGGTGGACCCATTTCTTGTGAAAATTTATTATAGACTATAAAATCGCTTGGTTTGTGAATTTCTTGTCCAATCTACGTTTGGAATTTGGAAAACCTTTCTTCTGCAAAGTTGTAGAGAATTGAATTTCCTATAAAAACTCGCAAGATTCGAATTTTCTGATAAAAGGGCTATTTATTGTGAATTATTGAAGTTTTGGAGTTCCGAAATAATTAATTTTTGGAAGTTTTAATTATTATTTTGATGAAAAACGTTTTTGCCATTTGAGAGGCACATGTTAAGGATGGAAATCAACTGAGTTCAGATGTCTAGACCAAAAGTGTGGGCTAAGGAATTTTGTTTATAAATAATATTATTATATTCAATTTTCTACTTTGGTGTTCTAAGCATTTCCTATAAATAGGGAGCTTAGGTTAGAATTGAAAATCACACCGTAAACCAAGTTTTCTCTCTTTCTCTCTCGATATTTTGAGCGTATTCTTGTGAGTATACTTTGAGTGTTAATATACTGTGCAAGTTCAAGTCATAAATTTATATCCGGTGTTTCAACTAAAAGCATTGTCTTTCGAGGTAAGGGATATTATTTATTTTCGTGATGATATTATTTCTTCAATATCATTATCTTTGAAATATTGATCTTAAGTTTTATCAAATTTGGAA
Organism: Panax ginseng; assembly: GCA_020205605.1. NCBI lineage: Eukaryota > Viridiplantae > Streptophyta > Magnoliopsida > Apiales > Araliaceae > Panax > Panax ginseng. The sequence goes on along the minus strand of CM035137.1, from coordinate 22,640,235 downwards.
CTTTTTCATGTCCGGGTTACTTATTCATGAGTTACTATTCATGAGTTCTTATTCATGAATTACTATTCACGATTTACTATTCACGAGTACTATTTACTGAAGCGTGAAGATGTTTTTTATGAAATTTCTATCTTTTGGTGTCGGAGTTACTATTCACGATATGGCACTATTCACGTGTCTGATCTTATTCACGAATAAGACTATTCATCTAAAAATGAAAATTTTATTTTCGTCCAAAATATCTATTGTGGATACTAGCTTTGATTGTATCCATGTTTTGATCATTCTTGAATTTTACACCACTATGATTATTTTTGAGGTATTTTTGGACATGGATAAAATAAAAGTACTGAATCCTTAATCCTTAATCCTTGTCATTTTGTTTCAATTGGATTTGTTTCTTTAAAAAAAAAAATATTTTCATCATCCTCGGTCTTAAATGATGACATTGTTGAATATCTTTGGCACATAGTGCAAAGATGAATGATTTCGATGAATATCTTTGGCACCAGTAGTGCAAAGATGAATGATTTCGATGAATATCTTTGGCCCGTAGTGCAAAAGATGAGCAGTGTTTAGATGAACATGACCAATCGGTGAATGTCCTTGCTTTTGTAGTGCAAGGATGAAAATATTTGATTCGGATATATATTGATTGATGTTACAGGATAAAATATCGACGATGAACTTTTAAATTCATATATAGAAGATAGTAGTTTGCATTCTCTACTTAACTCTTCTAATGAATTATCGTTTCCATTGCAATTTGTTGATTTAAAATTGGTTGTCTATTATATTCTATTAGATTTTTTCCTGTTGGAGACTAACGATAATTTGTTGTATATTATCTTAGTCATAATATTCTTCTTGAGCTAGTTGAGCTCACCCTTTTCCTTTTTGTTCTATTTTTCTTCTCGGGAGGCGAGAATATAATGAGCAGTACGAGTCTGGGTATGGAATGATGGTGTTAGAGAGTTGTTTAGTAGTCCTCACCATTTTTGTAAAATAATGTATCAATAATTATGATGAAGATTTATTTGTATGTGGATATTGTTTAGATGGCAATATCTGTATTTAAACTCACAGTTCTACTGTTGTAATAATAAAGTTGTAGTTGTTTCTGTACCGTGTGTTGACAACTCAGAATGGGTGGTGTATACCTATTTTGGGGGTGTCACACCATACGCCTTGTTTTATTCATTAAAACTCTGTTTCTATGTACAACGTAATTGCGCCTTTCTTCTACCAATTGATTTTATTTTTTACCTCCTGGTTTCTCGTTTTGATCTTTTTGTTGCTATTATAGCTATTGAGCTTCAAATGAATTTTATTTTTTTGAAGTATGTGATGCTTAATATGTCCTCTGTTTTCTTTAACCTTAGATTGGGGATGAAAGCTGCAATGGCTTCAGTTTTAAGGGTTTTTTTCATTTAGTTTTGCCTATGCTCATATACACATTGTTCACTATTTTATGTAACAGAAAATTCAGATGTGCAATGACAAAATCTTATAGTTGAGATTACTCTGTGTTTCGTAAGTGGTGATTTTGATGGTGGAGAAATGGAGGTCTGATGTTTTTTTGTGTGTGTGCAATGAAGAGTGTATTATTATTATTATTATTATTATTATTAGTAGTAGTAGTATTTGAGGTATTTTAAAAATAAATTTTGACTAATTTATATAGTAAATTATAATAACTATAAATTATACAAAAGGTATCATTAATTATTTAAATTTTTGTTAACAAATATTTAAATTAAATTTAAAACTCTAACACTAATTTTGTATTTCGAAATGAAAAGGGTAAAATAGTAATAATAATAATAATAATAATAATAATAATAATGTGACGCCCCCAAAATAGATATACATCACCTATTCTGAGTTACAAAATACATGGTTCAGAATACAAATACAATCTTAAATATATAACATAAGCTGTGAGTTTTAATACAAATATTATCTTCTAGACAGTATTCAAACTCAAAATATGTCCTCAATATATTTATTATCACACAATTTCATGGAATAGTGAGGACTACTAATGCTATCATCTGGACCGTCACTCTATTCCCCGACTAGTCCCTGCTACGTTCTCATTTCCTGAAGAGAACAATGAAAGCAAAAGGGTGAGCTCAACTAGCCCAGTAAGAAATATTATGACTAAGATAATGCAGAATAAATTATCATTAGCCTTTAACAGTGTTAAACTGATACAATATAACAAACTTGAAATTTAACTACAGCGGAACAAGCAATCCATTAAAAGAGTCAAGTAGAGAATAAATTTTACTAACTTCTATGATTTAAAAGGTTTTTCATCACTTTTATTGCTGAGACTCGGCTTAATAAATAAATCACATCATCCATGCACTACGGCCAAGGATATTCATTAGTATCACAACCACAGATTATCCATGCACTACGGGCCAAGGATATTCGTGTATTCATCAATGGTCATGATCATGCCAACAACTGTCCATCAATGCACTACGGGCCAATGAGGACTTTTACCATATCATTTGTAACATTACGGTCCATGATTATACCGAATAATCCTCGGTCATAATCATACCAAGTCCATATATGCACCTACAGCCACGATGACTTTCAACATAATATAAACATGAGGATGATGACAATGATATAAGAATTCAATAAAACAAGTTCAAGAATTAATTTATCCAGGAACCAATAACGTCCCAAATTATCAACATGATAATCTTTGCTTTGTGGTAAAAACTCAAGAATGCTCGTAAGAATATTTCTATGAAAAGATCTTTAGATGAAGCGCAAATATCAAGGATATTCCACTAATTTCATGGAGTATAAAAGCCAAAACTTTAACCAATCGAAAGTATAATAAAGAATGGAATAACAAAAGAATGGTGCGTGCGATAGATCGCACGGATGTTATTCCAATGAATAATAAATAACGAGAACGAGTTATGCGTAAGCGCACGCACGTGATATTCCAATGAATAATAAATAATGGAACGTGTCATGCGTAACGCATACGCACATGATATTCCAACGTAATAATAAATAATGGAACCAGTCATGCGTAAACGCATTGCAGAGCGAGATATTCCAAATGTAATAATAAATAATGGAATAACAAAAGAATTTCACCATGTATGCGGTACTTAGATTATAGGCGAGTTATTCCAACATAATGATAAAGGATGGAATAATGTAAGAATTTCACCATGTATGCGGTACTTCACATGAGACAAGTTATTCCAATATAATGATAAAAAATAGAATGACGAAGAATTTCACCAAGTATAGGGTGAATCACAGATATATCTGAGTTATTCCAATGTAATAATAAAGAATATAATAATGAAGTTCTCTTCATGAATACGAAAGAAATAATACCCCTTACCTTAAAGAAACCTAATATAGGAGTAGTGAAGTAGCGAGAATACTTTTCTTCTTTGTCTCTATAGTTTCTCTCTCAGAGTTTCAATGAATTAAGTAAGAAATAATGAAGGAATGAGCTTATTTATAGGAGAATAGACCTAATAAGAACTAATTCATGAAACGGTCTAGATTGATTTACTTTTAAGCAGACGGTCCATATTGATTTATTATGCAAAGATTAATAAAATATTCTAATAAAACAAAATCTTTTAAATAAAATATAATATATTTTATTTATAATCTAATAAAATGAATAACTTTATAAAAGTATTCTCATTTTTATATAAAAAGATTTTACTATACAAACACTATCGCAGAGCACTATGCAAATACTATGCATAATAGAATATTATATATTCTATTTATAGTCTAATAAAATAAATAACTTTATAAAAAAAAAAATTTGTTTTATATAAAAGTTTTCTACATTTTATTACATTTATAATAATAATAAAACAAAACTTATCACCTTTATTATAATTCACAATATTAATCGACCAATGTCGTTTCCGAAAGAGAGGGCTTTCGATAAGGATTTCTCCCATATTAGGCGCAATTAGGTGACCAAACCTCTCCTTGGCGTAACTTCTGACATCGTTAATATTGTAAATAATAATATTAATAACTTTGTTATCTCAATTATTGATTTAATAATATATAAAATATCGACAATAATTGAATCAAATAACGTGAGATCTATATGTAACAATTCTTCGTAGCAATAATTGAACAAAAGCGAGTGACTTCTCACGTAAGCATCAATAATCAATATCGTGTCTCTTATGCAACCACGCGTATTCTCAGTTTTTTTAACACCGGGTGTTTCAACGATTAACAGTAAAACTTCCGCCGTTATTTTCATAAAAATATTTTTGTTGTTTTCTCGATCCGGCCAATAATTTCATTGTGGGGTCCACTAATGATTGTGTCGCGTCATGAATATTCCCTGTTAAAACGAATATTCCCCGACCAATCGAATATTATATAACAACCTGCGTATTTTACAAAATTTATAAATATTACCCACAACTATAACATTATATCAAGTTCATTCCATAATATTAAAAAAAATATTTCAAAAAATTTAAATCTTTATTCATAAAATCTGGGGTCTCACAATCTCCCCTCCTTATGAAATTTTGCCCTCAAATTTTACGTACGTACCTGGTATGCCGAACAGATGAGGATACCTTGACTTCATTTCAGATTCTAACTCTTGAGGTATAACCTTTGAGTGTTGAATACGATCCTTCTTATTCAAGATTTTAACACGTATTTCCTCATACGTTAAATCTTCTGCTGTCTCGTTCGGTTCTAAATCAATAATGTGGTTCGGGTTGTCCACATATTTACATAACATCGGTACGTGATAAACGTTATGAACACGCAACATATTTGGCGGTAAAACGAGTCTATAGGCTACAGTTCCTACTCGATCAAGGATTTTAAATGGGCCAATAAAATTGAGGGTTGAGATTTCCTCTCTTCGTCGATTCTTGCTTTTAGAATAACACCCTCTTGAACCTTCTTCTTCACATTCATCAGCTTAGGGTGCGTAGTTTGAGCGGCCTTTATCTTTATCGATTAAAGTCAGTTCTAATCATATATTCGTTATCTTCATGTAGGTTCGTATATTCGCACTCGTAAACGCATACGATCTTCTATTCAACGCGTCAGTTACCACGTTCGCTTTTCCACGATGGTATTGAATGGTACGATCATAATCTTCAACAGCTCGAGCCAACGTCTTTGGCGCATTATACGTTCGTTTTGGGTGAAAAAAATACTTGAGGGTTTTAGAAATGGGTTTTTATACTGGGGTCAATACAAAATTCGATTTCACGCTTTAGGGGTAGGCTAAGAAGTCTTCAAGAATACGCCAGGAAATTTATTAACCATAAAAATATCATTCAAAACTGACGTATTTTTGTTTAGATCCGTGACATGAGCTAAGAAAGCTTGACATCCGTTTTTCAATAAACGAATAGCTTTATGACTTGAGATGACAGTGATTGATTTTAATGGTTTGATTGCTTGAATTCGCATAATAGATTGGTTAGGAATATGAAAGCTAACAACCTTACGAAAATAATCAATTTTTGCATGATGAGTAGTTAACCAATCAATCCCTAGAATCACATCAAATGCAAGTATTTTCAATGAAATAAGATCGACAGGTAATGTGAGGGTACCGATTTGAAACAAACAAGACTTATAAACAGTGGATGTAATGAAGGTTTCTCCCAATGGAGTTTTAACAGATAAGTCAAAGTCTAATTTCTCCGGAGTCAAATTTAAACATTGAACGCAAGCAAGAGAGATAAAATAATGGGTAGAATCGGTATCTAATAAGGCATAGACTTCGCATGAGTTTATAATTAACTTACCCGTAATAACTTCGTTGTGGTTTCTCGACAAACGCTCTCACTTAAACTAACGAATTTGACTTTGCTATAGAGTACATTCCACCCTTAATTGCTTCGTCACATTCATGATCCATGATTTGAATCATTACTTTCCGATCCATATCGAATTGGGGTTGACTGCTCTGCACAGGGTAATTCCGAATTCGATGTTGGATTCTCCCAATTATTGTCCAAAAATCAAAATCCATTTCATCTATTTTGACTTTATTGGATCGGACGTCTTTTTCTACAATATCAACGTGTCATGCGGCTTTTACCCACGCATCATCTATTCTCCTTCGTTCAGTTGTTTCTGCTTTCATCAGAACTTTGATCATAGCATTCTCAGAATCAAGCTCTAATATCTTATACTCTACCAAAGAGTGCTTCTGTTCAAGCATCGCACATCGGGTAACACAATTTTGAATTGTTGCATCTCTTTGCTTCACGCATCACCGTCATTCTTCACTTTCTTCTTCTAACTCATGATACGATTTTGTAATTCTAAATTTTGATCATAAAATTCTTCTAATAAATTCTCCTCAGGTTCCTCTTCTTCCTCACTCTCTCGTGACTACCTCTCGCAACTAGCTTTCGTGAAACTATTAGTTCTTCACGCACCATGTAGATATCTCTAATTTCTTCTTCGTCTGACATCACATTAACCTGGTTAGTGATTAAAGGTGTCTCAACGGTCTCACGTGCTTCATTACTTATTTCAACATTTTCGGATGCTATTTTCAAATACTGCAACAAAACAAGGGTAAATTAACATATCACATATTATCCCTATACTCTGACCGACCAATTAATTACCAAATAACTTGGGTAGGTCATACACGCAGAGGAATTCCCCGTCTCTCCCCTCCTAGTTCTTGCCTCACATCTCTGCCAAGGATCATATCCCTAAGCTTTGATACCAACTGTGACACCCCCAAAATAGATATACATCACCTATACTGAGTCGCCAAATACACGGTACAGAATACAAATACAATCTTAAATATACAACATAAGTTATGAGTTTTAATACAAATATTGTCTTCTATACAGTACTCAAACTTAAAATAAGTCCTCAATACATTTATTATCACACTATTTCATGGAATAGTGAGGACTACTAATGCTATTATCTCGACCGTCACTCTGTTCCCCGACTAGTCCCTGTTACGTTCTCATTTTCTGAAGAGAACAATGAAAGCAAAAGGATGAGCTCAACTAGCCCAGTAAAAAATATTATGACTAAGATAATGCAGAATAAATTATCATTAGCCTTTAACAGTATTAAACTGATACAATATAATAATATTCAAGTTTAACTGTTGCGGAACAAACAATCCATTAAAAGATTCAAGTAGAGAATAAAATCTACTAACTTCTATGATTTAAAAGGTTTTTCATCACTTTTAGTGCTGAGACTCAGCTTAATAAATAAACCACATCATCCCTGCACTACGACCAAGGATATTCATTAGTATCACAACCACAGATTATCCATGCACTACGTGTAGGGATTCGGTAGAGAAACGCACAGCGGAATATAAAACTTTATAAAGCAATTTATGAAACCCAACACAGGATCCATGCGAAACAAATTTAATTCAGTGGTTTAGAATTTATATCGATAATAGAAAACTCTGAAATCGCTTCGAATCTCCAACGTAATCCGAAAGAACTACGCCTCTACGGTATCCACACGAACGCCCGTAAATCGTCGCACGATTCTCTAATAAAGGGAGCTGCGGTACTAGCCACCAAAAGGAATGGATTTTCTGTTTTTCTCTAGTCTCTCTCTAAGAGCGACTAGGGTTTTGTTTTGATTAACTTTACAAAGATGCTGATATATCATATATATATATAGCAATAAATCGGAATTAATCAAAACCCTAATATAATTAAAATAAAATCAGAATATATATATATATATACACACAAATCATCCTTTTAATTTAAATTCGTGATTTAAATACTATCAATTATATTGATATATTTAAATCCTTACAATTTAAATTAATTCCATTTTAATAACGTTCTATGTGTGTGACCCTATAGGTTATTATTACGTTGACAATAATTTTAAAATCATATTATAAAATTATAAACAGTGAGCGGCATCTAGTAATGCATCATTGCTACCCAAGTAATAATAAGATCGATGATTCGATGCAACCTTTTCTTGACCAATGTTTCAATGTAATTTAATCCTTTGAACCTTAATATCCTAGATTAAACTCGAGTCATGGAATGTGTCATACTCTTCATAATTTAATCTGAGTTTTCTTGATCAATGAGTAGACTATATGAAATAAATCACTATTTGAGCATGACCATGCATTTCATAGTCCTGCTCAATCAAGAGGCCTATGGATATCACCCCTAATATATAGAAATGTTAAATTTCATCTAGATCACTCATATTCTTCACACGATTCATGATGTACCCAATAATCACCTTTATAGTCCACCCTATTAAAGGTGACATTTGATGATATCAAAGTACATAAATTTCCGTGTAATAATATAGTAATTTTAGGTCGGAGGACTATTACATCATTGTCACTATGAGAATTGCTAATGACACTTCGCATAATGCTCCGTATAGAATTCTCATAGCGGGTCTGTCCAGTACATCGTTCTCTAACATGTACCTATGCATTGACTTAATATCTCATATATTTATGACCAATGAGATTTGGTCATCAGTCAATCCACATACTAGTCTCAATGCATTATTATTGTCCCATCAACAATGATACTCGACTAGGGACATTTAAGAACAATGATACTAATTGTAATTATATAATCTCATGTTCAAGTCACATACTTGAAACTATATAATTTGTATAACTATTCTAAGGAATTTTATTATGTTAACATTTATATAACGCAGTAAATTAAACCATAATAAAATCATTCATTTATTCAATTAAATATAATATCAAAATGTTAAGCAATTATATCAAATAATTGGACTCTAGGGCATAAACTCTAACACTAAGGGCCAAGGATATTCGTGTATTCATCAATGGTCATGATCATGTCAACAACTGTCCATCAATGCACTACGGACCAATGAGGACTTTTACCACATCATTTGTAATATTACGGTCATGATTATACCGAATAATCCCTGGTCATAATCATACCAACGTCCATCTATGCATTACAGGCCACAGATGACTTTCAACATAATATAAACATGAGGATGATGACAATGATATAAGAATTCAATAAAACAAGTTCAAGAATTAATTTATCCAGGAACCAATAACGTCCAAATTGTCAACATGATCTTTTGCTTTGTGGGGTAAAACTCAAGAATGCTCAGAAGAATATTTCTATGAAAAGATACTAGATGAAGCACAAATATCAAGGATATTCCACTAATTTCATGGAGTATAAAAGCCAAAACTTTAACCAACTGAGTATAATAAATAATGGAATAACAAAAGAAATCATCGTGCATGCGATAGATAATCGCATGCAGACGAGTTATTTCAACGTAATAATAAATAACGGAACTAGGTCATGCGTAAAACGCACGCATGTGATATATTCCAATAGAATAATAAATAATGGAACCGTCACCAGCGTAACGCATAAAATGAGTTATTCCAACATAATGATAAAGAATGGAATAACAGAAGAATTTTACCATTTATGTGGTACTTCGTATAGACAAGTTATTCCAACATAATGATAAAGAATGGAATAACAGAAGAATTTTGTGATGCCCCCAAAATAGGTCCACACGACCCATTTTGAGTCACCATGTGACACTCTATAAAAATCAAATACAAACTTTATTTATACAACTGTTGAACTGTCGTGCAGAGTATGACAACACATAAGCTATGAGTTTTAATACAATATTGTCTCGTAGACAGTATCCAAACTCAAATTGTTACAATGCCATATAAAATACAGCAGCAAATATTTTAAGACCCCAAAGAAGAACGAGAAGATTACTATCATATTCATTCTAATGAGGTACACTTTTGACGCTCTCAAAGTCGGGTTCTCATCACCCTATTGTTGTTAGCCAAAATCAATTATTAAGTGACGTATAAAATACGACACACACATCTTAGGTCCTCAATACAATTATCTGTTGCATGTCATGCCGTTTTATAATATATTGAGGAACTTCGACAGTCTCGGACCATCACACTATTTTCCTGTCATCCCCGCTCGATCCAGCTACACTCTTATTACCTGAAAGGAATTGTGAAGCAAAAAGGGTGAGCACAACTAGCCTAGTAAAGAATATCATGACTAAAGATAATTAAATTATCAATAGTCTTCATCAGTAATAAATTAGAGATTTAGAACACATGGTAGATGATAAAACTTTTCAACCATAGTTGCAGCGGAACGAGCAATCCATTAGAAGAGTCAAATAGACCATAGGGTCTATTATCTTCTCCATGTTAAAAGTCCATCAACAATGTTTTATCCCTGTAACATCAATCAACAATTTCTGTCCACAATCATGTGAATAACTCATAATCATAATTATGATTCAAAATTCCTCTTCGCACCCAGGACAAAGATAATTTCATCACCTGTCTTTACCTGAAACATCAAAAATCATGGTTATACCAAATCACAATTCTTGTTCATAATCATACTAATAAATTCATCTTTGCACTACAGGCCAAAGATATTCATTAACAATTCATCTTTGCTCTACAGGCCAAAGACATACAACTGTATTATAGAAGAGTCAAGTAGAGCATTATATCTATTATCTTCTACGAATTAAAAGTGTATTATCAATATGTTATCGCTGAGACTCAGCTTAAAAATTAATCCACATCATCGAATCATCCATGCACTACGACCAAGGATATTCATTAGTATTATGACCACAAATTATCCATGCACTACGAGCCAAGGATATTCATGTTTTCAACAATGGTCATGATTATACCGAATAATCCCTGGTTATAATCATACCAACAACTATCCATTAATGCACGTAAGCCAAAGATATACAACTATAAAACCAATAATCAACGGTCCATTTTTGCATGTAAGCCAAAGATATACAACTATAAAACCAATAATCAACAGTCCATCTTTGCACGTAAGCCAAAGATATACAATTGTAAAATCAATAATCAACAGTCCATCTTTGCACGTAAGCCAAAGATATACAAGTTTAAAACCAATAATCAACAGTCCATCTTTGCACGTAAGCCAAAGATATACAATTGTAAAATCAATAATCAATAGTCCATCTTTGCACGTAAGTCAATGATGACTTTCATCACAATATAAACATGAGGATGACGACAATGATATAAGCATTAATCAAACAAAAATAAGGATAAATATTAAAGACTTTAAATTTATCCAAATATTATCAATCACTTAATAAACTCATAATCTAATATTATTAATATTATAATAATATTTTAATCATGTTGTAAGACCCCGATTTTTTTTTAATAAAATCGAATTTCCTCTATTTATTATTTTGAAATAGTAAGGGGTTGATTTGATTAATGTGGATAGTTATGGATAAAATGCGCAAATATTTCAAATAAGAAAGTGGTTATAAAATATTCATTGTTGTCGGAGAATATTCGTTTGGTCGTGGAATATTCTTACTGTCGGGGAATATTCGTACGACGGCGCAGTCTTTTGTGGGCCCCATAACAGAAAGCGATTGGATGAAGAAAACGACAAGTATAAGTTGTTTATAAATAACGGCGTAGTTATTACCGTTAATACTGTTAGAATACCCGGTGGTTAAAACACGATGTCTGCGTTGTTGCAAGAAGTGATACACTTACAGTATTGCAGATTATTATTGATTCTTACATAAGAAGGCACTACTCAATAATTGTTACAGTAATTACTGTTCGGTATTTTATTTTATTGATTCAATAATTGTTGCGTTGATATTTTATATTATTGTTGTATCGATAATTGTCACTACACAAGAGATTTTCCATTATCTGACAATAATAATTCATATTATCCGAATAATATTATTAGATAACATTATTGGCAATGTCTAGAAAGTTACATACAGGAGAGGTTTGGTCATCTAATTGCGTGCCGATGAGAGAGATCCTTATTGGAAAGCCCTCTTTCTGAGAACCACTGGTTTGTCGATTGTGTGATTACTCGTAATATTATTTGTGAATAATTAATTATTGATTTATATGATGAAAAAAATATTGATTTTATGTGGATATAGACGAAGAAAATTTTTAATGTGATAATTGTTGAAAATTGATATTTTATCTTTTCTAATAAAATAATTTATTATTATATTTTGATGGTGATATTTTTATAATGAATGTGGGACATATGAGTATATGAGGAGGAAGAGTATTTTTGTTGCATTAAATGTTTAACACATGTTTGGTGTTACAAAAAATGTTTAACATATGTTAAACATGTTGGTGGACACAATTTTTGACTGAAATTTGATTATAGCCTGTATAATCGCCCGTTTGTGAATTTCGGTCAATTTTTATTGGAATTTGGAAAAACTTTCTTCTGCAAAGTTGTAGAGAATGGAATTTCCTATGGAAAGGACACGAGGTTCGAATTTTTCTGATAAAAGAGCTATTTATTATGAATTATTGAAGTTCTGGATTATTGAGTTTGAATTGATTTTGTAACAAAAATTATTTTAAACAAGTTTTTCATTTTTGTGTGATAAATGTGTTTTTGATGTGGTGGGCTAAGGAAAATTTGGTTATAAAATATATTATTATATTCAATTTTCTGCTTTGGTGTTCTAAGCAATTTTCTATAAATAGGGTGCTTAGGTTAGAATTGAAAATCACACCAGAAACTGAAGTTTTCTCACTGCATCTCTCTCTATATTATCGAGCGTATTCTTGTGAGTATTTTGATACTTTGAGTGTTCTATATTTCATAAAGTTCCTTCACCACTATATCCATATTCCAATCGTAATCTTTTTTTCGAGGTAAGGGATATTATTTTTTTATAAATGATATTATTTCTTTTAATATCATTATGCCGGAATATTGGTAAGATTTTTCTTGTGAATTTTTGATCTTTTTATGTCAGAGTTACTATTCACGAGTTACTATTTAGGAGTTACTATTCACGAGTACTATTCACAAAGCATGATACTTTTTCTTGTGAAAGTTCTACCTTTTAGTGTCGGAGTTTCTATTCACGTATACAGTACTATTCATGTATATGACACTATTCACGAATTCGACACTATTCACAGAAAAATTAAATTTTCTTTTCTGTGTCCAAGATATCTATTATGGATACTAGCTTTGATTGTATCCATGTTTTGATCATTCTTGAATTTTACTTCACTATGATTATTTATGAAGTATTTTTGAGCTCGGTTTGGTTAAAGTACGAATCATTAATATTTGTTCTTTCATTTCACTGGATTCGTTTTTTTTAAAACATTTTTCATCATCCTCTGTCCTAAATGATGACATTATTGAATATCTTTGGCAGTAGTGCAAAGATGGTTGATTTTCTTATGAATATCTTTGGCGTGTAGTGCAAAGATGAACAGTGTTGAGATGAACATGACCGATCGATGAATATCTTTGGCTTCAGTAGTGCAAAGATGAATATTTGATTTGAGATATATATTGATTGATGTTACTGAGGATAAAATATTGATGATGGACTTTTAAATTCATAGATGTTAGTAGATTTCATTCTCTACTTAACTCCTCTAATGAATTATTGTTTCATTGCAGCATTGTTGATCTAAAACTTGTTGTCTATTGTATTTTATCGATTTTTCCTGTTGAAGACTAAGGATAATTTGTTGTACATTATCTTAGTCATAATATTCTTTATTGGGCTAGTTGAGCTCACCCTTTTCCTTTTTGTTCCATTTTTCTTCTCAGGAGACGAGAATATAGCGGGAACTTGTTGGGGTGTGGAGTGATGGTTCAAGATAGTTGTTTTAGTAGTCCTCACCATTTTGTAATATAGTGTATCAATAATTGTATGAGGACTTTATTTGGGTATGGATATTGTCTAGAAGACAATATTTTTTTTTAAACTCACAGCATAAGTGTTGTCGTATTTTGCACGACAATTGTAATAATGAAGTTGTAGTTATTTCTGTACCATGTATTTGGCGACTCAAAATAGGTTGGGTGGATTGGACCTATTTTGGGGCGCCACAGATTAATATCGAGCTTAGGATATGATCTCCATGGAGATCGGGAATAGAACTAGGAGGGAGGCAGACGTAAATCCTTCGCTAGTGTGTCCTACCTAAGCTTATTTGTTGGTTGGTTAGAGTATAGGGATATTATGTGGTATGTTAATTTGTTTAATTAACCCTTATTTTATGGCAGCATTTAAGAATGGCAGCTGAAAACATTAATGATGGAGTGAATGAGACCGTGGAAACACCTTTAACCATAAACCAGGAGAACGTGCAACAGGATGGCAATTTTCCTCCTGTAAACAACACCACTGATCAAACGATGAACGATGGAATGTTTAGAAGCTTTTTGCAGTTCATGCAAAATCGAATTTGAGGAGACTCGTTTGTCACGTGCAGCAGCTTTAAAGAGTTGGGACCACGATTGCAGGGAAGCCGGATCAATTAAAGGCGGAGACGTGGGTCAAGCAAATTACCAAGATATTCGATGTCTTGGGATGCACGGAGGAACGAAGGTTCCCATTCGCCACTTTTATGTTCCGTAATGAGGCGATTCTTGGTGGGAATCATGGAAGCGCACTCCAACCAAATTGCACTCAAAGATGTCTTGGGAAATATTTCAGAAACTGTTCAATGATAAGTACTTTCCTGAAAGTATTCGTCATATGAAGGAGGTAGAGTTTATTAGACTAGAACATTACAACATGACGGTGTCCCAGTACGAGGCGAAGTTCGCGGAGTTATCCAGGTTTTCACCTCATTTGGTAGTGAATGAGTAACGTATGACGCGGATATTTTTGAGAGGTTTGAAACCCGACATACGTCAATATCTCATTTCTCATAAATTTTCTCTATATTCAGATGTTGTGAACAGGGCTCAATTATTAGAGCGAGATAATGGGTCTATTCAACCGGGCGGCCTACAACTCGATGATAATCGTACCGGTGGCAACGGCCATCGGGACAATGATAACCATCGTGGAGGAAATTATCGTGCCAGAAATGGTAACAACTTCGGTGGTAATCATGGCCAAGATAATAGAAGAAATAACTCAAGTGGAAAATTCAAGAAGAAAGATTTAACGCGATGGCGGAAAACGTTGGCGTAACACCAACACCAACACCAACACATTCTAGGGAGGAGAACGACCGCCGTTAGATGCTACAAATGCGGAGAGGAGGGACATATAAGTCCAAACTGCTCACGACCTTTCTAATGTATGTTTTAGTTGTGGAAAAGACGGTCACATAGCTCGATTTTGTCTCAGAATAAATCAAGTCCAAATTGGAGCAATTGGCACCAAAGGCGGATATGGAAAAGACAAAGTCAATCGGTTCACTGGAAGAAGCGTTTGTCATGACCAAATCGAATCGCGAGAACCCAAACGGTTAGCAGACGGTTAGTTAATTATAAATTCTTGCAAAGTTTATACCTTATTAGATCTAAGTTCTACCCATTCATTTATCTCTCTTGCTTGCGCTCAACGTTTGAACTTGACTACAGGGAAATTAGACTTTGACCTATCTGTGGAGACTCCGTTAGACTACAGGTCGTTCCCAGGAAAGAGGGGGATTTTCGATAAGGATTTCTCCTTATTGACGCTGATTAGGTGACCAAACCTCTCCTCGATGTAACTTCTAGACATTGTCAATATTGCAAATAATAATATGAATAACTTTACCGTCTCAATTATTGATTTAATAATATAACATATTATCACGGATGATAATTGTGACAATAATTGAATCAATAATATAAGAAATATGATCGCAAAGAATTCTTTCAGTAGCAATAATTGAGTATAACCGGTGACTTCTCACGTAAGCATCAATAATCAATCTTGTGTGTTACTATGCAACCACGCCATTCATCGTACTTTTACTTTACTACCGAGTAGTTTAACAGTTTTAACGGTAACACTTTCGCTGTAATTTTTATAAAAAGATAATTATGTCATTTTCTTACTACGACAATACTTCCATTGTGGAGTCCGCCAATGATTGTGCCGTCCTACGGATATTTTCTGACAAAAAGAATATTTTATAACAACTTGCATACCTTAAAAAATTTTCACATATCACCCTTAACTTTAATCTTTTATCAATTTAACCATTTACTAAATAGAATAATTATAAGAAAATTGAATACTTTCATTTCATAAAATTCGGGGTCTCACAAATTTCACCATGTATGTTGTACTTCGCATAGACAGGTTATCCCAACATAATGATAAAGAATGGAATAACAGAAGAATTTCACCATGTATGCGATATTGGATGTGAGCGAGTTATTCCAACATAATGATAAAGAATGGAATAATGTAATAATTTCACCAAGTATAAGGTAGCACGTGATACAAAAGTTATTCCAACGTAATAATAAAGAATAGAATAATGAAAGTTCTCTTCATGAATACGAAAGAAATAATACCACTTACCTTAAGAAAAGCGGATATAGGAGTAGTGAAGAAGTAGCGAGAATTTTTTTTTTCTCTCTATAGTTTATCTCTCTGTAGTTTCAAAGTGAATTAAAAGAAATAATGAAAGAATGAGCTTCTATTTATAGGAGAATAGAATGAATAAAGAATTAATTCATGAACGGTCTAGATTGATTTACTTTTAAATGGATGGTCCATATTGATTTACTATGCAAAGATTAATAAAATATTCTAATAAAACAAAATCTTTTAAATAAAATATAATATATTCTATTTATAATCTAATAAAACGAATAACTTTATAAAAGTATTACATTTTATATAAAAAGATTTTACTATGCAAATACTATCAGACCTATACAAACACTATGCATAATAGAATATTATATATTCTATTTATAGTCTAATAAAATAAATAACTTTATAAAAAGTTTTACGCTTTATATATAAAAAATTATTTTATTACATTTATAATAATAATAAAACAAAACATCACCTTTATTATAATTCACAATATTAATCGATTAAAGTAGCTTCTGGAAAAAGATGGGGCTTTTTTAATAAGAATTTCTCCCTATTGGTAGCAATGATTGGGTAGCGAAACCTCTCATTGGCGTAACTTCTGGACATCGTTAATATTGTAAATAATAATATTAATAACTTTGTTATCTCAATTATTGATTTAATAATATATAAAATATCGACAATAATTGAATCAAATAACGTGAGATACTATGCAACAATTATCGTAGCAATAATTGAACAAAACCGAGTGACTTCTCACGTAAACATCAATAATTAATATCGTATGCTACTACGCAACCACACGTACATCGCATTTTTAACACCGGTGTTTAAATGCAGTTAACAGTAAAACTTCCGCCGTTATTTTCATAAAAATATTTTTGTCATTTTCTCAATTCGACAATAATTCCATTGTGGGGTCCACTAATGATTGTGTCGTCGTACGAATATTCCATGTTAAAACTAATATTCACCGACCAATCGAATATTATATAACAACTTGCGTACTTTGCAAAATTTATAAATATTACCCACAACTATAACATTATATCAAGTTCACTCCATAATATTAAAAAAAATATTTCGAGAAATTTAAATCTTTATTCATAAAATCTGGGATAACACAAATAACAATAACAATAATAGTAAAAATAAGATGAGAAAGTTATATTGACAATGGGCATATGTATTAGGACAAATATGTTTGATTTGAATTGTCCACGTATCAGTCACATTTGTCTAGGTGGCATGTCCGTTAGCGCCAGGGGCAGAGTTGACTCAAAAAATATAACGTTATAGGTATTTTTAGAGAAAAAAAGTATAAGGAGCGCGTTGGATATCAGGAAAAATGTTAGGTTTTTGCACCTTTACCCATATATATATATATATATACATATATATGAAGAAAATAATTAATTTAATTAAGTGAAAATAAATTAATTTGCTAAATAGCAATAAAAAATAAAAAGAATAAAAGTAAAACTTATTATTGAGAGATATTACGTTGCACATTTTTTTCGGATAATGACTTATGGATCTCAAATCGTGAAGTCATTTTCCTAAGATTAATGAATTTTTCATTGACCAAAAAATATTTTACGATTGACCATCTGTTCTTTAGCATGCCAAACAATAAAAAATTAGGAAAATATTTTTCTTAAAAAGTTTTACTTTAAAACACACGGAGCTACGTTTGGATTGAAGAAATGGAATAAAGAGTGGAATAATTCATTCCATTATAGATGGAATAAGTTATTCTATACTCTTACTTCTCCAAGAATAAAATTCATAAATTTGTGAAAAATAATAATGGATCAATCAATTTCAATCGCAACCAAACACGATTTTTTTCCTTCTATAAGAATGAGTCATTCTATGCACAGCTTCATTGTTCTAATCCAAACGTAGTTAAAAGTGCCTAAACATTTTCTTAACATCATTTGGGCACGAATTTATATTTCAAGACCGGTATGGGTCTTTCTGCTAATTATTGTTGGTTTATTCGATACTTGCAATTTATAAGACAACTACAATTTGTGTGAAATTTATGTTTAATTAATTATAAAAATTAAAATTTTAATATACGATAATAGAAATATTATTGTTAGAATTAAATCACACATACGCACACGATAGTAAAGAATTAACATAAAAATTTATGTGATTTTCCAATTTGGATAGTCTACGGGAGCGGCATTGTTCTTTTATTATTCACTGAATTACATATGGTTTTACAATATAGAGTATATATAGGCATATATCTGCTACTCCTGTTCCAACTCTAATTCAACTTTTATCCGCTTTCACAAGGCTACTTATATTAATCTTTACATATCTTGTCTGCTTTGGCCTTCCGCGTTACCACACAAAGTTCGTTCCCCAAGGTTCTACAAAACTCTTGCCGATCCTAGCCCCACCCCCCGCCTCCCCGCTCCCCTTCTTATACTTACTATCTCTATATCACTATTTTAGCACAATACGTCAAGGTCTTCTAATACAATTTAATTTTTGAACTCAAATATATTAAATTTTAAATTCATATAAATTTATTTAATTTTATTTGATATAATTATTATAAATTATATAATATATAATAAAAATTATTAAAACACAATTTATTTTATTTTAAACATTCATGAGTTATATTAATTTTAAAATTTAATATGTCACATTTGATTTCAAAAATCAAGTTGTGTATCAAATTATAATATTTGATATAGTGTTCTTAATCTGGACGATTCTAGAGTTTTTTCCTCACGCATTCTAAATTATAAGATTGATATTGATATTTTAAAATGTTTTTAAATTTAAATTTAATATGATTTATTTAAAATTTAAAAATAATAAAATTTCTAAGTAGTACATTTTAGGTAGATTATTCATAATAGTGTTGACATAAATCAAATGAATTTATATTAACTTTAACTCTTTGAGTTTGAAAATGTTTAAAATTTTAATATTCATGATCTTATAAATTATAACTAGGCCTGACAAAATATGATTATGGGTTGATTTTGGTTTCAAAATATGGTTATGGTTCCATTTAAGAACTAAAATCACATTAACCATTTTTAATATGAGTTGAGTGGGTTGGAACTATATAGTTATGGTTCAAAACCATATTAATAATTTTAAGATGTTTTAACTTTTAAACAAAACTTATATATTTGCGTGTAAGAGTGTAAACGAATCGAGTCGATCCGAGTATTGAGTTGTTCAAATTTGGTTCACAAAATTTATCGAGTAAAAAATAAGGTTTGATTGAGGCTCATTTAGCTACCGAGTCGAGCACGATTCCGAATCGAGCCCGAGCAGTTTGAACTTTTCTAACGAATATGATCCGAGTATCAATATAAAATTATAATTTGAGGAGGTTCGAGTAATTTATCGAACTTCAAAATGTGTTCATATTTGACTCATTTATATTTCGAGACGAGTTCGAATCGAACTTTTAGTCGAACGAATATGAATCGAGTCCGAACTGTTTGCTCATTTTACTGTCTTATTTGCGTGATTTGTCTTAACCTTATATATTTGGTCTAACTTCAGTTTTGGCCACTAGTACCAAAATACATTTTTGCAATTTTAATATTTTTGTGCTGGAAATACATTTTTGTAGCTTAATGGTTACGGTTGGTACACCAACTAAGGCAATAATTTACTATTGGCGTATTATTATTTATTCTGTTTAATTATTTGCTTAATTTATTTTAATTATTTTTTAGTAGCTTAACTATTGTTTAATTTAATTCAACTATTTTTTATTTTGATTTAAAAATAAAAAAAAAGGATTGAAATTCAGGAGTCACCAAAAAGTAGCACATACATATATAATTAGACATTTAATCTCAATTTTCAGAAATTTATTATGTATTTTTATAAATGCTTTATTTATAAATCTTAGGTGTTCAATTTTAAAACAAAATAAAAATATTTTTGGTAGTAATCACAAATTAATTAAAATGAAAGTAAAATGTGACGCTCCCAAAATAGGTATACAACACCCATTCTCGAAATAAATCAAATACATGATACAGTAAAACAAACTACAACTTCAATAATACAAATGTCGTGTAAAATAATGACAACACATAATCGTGAGTTTAAATACAAATATTGTCTTCTAGACAATATCAACACTCAAATAAGTCCTCATTACAATTATTCATACACTATTTTATAAAAATAGTGAGGACTGCTAAAACATCTTTCTAGAACCATCACTCCATACCCCGACTCGATCCTGCTATGTTCTCAACTCCTGAGAAGAAAAATGGAACAAAAAGGAAAAGGGTGAGCTAAACTAGCCCAGTAAAGAATATTATGACTAAGATAATATACAACAAATTATCATTAGTCTTCAATAGGAAAAAAATCGATGATAAATATAATGAGACAACAAGTTTTAGATCAACAAATGCAATAAAATGACAGAATCCATTGTAAGAGTCACGTAGAGAATGAATTCTACTATCTTCTAAGATTTAAAAGTCCATCATCAATATCTTATCCTGTAACATCAATCAATATACATCTTTAATCAAATATTCATCTTTGCACTACTGAATGCCAAAGATATTCATTTATATCACCAATGTCGGTCATGTTCATCTCAACACTGCTCATCTTTTGACTACGGGCCAAAGATATTCATCGATTAATCATTCATCTTTGCACTACAGGCCAAAGATATTCAGTAATATCATCATTTAAGACTAAGGATGATGAAAAATATTTTAAAGAAAACGAATCCAGTGAGACAGAAGGACAAATATTAAGAATTCGTATAACAGTTTATCCAAGATCAATACTACTTCATAATAACCAATTGTGAAGCAGAATTCAAAAATAACGATCAAAACATGGATACAATCAAAGATAGTAGCAAAAATAGATATCTTGGATAAAAAGAAAAAATTTTATTTTTCGGTGAATAGTGTCGTATTCGTGAATAGTGCCATATACGTGAATAGTAACCCCGACATAAAAAGTTCCAAATTTGATTAAAAAGTTCACCAATATTTCGGCATAATGATATTGAAGAAAATAATATCATTTAAGAAGAAAATAACATCTCTTACCTCAAAATAACTATGATTTCGATCGAATATCGGATAGAAAGCAAGAAAAAACTTGTATGCAAACAAAGAACTCTCAAAGTATCAAAATACTCACAAAAATAAGCTCGATAATCTAGAGAGAAAGAAAACTTGTTTCTGGTGTGATTTTCAATTCTAACCTAAACGTCTAATTATAGAAAAATATTAGAACGCCAAATGAGACTAAATAATAAAATATTATTATTATAAATCAAAACTCTACGCACACCTTCACCAACCAATTTTGAAAGCCATCAGCAGCCTGAAATTTCATGAAGCCTGCATGTTTAAAAAATATGAGTCCCACCCATAATTTAATAAAAATTATTTTATTTTTTGAAACTTCAGTAATTCATAGAAAATAGCCCGTTTATCAGAAAAATACGAATTTTATGTCCATTCTGCCTGAAATCGAATTCTCTACAACTTTGTAGCTTTGAGTTTTTCCAAATTCTAAACAGAAAATATCCAAAATTCACAAACGGATGATTTTTAATACCTCAATTTCGACAAAATACTGATAAAATACCTCAGCATTAATTCCTTCATTTATAATCACATAAATAAATCCATCATTTATATCCACACCAAATAAATATTTTCTTATCATATAAATCAATAATTAATTATTCACAAATAATATTACGTAATCACAATTATGACAACCGCATAGTTTTTTTCGGAAGAGGGCTTTCCAATAAGGATTTCTCCTTCTTGGCTACAAGAATTAGGTGACGAAACCTCTCATTGATAGAACTTTCTAGACATTGCCAATAATGCTATCTAATAATATTATTCAAATAATATGAATTATTGATCTGATAATGGGAAATACTGTGCAGTGATAATTATTGAAACAACAATAATATAAAAATATCAACGCAGCAATTATTGAATCAATAAAATAAAATATTGAACAATAACTACTGTAACAATTATTGAGTAGTGCCTTATTACGTGCATTTAATCAATAATTCAACAATCTGCATCAATACCGTGCAATGCTTCTTGTGCCACCACGCCAGATTCTTGTATTTTAACCACCAGGTATTCCAATAGTGTTAACGATAACAATTACGCCGTTATTTATAAAAATTCATACTTTGTCGTTTTCTTCATCCGACAGTTATTCCGTTATGGGGCCCACGAATGGGCTCATTGCTGGTCGCATTTAATATTCCCAAACAACAAGAATATTTCACGACCAAACGAATATTCCCCGACAGAAATGAATATTTTATAACCACTTGTTTATTTGGCAAAATTTGCATATTTCACCCATAACCAAAGCATTATATCAAATTAACCCTTATTAATTTAGAATAATGAATAGAGGAAATTTAATTTTATTTATAATAAGTTGGGATCTTACATAAAATATCAATTAAAGTGGTTGTACAGTACATATAAACTAAAAAAATATATTTTTAACAACGATTTGCAAATGGGAGAGAGGTTGAGCATGACCGCTGCTAGGTATCATTCAATTGCAAAATTATATTTGTACGGTAATAGTAGTAGTAGTAGTTGGGGCAGTCCGAAGGAGGGGTGTGATTGAATGGAATATGAGTTGAAAAATGGTTAATCGGTTCAGAATTATATTTGTTTTAAAAAATACGAGTTCAAACTTGAACCAACCTAAATAAATAAAAATGGTTAATCAATCCATTTGATTTCAATTAATATGGTTGACCCAACAGTTAACTAACTATATTGCCAAGTCTAATTATAACATAGATAGTATTTTATAGGATTTTTGTTAAATTTTGATAAATTATTTTTTAACATTATAGAGATGGATCAAATTCTTTCTCTATTACATCTTCTGTCCTACAATAAATTAATTTTTTATTTGTCAATTTCTCTTTTATAAAAGATTTTTCTTGCTAAAATTAATAAATGAAAGTCTTTTGTAGAATATAGCTACTTATGGTTATGGAAAAATTTGTCTTTAGGGTAAAATTAATGAGCATTAATATTATCAATGATATATATGTGCATCCATCAACTTATTTTGTTTTAGCTTTGTAATACTATAATTCCATGCCAAAATTTTACATGCCCCAAAATTATATATACATATATACTCTTTCATTACAAAAATGAAGAGTTTAGATTTAAAATCTGAAATTGCCGTCCGCTAGAAATGACTGGATTAATGAAAATATCAGATAATTATGCTCTCATAACACTGATTCAAGCCTGGAATTAGCGGACGGAAGGAATTATATGTGTGTATAAATAATATGCATATATAATTGAATAAAATTTAAAAGAATATTATTACATTTGTACAAAGTATAAGCTAATAGTATTATTAAATTAGGTCAAATGTAGCATACTTTAATTTGTTGGTGAATCCGTTGTATAAGGCTTTTATCACCAACTTATAAATAAATTCACACGGTGACCTTTTTTTAGCATAAAAGACGACTAAAGCTTGTTATCAAACAATTGTAAAAAAAAAATTAAGCAACGATTTTTGTTTGATTGATTAAATTGAAAAACTTTATTATCCTATTTTCGATCAACAATTTCATCTTTTAATTCGATTAAACATTTAAAAATATTTAATAAATAAATATATGTGTAAGTTGTCGTGAGAATGAACCAATATTTTATTTGTATTCCAAATTTGAGTAAAAAAAAAAAAAAAATACTTGTATTAATATGCATGCTGAACTATTTGCAATAATATATACTTCACATATTTCACAAAAGAGTCTCATTTATAAAAAAAATAAAAAACAAAAACTTTATTTCACAAAAAATGATATAATATTCTCATGTCACAAACAATTTATTAACCCCCATATACTGTATTTCTATTTTACAAATATTTAAAAAATACCCCTAGTCGGTGTTGCTAAAGCCAGCTTTTAATGGGAACATACTTATATTTATATTTAAAAGGAAACTGATATTTTATATAAAAAAAATAATATTTATATATATATATATATATATATATATATATATATATATATATATATATATATATATTAGAACTTATTCACTATTCAGTGAAAAGAATCAAAGAGAAATATTTTATGTAAAATATATAAAACTGTACAATTACAAACATCGCCTCAAGTAAAAGTAAAAACCCCAGTGTTTGAATTCGCTGCGGGCAAGGCATAATCCCTCGGTTGCACCGATTTTCTGCGCAACTTTGTCACTTTCTCCTCCTCACCCATTCCTCACTTTGGTCGAACTGTTTGACTCCGGTGGTACACACTCTTTTTTCCGATCTCAACGGTTAATGTAGCCCAGTACACACATATATCTCAGATTTCTTCCAATTCAACGGTAACTATCTTTTGCTACCTTTTGTAAATATGCTGATAATGTATGTAATTTTGAATATTTGAATTTGATTAAGGATTCGTTTCCGCTTTGTTTAGTTGCTCCGGACCAGTAAGCTCGCAAAAAAAAAAAAAAAAAAGAAATTATGAATTAGGATACTTTTATTGCAAATACTTGGCGTATAAGACTTTGTTGTTAGTATTAATTGTATCGCCTTCTCAACGGAAGTTTAGGGTAGGTTCCGTTTAATGCCCGATTGTTAATTGTTTTTTTTTATTATTGAAAGTTGAGATATGACATTGCTAAGAATAAGAATTAGGTCGCAGTTTAAAGTTTTTTTTTTTTTTTTTGCCTTTTCACTGTATGTCCACATGTATGGTGAAATTTATGTTTGTCTTATTGTACTCCTTTGAATTTTGATGCAGGAATTGTAACCTTTGTTGAGGTTTTTCTTAATTTATTTGTTGTGTGATGGGGGATAATACGGTAATGGATTCATGGTTTGGTAATTTGTGGAGGAATTCGCGTAAGAGCCATGTATTGGAGCCTGAGAAGGCTGTGATTGGAATTTTGGCATTTGAAGTTGCCACTGTGATGTCTAAAGTTGTTAAATTATGGGAGTGTTTAAGTGATAGGCAGCTCATTCGACTGCGTGAAGAAATTATGCAGTCACCTGGGATTCAAAAGCTTGTTTCGGATGATGGTGATTATCTTATGGATCTAGTTCTTGCTGAGATACTCGAGAGTTTGGGACGTGCGGCAGAATTTGTGGCTAGGTTTGGGAAGAGGTGTGCAGATCCCTCGTATCACCATCTCGAGCATGTTATTGATGATTTTGTTGAGATGGATCTCAATTGGGTTGGGTGGGATTATACGTTGAAGAAGATGGAGAGGAAGGTCAAGAAAATGGATAGATTTTCTGCGGTTACCTCGCAGTTGTATCAGGAGCTAGAAGTGCTGGCTGAGCTCGAACGCAATCTTAGGAGAATGCATTCTAGTGTTGGTTTAAGTCGGATGAAGTTGCTTGAGTTTCAACAGAAGGTCATCTGGCAGCGTCAGGAGGTGAGGAATCTTCGTGAGATGTCTCCTTGGGTTAGAACATATGACTACACTGTCCGGCTTTTGCTAAGATCCCTTTTCACAATACTTGAGAGGATTAAACACGTATTTGGGATAAACCAGTTGCGAGCTGTTGAGGGAAGTCATGATTCTAAAAGTGTTACTGATGATTGTCTTGTTCGCAGCCATTCCATTTCTACAGTTATGCGGTCTTCTGTTCATCCATCTGAAGATAACCAGTCTAGATTATATTCAGGTCCTCTTGGGAGATCAGTTTCAAATCTGGGGCTGAGTACTGTCAAGAGAAGATCAAACAACAAACTGCAAACTCATTATCAGTCATCGATCCTTAATGGAAAGCCCCCACAAGGGAAAACAAGACGATTAGCTCATGTAGGACCTTTTAAAGGATGCATGATGAGTGGAAGTGATTCTTCAGTGATGCAGAACTGCATGCCAACAAGCAAATTCACTTCGAAATCAAGAAGTGTATTTCAGAAAGATATTGATAAAATAAAAGATACTGCTTCCTTTTCTTGTGGAAACTTGCTTCATTCCAAAACATTTCCATTCAATTCAAAGCATAAGTTGTTGATAGCCCCTCTATCTACTCTTGGTGGTGCTGCACTAGCTCTCCAATATGCAAACGTTATTATATTGATCGAGAAGATAGCTTTCTCTCCTCACTTGATTAGCATTGATGCAAGAGACGACCTATATGATATGTTACCTGCAAATGTCAGAACATCTCTGAGTGCAAAGCTAAAGCTATTCTCTAAAACATTGGCTTCTTCTATCAATGATGCTACCCTTGCAACAGAGTGGAATTTGGCACTGGCAAGGATATTGGAATGGCTGGCTCCGCTTGCTCATAACATGATTAGGTGGCATTCGGAGCGGAATTTTGAGAAGCAGCGCATGGTTTCTGAAACGACTGTACTTCTGGTCCAAACCCTTTACTTTGCTAATCAAGCAAAGACAGAAGCTGCAATAACAGAACTTCTCATGGGTCTAAATTACATCTCAAGGTTCGGTAGAGAATTTACTGATATAGCTTTCCGGGAGTCTTCATGTAGTATATCTTGTGATGATTATTTGACACATAAGGATAACTTCGCCAATGATGCAGTAGATCACACTTCTTAGGATGTTTCTCACAAGGCTTACTTATTAAATCTTACTTAGTTCATGAAGAGTTCACTGCCATTCAAATAGGCAGTTGAGTTTTCCTATGGCTTGGGACATTTTAAATCGCTAGAAGACATTCTTCGAGTTTCTGAGGTACTGTGATGAGCATTAAGACAAATTTTAGTTATTTTATTTTATTTTTATAGGAAGCATGTGTCCCGATGTCTAGTATTGTTGATATCAGCACATCTTGTTTATGTATTGAATGAACATGGGTCTAATATTCACTGTTGTTAAAGACACACTTACCTTGTACATAAAGATTTATGTGTTCAATTGAGACATATGTTCCGTGCAACACTTTTTCTATAATTTATTTCAGTATTTTTGTTATAATTCTTCTGAATTATTCCAAGGTTAACTTACAATAATATTTGTGTCTTTGACAAAGGCATGTGATGCTTCTTTTCAAAAAAATAGTTGTGTATAAGCATGCAACATGATTTTTTTTTTCCTTTTCTTTGTTTTGTTGTTATATATCAATGTGAATGTAATGCCTCTGATCTTTGTTTTCATAGAAACTGAAGTAGGACATTATTAAACAAAAATAATTATTATTCATAAGTTTGCACGTCAGTTACATTTTTTTCTATTTTCTCATTTGGGCCTATATTTTGTCCTTTTCTGACCCAAAAAAAAAACTTGGGTTCTAGAGCAACACAGTTTCTGTCCATGCTATAGAGGAGGACATAAGGGAATATACTTAAAATTCTAAAGGCAGTTACAGTTCACTCACTAAAGTAATTGGCACTTTATTACTTCGACTGTGTACAGGTACACTTTAAATGCAATTGGACTTAATTTTAGCAGCAAATGTGGGTAAATTGAAGATTCACTCTGTTTGACGTTTCTTTTACTTTTATTTTTTGGTCGTCTTTCGTTTGATGTCTCTAGGCACACATAAGAAGATGATTACATATACAGGTTTGTATTGCATAGTTTCTGTTTTTCCATTGCACCTTTATTTATTTATTTTGAGGAGGAGATGGCAAACTTATGCAAAAGAAATCTCTGACACCTAATAACATATCGAAGGATTAGCAGAGAATACTAGCTTTAAGTGTGTATTAGATTTGTCCATAGAAACATAGTTCTCTCAAGTGTAAAAGAACTAGAAGAATGAAATTAGTTTCTTAAAAGTGAATATTAGGGAAAAAAATGACACCTAGGCAAGAAAATTGTTTTCAGCATGCATCAGCTTGGGCATGCAGTTGTGATCGAATGTTTTGACCCTGTGGTAAAGAAGTTTTGTTAAGTTTAAATATATATTGGTACGTAAAAAGTTCTTAGAGAAGTTATAATGCAATACTCGTCCTTTCAAGCTGAACATGGCATCAGCAGTATGTGAAATTCAGGTTCTTGGGTTGATTTAATTAAGCTTCAAGTCTTCTCCAGACATCTTGTTGGAAAGTCCACACGCACTTCAATTATGGTGAGACTGCTTCAAGTCTTCTCCAGACAACTTATTGTTCGTCCTTTCCTTTCCTTTGCTCTTGCTCTTGGAAAGTCCACGCGTCAACTATGGTACGTAAGACATTTCCTTTATTCTCCATTTTTCAACTCTTGTTAATTTGTTCTCTAAGTTACCTTCCTATTTCATGGTTGAATTCCTAAAACTACTTTATATACTTCTCCCCTTTCATGGATGGATTGTTTGACATGCTCGATCAAAATATATTTTGGTTTTGTTGAGATTATTGAACAATATATAGCTTTTAACATGTGCAGTCTATTTTTGTTGTTGTTCTATGTTGTTTGGAAGTATCAATTTAGTTTTAATATCAGTTCACATATATATAAATGTTGACACATACATATACTTTGCACCAACTGCCCTTAATATCAGGAACAGGAAGCAATCATTTTTTGGCTGATAATTTTATTTGTATACATCTTTGGTGAAAGACAAACCAGCTTTACCTCAGACACCATATCGTAATCTTTGCTACAATGTAACCTTTACAAATTGAAGTTTTCAAATAAAGTTTGGGAACTTTTTTAACAATTTTATTTAAGATAATATATAGAATTAGCACATGCACACATGTCAAGTATTGACCTACTCTACTCTACCATATGTAGGTAGATTCAACTAGATGAATTTGTGCTAAGAAACAAGCAAACTTCTGAAAATTTAGAGAATCGATATTTTCACAACTCTCACATTAGGTGGATTTTATTTACTATTAATGTGAGAAAGAGCTTGTGTAATTATCAAATTTACTTGTGAAAATATTAATTACAAGAAAATAAAAACTAGACATCACTGCAAAATATATGCACCAACGATATTAACAACTATCGAAGAACCAAATGAAAAGTATGAAGAACATAACAAGCTGCGAATTAGAAAAGCTTGAGCAGCAGACAGGAGAACAGGCGAACTTATTTAATTTCTCATTGCAAGGGAAAGATTGGTTGAACTAATCTATATACATAACTTAATAGACGACGGCTGCAACTCAACTTAATGCTCTTATTGCTTTGTGTGTGTTGATGTGTTGCTCAACTGTTGCTGCTGTTATATATATATATATATATATATATATATATATAACAGTGTAGACTTCAGTTACAACTCCACCCCCCATCAAAGAGGATTTCTTTATGTGTCCTCCAGGTCGGACCACCAACAGTGTGTGTGTTGCCTACTAATCCTCCTGAATTCCGGTATGTCCATTGCTAGCTAGTATGTATATATATATATATAACTGAATCCCCCAATATGTTATTCCTCCCTCTATTACCCAATTAATTTGATATAAATTTTGAGTAGATCGAGGCGGGTGAGTTTTTGGAAGGGATCATAAGTGAGTGCTTAGGTCTCCCTCCCAATTTTCTTAAAGAATAGAATTCAATGATGATCTTAGTGCTAGTTTAATTTCTGCTATCCCGGCCCCAGCAATAGAAACCGATAACATTGGAGGGTTTGCATGGAAATTCTGTGACTTTTGTTTAACAAGATGATGTTGGAGGCCTAGAGGTTCTAAAAATTTATTTGATTTTGAAAAATAATAAATCTTTTATAATTAGGGATGGATGTTTTATAATTTTGGATTTAATAAATTGACTTGAAAAAGTTTGTGAAAAATATGAATGCAGGTTGCAAGTAACAAGAAAATTCAAGAGTAATTTTCACAGTGATGAGAAACTAGAAACCACTACTCAATTGTTTATTTCAATGGAGACAAGTGGGTAGGGAAGTTACCAAAGTACAGGGAAAGACTTGGCATTTAATTCCCACTTTGAAATTAATTCCTAAGAAACAACAAACTTGACTTGTTTGGAATGGATGGACTATTATTTGTTTTCAGAGGTTTGTTGTTTTTGGCTTGGTGTTCCTATTTAAATATTCTGTCTCATCTCATATAACGTTATGTGTTGGTATAAAATAATTTTTATCAATGTTTAAAATTAAATCTAAATAACATATGGGATTTTAACAAATAACAATTGGAACATGTAAAAAAGTACTATAAACTCGACAAAGTAAAGTAAAAATTATATGATTATTAATTAAATTTTTGTATAGCTCCCTCCTCTCTATATTTAACCACCCAATTTTTTTCTTCTTCAAATTAAAACTCAAAAGAAGTTTCTATATTTTGGAATTATTTATTTATTACAAATGAAATTCATATAATTAGATTTCATTAGTAGCCAAGCCAAGCCATTGTGTTGATCCAGTGGTTAAAATGATTGTGGGCCCTACAAGCCGCAGAGCCAGCATCGCAATACTAACTGCAACTACTAGTGGTACCCATAGAATCAAACACAATACTCCGATGACAAAAAAACAGGCGTGGACCATGGTATAAGCTCTCTTTTCTTGGCAAACAAAGTTGTTGTCCCTCGACTAAACCTCATACATAACACGTGCGCTTTATTTTTACTCTATCCTATGCACTATTAGAGGGTTGAGCATTTAAAAATTGAAAGGATGATATTTTAATTACTTAATATATTTTGTAATTTTATATCAATATATATATATATATATATCAATTTTTTTATATTATAAATTACGTAAATAATTATAATTAATTAATAATACATTTGATTTAGTAAACTAATTTATAATTTCAATCTCATATATTAATATACATCATAATCATATTTCAATATAAATATTTACAATAAATAACTCAACACTTAATAAAACTAATATTTTCCATTCCCAACCTCTCCTCCTTTACCCACTGTTATTTGAGACCAGTTTCATCGGTAAAAAACAATCAAACAATAAAAAACCAAAATATATTTAGGTTTGGTCCAAAAGAAAACCTTCAAAACTCCAAAAACTCCATTCACTCCGTCGTTTTCACGCCACTTCCAAGTTCCAACCCACCGACTTCTCAATCGCATAAATTTCTCTGTTTTTCTACTACCTCATTCTGCACATATACATACTCTCTCTCTATATATATATATATATATTTATACACACAATCTATATATTTATATATACCTCAGTTTTCGTTTGTCTCTAATCGTCAACTATGCATTCGAATCACTTGCTCCTCGAGGAGCCTATTAGGATGGCTTCCATCCTCGAGCCTTCAAAATCTGTGAGACTTTTTTTTTCCTTCTCATTTTCCCTTTCAATATCAACTTGGATCTGTAATTTCAGTATATGTATATTTGTTTTAACATCTGTCTATGTATCTCTATGTAACTGCATGCATATCATTTTGAGATTGATTTGAGAAATTATGACAATGTGCAGAGCTTCTTTCCTGCAATGACAAAGATTGTAGGGACTCTGGGCCCTAAATCTCGATCTGTCGACCTTATTTCCGGTTGTCTCAAAGCTGGAATGTCAGGTTTCATGTTTTTTCTTTGTTTAACTGTTTAATTTTTACTCTAAATAATATGCCTAATTGAATTTGTATATATGTGAATTACAGTTGAACTGAAAAAAAATAGTTTATATAGTTTATTTTATTTTTTAAAGATGTTTTTTTTCTTTCAATTAATGGTTTGTGTTTTGTGGCAGTGGCTAGATTTGACTTTTCGTGGGGACACCCTGAGTATCACCAAGAGACTTTGGAAAATTTGAAGATGGCTGTCAAGAGCACTAAGAAACTCTGTGCTGTATGTATTTGTAATTTTATATATAGGGTTTGGAATTTCGATGGCAATGCGCTTAGCTGCTGTATTTTGCCTCTTTGATGAAGAGTCCTAATTGTTATTTAATTAGAAAAATGTGAGTCAGGTAAGAGTAAGAATATGACAATATTCTCTTTACTTTTCAGGTTATGCTAGATACAGTGGGACCTGAGTTGCAGGTTGTGAATAAAATTGAGAAGTCTATTTCACTTCAGGAAGATGGTACTGTTATCCTGACGCCTTATCAAGGTCAGGACGCCTCTCCTGAAGTGCTGCCAATAAACTTTAATGGACTCGCTAAGGTTTAAATTCTAATATCTCCTCATCATCATGTATCATTGTTTCTGTTATTTACATATTAAAGCATTACAACTGTGTGAGAGAGAGTATACTTTGCTCATTAGTTGTACTTAACAAATCATTCGGTAGCATGAAAAGAAGGGAGAAAAACTATTTTGCAGGGTTTTAATCCATTTGATATGGCTTATTCAAATAAATAAAAAAGTCAATTTAAACTTTTGAAGAAATCACAAATTGCTTGCTCTTGGTTAATATCTCCAATAGCCATTGTGAATAGTCGCCTTATGTTCACAAGTTCATGCTTCACAATGGGCTGAGTTGCTTGTTGGAACCTTTACTTTAAAATGGACAATACCGTAACCTCATTATGTTAAGATTTTTACCTACCCTTATTGGGGAAGTTGGTGGACTAATTATCAGGTATTCAGGTTCTAGAAATTGCTCAAACTTGTTCGTGGTAATAATTGATAATATGCATACTTCATTACGCTCATAATTTGATTAAAATAATGGATAATGTTTATTTCAATAATCAATAATTATATGAAGATATTATTTTCAGTAATGGATTATGTTAACTTCTTAGTAAACTGTTCGTACTTACGAGAATGTTGTCATGGTCTTGCAGGCCGTGAAGATTGGAGACACTATTTTTGTAGGCCATTACCTGTTCACAGGAAGTGAGACTACTTCTGTTTGGTTGGAGGTAGGAGGCAGACTGCATAAACTATGTTGACATGAATTTTCTATTCAGTTCGGATTAGAAAATTATTGTGAGCGGATTAGAAAATTATTGTGAGCGTTGTTTCAAATTAAACTAAAACATGTAAAGTTCAAAAAAATTCATTAAACTGGCCAGCAAGCTAAAAGTTATTTCATTTAACCTATGCATGACCTTTTTTTTTCTGAAAAAAAAAATACTGGGCTGAGCAGGTTGAAAGTGTGAAAGACGATGATGTGGTTTGCACGGTAAAAAATTCTGCAACGTTGGCTGGGTCAATGTTCACTCTGCATGTCTGTCAAGTTCGTATTGAAATGCCTACCCTCTCTGATAAAGATAAGGAGGTCAGTACTGCTTCCAAGAAATAAATGCTAAGCATGTTTTTTTGGCTCCTGAATTCGGTCGGTTGTTTTGTTTGTTTCATGTATAAAATATGAAGATATCATGAAAAAATATATAAGGAGAATTGCATCAACTTTTTCTCTGTGGCAATATTTTATGGATGATTAATACAAGCATCTACTTGTTTTTCCTTCATTTTGACGTATCCTCTTTGGAAGTTATGATTTTGTCTCATCTTTTCTTTTTTAATTGTTTGCACTTATGCAAGTGATTTATATGTCCTGTCCCATTGTGAAGATAAAACTGAAATTATTCAACCTATGTTACAAATTTAGGCTCTCTGTCCCTTGTTAGACTCCCCACTTGGAGTTCCTACCATTAAAGGGTTGAGCAGTTGATGCTTTATACATTTAATGAGGAACATGTAATTTCCATTATCACCGTCTGATTCAAAAAGTTAGTTGTCATGTAATGTTTTTCTACTGAATTTAAATTGCAAAATGTTTATTATGCTAAAGTGTGAACTGAACCAGATATATCTGGCTTGGATTCGGATACAATGTAAAAATAGTATATCTATAGCCTGTAGGCCTTTTAAAAATTGACTCTTATACTGGGAAATCTATATACAAAAAACTGTCTACATTGGGACAGTGTAGTTTTTATTTGTTAAGACGTGGTTATAAGACACACAACCAGGAAAAGAAGAAACATTATTTTTTGTTCGTTATACAGATACTGGTTAGATGCTTGGCCTCTAACATTTGATACATCTCCAAGATTCATATAGATCATGTTCTAGCAGCTACATGGTGACAGCAAATAACTTTGATGCTTTATCATTGAAAGCTGCATACTTTTATCCGACAAAATTAGTGGTGCATGTATTCTGTAGCAAAGCGTCTCTATCTTTTTCTTTATTAAATTTCACTCTGCTATGCCCTTCTTTCTAATAAAATTTGACATGGACCTAGGGGTGATACTGATATTTTCGATCTTAATTTAGGTTATAAGCACGTGGGGTGCACAAAACAAAATTGACTTTCTGTCTCTTTCATATACACGGCACGCGAAAGATGTTCGTGAAGTAAGTTCCCCTAATTGGGTTTGTGTTAATAATTCTCATGTACTCCATGTTCCCTAGTCTGTTGGGTGCTCAGATTTCTCAGCAAACAGGCTTCTTTTTGCTGCATTGCAGGCCCGTGAATATTTATCTAACCTGGGTGACTTGAGTCAAACTCAAATTTTTGCAAAAATTGAGAACATAGAGGTGAGTTTTAAGTAACCTTGTACGAGATTGCTTCTCCTTTTCCATGCAGGTTTCTATGTGTTTATTTTCTGCCCATTGTTTTGTGGGAGGCTCATGTATACATTTCTCTCTTTTTTTAGGGTTTAACACATTTTGATGAGATCCTGCAAGAGGCAGATGGTATCATCCTTTCCCGTGGGAATCTTGGCATAGATCTTCCACCTGAGAAGGTTAGTTTATCAAATAGTTCAAAGCAATTATTTTATTTGAATTTCATTTGGTTAATCAATTAGTTTCATACCAGTTACAGACTTGCATTGACCCACTTGTACATAAACAAATACCTGAAACAAACTTTGATATTTGTGACACTGGTGTGACGTTACTCTTACATTTTTGCTCACGAAGTGAAAAGTTTTTCCCTTATACTTCACCTTAAAAGCCTACATTGTGTGGAGGATTTCAAAGAAATTTTTTACTATTCCATATCCATGTCAAAAAAGCTTGAGGCTTCTTTGTGCAACTTCTGCTTATATATGCAGTTTCTTGTGGAAAGTAAATTATGATCGTTTCAAAAAGTATATTTACTTGCTCCTAACCTGTTACTGTCTGAAATTTTGCAGGTGTTTTTATTTCAGAAGGCTGCTGTTTACAAGTGTAACATGGCTGGGAAGCCAGCAGTGGTAACTCGTGTTGTTGATAGCATGACTGACAATCTAAGGCCAACTCGTGCAGAAGCAACTGATGTTGCTAATGCTGTATTGGATGGTAAGTCTCTTTCTGGTTAGAGGATTTATCCCTTTAGTAGCTGCCCAAAAATCCCTTGTAAATATATCTTGTTTATTATATTATTTTTTAGGATTATATACTATGTCGTGATTGTTCATGAAATTACTTTGACATATATTTTTGTCTGATGATTAAGGTCCATATATCTAATGTTATGTATTTCTCTACTAATGTTGAGTAGGTTTTATTCTGCATCATCTTCAGCGCAACAAAAACTGGGCATTTTATATTGGTTACCTGATTTTGCAGGAAGTGACGCTATTCTTCTTGGTGCTGAGACTCTTCGTGGATTGTACCCTGTTGAGACTATCTCTATTGTTGGTAAAATTTGTGCTGAGGTATTTTTTTTCCTTTGCACAAAGGCTAATGCCCTAAATGTGTCAGGCCTAGCTTGTCAAGTTCTTGACACTCATATTACCTCTTTCAAGAAATAAGTTCTTATTATTGTCTTGCGTCAAATGCTTAATTTTGATAAATTATATATATGATGGACTAGACTTAAGCTGTACTCTGTATTAGAGTTACACGAACTGTATTTTAGTGTTACCTGTAGTGTTCTAATAAATCCCTATCTAGGTCCTAGTAATCTCCGCGCGTAGGCTCTAGGCAGGTCCCCAACTGTCTCGAATTGGATGGGTGCCCAGGCACCCAATCAGGCCTCTACAACATCAATTCAATAAAGGGTTTGAAGCTCTACAATACTTGAATGAATTGTTAAGCCTTAAAAGTTTGTCTTTTTTGGTAATTTTTTCATTTAAATTTTAAAAAGTTAGCTTAGTATAACAAGTATATACAATAGAAAAATAAATAAAAGAGACCGTCTAAGAACGCCTAGGTTCTAGGTGCCCCTTTGCCGCCTAGGTCCGGCTACTGATATTTTTATTCTTCTTCTGACACTTAATTTTAAGAATTATTTAGTCAATTTTTGTTAACCTTTTATATAGTTGGCTCTCGTAGCATTGCTAATGGCAGTGTGTGTTTGAAGAGATGATGTAGCAAAACTAATGGTTGCGTTTGCTATATAGAATGGATGCTAGACACATTGTTGGATCTCAATTCTTTGGGTTTAACTCAAATTATATATGTTTGATATAGATGTCATGCTGCTATTGCTTTTATGTGATCCTCTTAATTTCGTAGTCAACTTTCCATGGTGATAATTTATGGTTGACAAGCATCGTCTTTGAATTTATCATACAGGCGGAGAAGGTTTTCAATCAAGACATGTACTTCAAGAAGACTGTCAAATATGTTGGAGAACCAATGACACATTTGGAATCAATTGCTTCCTCTGCGGTATATTCTTTCTGAAAGTGATATTCTGTGGGCGGGCGTGTATTTATTTTGTTCTGCTTATACTTTCTAATATTGCTTTGGGTATTGTGAAGAATCATTTTTAGGTTCCTTCATCCAAACAATTGCATTTTTGAAAGTATTTTAAGGTGTTTTCCTTTTCTTGTCTAGGTACGTGCGGCCATCAAAGTGAAGGCATCTGTTATTATTTGCTTCACTTCATCTGGAAGGGCTGCTAGGTATTTGTTGAATGTTCAAAAATCAACATAAATACTTGATATATCTTGAATTGAGATGTCTTTGTTACTAATGAAGTTAGGGTAATCACTTTTGTTTAGAAATTAGAAGAACTAAAATTTAAGTTATTGTACATATATGAATACCAGATTAATTGCAAAGTATAGACCAACAATGCCAGTTCTATCTGTTGTCATCCCACGGCTCAAGACAAATCAGTTACGGTGGAGTTTTAGTGGTGCATTTGAGGTACGCTACTCATTCAAGTCTAGTTACAGCTTACCTCTGTTGGGAATGCTCAATTTGGATTAGTAGTTGAACTACATACATTATCGTGTTCCTTCTCTTGCTGGATAGTGGAAACTCTTAGTTGATTGTTACTCGGTATGGTTCCCTGCATTTCAACATAATACTTTTCATAGGGAAACAATTTACTTGTTAAAATATTTTTCAGAATAAAATGGTCCCTGTATCATTTGATCGTGTTTGGACCATGTCTTTAAAATATTTTCTGGAAATTCAAGAGATTTGAGTCATAAAAATTTCATTAAAAAATCTACCCCAACCAAGTATTATTACTTTTTTATATGTTACTTCATCAAATTCATATTTTAGGAAACATTTAATAATATATGAGTACTAAGAAATCCATTAATGTTGCTCAAAGCTTATTTTCTATGAACTGGTTTTTCATAATAATTTGATTAATGTGGTTCCTACAAATCTCAAAGAGAGCAAAATGAAACTACAAGTAGCCATTCATGCCACATCAACGGCAAGAAAATGATAGCATGTTTTAAGCATTATCACTAACAAACTGATGTATGTGTAAAGCTAGAATAATTGCATCTTTAAAGCTTATTCAGTTCCTAAATATATTTTTTTCTATCACCAACCCCTTTTCTTTTTATCAATTCAATATTGGACAGGAGTTGTGGAGGTCTGAGGTTTAGGACCTGTATTTATGAGAAATGATAATTTCCATTTTTAGTTGCGATATCTGATGCTGACTTTGCTTCTTGATGCTCTTAATAAGTGTGTTTTAGTGCATGTACTTTTGAGCTCTTCACGTTTACTAAATTCAGTTGCCATTCTGTATGTGAAGCAAATGTCCTTTATATTATACGGTTTAGAAGTTTTTTCAGCTCCTGCTTTGAAGTTTTTTCAGCTTTCTGGCTTGACTTTATTGTTACACATGCGTGGGTTTGTTAGGTTTTTGTATTTGCAAAGCTTAACAGTTTTCTTATATATGAATACTTTGTTTCTGCATTAAACATTATACTTGTGCTTTTACATGCATATTGCATTTATTATTATTGATGCACATAAATACTTATTTGTCCAACTTACAAAAACAATACTTTTCAGAAACTTCTCTTTATGGTTGAGAGTCTTGGAATAATGTGTTAAACCCAAGAATTGAATTTAAGCATTTTAAGTTGTTCCTCTTACCTTTTTCGCCATCGTGATGATATATTAAGCTAATGTGTCTATTGTTATTACTTGATGTTTGTTTAGGCAAGGCAATCACTTATTATCAGAGGTCTTTTTCCCATGCTTGCTGATCCCCGACATCCTGTAAGTTCTTATTTCGATTTCTTAACTGCTGGTTGATTATAGTTTCCAGTTTCTTCTAAAGTAAAATCACACATCTTCAAATTTCACATAAATGTGTATGCACTTGATAAGCTTTGTAAAGCCATCTTATGTTGAAAGTTAAACATCCTTGTGCCTCTACACACACACACACACACACACACACATACACATAAACATACATATCCTAGTGACAATAAGATGTGTCTTTATTTCCTGCCTGGAACACCAAGTTATGAAACTATATAGTCAATTTATGCCACTGCTTACTGATATTATTTCGAAATCAAACTCAAGGCTTTATGGTTCTTTTTCTTTTTACATTTATTATAATTAGTTATATATTGGATCTGGGACTGAGATCGAGGCTGAAACTCAGCTAAGGAACTATATTTTCCAGAAGTCATATGTTTTTCTTTTTCAAGGACCCACAATCATCTTTAATTAGATTAATACCTGTTAAAGTATGATAAACATAATGTGGCCTATTCTTTGAGAACAAGTTTTTAGAGCAATGGTAACTTAACTTCATATCCTCAAGGTTTTGCATTCAAGTATTTCCACTTATATTTGGTTCCCTCCCTTGTGTTGTCACTGTAGTACTGTACTTGCATTCTTTTTGGGTTGTGCGCTATAATGTACCAGGATATGCCTATCCACTAGCTAGTGGGGAAGTTGCACGGGGGAGGGGGGGATTTTGGAGTATGATAGAATATTGTTAGCCTCAATTTCTAACAGGCTAAGTTTGTGGAACCATTGGTGACCTTTTATAACCTTGACTGAGACTTAAGGCTATGTGCTTTTATGAATGTGGTCTGCCCAGCCTGACTGCCCTTGACTATCATGGGTGACCTTGTATAACCTTGACTGAGACTTAAGGCTATGTGCTGGGTGAATGTGGTCTGCCCAGCCTGACTTTTGACTATCATGTGTTGTAATAAATCCATCCATTTCTATTGAAGTTACCTGCAGAATACTATAATTGATATACTCGACCATTTTGATGTGGGTAGAAATCAAATGGCGTTTTTCTTTCATAAGTTCGAAGATATTATTGAATTTGATGTTATGTATACTTCTACAGGCTGAATCTACGAGCGCAACAAATGAGTCAGTCCTGAAGGTTGCGCTTGATCATGGAAAGTCCTCAGGGGTAATAAAGTCGCATGATCGGGTTGTTGTCTGCCAGAAAGTTGGGGATGCATCTGTGGTTAAGATTATTGAGCTTGAAGACTAGAGCTTGTATGGTATCCTTCTAGTTTTGTAAATTATTGGGAAACATCACCAATCAACCCAGAGATCTAAAAAACTCAGGTCTTGGCCATGTCATAGGGGCTTAATATTATATTTGCGTATACTGGGAAATTTTTATAAAGTAATTGAAGTGATATATTTGAGTACTAGACAATCATAATTGCAAAGTTATTCATGGCTGCTCACTTCTGTTCAAATCTCCCTGAAATATAACTGTCTGAACAGATCTACAACAACTATCAGGATTAGAAAAAAAGTTCTTACCCATATATTTGAGTACTAGACAATCATAATTGAAAATTATTCATACTATTTTCACTTGAAATTTTGCTTGGATCTCCCTGAAATATAACCTGTCTGAACAGATCTAGGTGTGGGAGTCTTTTCAGGAAAAGTTTTATTGACTTACCTCAATGGACATATAAGGTTTATTGACTGAATTATGAAAATTATTGATTACTATAATTCAGATGAATTGATTTCTCTCTCTAGAGCGAACGCCATTAAAAAAGGGTCTTGCTTTTACTTAAATTTGTCTCATTTATAGAATATAAGGTTTATTGACTTGTATTAAAAAAATTCTTGATTATGTAATTCGCCTATTTGTATTTTAATTCTCAACAATTGGTAAAATTCAAATAGGTGAAATTGTAAATTATTTATGACCAATTATAATGTTAGCATAGAAGAGCTTTTCAAAAAATATTTCAAATGACATGTCACTATAACATTAGTTAGGTAGATTTTATGTGATTGGTTATGTAATAAATGATTATTAAAATATTCAAGGTATTATCATTTGAGACAAAAAAATTTAGACTCCCAACATTATTTTTTAAAAAATGGAGTAATATTTTTTCTCATATGCTAGAACACAATTTTTTTTTTAAAAAAGCCAGTTTTAGCACAAATGTTATGCATGTCATAATTTTATTTTATTATAGGTTTAAAAGTGAAGGGAGTGCTCTCTCCGTCTCAACTTTTATGATCAAATTGATCATTTTTTAAATTAATAAATCTTATTATTCTTTTAAATATATACAAAAAAAAAACCTATAAACATTATAAAATACATACAATTTAATACTTATCCCAAATTTAATTATTAAATTTTAAAAAGGGCCAATGGAGGGTTTTTACAAAGAAACTAT
This sequence comes from Panax ginseng, assembly GCA_020205605.1. Lineage (NCBI taxonomy): Eukaryota > Viridiplantae > Streptophyta > Magnoliopsida > Apiales > Araliaceae > Panax > Panax ginseng. The sequence continues at coordinate 22,599,105 of CM035137.1, read as the reverse complement.
TATATTAAATTTTAAAATATTATCAGTAGCGCCCATGGCCTAATGGATAAGGCGTCTGACTTCTAATCAGGCGATTGTGGGTTCGAGTCCCACTGGGCGCGCGTTCTGTGGCAAACTAGGGTCAACCATTTTTCAATTTTTTGCTTAAACTGTTAAACATGACCAAAAAGGAATTACCATTAGTGAATTGCCCAGAGAAAATCTTAATTTTTGCTTAACCGTGACCAAATAATTAATTAGGAGTTTAGATCAGTGAATGGCCCAGAAAAAGTCTTTGAAGGAAATGTCTCAGCTCAACATCACCCCACATGCAGACATGAAGAGTGAGGCTAAAACCCAAGTACATATTCATAAACAAAATTGGGAAGAACAACCTTATAATCTACATCTGCTACATAATTTATACTGTGATCGAAGATGGATCACCCCTCTTGTAAAGTGAGTGTTTTTGTTGTTGAAGACCAAGCAACTCTAGCTCTTTTTGACGAAGAAGAAGAACCATTCTCTCATTCTCAAGCCTCATCCGCTCGTTCCCAAACTTCTCTACCTCTATTTCTCTCTCCTTATTGCTGCTGAACTTCAACCATTTCATCCTTTCTTTTTCAAGTTCAAATGCTTGGTATTGGTAATTCATTCGTTGCTCCTCCAATTGTAAAAGCCGCATCCTCATCCACTGCCTTTTCTCCCACAAACTCTTCGTCCCGTCTTGTTCTACATTCTTCAATTCAGTACTAAATTCTTGAATCACAGGTGACACCGAATTGAACATGCCTTTTCTTGGCTTCTTCGAGGTTTTATCATCCGTATCGTATTCATGGCTATCATGTGCACCACCTTCAACCACCTCTTCATCATCCTCATCTTCTTCTTCTTCTTCTTCTCCTTCATCCTCCTCTTCTTCACCGTTTCCCCCCTTTACCATTTTCGAACCCTTTGTCACTGCTATAGTCAAATTAGGCACATTTGAGGCATTTTCTGGCGAATGCAAACACCTTGTCTGCTGTGACTGCTGCTGAATTTGAGATGACTCTGCTGCTACCTCTGCAGATTGTTGAGCATCACCACCATTTGCAACACCACCACCACAACTATTATGATACGCACACATTTCCCTAAAAAACAAGTGCTTAGAATTGAGCAATTTCTTAACTTCGTCCTTCATTTTCGGCGACAAATGATCCATAGTCTCGAGCAAACTTTGATTCTCCACAACCCTGCAGGCTGTCCCCTTCCCAAGTATATCATTAACCCTCTTATACCTCTTATTCAAATCATTGAATTTATCTTCACATTGCTGTGGAGACACATAAAACCCTTTCTCCATCATAGCCCTAGAAACTGATTTCCATTTCCCTTTCTTCTGTAGCACCCCTCCGCCAACCCCACCCTTCTTCCTGGCGGCCGGATCATTCCCTTCTGACCCGAATTGATCATCTCCAATATAAAACACCGCCATTATCAATAATCTCACCATACCATCAGTCCACTTCATTCTATGCCAAGGAGATTTTCTGTTCCCATCCCCGGCACCGTCCTCAGCACTGAGCCCAGGCTCATCCTCATCACTAAATGTTAATTGCTGAGTTCTGGATTTTGGGGCAAATGGGTAGCCTTGTTTTACAGTTTGCTGATTTTGTGGGTGGTGATCAGCTTCATGGTGACCAAAAGCAGCTATTGGTTGGTGTTGCAAGTGATTAGGGTTTTGAGGGTTTTGTTGGGGTGGTTGGCGGTGGTGGTGATGTAATGACATTTCTAACCCTAACATTCCAGAACCCATACCAGAAAACATTCCACCGGGTAAACCATTAGATTCCATCACCTAAACTTTTACTGGTTCAAAAATTAAAATCTTGATAATACCCAGCTGAAACAAAAATCCCATTATGATTACACCCACATTCAACATTTCAACGGAATAAAAAATAGACTAAACAAAGAGTAGATTTAAAAAAAAACAAAACAGAAAGAAAGAAAGAAAGAGATATAAACATACCCAGTGATTGAAATAACATTTGGAACAACACCCAGTAACCAAAACTGAACAAGTAGCATCACCCAGGGGTTTAGTGCGGTGATCAATTTTTGCTTTTGTGTCTGGAGGTAGAAGAAAGAAAGAAATTGGGAAAATGAATTATATGCAAATGCAAGTACAGGGTAGTGATGTACGTGGATCAATATAATATAGTACTACTAGTAAGTCGTCCCGTAAATACAGAGAGCGGAGTTGGTGGTTTTGAATTATGGTGGGAGGTTTTGGTTTCTGCTAACAGAAAACTGCCCATGGTTTTGTTTTTCCTTGATCGGTCATAAAGAAACAACAAAAGAGAGACCACAGGATTTTACAAAACTACTACACCTCGTCACCTTTATATTTTTGCGACCATTATTTTTATTTTTTTTATTTTTTTATTTTATTTTTTTGCTATTTTAAACACAGACACCCTTCCTTCTTTAGCCATTATCAAGATTTGAACTTCCACCTTCTTAGTATACAAGAGATGAGGATTCCTTGCAAACATTTTCCCTATACTTGTCATGGATAGCAAAATTGATGATAATAAATCTTGGCCGTCCATTTGTGGGCCAGAATTGGCCGTGTACAAGATGGTGAATGTGTTTAGGAGGGAAGCGGTTAGCGTGAAGTTTATTTTTGGGTAAGTTGGTTAATTGACCAATAGGGTGCTGACACACAAGCGAGGCTCTATGTGTGTTAGTATTTTATTGGTCAATTGACCAACTTACCAAAAAATAAATTTCATATTAACCGGATCCGTTTAGGAGTATACATTTGGGCAAAAAGAATGAGAACATGTGGCAGAATTAGTAGAAACATGTATGTAAAATCTCAAATTTTACGAATAAAGATTTAATTTTCTAGAAATATTTTTTTTAATATTATGGTATGGATTTGAAATAATGTTATAGTTGTAGGTAGTATTTATAAATTTTACAAAGTATGCAAGTTGTTGTATTATATTTGATTGGTCGGAGAATATTCGTTTTAGTAGAGAATATTACATACACCACAATAATCATTGGTGGACCCTACAACGAAATTATTATTTTAATGAGAAAACGATAAAAATATATTTATGAAAATAACGATGTAAGTTTTACTGTTAATCTTTGTTGAACTACTTTCAGTAGTAAAGAGTCTGATGTACTGCGTGATTGCATAAGAAAGACACCAGGTATTAATTATTGATGCTTACGTGAGAAAACACTTTCTTTTGTTCAATTATTACGCGTAGTATCTCACGTTATTTAATTCAATTATTGTCGATTGTTATATTATATATATAAGTTTTGTTTTATTAGTATTATTAATTTAATAAAAAGTAAAAGCTTTTTATATAAAATAGAATACTTTTATAAAGTTATTCTATAAATAGAATATATTATATTCTATTATGCATAGTGTTTTACATAGTAAATTTTTTTATATAAAAGCAGAACACTTTTATAAAGTTATTCTATAAATAGAATATATTATATTTTATTATGCGTAGTGTTGATAAGTGTCTGCGTAGTATTTTGCATAGTAAAATCTTTTATATAAAACATAATACTTTTATAAAGTTATTCGTTTTATTAGATTATAAATAGAATGTATTATATTTTACTTAAAAGATTTTGCTTTAAATCCGGAATCGTCCAGATTAAAAAGTAAATCAATCTGACCGTTCATAAATTAATTCTTATTCAGGTCCATTCTTACATAAATGAAGCTCATTCCTTCATTATTTCTTACTTTAATTCAATTGAAACTCTGAGAGAGAATTCTTCTTTTATAATCTTGAGTGTATTTCTTTAGAGTTTAAGAAAGCTTTGGCGTAGTGCAAGTTTTCTTCAGTATATCATAGCTTCTACCCGTCGGATCTACTCTTCTTTATAAGGTAAGGGATATTATTTGTTGTACTCGTAAAGAGGTATTTTTTTTTCATATTTATGAAGAGAACTTCATTATTCTATTCTTTATTATTCTCATTGGAATAACTTTTGTATCTGTGCTCACCCTATACTTGGTGAAATTCTTCCGATATTCCATTATTTATTATTCTGCTTTGGAATAACTTTATCATCTGATCTGCATCATGGTGAAATTCTCGTTGTTATTTCATTCTTTATTATTCATTGGAATATCTCGTCACATGCGTTTTTCTTGGACTCGGTTCCGTCTTTATTATTACATTGGAATATCATATGCATGCATTTCTGCCGGACTGGTTCCATTATTTATTATTCTGTTGGAATAACTCAATTGCCTGATACCACATGCATGGTGATTTCATTGTTATTCCATTCTTTATTATTCCGTTGGAATATCCCGCCGATGCGATATTACGCTTGACCGGTTCCGTTATTTATTATTACTACGTTGGAATAACTTTGTCTGTCGCGAAGTCTGCATGTACGGTGATTTATTTTGTTATTCCATTATTTATTATACTCGGTTGGTTAAAATTTTGATTTATATACTCCATGAAATTAGTGGAATATCCTTGATATTTTCAAGGCTTGAACCAGTATCTTTTCATGGAAACATTCTTCTGAGCATTCTTAAATCTTACTCTACAAAGAAGTATCATGTTGACAATTTGGATGTTATTAGTTTCTGAATAAATTAATTCTTGAACTTGTTTTATTGAACTCTTATATCATTGTCATCATCCTCATGTTTATATTTTTTTTGAAAGTCATCCGTGACCTATAGTGCATAGATGGACTTGATATGATTATGACCAGGGATTATTCGGTGTAATCATGACCGTAATGTTACAAATGATGCGGTAAAAGTCCTCATTGGCCCGTAGTGCATTGATGGACAGTTGTTGACATGATCATGACCATTGATGAATACACGAATATCCTTGGCCCGTAGTGCATGGATAATTTGTGGTTGTGATACTTAATGAATATCCTCGCCGTAGTAAGTGCGAGGGATGATGTGGTTTATTTATTAAAATTCGAGTCCCAAATGATAAAAGTGATGAAAAACCTTTTAAATCATAAAAGATAGTAGATTTTATTCTCTACTTGACTCTTTTAATGGATTGTGTGTTCCACTGCAGTTAAACTTGATGTCTATTGTATTTTATCAGTTTAACATTGTTGAAGACTAATGATAATTTATTCTTCATTATATTAGTCATAATATTTCTTACTGGGCTAGTTGAGCTCACCCTTTCTTTCACTGTTCTCTTCAGGAAATGAGAACGTAGCCGGGATTAGTCGGGGAACAGAGTGACGGTCCAGATGATAGTATTAGCAGTCCTCACTATTTTGTTAAATAGTATGACAATAAATGTATTGAGAACTTATTCTGAGAGTGGATATTGTCTAGAAGACAATATTTGTATTAAAACTCACAGCTCTCTTGTTGTATATTAAATATTGTATTTGTATTCTGTACCATGTATTTGGCGACTCAGAATAGGTGATGTATGCTTATTTTGGGGGCTTTACATTATTTTTGTTCAATATTCGTAAAAATAATATTTTCTTTCATACTCTGTAGTATGTAAGTAATATTATTTCGTTTCAAATTCTGAATTCTACACTCATTTTGTTAAGTATTGCTTCTATACTCCTTGAAATTAGTAGAATATCCTTGAAATTTGCGCTTCATCTAGTATCTTTTCACGAAAATATTATTCTGAATATTTTTGAGTAGTTTTAACCTTTTCATGTCGAAGTACTATTCACGGGGTACAATTCTCGAAGAACTATTCATGAGGTACTATTTACCCGGGGTACTATTCATGACAAATTGATTTCTTTTCTGTCCAAATCATTTTTGATACAATATTATTCTTGAATTTTACTCCAGAAAGCAATATCATATTGATAATTTGGACATCACTGAATTCTGGATAAATTAAATTATAAAATTATAAAATTTTAAAATTTATCCTTGCTCTCATTTAATTGAATTCTTATATCATTGTCATCATTCTCATGCTTATATTGTGATGAAAGTCATCTTTGGCCCATAGACATATATTTTGTAAAGTTTAAATACACATGTATCTTTTTCTTTATTGTCATTAAATATTTACGTAGTTATATTTAATTAACTAACTTTTAATATTAAATATTTAATACAATCACCTATAGAACAACTCACTGAACAAGGGTTTCTATAGCATGTCTATGGTTCTCTTGTAATTATTGTTTTTTCTCAAAGTCCTAAATGAATGAATGATGAATGCATATATGATTTTACGTAATGCTTAAAAAATTAGGAAGAGGCTTATATTTAGGCATTAATTACTTCAGTACAAATATTGATTATTTATTAATGTTAATGTGAAGATTTTAGATCCTAATAATATTTCATAAGATCATGTAATAATGATAATTATTATGATATTATTGTTATAAAAGATTATTAAAACAAAGATGATTAGAAAAAAAAAGAGTATTCTCTTTTTTGTATTTTGTATATCCCTCATTCATTTTATAAATGCTATTATTTATAGATATAAGCTCAGGCTCAGGCTCAGGTTAATTTTTTGTCAGGTCAAGCCAACTTTTTAAAAATTTTAGATCGAATTTAACTGATCCAAATTTTAACCAAGCTAGATTTTGATCAGATTGACTAAGGCCGGACCAAAATTAGGCCACGGGATGTAGACTTTTTGTACACCTCTAAAGCTAACCATGCTTAAATTTGTCATTTTCCTAATTTATTATAACCATGCTACGTCGTGAAAGGAAAAGTAAAATACCCATGTTATTTGATAGTAAATTACATGCTTAAACCTGTCACTTTGCTAATTTATAAATTAATATGATAAATTATATAAAATTCCAAATTTTATGAATAAATATTTAAATTTCTTGATTTTTTTTTTTTGAATATTATGGTGTGGATTTAATATAATGTTATAGTTGTGGTTAATATTTATAAATTTTGCAAAGTATGCAAGTTGTTATATTATATTCGATTAGTCGTAGAATATTCTTTGTGTGGGGAATATTAAATGCGATGGCACAATCATTAGTGGACCCCACAACGGAATTATTGTTTTGAGTGAAAAAATAACAAAAATATTTTTATGAAAATAACTATGGAAGTTTTACTGGTTGATCTTTGTTGAACTATTCGGTAATAAAAGAAATGAATACTGCGTGGTTGCATAGTAGCAAGACACAATTAATTATTGATGTTTACGTGAGAAATCACTCAGTTTTGTTCAATTATTGCTACAGTAATTGCTGCATAGTATCTCACGTTATTTGATTCAATTATTGTCGATATTTTATATGTTATTAAATCAATAATTGAGACGAAAAAGTTATTCATATTATTAAATTGCAAAATTTATAATGTCTAGAAGTTCTGTCAAGGAGAGGTTTGGTCACCTAATTGCATGCCAATAGGAAAAAATCCTTATTGGAAAGTCCCCTCTTTCCTGGGAACAACCTGGTTGTTAAATATTATGAGTTATAATATTAATGATGAATAAGTTCGTGTTGATTAATGATGAATTTGATAGTTTCATTGTGTTAGGATTATTTGTGTTAGTAGAAATCGACATCTATTTCGATGATAATTGATGTCTAGAGGTTATATTGTGCAATCGGGTATTCGGGATACTTTTCGTGTCGGAGTACTATTCACAAGTTACTATTCATGAGTTACTATTCATGAGTTACTATTCACGAGTTACTATTCACCCGAACAATATATTTCTTTTCGGTCCAAATTATTTTTGGGTACAATATTATTCCATGAGGAGATGTCTTTAATATTTTAGGCAGTTGGTTGAATTTATAATAGTAAATCAATATGGATCGCTGGTTTAAAATTTTAATAGTAAATCAATATGGATCGCTGGTTTAAAGTTTTAATAGTAAATCAATATGGATCGTTGGTTTAAAAGTTTTAATAGTGAATCAGTATGGATCGCTGGTTTAAAGTTTTAATAGTGAATCATTATGGACCGTTGCTTTAAGTTTAAATAGTAAATCAATTTGGACCATCTGTTTAAAAGTAAATCAATCTGGATCGTTCAAGAATTAGTTACTATTCATTCCATTCTTCTATAAATAGAAGCTCATTCCTTCATTATTTCTTATGAATTCACTGAAACTCTAGAGAGAGAAATTATAGAGAGAAAGAAGAAGAGTATTCTGCTACTTCACTACTTCTATATCCATTTTCTTTTATGGTAAGTGTGAGACCCCGAATTTTATGAAATAAAAATATTCAATTTTTCTATTTTGGTAAATAGTTAAATTGATAAAAGTTTAAAGTTAAGGGTGACATTTGAAAATTTTTCAAAGTAAGTGATGATGAAGTTTTATTTTATTAGTATTATTAATGTAATAAAAAAGAAAAGCTTTTTATATAAAATGTAATACTTTTATAAAGTTATTCTATAAATATAATATATTATATTCTATTATGCATAGTATTTTGCATAGTAAAATCTTTTATATAAAATGTAATACTTTTATAAAGTTATTCTATAAATAGAATATATTATATTTTATTATGCATAGTATTGCATAATTACTGCAGATAGTATTTTGCATAGTAAAATCTTTTATATAAAATGAATACTTTTATAAAGTTATTAGTTTTTATTATATTATAAATATAATATATTATATTTTATTTAAAAGATTTTGCTTTAAATATGGACCGTCCGATTAAAAAGTAAATCAATCTGGACTATTCATGAATTAGTTACTATGCAAATTCCATTCTTTTTATAAATAGAAGCTCATTCCTTTATTATTTCTTACGAATTCACTAAAACTCTGTAGAGAGAAAACTATAGAGAATTCTTCTTCATAATCTTGAGCGTATTTCTTTAGAGTTTAAGAAAGCTTTGAGTGTAGTACAAAGTTTTTTCGAGTATATCCTCGCCTCTACCAAATTTAATACTCTTCTTTCAAAGGTAAGAGATATTATTTGTTGTACACTGTAAGGGGTATTATTCCTTTTGTATTCATGAAGAGAACTTACATTATTCCATTATTTATTATTCTCATTTGGAATAACATGTATAACGAGGACTACCCTATACTTGATGAAATTCTTCATTATTCCATTCTTTATTATTCTCATTGGAATAACTTTGTATCTGTGATCACCCTATATACATGATGATCTTCTTCTGTTATTCCATTCCTTATTATTATGTTGGAATAACCTGTCTATGCGAAGTACCGCATACATGGTGAAATTCTTCTATTATTTCATTCTTTATTATTCTGTCGAAAAATCCTGTCTGTGCGTTTTACGCCGAACCTTGTTCCATTATTTATTATTCCGCATTTAATATTCTGTCAGAATATCCTGTTTATGCGTTTTACGCCGGACTTGGTTCCATTATTTATTATTCTGTTGGGAATAACCTGTCTGTGCGGTCTCTATCACATGCATGGTGAATCCTTACATTTATTCCATTCTTTATTATTACATTGGAATAACTCGCCTATGTGAATTACCACATGCATGGTGAATGATCCTTTGTATTCATTTCTTATTAAATTTTGGAAAAGATCTGTTTACGTTGATTATGATGAAAGTCATAATAAAAGCATTGGACTGATGAAAATCATGGGTATATGTGGTATTAGTAAGTGTTATGATGAGTTATGTTAGTTATTATGTGAAAACATGAAAGTTTCTTAAAAATCACAAAGGGTTGAAAAATCAGATTTTGGTAAAAACGTAATATGAAATTCAATTGACCATATTTCCTATTATATTTCGAATTTTTGAGTGTGGTCAAGTCCTAGAGTTAGATCTATGAGTCTTATAACTTATCCAAGTGGAATCACTGAAAAAGGTGTTGTAGATTTTCGTGTGGACTAATTTTAATAAAGGAGTCAAAAGCTGTAAAAGAGGAAAATGCTATTGTCCAGAATTTTAAAAGGGCATTTATGGCCACTTAATTTGTGAGAAAAAATCTGGCCTTTTTGGGACATGAAAGTATATGGTATAAAGAACCTCCTGTCCAAAAATGAGCTCATTCCGACTTAAAATGAACAAGTTATGACCATTTCAATATTTAAGTTTTTCTGACGAAAAAACGCTATAACCGGAGTTCTATAACTCCGATGACCATGAAATTTAGACTGGAGGCTCATGTTAACATGTGTAAGATCTTTCCAAGATTTGAGAATTTTTGGAGTTAAACTTGAGGTAGCTAATTTCTTAAGGAATTAATTGGAAATTGATTTTTGAAAAATAGTAAATAAATTTTAAAAATTCCGAGAAAAATATATGTTCATTATGGGACTATATTATGCTAAATCTCAGAAAAGAAATATTTTTGGGACTGATTTGGTATTTTTCATGAAAATAATTTATTTACGAACATATGAGTTTAATATGTTATGTGAAGTAACAAAATTGGAAAATAGGATTTTATGGCTTGAGAAATCCTATATAAGGTATATGTAGATTTTTGATGAGGTATTTGACCATTGGTGATGAAATCTTATGAGTATGACATTTTTGAATGATTAAATGTATTATTTAGTAAAGTGTAAATAATTGAAATAAATTATTTATAAGTTTAAGAAGTTATTAAAATATTGTTATGATATTAACAATATTAGATTATGAATTTATTATGTGATTGATAATATTTGGATAAAGTTAAAGTCTTTAATATTTATCCTTGTTATAGTTTGATTAATGCTTATATCATTGTCATCATCATCATAAATGCTTATATGGTGATGAAAGTTATCTTTAAACTTACGTCATGCGAAGATGGATATTGATTATTGAATTGTATATCTTTGGCTTACGTGCAAGATGGATTGTTGAGTATTGGTTTTCTTGTTGTATATCTTTGGCTTACGTGCAGAGATGGACTTGGTATGATTATGACAAGGGATTATTCGGTATAGTCATGACTATTGATGATTTAATAAATATCCTTGGCCCGTAGTACAGGGATGATTCGATGATGTGGTTTATTTATTAAGCTGAGACTCAGCGATAAGAATTGGTGAAAACATTTTAAATCATAGAAGATAGTAAATTTTATTCTTTACTTGACTCTTCTAATGGATTGCTTATTCCGCTGCAGTTAAACTTGATGTTTATTGTATTTTATAAGTTTAACATTGTTGAAGACTAATGATAATTTATTCTGCATTATTTTAGTCATAATATTTCTTACTGGGCTAGTTGAGCTCACCCTTTCTGTGAGACCCCGAATTTTATGAAATAAAAGTATTCAATTTTTTTTATTTTGGTAAATAGTTAAATTGATAAAAGTTTAAAGTTAAGGGTAATATGTGAAAATTTTTGCAAAGTAAGCAAGTTGATATAAATTTTTTTTTTTGGGGAATATTCGTACGATGGCACAATCATTGGTGGACCCCACAACGGAATTATTGTCGGATTGAGAAAACAACAAAAATATTTTTATAAAAATAACGACGGAAGTTTTATCGTTAAAATTGTTGAACTACTCAAGAAGTAAAAAAAGTACGATGTCTGGCGTGGTTGCATAAGTAGCACACTGTATTAATTATTAATGCTTACGTGATAAGTCACTTTCGTTTTTGTTTTATTAGTATTATTAATGTAATAAAATGCAAAAAAGCTTTTATATAAAATGTAATACTTTTATAAAGTTATTCTATAAATAGAATATATTATATTTTATTATGCATAATGTTGCGTAGGCTTACTGCGTAGTGTTTTGCATTGTAAAATCTTTTTATATAAAATGTAATACTTTTATAAAGTTATTCATTTTATTAGATTATAAATAGAATATATTATATTTTATTTAAAAGATTTTGCTTTAAATGCTGATAGTCAGATTAAAAAGTAAATCAATATGGACCGTTCATAAATTAGTTCTTATATCGGTCCATTCTTCTATAAATAGAATCTTATTCCTTCATTATTTTTTACGAATTCAATCAAACTCTAGAGAGAAACTATAGAGAGAGTTCTTCTTCTATAATCTTGATCGTATTTCTTTAGAGTTTAAAGAAGCTTTGAAATAGAAGACAAATTTTCTTCGAGTGTATCCTCGCCCTACCAGTCGGAATACTCTTCTTTCAAAGGTAAGGGATATTATTTGTTATACCTGTAAGAGGTATTATTTTTTTTCATATTCATGAAAAGAACTTCTGCTATTCCATTCTTTATTATTCTATTGGAACATCCCGTCGGTGCGAATTTCGCCTGACCTGGTTCCGTTATTTATTATTCTGTTGGAATAACCTATTTATGCGAAGTACCGCATGCATGGTGAAATTCTTTTGTTATTCCATTCCTTATTATTATGTTGGAATAACTTGTATATGCAAAGTACCGCATACATGGTGAAATTCTTCTATTATTCCATTCTTTATTATTCCGCCGTAATATTCTCATGCATGACGTTACTTGGACCTGGTTCCATTATTTATTATTCCAGATTTATTATTCTCTAAAATATCACATGCATTAGTTTCACGCCGGACTGGTTCCATTATTTAATATTCGTTTAATATCCCGCATGCGTGCGTTCTGCCGGGACCAGTTCCATTATTTATTATTCATTAGAAATAACATGTCTATGCAGTCTATCACACGCATGGTGAATCCTTCTGTTATTCCATTCTTTATTATTTTGTTGGAATAACCTGTCTATGTGGATTACCACATGCATGGTGAATGATCCTTTATATTCATTCCTTATTAAATTGTGAAAATAATTTTTTTACGTGGATTATGATGAAAGTCATAATAAAAGTATTGGACTGATAAAAATCATGGGTATATGTAGTATTAGTAAGTGTTATGATGAGTTATGTTGGTTATTATGTGAAAACATGAAAGTTTCTTAGAAATTACAAAGGTTGAAAAATCAGATTTTGATAAAAATGGAACATGAAATTCAATTGACTATATCTCTTATTATATTTCGAATTTTTGAGTGTGGTCAAGTTCTAGAGTTAGATCTATGAGTTACCTAACTTATACAGGTGGAATCACTAGAAAAGGTGTTTATAATTTTTGTGTGGACTGATTTTAGCAAAGGAGTCAAAAGCTGGAAATTACCAAAATGCTCTCGTCCGATTTTTAGAAGGGGCTGTTTGTTTAAACCACTTAATTTGTGATAAAAATTCGCCTTTTGGGACATAAAAGTATATAGTATAAGGTACACTTTGTCCAAAATGAGCTCATTCACTTTAAAATGAACAAGTTATGACCATTTCAATATTTAGGTTTTTTCGACGAAAAACGCTATAACCGGAGTTCTATAACTTCGATGACCATGAAATTTAAATTGGAAGCTCATGTTAACATGTGTAAGATCCTGCCAAGATTTGGGAATTTCTGGAGTTAAACTTGAGGTAGCAAATTTCTTAAGGAATTAATTAGAAATTGATTTTTGAAAAATAGTAAATGAATTTTAAAAATTCTGAGAAAAATATATGTTCATTATGGGACTATATTTTACTAAATCCCAGAAAAGAAATATTTTTGGGATTGATTTAGTATTTTTTATAAAAATAATTTAATTACGAACATATGAGTTAAATATGTTATGTGAAGTAACAAAGTTGGAAAATAGGATTTTATGGCTTGGAAATCCTATATAAGGTATATGCATATTTTTGATGAGGGATTTGATCATTGGTGATGAAATCTTATGAGTATGGCATTTTTGAATGATTAAATGCATTATTTGAAAAAATATAAACAATTGAAATAAATTGTTTATAAGTTTAAGAAGTGATTAAAATATTGTTATAATATTAGATTATGAGTTTATTAAGTGATTGATAATATTTGGATAAATTTAAATTCTTTAATATTTATCCTTGTTTTTCAATGTGATTAATGCTTATATTATTGTCATCATTCTCATGTTTATATTATGTTGAAAGTCATCTCATGACACAGTAAGTGCATAGATGGACTTGGTAGATTATGACTGTGGATTATTCGGTATAATCATTAGTAGTAATGTTACAAATGATGTGGAAAAAGTTCTCGTTGGCCGTAGTGCATTGATGGACGCTTTTAATATGATTATGGCTATGGATTCTTCTTGACAAGAGTGCAAAGATGAATTGTTTTATGGCATGATCGGGACCATTGATGAAAACACGATTATCTTTGGCCCGAGTCGTAGATAATTAAATGGTGGTAATAATATTAACGAATATCCTTGGCACGTAGTGCGTGGATGATTCGATGATGTGGATTAATTATTGAGCTAAGTCTCGTGATGAAATATTAATTCATAAATGTGATTTAATGAATATCCTTGGTCGTAAGTAATCTGGGGGATGATTCAATGATGTGGTTTATTTATTAAAAATCGAGTCTCAAAGATTATTGGTTTTGATTGTATATCTTTGGCTTTGTAGTGCAAAGATGAACTGCTTTGTTATTAGTTATCTGATTGTATATCTTTTGGCTGAAAGGTACAAAGATGAACTATTTTGTTATTAGTTATATAGATTGTATATCTTTGGTCGTAGTGCAAAGATGAATTTGTGAGTATGATTATGAGCAAGAATTGTGATTTGGTATAACCATGATTTTTGATGTTTCAGGTGAAGATAGGTGATGAAAATTATCTTCGTCCTGGGTGCGAAAAAGAAATTTAGAATCGCAATTATGGTTATGAGTTATTAATATAATTGTGGACAGGAATTGTTGATTGATGTTACAGGGATAAAACATTATTGGTGAATTTTAACATGGAGAAGATAATAGACCTGATGGTCTATTTGACTCTTTTAATGGATTGCTCGTTCCGCTGCAACTATGGTTGAAAAGTTTTATCATCTACCATATGTTCTAAATCTCTGATTTATTATTGACAAAAGCTATTGATATTTAAATTATCTTTAGTCATGATATTCTTTATTGGCCTAGTTGTACTCACCCTTTTGCTTCACAATTCCTTTTAGGTAATAAGAGCGTAGCAGGGTCGAGCGGGGATAACAGGGAAATAGTGTGATGGTCCGAGACTGTCGAAGTTTCTCAATACATTATAAAACGGCATGACATGCAACATATAATTGTATTGAGGACCTCAGATGTGTGTGTCGTATTTTATACGTCACTTAATAATTGATTTTGGCGAACAACAATAGGATGATGAGAACCCGACTTTGAAAACGTCAAAAGTGCACCTCATTAGAATGAATATGATAGTAATCTTCTCGTTCTTCTTTGGGGTCTTAAAATATTTCTTCATATTTTTATATGGCATTGTAATAATTTGAGTTGATATCGCCTCACGAGACAATATTGTATTAAAACTCATACTTATCTCATTGTCGTACTGCATTTGACGCTTCAACGATTAGTATAAATGAAGTTTGTATTTGATTTTTATAGTGTGATATCTGGCGACTCAGAATGGGTGATGTATACCTATTTTGGGGGCGTCACACTTTCTTTCACTGTTCTCTTCAGGAAATGAGAATATAGCTGGGACGAGTCGGGGAAAGGAGTGACGGTCCAGATGATAGCATTAGTAGTGCTCACTATTCTGATTAAATAGTGTGATTAAATAGTGTGACAATATACGTATTAAAACTCTTAGATTATGTTTTGTCGTATTTTACACGACAGTTGTATTTGAATTTTGTACCATGTATTTAGCGACTCAAGATGGGCGATGAATACCTAATTTTGGGGGCGTCACAGTAAGGGGTATTATTTCTTTTGTATTCATGAAGAGAACTTATGTTATTCCATTCTTTATTATTCTGTTAGAATAACTCAGATATCAAGCTACCCTATACTTGGTGAAATTCTTCATTATTCCATTATTTATTATTCATTGGAATAACTTTTGTATACGCTGCTACCCTATACTTGGTGAAATTATTCTCGTTATTCCATTATTTATTATTCTGTTGGAATAACTCAGATATCTCTGCCACCCCTATACTTGGTGAAATTCTTCCATTATTCCATTCTATATTATTCGCTTTAATATCCTCGTCTGCATAATGCGTTTACGCGGACCGGGTTCCATTATTTATTATTCCAGTATTTATTATTCTCGTCAAATATCCTCATAAATGCGTTTACGCCGGACCTGGTTCCATTATTTATTATTCTGTTGGGAATAACCTGTCTGTGCAGTCTATCGCACGTATGGTGAATCCTTCTGTTATTCTATTTTTTATTATTTTGTTAGAATAACCTGTCTATGTGGATTACCACATGCACGGTGAATGATCCTTTGTATTCATTCCTTATTAAATTATGGAAATGATCTGTATACGTGGATTACCGCATGGCGGGTGAAAATTCATTTGTAATTTCATATATTCTTTATTAAACTCAGTTGGTTAAAGTTTTGACTTCTATACTCCATGAAATTAGTGGAATATCCTTGATATTTGCGCTTCATCCAGTATCTTTTCATGGAAATATTCTTCTGAACATTCTTGAATTTTACTCTATAAAGAAGTATCATGTTGACAATTTGGACGTTATTAGTTCCTGGATAATTTAATTCTTGAACTTATTTTTATTGAATTCTTATATCATTGTCATCATCTTCATGTTTATATTTTGTTGAAAGTCATCTTTGGCTTACGTGCATAGATGGACTTGGTATGATTATGACGAGAGATTATTCGGTATAATCATGGTAGTAATGTTACAAATGATGTGAAAAAAGTCCTCATTGGCTGTAGTGCATTGATGGGCCATGCTTTTGGTATGATTGATTATGGCTATGGATTCTCTTGACCAAAGGTGTGCAAAGATGAATTGTTTTATGGCATGATCAGGACCATTGATATAACGACCCCAAAATAGGTCCATTCCATCCGACCCATTCTGAGTCGCCAAATACATGGTACAGAAAACAACTACAACTTTATTACAACAATTGTCGTGCAAAAATACAACAACACATATGCTGTGAATTTGGATACAAATATATATCAACTGTGACTCATGTCCCAACCGTGGACAACACCTCATAATGACACCTTACATAAAGGTATAGTCGAAAAGCTGTTTTAAAAATTAGAATCTTTGGGAAGTGCTCCGAGAAACCTTTACGTGCATGGGAGGCCATGCTTCTAGGTTATGATAGATATCATATGGCCACGTAAATTATCCTTGGTTGACCAATAGACCCCAAAGAAAAATGAGAAGATTACTATCATATTCTTCCCAATGGTGAGTTTTCTCTTGACATATCATTATCTCTCTTCTCTCTAATTGAGAGTTAAATTTCAAATAGACTCCAAGATCATATAGGTAGTCTTTGGTAGATATACTCGGCAAGTGGATGAAACCTGACCACATCTTATGATGACACGAGGTTGTATGTCATTAGACATCTTGTATGATAGTGGCAAAACACCCTTCCAAGTTAAATTCACCTCACCCTCAACATCTATAGACCACCGATTCTATTCCCTTGTTATTCCCCGCTTCGACCCAAATACACTTTTATTACACGAAAGGAATTGTGAAGCAAAAGGGTGAGCACAACTAACTCGATAAAAAAATATCATGACTAAAGATAATTAAATTATCAATAGCCTTCATCGATAATAAATCGTAGATTTAGAACATATGGTAGATGATAAAAAAATTCAACCATAGTTCATGCGTGAACGAGCACTCCATTAGAAGAGTCAAATAGACCATAAAGTCTATTATCTTCTCTATGTTGAAATTCCACCAACAATGTTTTATCCACAAACATCAATCAACAATTCCACATCACAATCACATGTATAACTCATAATCGTAATTGTTGTTCTAAATTCCTTTTCTCATTCGGGATGAAGATAATTTTCATCACTTGTCTTTACGAAACATCAAAGATCATGGTTATACCAAATCACAGTTCTGTTCATAATCATACTAATAAATTTATCTTTTACTACTGGGCCAAAGATATTCATCAACAGATTCATCTTTTGCACTACGGGCCAAAGATATTCAACAACAGTTATCTTTTTACTACGACCCAAAGATATTCATCAACAATTCATCTTTGCACTACTGGCCAAAGATATTCCTCAACAGATTCATATTTGCATTCTGGGCCAAATATATTAATATCTCAAAAAATATATAATCATTTGAATTTATATAAACAATAATTATAACCATGTTGATCAATTCACCTTTGCACTTAAGCTAAAGATATTCAATTATAAATTCAATAGTCATGATCATACCGGTCCACAATTCAACTTTTCACTCTTGGCCAAGAGAACTCTAGTCATGATCATACCAATAATCTACCCATCTTTACACTCCAAATGAAAGAAATTTCAACATCGAGGTTATAAAAATGTTATATATGATAATAAAATCAATATAATCAATATATAGTTTTAATCTCGAGTAATATTCATAAATCAACTATAATTTGGTTAGAAAAAAAACCAATTTTGTCATGAATAGTAACTTATGAATAGTAACTTTGTGAATAATAACTCATGAATAGTAACTCGTGAATAATAGTATCTCATGAATAGTAAACCGACTCAAAAAGGTAGAAATTCCACAATAAAATCCATATCAATATTTCGGTATAATGATATTGAAAGAATAATATTTTTTAAGCTTATAAACAATTTATTTTAATTGTTTACACTTTACTAAATAATGCATTTAATCATTCTAAAATGCCAAACTCATAAGATTTCATCACCAATAACCAAAATCCTCATCAAAAATCTGCATATACCTCATGTAGGATTCTCAAGCCATAAAATCCTATTTTCTAATTTTCTTACTTCACATAACATATTTAATTCATTTACTCATAACTAGTCCATTTTTATGAAAATAACAAATCAGTTCCAAAATATTTCTTTTCTTGAATTTAGCGAGAATATAGTCCTATATTGAACATATATTTTTCTCAGAATTTTTAAAAGTCATTTACTATTTTTCACATGGCCAAAACCACCGAATATTTAAACATTTATCATAAATTGTACTTTTATCCAAAAATTCTGAAATTTACACGATATACTGATATTATATAGATGTACTCCCAATAAAAATTTTATCAATTTTGGAATTAACCACAAGGAGTTATAAGGGTTTTCTTTTAAAATAGTCTTTCCTCATAAAATTCATAACTCTTAATCTATACATCCAAAAATCGCCATTTTTGGACACAATCAACAAAACTCATCAAATTATCATTTCAAATTTTTTCAGAATTTTTGAAGGTTCAGAAGAATTTCGAAATAATAACCCTTAAAATCCCTTATTACCCCTTACCTCAAAAGAGCAGTACTTCTGACTGGAATAACGTTGAACGAACTTGCACCGTATAGCAATACTCAAAGTATACTCAAAATACTCACAAGAATACGCTCGATAATATAGAGAGAAAAAATTTCAGTTTCTGGTGTGATTTTCAATTATAACCTAAGCACCATATTTATAGGAAATTGCTTAGAACACCAAAGTAGAAAATTTATTAAAATAATAATATTATATTTTTTTTTCCAAGACTTCATACGTATGCTCTCAACATCAGAACTCATTTTAAACACATGTTAAATGAGGGAAACAAAATGTAAAAAACGTTTTTGTTATTTAAATTATTTTAAACTTCCAAAAATCAATTATTTCGGAGCTTCGAAACTTCAATAATTTATAATAAATAGCCTTTTTTTCGAAAATTCCAATCTCACCATTTTTTATAGAAAATTCAATTCTCTACAACTTTACAAAAGAAAGTTTTTCCAAATTCCAAACAAAAATTGATCGAAATCCACAAATGAGCGATTTTACATGCTATAATCAAATTTCGATCGAAAAATGGGGTCCACCAAACACATAAAACATGCTTTAAATATTTTTGGTAACAAAATACTCCTCCTCCACATATACTCATATATCCCACATTCATCGTAAAAATATCATCATTAATATATTATTAAAATAATATATTTAATTGAATTATTTTCTCGGAAAAAGATAAAATATTAATTTTCAACAATTGTCACATTAAAATTTTCTCCATCTATATCCTCATAAAATGAATATTTTCCTCATCATATAAATCAATAATTAATTATTCACAAATAATATTACGAAAACACATTATTGTGACCCGAGCGGTTCCAGGAAAGAGGGGTTTTCCATAAGAATTTCTCCTTCTTGGCGCATGATTAGGTGACCAAACCTCTTCTTAGACGCGAACTTTCTAGACATTGCCAATAATGCTATCTAATAATATTATTCAAATAATATAAATTATTGATTTGATAATTAATGAAAAATGATGTGTAGTGACAATTATAAAAATATCAATACAAAGAATTATTGAATCAAAAATAAAATATTGAGCGATAATTACTATAACAATTATTGAGTAGTGCTTATTCTTACGTAAGAATCAATAATTGGTGCAATCTGAATCCTACTATGCAACAATGCGTATTACTTTACTTTACCCACCGGGTATTCCAACGATGATAATGATGTAACCACTACGCCATTATTTATAAAAACTTTAATTTGTCTTTTTCTTCATCCGACAATTATTCTGTTATGGGTCCCACAAATGGTTGCGCCTCATACGAATAATCCCAACCGAAAAGAATATTCCACGACCCAACGAATATTCCCAAACAACAATGATAATATTTTATAACCACTTGCGTATTTTGAAAAAAAAATTCATATATCACCCTTAACTTTAACTTTTATCAATTTAACCATTTATTGAATTGTAATTATAAGAAAAATTGAATACTTTTATTTCATAAAATTCGGGGTCTTACAATCTCCCTTCCTTATGAAATTTAAGTCCCCAAATTTACGTACTGAGTATTTCAAAGAGTTGAGAATACCTTGATTTCATTTCAGATTCCATCTTCCCCGCATCATCATAATTTCTCCAATGCTCATCTCACTGTATTTGAGATATCATTCTAGAATACAACTTCAAAATAAGGGTTAATTGAACAAATTAACATATCACATAATATTCAGATATTATGACCGACCAACAAATAAGCTTAGGTAGGACACACTTTAGCGAAGGATTTACTCATCTCTCCCTCCTGGTTCTAATCCCGATCTCCGCCAGAGATCATATCCCTAAGCTCGATACCAAATGTATGTACGACCCCAAAATAGGTCCATTCCATCCGACCCATTCTCGAAATCGCCAAATACATGGTATGATAAAACAACTACAACTTTATTACAATAATTGTCATGCAAAATACAACAACACATATCTTTGTGAATTTGGATACAAATATATATCAAGCTCATGACTCATGTCCCAACCAGGTGAATGACACCTCATAATGACACGTTACATAAAAGGTATAGTCGAAAAGCTGTTTTAAAAATTAGAATCTTTGGGAAGTGCTCAAGAAACCTTCGTACATGGGAGGCCATGCTTCAGGTTATGATAGATATCATATGGCCACAGAATTATCCTTTGTTGACCCAATAGACCCCAAAAGAAAAATGAGAAGATTACTATCATATTCTTTCCAATGGTGAGTTTTCTCTTGACATATCATTATCTCGACTGTCTCTAATTAAGAGTTAAATTTCAAATAGACTCCAAGATCATATAGGTAGTGCTGGTAGATATACTCGGCAAGTGGATGAAACCTGACCACATCTTATGATGACACGAGGTTGTATGTCATTAGACATCTTGCATGATAGTGGCAAAACATCCTTCTAAGTTAAATTCACCTCACCCTCAACATCTATAGACCACCGTTCTATTCCCTTGTTATTCCCCCGCTCGACCCAGCTACACTTTTATTACCTGAAAGGAATTGTGAAGCAAAAGGGTGAAACCTGACTAACTTCGATAAAAAAAATATCGTGACTAAAGATAATTAAATTATCAATAGCCTTCATCAATAATAAATCAGAGATTTAGAACATATGGTAGATGATAAAAAAATTTCAACCATAGTTGCAGCGGAACGAGCACTCCATTAAAAGAGTCAAATAGACCATAAAGTCTATTATATTCTCCATGTTGAAATTCCACCAACAATGTTTTATCCCTGTAACATCAATCAACAATTCCTGTCCACAATCACATGTATAACTCATAATCGTAATTGTTGTTCTAAATTCCTTTTCTCATTCGGAATGAAGATAATTTTCATCACTTGTCTTTACGAAACATCAAAGATCATGGTTATACCAAATCACAGTTCTGTTCATAATCATACTAATAAATTTATCTTTGCACTCACGGCCAAAGATATTCATCAACAGTTCATCTTTTACTACTGAGGCCAAAGATATTCAACAACAGTTATCTTTGCACTCGACCCAAAGATATTCATCAACAATTCATCTTTTGCACTACTGAACCGAAAGATATTCCTCAACAGATTCATATTTGCATTCTGGGCCAAATATATTAATATCTCAAAAAATATATAATCATTTCGTAATTTATATAAACAATAATTATAACCATGTTGATCAATTCACCTTTGCACTTAAGCTAAAGATATTCAATTATAAATTCAATGGTCATGATCATACCGATCCACAATTCAACTTTTCACTTCTTGGCGAAAGAGAACTCTAGTCATGATCATACCAATAATCTACCCATCTTTACACTCGGTGGAAAGAGAAATTTCAACATCGAGGTTATAAAATAGTATATATGATAATAAAATCAATATAATCAATATATAGTTTTAATCTCGAGTAATATTCATAAATCAACTATAATTTGGTTAGAAAAAAAAACCAATTTTGTCATGAATAAACTTCATGAATAGTAACCGTGAATAGTAACTCATGAATAGTAACTCATGAATAGTATCTCATGAATAGTAAATCAGACTCAAAAAAAGTAGAAATTCCACAATAAAATCCATACCAATATTTCGGTATAATGATATTGAAAGAATAATATTTTTTTTAAGCTTATAAACAATTTATTTTAATTGTTTACACTTTACTAAATAATGCATTTAATCATTCTAAAATGCCAAACTCATAAGATTTCATCACCAATAACCAAAATCCTCATCAAAAATCTGCTTATACCTCATGTAGGATTCTCAAGCAATAAAATCCTGTTTTCTAATTTTCTTACTTCACATAACATATTTAATTCATTTACTCATAACTAGTCCATTTTTATGAAAAATAACAAATCAGTTCCAAAAAATATTTCTTTTCTTGAATTTAGCAGAATATAGTCCTATATTGAACATATATTTTTCTCAGAATTTTTAAAAGTCATTTACTATTTTTCCACATGGCCAAAACCACCGAATATTTAAACATTTATCATAAATTGTATTTTTATCCAAAAATTCTGAAATTTACACGATATACTGATATTATATAGATGTACTCTCAATAAAAATTTTATCAATTTTGGAATTAACCACAAGAAGTTATAAGGGTTTTCTTTTAAAATAGTCTTTCCTCATAAAATTCATAACTCTTAATCTATACATCCAAAAATCGCCATTTTTGGACGCAATCAACAA
Source organism: Panax ginseng (assembly GCA_020205605.1). NCBI lineage: Eukaryota > Viridiplantae > Streptophyta > Magnoliopsida > Apiales > Araliaceae > Panax > Panax ginseng. Next base: position 22,575,645 of record CM035137.1, on the reverse strand, counting down.
AACTCATCAAATTATCATTTCAAATTTTTTCGAATTTTTTGAAGGTTCAGGAAGAATTTCAAAATAATAACCCTTAAAATCCCTTATTATCCCTTACCTCAAAAGAAAGATGCCACATTGGAATAACGTTTGAATCGAACTTACTTGACCGAGATATAGCAATACTCAAAGTATACTCAAAATACTCACAAGAATACGCTTCGATAATATAGAGAGAAAAAACTTGAGTTTAATTGTGATTTTCAATTATAACCTAAGCACCCTATTTATAGGAAATTGCTTAGAACACCAAGCGAAAAATTTATTAAAATAATAATATTATATTTTTTTTTCTCCAAGACTTCATACGTATGCTCTCAATATTAGAACTCAGCCCCTAACACATGTTAAATGAGGGAAATAAAATGTAAAAAACGTTTTTGTTATTTAAATTATTTTAAACTTCCAAAAATTAATTATTTCGGAGCTTCGAAACTTCAATAATTCATAATAAATAGCCTTTTTTCAAAAATTCGAATCTCGCAAATTTTTATAGGAAATTCAATTCTCTACAACTTTACAGAAGAAAGTTTTTCTAAATTCCAAATAAAATTTGGCCAAAAATCCACAAATGAAAGCGATTTTACAAATAATCAAATTTCGATCGAGAAATGGGGTCCACCGAACACATAAAACATGCTTTAAATATTTTTGGTAACAAAATACTCCTCCTCCACATATACTCATATATCCCACATTCATCGTAAAAAATATCATCATTAATATATTATTAAAATAATATATTTAATTAAATTATTTTATCGGAAAAAGATAAAATATTAATTTTCAACAATTGTCACATTAAAAATTTTCTCCATCTATATCCTCATAAAATCAATATTTTCCTCATCATATAAATCAATAATTAATTATTCACAAATAATATTACGAAACACATTATTGATGACCGTGTGCGGTTTCTAGGAAAGAGGGTTTTCCAATAAGAATTTCTCCTTCTTGGCGTGCAATTAGGTGACCAAACATCTCCTTAGAGCGAAACTTTCTAGACATTGCCAATAATGCTATCTAATAATATTATTCAAATAATATAAATTATTGATCCGATAATTAATGAAAAATCTTGTGTAGTAACAATTATAAAATATCAACGCAAAGAATTATTGAATCAAAAAATAAAATATTGAGCAAGAATTACTATAACAATTATTGAGTAGTGCCTTCTTACGTAAGAATCAATAATTGGTGCAATCTGAGTCCCATCTCTTTAACAACAACGTATTACTTTTTACTTTACCCACCGGGTATTCCAACAAAGTGTTAACGATAACTACTACGCCATTATTTATAAAAACTTTAATTTGTCTTTTTCTTCATCCGATAGCTTATACATTATGGGGCCCTGAAATGGTCTTGCCCATCATACAAATATTCCCAACAGAAAGAATATTCCACGACCCAACGAATATTCCCAAGCAAAATGAATATTTTATAACCACTTGCGTATTTTTGAAAAAATTTCATATATCACCCTTAACTTTAACTTTTATCAATTTAACCATTTCTTTGAATTGTAATTATAAGAAAAATTGAATACTTTTATTTCATAAAATTCGGGGTCTTACAATTGATGAATACATGAATATCCTTGGCCCGTAGTGCATGGATAATTTATGGTCGTGATACTAATGAATATCCTTGGCCATAGTACAAGGATGATGTGGATTATTTATTAAGTTGAGTCTCAGCGATAAAAGTGATGAAAAACTTTTTAAATCATAGAAGATAGTAGATTTTATTCTCTATTTGACTCTTTTAATGGATTGCTTATTCCGCTGCAGTTAAACTTGTTGTCTATTGTATTTTATCAGTTTAACATTGTTGAAGGCTAATGATAATTTATCCTGCATTATCTTAGTCATAATATTTCTTACTGGGCTAGTTGAGCTCACCCTTTCTTTCACTGTTCTCTTCAGGAAATGAGAACGTAGCAAGGACTAGTCGGGGAATGGAGTGATGGTCTAGATGATAGCATTAGTAGTCCTAACTATTCTATGAAATAGTGTGATAGTAAATGTAATGAGGACTCTATTTGAGAGTGGATATTGTCTAGAAGGCAATATTCCTGTTTAAACTCTCAGCTATGTATTGTCGTATATTACACGACGGTTGTATAATTAAGTTTGTAATTGTATACTGGACCATGTATCTGGCGACTCAAGATGGGTGTGTATACCTATTTTTGAGGTCGTCACAAAATATCTGCTAATGCCAATGATTTTAATCTAATTTTTCGTTTTGCCTGCATAAACAATTACTAGTTAATATGATAAATTATCTGTTAATGCCAATGATTTTGAGTGTTTTGTATAATATCATGTGTTATTATCTTATACTTCTACATGATGTATAATAATCGTCTTTAGATAAAAATAGAAACACGTAGATTGTAATAATTCGGATCAAATTATGAGTCCAGAATAAATTTCGGGTTAAATCTCAAGTTCGAACTGAATTAAACACACGGTCCACAGATCTTTGCCTCTCTAGCTATTGTGGGATAATATCGGCTGGTTTCGTGTCCCTACCTCCGGACTTCCATTGTGGGATAATACCACCAGCCTTCGTGTCCTCACCTCTGTCAACCCGTTCGGATGATCCAACTCGAGCTTTTGAGAGTTGGCTCTGATACCATATGTAACAACCCAGGTCAAATCCCGAGTTCAAAACAAATTTCGGGTCAAATTTCAAGTCCAAATTAAATCAAATTCATCAAAAAAAGGCCTCAAACCACTGACCTAATAATATTTTTGTGGGTCATCTTAACTCAACTTGAAAGTACTATTGGTAGTAACTTAATTTCTTATACACAAATAAATTAAATTTCTACATATCTTTTGATGTGCAACTTGTGTGTTACATAAATTTTAATATTATTATTATTATTATTAGAACTTTAGTACATTTCTTGTTTATTTCATTTACATTAATACGTTGAACTTGGATATTTTGAGAAAATAAAAGAAATAGAAGCTAAAATAAATTTAAAACTTTAAAATTTATTGATGATTGCTTAACCATCTCTTACATTATATCGTATTCTAATATTATCATTGATAATAGATTTTTTTAGAAGTATATATAATTATACTTAATATTCATTACAATAGTTATTAAACATATTTATTAATAGAGTACTATTTTTACATGTAATTTTGATATTTTTACATGATCTCCTCTCATAAAAGAATATAATAAATCTCACCTTTATGTGAGATGAGCAAATGTGAAAATATCAAAATTAAACGTGGAAATATCATTTCCCTATTTATTAATGTGCTCCTTTCTTTGTTTAATTCTCTTTGTTTTTTCTAAAGTTTCAAATATAGGATTAGATAAATATCTCACTATAGTTATAAATAATACTAAGTGCATAAATTGTACAAAAAAAAGGTTATGCACAAAAAAATAAAATAAGACACATGTATTGCTTATCAATAAAAATAAATAAAACATCTAATCGTCCTTCTTATTTTCTATCTTTTTTTTTATATTATTTGTGTACAACTTTTGTCTATAACTGTTGGAAATGAGATTTGAAATATTAAATATTAGAGCATTTTGAGGCTCAATTTAATGAGGAACCCATATTCTAAAAATGTCGGGTCTTTGCACCAATGTGTTCTCCTTCATGAGGAGTATAACTTGGTATATTTATATGTTCAAATTCATTAAGTATTGAATGAGAAAATTGACTCCAAAGTCACCTACTTGAAATGTTGTAAGGTGCAAAAGTCCCACATAGGACATTAGAGGGAAAAGCATAGAATATATATATGGGATGTTTGCTCAATGGGAAGGGCCACAAGGGGCACCCCACTTTTGTGGAAGGAAGAGGACCTAGCTGCAGATGGTTCAAACCCACATGCTGTGCATGCCGTAGATTAAGCTCGAGTTCTAAGGCGGGTGGGTGGTCATGTGATATATAACTTTTTAGACAAAATTTATTTAATTAATTATCAGATTTTGTTTTAAGTTATATATCAATACTACGTCGTTTTAACAACGATTGAACCCAACGGTAATAATTAACCGTGAATTTATTCTATAAATTAAGGGGCTCTGGCGCCTAAAAGAGAAAGCAATTTCCCTCCCATTCTGCCGTTCCTTCCCTTCTACAAAAATTCCGTTCCTTCCCTTCTGCAAAATTCCATTCTACAGAAACTTTTCCCGTTCCTTCCCTTCTGCAGCCTGTTCCTGCTTCTGCCCCCATTCTCGTCTTCGCGCAGCTTCGCTCGCATAATTTTTCCGTTTTACGGTAAGTAGTGTATGAATACACTATTTATCATGCATCATTATTGTAAATTATATTTACATGCATAATCAATGTCAGTTCAGTACAAAAACATTGAATTTGGTTTTACTGTTCTTAATTTTGAAGTGTTTCTAATTAAGAACTGGAAATCCGTTTTATCTTGAGAAAGAATTATTTATTTAATCCTTAGCACCAGTGAGGAAATAAATTTGCTTTAAAGAGACTTTGTGAATTCAAAGGACTCGGATTTATTCATATTTTCTGTGTTATATATATATTTAAAATTATGTTCTGTTTTATCATATATATATATATATATATATATATTAAATAATATTATATATTACAGATAACAATAACATTGCTAACTAGTTATCTATATAAATTATAAAGGGATCGAGAGCAAAATAGTTGGACTATTTTAGTATATTCGTCTTAAAATTTCAATTATATTCTATTTTCCAAACTTTAAAAAATTAAAATTTCATGATTATTATCGTAATTTAAATACTGTATTTTAGTAACTACACACCGTGTATTCAATTCCTTATTTTTGTCTCCATTTATTTTGTATAATTTCACTTTTACTAAATACATGCAATTCCACATAGTCTTACGCACCAAATGGAGTACTATTTAAGAAAAAAGAACTTATGGTAAGTTAGTTTAGAGGTAAAAGTGAAAATCAAGATCACTTTGTATTTAAAGTGACTTAAAATGAATTATGTAATGCCAGTTTTAGATAAATACATTATTAATCTATCTTCTATTCATGCACTTAATCAATATATATATATACATATAAATACAGCACAGCCCCTAATTTGAAATCAATTGAAATGATGACATCATCAATTGGAAAAATCGTTGAGTTCACTCTTAATTAATTAAGTGAGTTAACTCACTTAATCTGATAACTCATCTATTCTTCTATTCTTATATATAAATACACATAAATGATGATACACATAAATAATTTTTTTATTTTTATTTTCTCTTCAATAACAATATATAAATACACATAATCAAATCAATTGCAAAAATCAAACAATAATGGAAAATCAAATAATAAGAACGAAAAAAAAGTCTTAACAATAAAAATGAAAAAAAAAACTAAACTCAATCAATATAAATACACATAATCAAATCAATTATAAAAATCAAACAATAATGGAAAATCAAACAATAAGAACGAAAAAAAAGTCTTAACAATAAAAAATGAAAAAAAAACTAAAAGGAGAAAAATGGTCCTACAATCAATATATCAATATATCAATATAAATATAAGATGAGCAATTGATTTCAATCAATTGAAATCAATTTATAACTTTATTTTCAAATCTTCCAAATTTCAAATCAATTTATCCTTAACTCAATCAATTTTAAATACATGTGAAAATATTAGTTCCCAAATTAGTAATATAATTAATGATTTATTTAATGATCAAAATAGATATAAATTTTAATATATATTTTTAAAATTTAATAAAAAATTAATTACTATTTAATGTGAGGTATTATAAAAATTAAGTAATTAATATTTTTAAAATTAACAATTAACAAATACTAATAAATAAATAAATTTTAGTCTTTAAAATTTAGTTAAAAATGAATGAAGAGGTAGTACTATAAAACGGATAAAAAATATTGACCATTCATCTTCCCATTCAAAATTTAATAAAAAATTAATTACTATTTAATGTGAGGGTAGTATAAAAATTAAGTAATCAATATTTTTTTAAATTAACAATTAACAAATACTAATAAATAAATAACTTTTAGTCTTTAAAATTTAGTTAAAAAGGAATGAAGAGTGTAATACCATAATACGGATAAAAAATATTGACCATTCATCTTCCTATATAAATACAACACAAGCAATTGATTTCAATCAATTGAAATCAATGATTGAAATCAATTGAAATCAATGCAATTGATTTCAATCAAATGAAATCAATTACAATCAATTTATAACTTTATTTTCAAATCTTCCAAATTTCAAATCAATTTATCCTTAACTCAATCAATTTATATTATTATATTATTATATATATAAATACAGCACAGCCCCTTAACTCAATCAATTGAAATCAATTTCAAATCAATTAATCAATCTGAATCAATTTATCTTTAACTCAATCAATTTCAAATCATTTAATCAATTTGCCTATCCTTAACTCAATCAATTCAATTGAAATCAATTTGACAATCAATTTCAAATCAATTAATAAATCGCTTCCAAATTTTAAATCAATTTATACTTAACTCAATCAATTTCAAATCAATTAATCAATTTGCGAATCTTAACTCAATCAATTTCAAATCAATTGAAATCGATATGATTTTTAACAGTTAGTTAAATATACATGTAAGTTATGAAAAGGAAGAGTCATGAACATTAACATTTAAAATATATTTATTAACATTCATGAACATTAGTCATACATGTAAGTTATGAAAAGGAAGAGTCATGAACATTAAGATTTAAAATATATTTATTAACATTCATGAACATTTAAAACATCATTAAAAAATAATTAAAAATCAAAAGGAAGAGTCATGAACATTAAAAAATCTTTAATAAAATCATTAAGTATATGACTTCTCACTAAATAAAGCTATAAATGAAAATTTAAATATATTTAATAAAAATACTACTTATTATAGTCTTTCACCCTATAAAATCTCATACTACACACAAAAAAGTACTCTACATCTACATTTGTTTCACTTTATATATAAGCTTTGTCAATAAAAAATGGTATTTGTGCATCTACTATTCGGTTTAATTTGAAAGTTACTATTGAGCAAACATATTGTACATTACTTAGGCATATTGGATTTCTTTTTGATTCTGTAGATTATGCAGAAGAGGTTTTTTTTGGAGTGAAATTGCTGCAGATGATGATGATGGAATTGAGGATGATGATGATTTGTCTTCAGAGTCATAGAGATGATTATACAATAAAGGTCATATTAACAAGAAAGTGAGATGAGATCAATTTGAGCACCGAACAAATTGTCAACACTACAACTATATTGTTTGATAAAGAGGTAGTATTCTAAATTTTATATTACTTCATAAATAAATATTACCAAGAATTAAAAGTTGTTATCTTATAAATAGATTATTTATCTTATATATATTATGTGCAGGATAATCACATGATGTTGATTTTGAGATTCAACCAACGAGTACAATACATCAAAAGATTGAACGAAGACAACATATACATTATCAAAAAATTTTATATGTAAATATAAAAATAATGTATTATAAAAAAATATTCTTTCTCATTATAATTTTAATAAATTATATAATTTATTATTCAAACTAGTCCGTGCGTTGCACGGGCTACCAACTAGTTTTTATAAATCTAACTAGTACTCATAACCAGGCAATAAAAAACACCAATTTTCTATTTTTATTGTCTCTAATTGCCAGTCTTTGATCACGTTCCCCACTTTCCCACCAAGCTTCTTTCTCTGTCACTCCCAGTCTCACCCCACGTATCATCATCATTCATTTCCTTCTCACCACAACAACCCCACCCCGTCCACGACGGCGACGCCACTTTAATTGCAAAGCAATCAACCAAATGATAATACAACCAATATTTCAACAAGCAGAGGACCCATAAATTTAATAGTGGTCGGGTGTACGATGGGGGCCTCGCTGTCGAACCTGACCGCCGATGGTTCGGCTAACGGAGGACCAGGGCTGGGAGACATACCGGAGAGCTGCGTGGCATGCGTTTTCTTGTATTTAACCCCGCCGGAGATTTGCAATCTCGCCCGCCTCAACCGGGCGTTCCGCGGCGCCGCTTCCTCCGACTCCGTATGGGAGTCTAAGCTACCCCCTAATTACCAAGATCTGCTCGACGTAATGCCTCCGGAGAGGTACCAACATCTCTGCAAAAAGGACATATTTGCAATCCTTTCTCGCCCCGTTCCTTTCGATGACGGCAACAAGGCATGTGGTATTTGTTATCTATATACATCATTTTCCTTGCTACTGATTGTTTGTTCTCTTGGACGCATATTGAATTTGGAGTCAGTTTGTTTATGGATTAGAATGTTTGGAGTACTGGGTATTTTTTTTTAAACATTAGTTAGGGTTTTGGTTGAGTTCTTTAATTTAGTTTTGTTATTTTGAGCTTTTAATTTTGAGGATTAAGATTGAAAGTGAGAATCATGGGCCATTTTTATTATTGGTTTCAGGCTTTTGGTACTATTCTCTCAATTTTTTTTACGATTTAGGGATTGGGCATTTTTAATTCTTTTCTGTTTGCAGCTGGTTATTGGGGGACTTTAGGATAATCACTTTATTGGAGAATTTGAAATTTAAGGTTGTAGACTATTGATTAACTTGGTTCTTTCAGTTCTTCTTTTATTTTTTGGTATTGTTGCATATGTAATTTATAGTACTTACTGGACGGCAGGTTTTGGAATACTAGTTCTTTCTCAATATTTGTTTCTCTTTATTTTTATTTTGATGCATGAGAGAAACCAGAGTTTGGGCCATTTTCAATTTTGTGGCTAGTATTGTTGTCATTTGCTTTAGATTTTTTTGGTTCATTAGGGGCTGTGATCTAATCTTTTGGTAAAAGATCCTGTTGCAGGACAGCCTAATTTTTGGACTGAAGTGCTGGTGTATTTAATATTATGCATTTTCTGACGATAGAGATTATACAGGAAGTTTGGTTGGATAGGATCACTGGAAGAGTTTGCATGTCAATATCAGCAAGGGCATTGGCAATAACTGGAATCGAAGATCGGAGATACTGGAACTGGATTCCTACAGAGGAATCTAGGTAAGATTCCAACAATCTAAATCTGATACAGTTATCTATATATTTTTGCTTGATGTGACATTGATTATGCGATGTTAGGACCCTTTAGTTAACTTAGTCTACTTTCAGTGTTAAGTTACTAATAATTTCGCTAATAAATTTGAAATTGTGGTGCAATGTTGATAAATGAGAGAACGCTATCAAAATTTAGTCCCACACACCATCATTTACTTATCTTTCCTTATTTAAACTGGAATGATTTTATGTTTTAATTGTCTCTGTGTTGTCTGTTTCTTCTCCCTCTCCTTCATCCTTCATCCTTCATCCTTCATCCTTCATCCTTCATCCTTCATCCTCACAACCCAATTGAAAGAGATTACATCATTCAGTCAAAAGACATTTGGGAACCTTCTACCGTTTTTTCCTTAGTTTATATAGCTTTCAAAAAGTTGTTTGCTAAATAGGGGAATCTAAAAAAGGAATCTGCTTTTGTGGTGTTATTTGTACATTGAAATCTTGTTTTTGTTGTCTTTGTTCCACAAAATATTAAGCCTTTTGAATGAAACAATATTGATATTTACGATGTTGTAATAGTCAAATATTCTGTAGATGCCAAGGCTATTTGATGTATTTGCTAATTTTTTTTTTCTGGTTCTAGTTAGTGTAGTGTGTGTTTGGCGGAGTGTTGCAGTGAGATGAAGCACTTTTACTAGTAGAGTTGTAGAAATAAGTGCTTTCATTTGTCAATTAGCATTTGATAAATAATTTTAAACTCTATTTATAAAGATATTTTTGTATGTATTCAAATTTATATGTAAACGCACTTTCAAATACTTTTACCTTCTTCCAAAAGTGTATTTACACTCAAAACCTCTACTGCTAAAAGCACTTTTGTAATATTTCAAACACTCCTGAAAATGTTTATTTTTATAATTAAAAATTGGTTTTGGCACATCAAACTGCTCCACCAAATGAAATATCTGCTTTGGATTTGAATTAACTGTAATGTTTAAGATATGGTTCTGTCACTCAATATCTTTCGTTATAACGATTTTGTACACGTCATAGCTATGAATTACTGTCACCATACCTGGCCAAATTTACCTATCAAAAAAGAAAAGGTGAAGAGTATAAGGTCTAACAAACACTAAATATCAATGAAAGTAAAAAGATAATTCCCTTATAGTTAAGGTGGTAACAATCCTTGCTAGAAAATACTGGCAGTAATGCTTTCTTCCCTTTGCTAGAAGGTGACAGTGGCTTCACATTTCAAATTTTGACAGACTGGACCAGATTCTAGGATAGTTTGTTTGCATGGCATTAGGCTATGCTCTTCCGACCTCCTTGATGAGAATTGTGTTCAAGTAGAAGAACATGCGATGAGCAGTTTGGATCCCTTTTAGAAGGCAGGGTGTTTTAGGAGAACCTCATGTCTTTTTCATTAAATCATGCGAAACGAGAAAATTTAAGTCTGTGAAAGTTATTTTTTGGACTTGTGTGAATCTTTGTTGCGGGGGTTACTTCAGAAATCGAGCTAGATAGTGTTTGTGCTGTGTAGCATTATTTCTTCTGTTTTCCTCTTCATGTTTTTGGTTCAAGTATTCATTCGTATTTTGTGTGTGTGTGTGTGTGTGTATATTATGCAGCTAGTAAGTGTTAAATAGTGATACTTGTACAGTTGTACTCATTCTCTGACTGACTTTAGAGCGAGGAAAATGTGAATTGATTTTTGATATAATTTCAGGGGGAAGTCAATTGTTCATTGAAAATAGCAAAAGGCCACTGGAAAGAGTAGATGCTTTTTCATCCAGTCAGAGTCAAATTTTTAATTTATTGTATATGTATACTAATGGAATCTTTTGATGTATCCAACTCGCCTAGTGGAGTTTTTTTGGTAGTTCTGCAACTACAAATTTGGAATGTGGCACTAGTAATTTATAGAACTGGAATATTATTTCTCTACTTATTTTACTTGTTGCCTTTTTGTCTTATTCATGGTTTTGGAAGATGCAACAGGCGTTCTGTTTGAGGCTTTGTGCCACTAAAGGCAATTTTACGAAATGCCTAATTGTTAAATCGGCTCACTGTGGTTGTTTTGCTTCTGCAAAGAAAACTTGAGTGTATTATTGTTTCATTATCTGGTTGCAGGTTCCAGATTATGGCCTATTTGCAGCAAATATGGTGGTTTGAAGTAGATGGATTGGTGAAGTTCCCTTTCCCTCCAGATATCTATACTCTATCATTTAGGATTCACCTTGGAAGATTTTCAAAAAGGCTTGGACGGCGTGTTTGTAATTTTGAGCACACCCATGGTTGGGATGTAAAGCCAGTACGATTTGAGCTGTCTACTTCAGATGGTCAGCAAGCATCAAGCGAGTGTTTTTTAGATGAAAATGAACAAGAGGATTCAAAGGGAAATCAAAAGCGTGGGTGCTGGATAGAGTACAAGGTAGGTGAATTCATGGTGAGTGAGTTAGATCTGGCAACTGAAGTGAGGTTTTCAATGAAACAGATAGATTGTACACATTCCAAAGGCGGGCTCTGTGTAGATACTGTATCTATAATACCCAGTGATTTGAGAGCACGAAGAAGAAGAGGGGCTTTGAAGTAAGCCGAAGAAAGATGTATGTTGCAAGTGTTATCACTGATCTCAGAAGGATGCAACAACAAAAGGGTTTTAATTGGGGTTTTATCATACGACATACATGTCTTTGAAAACATTTTGATGTTCGTAAGTAGTTGGTATGTATCCTCTTTCTACCTGTAATATTTACCACTCAGTATTTAAGGAGAGTATTGTTTTGTTTAATTGTTTAGATACGTTATTTATTACTCTGCTTTTGCTGCCTAGCATTTACCGGTGAGCAAATTGTAACTTGTAAGAAAATAGTAATTTGCTGATGAGGTATAAATTCTTTCTTAGATTTCATCAATTAACCATATATTTCATCTCTGCATCTCAGATATGCTCACGAGGGGTTGCATTCTTTTCATATTTTCCTCGGGTTGTAGCAGTTTGGTTGAAAAAAAATATGATCTTATTATAGTGGTGTGTGGTGCATCAGCAAGTGAAATGAGTATATATTTTTTTTTAAATTAGAAGTGATGTGTTTCTGTCTTTCTTACCTTATCCCTCCTATCTGTCTGTGCCCGGTAGAAGATCTACCCTACCCTTATTTTATATATAACCTCCATAATAAGTGGTCCGGTTCTTTCATGATTGAGTGTATAAAAATCTTATGCGGGTATTTATTGTTATTTTCACAAGAAAATTATTTAGACAGATATTTGATAATTCAACGATAAGAAATTACAACCTTCTTACTACGTCTTTTCTCTTCTCTTATTTTTTGTACTGCATTGCATTGCATAGTACGGAATCATGTTTACGCGTCGGTACTTTTAACTTACCAATTCAGCCGATAACTTTGAAAATTCCTTTTACCTTAAGAAGCAAGCCTCTTCGATTAACTTTATGATAAGTTGATCAATTGATTATCTGATGTTGATAATACGCAGCGAAGATATTACCTTCCGCCTCATGCATATTAATATCATCGATGATCAATCAATCACCAAAATTAATTTCATACTTACTACTCCCAAAATAATATATATGATCAATGGAAGGACATGGTCCGAAAACGCATACGGTTATATATTCGGAAAGGCGTGAAATTAATATGCATTTTCAATCTTTCATAGAAGATGATAAAATTATTAATACCCTTCATTTTAAATTAGACATGACTTTAAACTTTTTAGAGTCGATTTATAAAATGCCAACATTCAGAATTAAGTACATCATGATAGTACTATTTAATTTACAATTGAAAGCTAAACAAGTTTGAAACAGAAGTACTATCATCAAGTCTCCTGATGATCGTCAATCTTTCATTCATTAAATTTGAAGGGGTCCACTAGTTCGGCGCCGCCTGTATTAAAAAGTAATACAAATATATATATATATATATATATATATATATATATATATATATATATAGCACTGTCAATATAGTTAGTTAACTGTTGGGTCAAACTATATTAACTGGAACCAAATGGGTCAATTAACTATTTTTTATTTATTTGGGTTGGGTAAAGTTTAGAACCATATTTTTTTAAAAAAATATAGTTCCAACCCGGTTAATCATTTTTCGACCCATATTTTATTCTAAATCTAAATCAAAAATTCTTTCTACCCATATTCACATATTCAAGAAGTTCAACCACCTGCACCTCCCCACCCCCCACCCCCCACGCCCCCACGCCACCCCCACCCCACTCCACCCACCCCACCCCTTACCCACCTACCCCTACCCCCTATCTATCTACCTCACCCCACCCCTACCCTACCCCCACCCCACTCCACCTACCCACCCCACCTTACCTACCCCACCCCACGCCACTCAACCACCCCCCCCCCCACCCCTACCATAAAAAAATAATGTATAATGTTGTAAGACCCCAACTTATTATAAATAAAATTAAATTTCCTCTATTTATAATTTTGAAATAGTAAGGGTTGATTTGATTAATGTGGTTAGTTATGGGTAAATTGCGCAAATATTTTAAATAAGCAAATGGTTATAAAATATTCATTGTTGTCGGAAAATTAGTTTGAGTCGTGGAATATTCTTACTGTTTGGGAATATTCGTGACGACGATGCGATCTTGTGTTGTGGCGCCCCCCAAAATGAGTCCATCCACCCAATTCCATTCGAGTCGTCGACATCACACTATATAAAATCAAATACAAACTTTATTTATACAATCATTGAACTGTAAATGCGAATACGATTACAGCTTAAGTACGTGAGTTTTAATACAATATTGTCTCGTAGACATTATCCAAACTCAAATTATTATAATGCCATATAAAAATACAAAGAACAAATATTTTAAGACCCCAAAGAAGAACGAGAAGATTACTATCATATTCATTCTAATGAGGTGCACTTTTGACGTTGTGAAAGTCGTGTTCTCATCACCCTATTGTTGTTACTTCGCCAAAATCAATTATTAAGTGACGATAAAAATATCGACACACATATCTTAGGTCCTCAATACAATTATCTGTTGCATGTCATGTCGTTTTATAATATATTGAGAAACTTCAACAGTCTCAGACCATCCCACTATTTTCCTGTTATCCCCACTCGACCCAGCTACACTCTTATTACCTGAAAGGAATTGTGAAGCAAAATGGTGAGCATAATTAGCCCAGTAAAGAATATCATGGCTAAGATAATTAATTTATCAACAGCCTTTATCAGAAAAAAATCAAAGATTTATAACATATGGTAGATAATAAAAGTTTTCAACCATAATTGCGCAAATGAATCAACAATCCATTAGAAGAGTCAAGTAGAACATAATGTCTACTGCTCTCTAAAATTAAAAGTTCATCGTTGATATTTTATTCTGTAATACTCATTAACAGCTTCTTTGTTATACTTAAGACAAATAGAACTTTCAACACTTGTCTTCACCGAACCACTTAAAGATGTTAGTTAAATTCACAATTCATATTTATAATAATGTGAATTAACGAGTTCCTTCTTACCACAAAGACTTAATAGAACGCTTACTCAATATCCTTACCCCAAAGGTGAAGATATTCAAATGTAATAACAATGATCATACTAATCGGGTTTGTCTCATCTTTTGCACTACGGGCAAAGATATTCAACTATTAAAAATAATGGTCATGATCATACCAATCAATTACTCCGTCGCTTACTACTACCAAAGACATTCAACTTGTTAACTAATGGTCATGATCCCGCTAATCACATCATTGAATTATCCATGCACTACGACCAAGGATATTCGTTAAGTATCACTAAGTGGTCATGATCATGTCATACATCTGTCCATCTTCGCACTACGGGTCAAAGCTATCAAACAACAGATCATCTTTGCACTACAGGCCAAAAATATTCAACAACATATCATCTTTGCACTACAGGCCAAAGACATACAACTGTAAAACCAATAACCAACAAAGATAATAGAGAATAGAATAATAAAAGAATTTCACCATGTATGTAGTACTTGGCATAGACAAGTTATTCCAACATAATAATAAAAATGGAATAATAAAAGAATTTCACCATATATGCGTTATTTTACATGATGCAAAGTTATTCCAACATAATAATAAAGAATGGAATAATGTAAGAATTTCACCATGCGCGTGTGTAATCCGCATGCATGTGTTATTCAAATGTATAATAAATAATGGAACCAAAGTTATGCGTAATCGCATACAGATAGGATATTCCAAATGTAATAATAAAAAGAACGGAATAACAATGTAAATCACCATGCATACGGTGCTTGGCGTGATGTATGCAGGTTATTCCAATGTAATAATAAATAACGAAACCGGATCAAAGTAAATTAAGCACAAACCGAGGATGTTCCAATGAATAATAAATAATGGAACCAGTCCCAAAGAAACGCACAAAACAGGATATTTCAACGTAATAATAAAGAATGGAGTAACAAAAGAATTTTACCAAGTATAGGGTAGCTCACATATCAAAGTTATTCCAATGTAATAATAAAGATGGAATAACAGAAATTCTTTTCATGAATACAAAGAAATAATACCCCTTACAGGTGCAACATATAATATCACTTACGAATATTGAACAAAAATAATATTCCTTACGAATATTAAATGAAAATAATATTCCTTACGAATATTAAACGAAAATAATATTCCTTACGAATATTAAACGAAAACAATGAATATTGAATGATAATAATATTCATACGAATATGAAAAATATAATTTCTCTTCAGAATATGAAATAAATAATAATCCTTACGAGTATAGAATTCAAAATCTAAAACGAAATAATATTACTTGCATACTACAGAGTATGAAAGAAAATATTCTTTCAAGCGAATATTGAATAAAAATAACATCCCTTACCTTTGAAAGAAGAGTATTCCGAACGGTAGGGCGGGAATATACTTAAAGAAAACTTGTACTATCTTCTACACTCAAAGCTTTCTTAAACTCTAAAGAAATACGCTCGAGATTACAGAAGAAGAACTCTCTCTATAGTTTCTCTCTCTAAAGTTTCAGTGAATTCGTAAGAAATAATGAAGGAATGCGCTTCTATTTATAGGAGAATGGACTGAATAGTAACCAATCCATGAATGGTCCAGATTGATTTATTTTTAAACGGACGGTCAGTTGGTTTACAATAAAATATAATATATTCTATTTATAATCTAATAAAACGAATAACTTTATAAAAGTATTATGTTTTATATAAAAAATTTTTTACTTATTAGCTAATAAAAAGCGAATAACTTTATAAAAGTATTCTCGCTTATATAAAAAGTATTTCTGTTTTATTACATTAATAATACTAATAAAACAAAATTTTATTATCACTTACTTTGAAAAATTTTCAAATGTCACCCTTAACTTTAAACTTTTATCAATTTAACTATTCACCAAAATAGAAAAATTGAATACTTTTACTTCATAAAATTCGAGGTCTCACATGTGTGGGCCTCATAACGGAAAGCGAATGGATGAAGAAAACGACAAGTATAAGTTGTTTATAAATAACGGCGTAGTTGTTACCGTTAATCTTGTTGGAGTACTTATGGTTAAAACACGATGAAGACACCAGATTGCACCAATTATTGATTCTTACGTAAGAAGGCACTACTCAATAATTGTTACAGTAGTTACTGTTCAATATTTATTTTATTGATTCAATAATTGCTACGTTGATATTTTATATTATTGTTGTTTCAATAATTATCACTACACGGTATTTTCATTATCAGATCAATATTTCATATTATTTGAATAATATTATTAGATAACATTATTGGCAATGTCTAGAAAATTCTGTTTAAGGAGAGGTTTGGTCACCTAATTGCGCGCCAGTAAGGAGAAATCTTTATTGAAAGCCCCATCTTTCCTGGAGAACTACCGATTATCGATGATTGTGATTCTGTAATATTATTTATGAATAATTAATTATTGATTATTATGATAAGAAAAACATTCATTTTATGTGGATATAGATGGAGAAAATTTTTAATGTGATAATTGTTGAAAATTGATATTTTATCTTTTCTGATAAAATAATTCATTTAAATATATTATTATATTTTAATAATAATAATAATGGTGATATTTTTAAAATGAATGTGGGATATATGAATAAATGAGGAGGAAGAGTATTTTTGTTACAAAAATTATTTAAAACATGTTAAACATGTTTGTGGGCCCATTTCTTGACTGAAATTTGATTATAGCCTGTAAAATCGTCCGTTTATGAATTTTGGTCAATTTCTGTTTGGAATTTAGAAAAACTTAAACTTACAAAGTTGTAGAGAATGGAATTTTCTATGGAAAAGACATAAGGTTCGAATTTTTCTGATAAAAAGACTATTTATTATGAATTATTGAAGTTCTGAAGTTCCAAAATAATTGATTTTTGAAATTTTAAATATTTTTTTTAATAAAAACGTTTTTGGTGAGTTTGTGGGCCTCACTTATGTGGCAAATGTGCTGAAATTAGATTTTTCAAGTTTGCGTATGAGTTTTTTTTATAAATATCAATATTTTATTAAATTTTCTACTTTGGTATTCTAAGTATTTTCCTATAAATAGGGTGCTTAGGTTAGAATTAAAAATCACACCAGAAATTGAAGTTTTCTCTCTCTATATTATCGAGCGTATTCTTGTGAGTATTTTGATACTTTGAGTGTTGTTATACTACAAGTTTCCTTCAAAGACTATATCCAAAGATTCCAAATCGAATCACCGCCTTTTCAAGGTAAGGGATATTATTTTTTTTAAAATGATATTACTTCTTCTAATATCATTATCTTAATATTGGTAAGATTTTTTTGTGAATTTCTTGTCTTTTAGTGTCTGGGTTACTTATTCACGATAATCGACACTAATTATTCACGTAAAAATTAAATTTTCATTTTGTCCAAAATATCTATTATGGATACTAGCTTTGATTGTATCCATGTTTTGATTATTCTTGAATTTTACTTCACTATGGTTATTTATGAAGTATTTTTGAACTCAGATTGTTTAAAGTACGAATCCTTAATATTTGTTCTTTTGTTTCACTGAATTCGTTTTCTTTAAAATATTTTTCATCATCCTTAGTCCTAAATGATGGTATGACTGAATATCTTTGGCCTGTAGTTTAAAGATGGTTGATTTTATTATGAATATCTTTGGCCCGTAGTGCAAAGATGTACATGTGTTGAGATGAACATGACCGACTGATGAATATCTTTGGCCTGTAGTGCAAAGATGAATATTTGATTCAAGATGAATATTGATTGATGTTACAAGAATAAAATAATGATGATGGACTTTTAAATTCATAGATTATAGTTGATTTCATTCTCTACGCAACTCATCTATGAATTATTATTTTTGGGTTGGGTTGGGTTGGGGTGGGGTGGGGGGTAAGGGGTATATACATAATCACATAATATTAGTGTCAAATCAGGTCTTCATGGAACCCATAACCCATAACAATATTAAAATGGTTAATATGATTTTTAACCATAACCATATGGTTCCAATCCACATTATCCATATTAAAAATGGTTAATATGGTTTTAGTTCTTAAATGGAACCATAACCATATTTTAAAAATCAAAATCAACTCATAACCATATTTTATCAACCCTATATATATCCCATTGTCTCGGATCCTAATTTTTAGAATTAGATTTACTTACTTTATTTAACACATGTAGTGTCAAGTCTGTGTCCCGTGAACTAACTAGTGCTAGCTAGCTCTAGTAGTATATTTTTAACTAAAACTAACTAAACACACTAGGCTACGCCCCATGAGATTTCATTTTCCACCAACCAACCAGGAAAATGGAGTGCCGATTCCTTCTAGTAGGTTTGTATTTATCATGACTAAACCTAGCTAAGCTATATACTGCTATCTAGCTAAGTTTCTTGAATACCCATCTACTTATAGCTGTATGTAATTGGTACTCTGTAATTGATGCCTCTTAATTTTTTATCACGAACTAATTAATGCATGAAATTCAAAATCTTCCTTGTGTACATAGGGTATAAATATATACACACTACTTATCCTTTATTATATGGAGGAGTATTTCATATGATCAAATTATATATGCCAAAATTTAGCATTT
The DNA here is from genome assembly GCA_020205605.1 of Panax ginseng. Taxonomy (NCBI): domain Eukaryota; kingdom Viridiplantae; phylum Streptophyta; class Magnoliopsida; order Apiales; family Araliaceae; genus Panax; species Panax ginseng. The sequence goes on along the minus strand of CM035137.1, from coordinate 22,556,355 downwards.
AATGACAGTCAGATTATTTTCTTAAAGGAATCAAGAAAGCAATATGCGACTTTAACAAAAATAACTCTTCTAGATTGATCAAAGTCCTTCAAGTATAATTGGGAAGGCCAAATTAAACCTCATCTAATACTACATTTGTGAATATATATATATATATATATATATATATATATATATATATATATATTATTAGGAACAGTATTTGTGAATCATCCAACTAATAGTACGTAGTAATAATTTGCTTTTACGTACGTTTGGCAAATAGTAGTATTCTATCCGTTCCAAATTAGTATATTTGGATTGTGTACTACTTTGGATACTTGGACATTTTTGTGGGATGAAGGAAGATTAGCAATTAATAAATATGCATATAACACATACTAGTATATATATATATATATATACTCTCTGATAATCATAATCAGTCTTAAAAAAATTGATTCCTCTGTCAACAATTTTCTCTATGGCTTCTATGCCTGACCCATCCATTGAATGCGATTCAGAGAAGAAGGAAAAAAGAAGAATCAACTTTCTTCATTGCTACTGGAAGTCAATTAATTAAGGGGAAGAAAACATATGTCCGACGGTTCGATCCGTCTATATAGTTAAGCGTGAAACAAATGTCATTATAACTATAGATTTTGACAAAAATCGTCATTATAAAGCATAATATGTATGATTGCATGTTACCATCTTAAGAAGCCCAATATGATCGCTTCCTATATTTTTGTGCGTGCGTATATATATATATATATATATATATATATATATATATATATATATATATATATATATATATATATATATATATATATATATGAGCTATATGTATATACATAAATGCAGTATTACATAATAGTAAGCTATGGCAATGATTTTTTGGGCTATAGCGATGGTGAAAATCGTCATCATAGCCTGTAATAGCTATGACAACGGGTGAAATAAATATTATAGCCCAAAAAAAACCGTCATTATAGCCTCTACTATGTAATACACATTATACATACATTTTTTTCCTATATAAATTATATGTATATACACAAATGTATTACACAATAATAGTTATGGCATGCATTTTTTGGGCTATAATGATGATAAATCGTCAATCATAACCTGTAATAGTTATGACAACGGGTGAAACCGTCGCTATAGCCCAAAAAACCGTCATAATATTTATCATAATAATACATTTTGTGTATATACATTTTTCCTATATGGGTTATATGTATATATACGGTATGTATTATTATATAGAAGCCATGTGACAGATTTTTTGGGCTATAGCGATGATAAACTGTCGTCATAGTCCAGAATAGCAATGACAACGGGTGAAACCGTCGCTATAGTCCAAAAAACCGTCGCCATAGCCTACTGTGTAATACACAGTTGTGTACATACATTTTTTCTTATATGGGCTATATATATATAGATACGGTTGTGTATTCAATGATAGCTTATAATGAGAGATTTTTTTGGGCTATATATATGATATGATAAACTGTCATCGTAGTCGTATTAAATTATATGACAATGGTGAAACTGTCATTATATAAATTTCAAAAAAGCAATCGCCTTTAACTTATATGTACTCTGTAGACATATATATATATATATATATATATATATATATATATATATATATATATATATATATATATAATAAGGATCAAATGCATACTCCTTATCTTACTCACCCGTGCTCACCTCCTTTATCGCCGAATTGAAAGACTAAAACATTGCATGAGCTAGCATAAATTAAACATTACCTATATATATATATATAGAGAGAGAGAGAAAGAGATAGAGAGATAGTAGTAATAGGGAAGGGGAGGGTGTGGGGAAGGAAGCAGTGCAGTGAGCCAGTGAGTGGGTGCAGGAGTAAGAATAGGAGTAGGAGTAGGAGTAGGCGTGAGAATAGAAGGAAAGGGAAGGCAAGTAATGGTAAATTAGGTGTCAGTGCGTAAGGTTTGTACATAGAAAAGAAGGAAAGGAGCGGGGGTTTAAGGGGACCAGATGGCGACCTCTGATTCCTATTTCCATTTCCTTTTCCCTCCAAACCGACAGCAACACGCTTCTCTCTCCCTCTGCTACTTAATTAAAACTCTTGTCTGTGTGTTGATGATCCCATCTAAAAAAAAAGAAAAACACAACTAGTGAGGTAGAAGATTCTTTTTACTAAATCACTGCTGCTGCCTGCTATAGTGCTGCATGGCTGTTTTGGATATTTTTAAAATTTGTTGTTATATATATAATAAATATATTATATTGTTTTAATAATTAGTAGATACATTGATTCAATTGGTTCAGGATAAAAAATGAAAGCGAGATAAAACATTGTCTTTACAAAAAAAGTAAAAATAAATAAATAAAAAATACAAGTTGTATAAAAAAAAGTGACTTTCCTAAACTTAAAACATAACAGTTCGTCTACAACAAAATATATGAGAATTTCAACTACAACAAAATATATGAGAAGTTCGACTAAATAGTTCGATTACAACAAAACATATGATCATAATACATTCATTGAAAGATACTTTTTCTAGTACTTCTTAAAAGAAAAATCTTCAATCAAATGATCAAAATCAAGCTTGTCCAGCATATTCTTCTCGATGCACATGATTGCGAATTGAACCCATTTAACCATTCTTGTGTCGTAGTCGATTGCAAGTAATTTTTAACAATTTCAACTTTGAAAAATTTCTTTCAACAGATGCCACCGTTAAGGGTGTAAACGAGTCGAACCGGAGCGAACAGAGAGCTACTCGAATTAGACTAAAAAATGATAAATTAAGTGAGTCGAATTCAATTCGAATTCAATTATATTTAAAATTCCTACTCGAGATTCGACTCGACTAGAATATTTATTACTCAAATTCGATCCGACTCGACTCGAATGTTTATTCAAACTACTCGCGAGCTTCAAATTCAAGCTCGAATTCGAATCTCCACATAATAACTAGTTTTATAATAAATATAATTATAAATTAAATTTATTATTTTACTTAAAAATAAAAAAATATATTTATTATTACACTTTAGAAATATAAAATCACAATTAAAATTAAAAATAAAACAAAATAATAACTAATTATCTTAATTTGATTTAAATTGTATATATTATAAGAGAATGTATCGAACATTTAATCGAATATGCATTAACCGAGTATGTATCGAATCACAATCAAAAATTGGTGTAGTTTGAATCTTAAACGAGTCGAGTATAACCTTGCTTAGATTCTACTCATATTTTTATTCGAACTATTTTAATACTTTCGATTTGGATCAGATATTATTATACTTGCTAATCCGAAAGTCTCGCCGTATTTTTTCGAAATTGAGCCTCAACTGTGTTGGCTCGTTTGACGGTATATGCTTAGCCACCGTCACAAGAATAGTTAGTAATACCCTGTAACCAATTGAAATATTAGAAAAACAATCCAAAAATTTTATAAACTCCAGAAAATTTTAATGGCTGACTCTATTTCTCTTGTATATAAAAAAATTGGCCCCTCTGACTGGGCCCAAAGCGGTCGACCCTCCCTCTTGTACTCAGGAATGACCCTGGTTTGAACATGGGTAACGTTGAATCGGTACAATAGTTCAACTTAGATCACTAGTCTGAATTGGTGTGATTGCTAGCTAGCTAATTTGAACAAGTATAACATTAAATCGGTAGAATAGTGGGTCACTAGTTTGAGCCATTATTACCCTTAGAAAGGAGTTTGTTTCATTTCTTTCCAAATTAAAAATGTGTCTTTTCAAATGGTTAAAAGGTGTTTGGAATCCTATAAATGAATTAGTTAATCTTCTTTGGGATAATAATTCATTCACTAAAAATAAATACATAATTCTTTTAAAATTAAAGAATTTTGGTGTTATTATTTTTTTCTCTCAAATTATAGTTTTGAATTAGTTACTATTCTACACATATATATATATATACTATTTAATATATATATATATCCGTATAAATTAATTGCTTAGTTTTGATTTTTTTAAGTTAAATTGACTATTTTTAGAATTAATAATTAAGCATATATAAATATATTTTTAAAATTATAAAAATTAGGGTTAGTAATAAATTGTATATACTTTCTTTTGATTATAATTTCTTCACCTATATTTTAAAAAAAATAATAAAAAGATTAGTTTTAAAAATGATCAATTTAACTTTAAAAAGTTTCAAACTGAATAAGTATATATTATTTAATATATATTAATTTTGAATTTGTCATATTTTCGGAGACAAATTTACTTTGTGTAATTTATATAGGATTTGAATATTGTCTTAAAGAGAGCGAACTTCCATTCGATAACGTGATACTATTATTATTTTTCAAAATTTGGACAATGTTTAGGGCAAAAGTTCCAACACTAGCTGCCTGTTAGCCCCCAAAAGCGATCAATCGATCCAGTTTAAAAACCCCTTGCACTCTGCATGCATGCATGCTTTCCCTTTTCACTTTTTTGTTGGATCAACGTAACTTCACCTACACCTACACCTACAAATACAGGCATTCACAATTCCTTTCATCTCTCCTCTCTCTTGTTCACGCCTCTCTAGCTAGCTATATCTAATCTCTCTCTCTATATATATGTGGTCCGGCCAATCGATTAACCCCTAGCTCTAGCTAGCTAGCTCCCTGACCAAAGCAGCAAAGACTGTTACAACAGGACCCCCCTTTCCTTGTACGTACATTATATACAGAGGTATAATTAAGTTAGTTTTGGGGTTAAATATAATATTGACTACATATATTTTTCTTCTCGGCCGGCTAGTGACCAGCAGTACCTCCAAAGAAAGAAAAACATGGATTGGAATGAAAACCAAATTAGACTACCATTCCTTTCTCGACCAACTGATCAATCTTCCTTCACCTTCCTCTATAACTATGACCCCCACTATCCACCAGGTACCCACTTAATCTCATCTACTGTCTCCCATCTTTGTATTGTTGTCTCTAATTAATCCTTATCTATTTATCTGCTGGTTAACTTTGTAACGAATAAGATTATGTGGAGAATAATACATGGGGTAGAACTGATTTGACTTCTTTTTTCTAGACATTAGTTTCTAAACTTAAAAAGACGTCTTGCTTTCCAGTTTTACACAGACAAAACATAGGTTAGACGAGAGAGTAGTACTACTAGGATGTGAGACGACTCCCTGGGGAAGTCCTCACGCTACACCCCCAAACAAAAATAAGAAAGGAAAAAAAGAAAGAGTAAAGAAGTATCTGATCTTGAATTGCCTAGCTAGCTAGGTTGATTGTTAATTTTACTGATCATTTATGTTTGTTAAAAAATTTCAAATTCCAGTTGCATGTACGGAGATGAAGCATCCGATGATTACACAGACGCAACACGTGAACAACTTTGTAGAGATGAAGAAGAAGAGATTAACAAGTGAGCAGTTGGAGTCGTTGGAGATGAGTTTTCAGGAGGAAATAAAGTTGGAGCCGGACAGGAAAATGAAGCTGGCTCAGGAGCTAGGACTGCAGCCCCGCCAAGTGGCTGTTTGGTTCCAAAACCGAAGGGCTCGCTGGAAAGCTAAGGAGCTTGAGCGCCTGTATGATTCTCTTAAGCGCCAACTTGATCATGTTTCCAGGGAGAAGCATAAGCTCCAAGAGGAGGTCTGTTCTGTCTTTTTCTTTGTTATCATCAGTACCACATGCACTCCATGCAAAATTAATATTGACCCAATTCAAATTTTTAAATCTTATACGTAAATACGTCACCCCTTTTAACTCCGTATCTATTTCAAAACCTTAAAAGATGGTTAAAAAGTATGTACTCTATCCATTCCAAATTAAGCAAACCGTTGGAGAATAATTTAGGCAGCGCAAAGGTATTATTGGGAATTAGTTAAATAATATGCCCAAAATTACTTTGAGGTGTCTCAAAGCAAAGCATGTTCGACCATGCTATTTTGGGACACTTTCATTAGGAGTATAATGAATGATTTGAAGAGGAAGAGTTCCGATCCATAAATTTTATAGCTCCAAAATATATATAAATAGACAAAAGCTTGCAATAATACGTAATAATCATTTGGTCTAGCTATAAATGAGTGTTCTATTTATATTTTTTTAATATATAGGTTAAGGTTCTCAGCTTATAAGATCGAGCATATATAATTTGTTTTGATAATAAATTAATTTTGAATGTTAATTTTGTAGAGTAAAATATTAAATACAATGAATGAATAATATTATATTATGTTGTAAATTAAGGTTATGGTATTGAGAGCAATAATACAAAAGGAAGAAGCTACAAAGAAGCAGCAAGTGTCGGCAGGCTGTACAGATATCTCCGGCGAAGAGACAGTTGAAAGCACATCAGTCATCCCAGTTCAGAGTTCAAATTACAGGCCTCAACCTCGGGGGACAATTGTAATTGCTACAACTAACGATCAGTATCGGAATCAGAATCAGAATGAAAACCAAAAAATTGGGGATGGGTGCAACTACGTTTTCAACGTTGATAATTACAATCCGCCTTACTGGCCGAGTGGTGGTGTTATTATGCCTTCTTATCCTTAAATTAAAGGCTGCATGCAAGTATTACTACTAGCTAATTAATACATATATATATAAATATATATGTAGTAGGAGTATTATTATTCTGACTTAGAGAATTACTACTAGATTAGTTAGCTCTACTTTAAGATTGGAGTACGGATGGATCCAGTACTCTGCATGCATGCATGCATGTCCTTCTAGCAGATCCCTGTTGGTTAGTTAGGTTGGCAGTGGTGTAACTGTTAAGATTCATTTTGACCTTGAATCTTTCCCGTTAATCTGCAATCAGCTATAATTATTGTTATAATTTGATATTTAAATAAATAAGAGTATATTAGGCAAAACAAAATTAATTTCTCAAGTCTCAAATCTTTTTGATGTGAAATGGATGATATTAAATATTTTAAAAAAAGAAAAGAAGGAGCAACTCGATCCCGATGTACAAGGGACAAAAATATGTATAAAGAGTGTGCAGCTCCAATATTCTATAAAGGCTTCCAGAAAATCCAGAAATGGGACCAACCAAATCCAGGAGTAGATTGGATTGGATTGCATGTCATGTCATTATTTATCCGCTTCTTAAAAAAGTCTAAAGCTTTAAACCAGAAAAAATAGTAAGGTCCAAAAATTCATAATAAAAAAAACAGGAAGCAGTAATAAGGGTCAAAAATCAAGAAGCTAGAATCTTTAGCTTGCCGCACAAACTGTACTAATTTACTATTAACTCCGTTACTAAAATATTGTGATTTAAGATTTTTATATCTACATTAAAAAATCATTTAATACTATCATTTAACAATTAAAATTTATTTAAAATTTCATCAATATCCCTTCGCTATAAGTTCAAAACTATTAATACAAAAAAAAAAAAAAATTTAGGACAATAAGAGAAGGGAGGAGTGAATAAGTAATATAGGAAAGTAAATAATTTATTCTCCTAAAAAGTTGTAAACGACAAATAAATTGAAATAATTTTTTTTTTTTTTAAAACGATAATTTTTAGGAACAAATAAAGTAAAATATTAGTAGTACAATATTCTCCTATCATATTATGAATGTATTGTTAAAAAAAACAAAAGAAAGAAGAAAATATCTTGTGTATATACATTCTCTTGGGAGGAGTGGAGGGGTTGGGGATGGCGTGGAGGAGTTTGCATGTTTTTATAAAGTGGACATTCTTGGAAAACACTAACGAAAAAATTTATGTAACAATTTGAAAAAAGCACACTAGAAAAAGGATTGTCAAACTCCATGATTTAAACTCTATTGACTAGGATGACTCAAATTACACAAGCAACCTGGGAACACAAAAGCTGTTATAATAGAGAGGAGAAGCAGCCGAAGATCTTGGATACAAAAAAATCAGTCAACCACAAGCTACAGCCCAGAAACACTTTTGCATACTGTTCTCATTAAGGCGCAGAAGCTGGCATATTAGATGGCAGACAACAGCAAATTAGGCTTGGGTATCATCATAATTTCCCTCCCAAAGCTTATTCCAATATTAGATAGATTTTTCCAATACTCAGATAGATTTTTCCAATACTCCTGTATTATTCCATTTTTTTCCCAACTGTTGATAACAGCTATATATGCTCCATCCCCCTCACAAAATCCTCCCCCCTCTCCCTCTCCATCTTCGAAATAAGCCCTTGTGTGAACACAGAAAAACTGTCAAAACAAATCAAAAAGGAAGCCACTTTGTAAGAAAAACAATCAAATTTGCATTATAAAGTATAAATTATCATTTCTCTTTTAATCTTGAGTTCCAAATACTATAGAAAATAAATGCAGAAATAGATCCTTAAGATGCCTTCAGGTACATCAAACAACCTACCTATTACTCTCATCATGCAGAACAAGAACAAAAATAGAAACTTAACGCTTTCCACCACCTCCCAGTTTGGAACCTTTTGGAGCAGCACCCTTGGGCACATTGCCTCTGCCTGAACTCTTCTGAGTCTTACCCATCACTTCTGCCTTCTTTGCCTTCTTTTCATCTTTTGTTTTCTTAATCCTTTCCTTAATTTCACTGCATAAAAAACATATGTTGATGGGTGCAGAACTGCTATACACTCCATAAATGATAAGAAATTAAATTAAAACCCAACAAACTATAAAATATAGAACATAAATAAATAACTAAAAAGAAGAATAGTATACTATAAAGAATATTACTGTAAAGATTATTTAAAAAATAGAAACAGAAATAAGAAAATAATAATGAAACAAACCGGAGAGCAGCCTCTCTTGCAGCATCTCGGACTTCTGGCTTTTCAGTTCTTCTCTTCTGGATTACCTCCAAGGTGGCACCAACAATGGACCTAGAGTAAGGTTTCTTGGTGGTCCGGCGCCTCTTCTTTACTGCCTCTTGGGCAGCATCCTGATCGTCAATAGAACAAGCAGATTATATTAGGAATCCAGACCAAAAAAAATACTATGGACGGATATCAACTTCCTCGGTAAGAATCAATCAAAAACTACTATGTGAGTAGAAGACATTAAAGCAAAAGGAAGTTCTAGAGGACCATACGCATACATTGCGTGACAAATCACAATACAATTATTAACCACTTAAAACTATAGGGGGCTCAAACCAGAGATTGAGATCTTTTAAATGCTACAGGGTTATCATGAAAAAAGAAAGAAAGGAATATGTCGATGTACAAATAATGCACAACATCAGACGAAACTTACCTTCTTATGTTGCTTCCTGTACATAGCCGTCCAAGTAAGTTTGGAAGGCTTCAACCTGTTGTGGAAGTACCTCTTGCATTTTGAATTGACAAAAAGGAACACCTGATACAATTAACAAGGAGTATTAACCACAATTCAGTAGTAGCGACACAGAATTGAATACATAATATAAGTAATGAAGAAAACCTGAGAATCCGAACGGACAAATCTAATGCCCCTCCCAGGGTATATCTTGGCCCCACTGAAACGACAGAGTTCTGTCCTGATATAATAACATGAATATTAATCTCGATATTTCGGTAAAATAGGCAGTACAACTTGAAACAATTACACTTATAAAGCTGAAGAAAAGTGGAGGAACTGCATTGTAGTGCTCATAAAATTTAGGAAACCAGGAAACCAATTTGGCAACATAAATAGAAGTATCTTATCTTAACAGAAAATCACAGTTTATATCTGCCACATAAAAAGAGGAGAGCTCCAACGTATGAATACAGGAACATTCTCTTACTATACATGAATGGGAGGGTCTCCATTCCATAATCAATACAGATTCAGCCACATCATTATTCTTGAAATAAATTGTTACAATTTACAAGTAAATTAGTTCAGAAATTAATCTGAGCCGTTTATTTAGAATTGGTGCTGAGGTGTCAAGCCCTCGTTAATTTGAATAGAGATCCTCCAATCCATATAAATATGAGAGAATCCAATCCCATGAAGATAATAGTACTTGAATGTTATTAATAGCAGAAAAGAAGTCCAAACTCCAATCCTGTGACATTTACTTTTTGGTAATTTTCCTGAGCCATCTGTTCATTTTTCCCCTTTGATATTAAGCTTTTATCCAATATGTTCAATATATGATAAAATGTAAAGTTTTATTCAATATGTTTAGGGAGTTTCAAATATCAATAATATCATCTCAAATGATTCCATTTCCAGAATTCTAGTTTTCATTTCATATAACTATTGAATCAATGGGGTTTGGCCTTCTATTACTTCCATTCTCAAAATTCTTCCCCATATTTTTGTACCACCCAAAGTATATGTTAGATAAATATGCCTCAACAATAAATGATTATAAAATGTCAGCTTGTACATCAAAGAAATTCCTAAAATTTATCAGATGCTAATAGATAGAAAATTTTGTATAACAAATAAACCAAAACATTAATATATCAGCTCACAAACCATAAATCTCATAAAAACCAAATGGGATTTCACGTATGGATATTTTATTCAACAACGACTTGAGACAAACTTAATAAATCAGGAAATATTCATAGTAACAGAGAAAGAGAAGATATATATATATATATATAGAGAGAGAGAGAGAGAGGGAGAGACGTACTTGAGAACCATGGTTGTTGGTTATAGCTAACTGATTCTTGTGATGCTGTTTACCTTCGTTGCGGAAAACTAGATCAAAGATAAAAACCCTAAGCCACAATATAGAGTTAAAAGGGGCCCTCTGTTATATAAAATCTGGTATTCCTAAGAAAAAGGGTCTATGTAGAAGTAGACCCACATATTTAGCCCGGCCCAATCTTGTTATCTAGTCCAGTATAGTATTTGAAATCGACAAAACGAAAGGACAAACAAATAAAAGCTACCCCTCACTGCCAAAAATATAGTCCCATTTTGATTTTTACAAAAGAAATTTTGTTCCGAGAAAATACTCATTTTTTTATGGGAGAAAAAACTAAAAAATGACAATAATTTAAGTTTATGATTGTAATTTTATTATCATACTATTATTACTGATCCAAAATTATTCAACAAAATAAAAATGGAAGAGTAACTTTTAAAAAATAATAGTATTACGCAAAATTACGCTAGGGAAAATATAGTACTGATAAAATTTATGAATATTAAAAATATATTGTTGGATATGTATCTTAAAAAATAATGAGTAATTAGTTTAATAATTTGTTATGATAACGAAATTATGATTATGATGATTAAAAAGAAACTCATTTTGGTAATTATTTTTAAAATAAAACTAAATTGGTCAATAGAAAAGTTAAATTATATATGCGTGTCTTGTAGGATTATCCCTTTCTGATGCGCTTGAACTGAGCAGTGCCCAAGTTGAGATGAGTATGCAGGTATGGTATGGTATGGTATTGCAAATAATATGAATGAATGTACGTACTACTACCAGAAGCAGAAGCAAACCTATAGATGACACAGAAGGCAGCTATAATGGAATGATAAAGACAAGATCCCAAGGTCAGAGTAAGCAATAACAATCAATCCGATAAAATCATAAAATATAGATTAAATCTTCTAACATATCAAGGGCTTGCTTGTTGAGTAAGAGTCCACCTTCTTCAAGTCTCTAATTGGTGGTCCCGTCCATATATAAAATAAATTTTTCTTCTGAATAGGAAATTCAGATTTACATGGTACAAACAAATGAATGCTGGCGATACACTATAGTGTTAACGCGTAGCTAACACTAATGCAGCCAAAAGCTCTTGCCCACACACAAACTAACAACAAAGCATGCACCTTTATTTATTTGTTTCATTGCAGTGTTGCTGAGGATGGTCAATGCCTAATTGACCAACACCCATCACCCTCACTGCTCTCCTATAAAAATCTTTGCACCTACTTAAATACGTAAAGCTGGATTATTGACTGGAACAAAATCCTAAAAATCCCATGAACTCGCGATTGTGTATCATTTTGATGCTCTTCTCAATGCCAATGACCCCTGCACATAATTCTCGCTAATCAGTTCAAGTTGATCATTGATTAAATTTTGTTATTGTACTTCTCTTAGGTTTAGCAATAAAATTGATTTTGGACTTACCCATTGTTAAAGCACTAGCAAATATGACAGCCGAGAGGATAAAGACGATGACTGAACCCCTCTTTAGAACTGCAATGAGTTTTCTTATGAAGAATTGTCCCCAGAAGCCAGCCAAGATGGACACAAAAATGAGGTACAGTGCTGCGATAGATACATAGATCATAAGAGGGACAAAAATGGATGATTTCTCCATAGAGCTAGTAGATATGATTATATTAATTAATAACCAAATTTAATCAATTAAAGAAAAGAGGATGACATTTGGAATATACCATACGGAATAGGGAACCTCTTGAGCAGGTAGAACTCCACCACAGATAGTGATGAAGAGAACAACATCACAAATGTTGCTGTCGCACTAGCGACCTACAGAAAGAAACAAGAGAGTTATATGATAGATTCAAATGATCAACAGAACCATTGAACCGTGTGACTGAGACCAAAATGGTTTTCCCTTGATTTTAAAAAAGTTATCTAAAAGCATATTTCAAACGTGGTACGAAGAAACAAGTGAAATTTCATTTCTTGATCAACTAAATGGAGGATTTCTAATCTTTGATGAACCAAATGACTAATTGTGTTGGGAGAAACTTCAAGCAACAATAACTAGTCCTATTCGCATTCTACCAAAGTATCATTCTAACTTGTGTGTTTTAAGAAAAAGATGATCATACCTGGGGGATGACACCAATCTCGAGTAAGAGAGGACCAAGAATGAATCCACCACCAGAACCAAGTAGGCCCCCTACCGTGCCTCCCAATATGCCACATAATGCACAAAATGCAAGGTTTGGTGCAGTCCACTCAATGGCAGCCTCGCATACTGATTCAGGATTCCCTGTACTTCTCCTATTCTTGCTTTCAGTATACAATTTGATACATTCATAACCAAAAACTCCAAGAGCAACAGGTAACTGGAGAACAGAATCAATTAAATATGTTCAGGAATAAACAAGGACACGAAACAAAACATCACATAGAGTAATCCTCACACACCTGTAACAAGTTGAGCACCCAATACCATGCGCTACAAACCACTAAATCATTCTGAAAACCAAAAATCAGCAATTACAGAGCCCTTGTCCCTTCATATAATGAAATATATATATATATTAACAAATCGTGTCTGTCACTTGCCTTAATGATCTGAAGAAATAGGAAAGAAACCCACACGACTAGTAATGCCAGAATCCTTTTCCACCTCAGGTTGAACGCGAGAATTTGCTGAAATAATATGGTAGAACTATAATTTATCACTAACGTAAAGGAAAACAAAAGACACCAAAGTAGTGTTTGCTCACCAATCGTGTTTTTTCCTCTCGTGGAACCAGTGGCTCATACAATGCATCAATCAGAACTGAAAATAGAAATGCATAATATATTAAACCCATATTCAAATATTAAAATTTCATATTCTGGCTTTCCTGTTGACTTACGTTCACCACGAGAATTGACCGTAGCTTGTTTCTTTGTCATTTCTTTCTGCAATTACCGACCCAAAAAAGGTAAAAGGTGGGTTAAACAAATCACAGACGTGTAATAAAAGCGCAAAAAGGGATATTAGTCGACTTTTAAGTATTTGACAACTAAATTTAAAAAAAAATAAAATGTAATCGTCCTATTGAATTATTTAAAATTGTAAAATTATATCACTCTTTTAAATTAATTGAATGTCTGTTAATTTATTATCTATGTGACATTTAAAACAAATAAGAAATACAAAGAAATGACATGGAAAGTTACCACATAGGATAACTGATATATAGAATTATTTGATTTGATTTGATTTTTTTATTTTGTTGATTTTCTTTCTTGATTGTAGGCTCCTTCTGAAGCAGAGGCACACTGCACTGCACTTTGCAAATCAGACAAGGCACGTATCTCACTGCTCAGAATCAAATTCATTCTTTCCCACAGTACTCATCAGTAAGAGTGGTTTTGTTATTTTGGTGATTTTAGCCCTGAAGATAAATTAGATAAACCCAGATCTGAATATAAAACTAGAAGATAAAACCCAGATATGAAGTTAAACTAGAATTTGTAGTGGAGGAAGATGATGAGACGAAGGATTTGTGGCTAATGGAATTAAACCCAGGAATTATCCCAGATGAAGGAACGGATCTCTAGCAATGTGGACTATATCATGGACTATATTTAGTCCATATGACATCAATCCATGAGATAGTCTTTCAATCCTTTCAACATATGGATTATCTCATGGACTATAATATTAAAAGATTATATTATATTTAATAAATTATTATCCGCTAATCATTCTTCCACACTCCCATTTAAATATATTAAAAATTTATAGTCCACCAAACCAAGTTCCTAAATATAGTTTCTTTGTTTTGCAGGAAAATACCCTAGACAATATTTAGTTTGCCTGTTGGAGCAAAATTCTGAGTCTTAGACTAAATTTTGTTTAGGATTTGAGTATCACCGGCATGTTGGAGATGCTCTTAGAGAAGTATGAGAAATAATAAGGAAAGAAAAAGAAAGAAAATAAAAGAATTCTTTTAAAAAATTATTGTGTGGCTGCCAAATCCACATGGGATATGCCCACTTCAATATATATATTTTTTTTCTTGTTCCACGTAGGAGGCTAATAATTCTTATGAATTTTTTTTAACCCAGAGGTTCAAATTTGACAGAATAACTTAATTAATAATTTTTAAAAAATTCAGTTGATTAATTGTATATTTTTAAAACTCAATAGTGTAATGCTTAAAAATGAACAACCACGCAGTGGATTAATACCTATTTTTGCCGTAATAAAAGTTAGAAATTGTTATTAAATTGTCTTAACAATCGGGTGCTACTATTTACATATAAAATATTCCATATTGCCCACCTAATTGAGCCATGCATAACAACAACTAACCTTCAAAAGGGACTCTTCCTTCCACATCTCAATACCCTTAAAGAAAGACCTTGAAGATGTCCCTGTTGATAATGATTAAAGAGTATAATAAAAACTATAAGAGTGATTGTTAGCAATGATGGACTTTAGTACCCACAAAAAATTGAGGATCCCAAAAAAAGAAAATAAAAAGTAATACACCGAACAAGGCCATAAATTCCATATTACCATATACTAAGATGTGGTGATCTTATTATCTGCTAACTGGAAATGAACAAGATAACAATTTATAAAAATTGTTGATAAATAAATAATTACCCAAGAAGAGAATGATGATGAGGACGGTGATGAGCCAATAAGGGAAGACAACACTGAGAGAGACACCAAGAGTAATGCCTAGCATGAGCATTGGCTGGAACAGAAGGGCCAAATCATAGTCTAGTATAGGCACTTCTCTACACGGATGGGGCACTCTCAGGTTGTACCAAACTGATGCTGCCGATGCCCCCATTATCATGCCTACATACATACAAACACCCATCAAATTTTCAATCCCAATTCTTATAGTCTCAATACAAAATAAAGCTTATAGTTGAAATTCTCCCCTCCCACACCCCAACCAAAAAATAACACAAAGAAAGTCACATCATTGTATAGCATTTCAAAACAAAGTGTTTCGTCTTTCGTACTTCTTTTCCCCCTCTCCCTCACTTTTAAGACAACAGGCATAAATTATAATGATATATAAATTCAATTAATTTATGTAATATATATACAGAAAGAAGCAGAAAGAGGGAAGTTAATTACACTTGGAAAGAGCAGCAGCAGACTTGGTATCAAATCCAACAATCAAAGTAAGCATGGGAACAAAAATGCCTCCACCACCAACCCCACCCACAGTTCCAAACCCAGAACCCAAGAATCCTATCACCGTTGCCACCACAAGTTTCCAACTAAACTCCAATTCCTGCAAAACCCAACCAAGGGCCTGTATAAGTTACTTTATGCGCAACACTATTCTATTCCATCCAGTGCATGTATGACTGTTCTTAACAGATATGTACCACCGATTTTTTTTTTAAATAAAAAACAGAGCTAGGCCATTAAGTTGTTTTAAAATTTTAAATATGCACTTGTCCATTTTCTCCTGCAGATGGCCATAGATGTACTAGATGGTACATCAGAGGTGCTCGGGTAAAAGATATAATATATATATATATAGTGAGAATGTGATAGAGACACGTACAGGCCAGACTTTAGTTTCAGATCCATAAAGCTGCTGGCGGTGTTGTAGATGAGGAGACTGAGTAGAAGAGTTTGGAGAAGATGAAAGAAAAGAAATATCAGAGTATTTGCTGGTGTAGTTATTGTTAAACACATGATCTGGTTCATTTGGTGGTGGTGGTGGGATGAAGAAGACGGACACAACAGCCACAGAGAAAGCTGCTACCAGATACACAACCAACCCTTTGGTCCCCATGGCCGCCACTACCAATTTCAACTTCTCATACACTACCACCAACTATATATACTAACTTGCCTTCCTCACGTAGTCACGTTACTCCGCTACAACTATGCACCACCAAAACAGCCTCTCATACAAACCTATATCAAAACACACACCATTTTATAATCTAAGTTTCATATATATATATAGAGAGAGAGAGAGCAAGAGAGAGCAAGAATCTTTTTTGGAGATAAAATTACCTTCCAGCCACACAAAAAAAAAATCTCATTTAATTTGTGAAATTTAAAATTATTATGTTTTTTTTTGTGAATTTATATTTAATATTGTAAATTGCTTAATAAGAATTATTACTAAATAAATTAATTTATTTGGAAAAATAAATTTACATTATAATTTAAATTTCAACTTACAAATTAAGTAATATAAAATCAAATAAGAAATTTTTTTAGGGAAATACAATAAACATTTTTAGTCGATTAAAATTAAAATACATTTTGACTTAAGTGTCAAAATTGATATAATTTAATTCATATTTTAAAAACAACAAAGGTGATAATTAATGTAATTTACAATTGTTATATTTATTTATATTAAAATTAATTAATTTTAAAATATAACAAATTAATTCTAAATAGTCAAATAATTTTGAATGGGAGGGAATATTATCGAAGCATAATGCTCACCCAGGATGACAGATTCTCGAATTAGATCATCTGGGGTGAACATGGTTTGACGTGGCGTAAACACAGCGGTCAATTTACATACGGCTTTTCACTAGAAAACAAAAAGAGTCCAGCACGAGTCCAAATAGGATAAGTGATGGGGTCCTACCTACATTTGTGGTTGTACATAAAAATAGCTGAACAACTAGTACCATGTGAGTCAATAATGACGTGCCAGCGCCACACACGATAGAAAAAAAATTATGATGTGTTTTAATTTGATTTGGATACGTTTAATATATATATATATATATATATATATATATATATATATATATATGAGATAAATTTAAGTGCCAATTTTTATTTCAAAACAGTATTAAGCAATACAAATATAAGGTTTTGTTTAATTGTGTAAACGATCCTAAAATGCAATAAAACAAAAGGACAATTATTCTCTGAAGAATTTAAGATCATGTTTGGTCCTTATGTTTGATATGACTTCTAATATAATAATCTACTAATAGACTACAACATATATATATATATATATAAAAAATTATATACCAATTAAATTTTTATGACACATTTATATATAAATTATGCGATGCAAATTGATATATTTACGAGTAAAATTTAATATTTTTATAAATTTTATTTGACGAGTAGAATTTATTTACTATTCATGTATGAGAAGCACGGTAGAATTATTATTTTTGTTTGTAAAAATATTAAATCCTTGATGTAATTATAAATAAAAATTAAATATATAACCTATATACTTGTTTTATGTTGGCCTTTTGTTGCTTTATATTGTGCATTTTGAAATTAATATTTTCAGAAATCTTTCAAATATTAATGCTCTTCACATCTATTTTTGGAGTAACATAATCTCCGCCTAGATTTTATTTTTAATAACATAATAATCTCCTAAATTTTAGTGATATTTGATTAAATTCTTATTTTTTTTGACTTTCCCTTTTCAAATAGCATAACCTCCCCTAATTATAGATAGTGACATAATCATCTGTTAATTATATATAGTGAGATTGTAGCTAGATATAAAAGTAACTAATATATGGCACTAACCCGAAATTATAATTCCATTTGAAAATTAAATAATTAATACTTATTTAAAATTTCAAACGAATTTATATTAAAGAATAAAAAATATTTCTAAAAATCCCAAAATATTAATTAATTTTAGAAAAGCATGTAAAATTGAAGATAATAAAATTTATTTTAATCTTACTTTTCAAATTATTCTCAATAAAAATATTCAGCACAAGGTTATAGCTAGTAATTTTATGAGGTCATCTTTTACGTTAAGCTGTTTAAAAATGTTTGGTCACGTTTATAATTAAGACCACCCTAATTTTAGAAAGAAGAACCGAGTAAACTATATTATAATTTTTTTTTATAAAATGATTTGTGAACCCATTCATATATAAAGAAAAAAGGAAGGAGAATTAATCAACTATATATACCCGTTTAAAGTGAGTGTAAATTGATCGGACGGAATTAATATAGATACTACTAGTATTATTATTCTCCCACGATTAAGATTGGAATTCAGAATATACAATTTCCTTTTCAAGTACAAATGCTCCAGGTCATCAATGAGGTAATTCAAACACATAAGCAATTCACTTTTATGAGGCTTTATATATATATATATATATATATATATATATATATATATATATATATGGAAATGATTCATGAATTTGTTATGAATACTTATAACACATACATCATCTATATTATTAAAAATAAAATAAAGAACAAATAAGATTAAAAATTGAAAATTGACATTCGCTACTATTACTAGCGGGGTATAAATTTATAAATAAGAATTTAGGATTTATTAACGAAGGTTTATGCTTTACAATTATGTATTTGCAATTTGTACTTTCTCAACTTTAATAAATCCTAAAGTCTGGTTTATAAAATTTAGTTAATAAACCCTAACTTCTCGTTAATATCCTAAATCTTAATTAACGTTCGCTACTAATAATAGCGGACGCTAAGTATTTTTTTTACCGTGTAATATATTAGCGGATATCGATTTTTAGTTTCTAATCATGTTCGGTCCTTTTTGTTTTCAATAATATAGATGATGTATGTCCTATAAGAATCAATATCAAAATTACAAATACATGTTATTCATCATTAATCATATATATATATTGAATGACATATTAGTATTACTTAAAATTGACCGGAAGTGTTTCCAAAACAAGCCCATGAACAAAAGGGTACAAAGTTGTTTCTCCTTCTAAAATTTATAAAGAATCAAAATTTCCTTCTTCTCACATTTTCAAGATGAAAAATAAACC
The DNA here is from genome assembly GCA_020205605.1 of Panax ginseng. NCBI lineage: Eukaryota > Viridiplantae > Streptophyta > Magnoliopsida > Apiales > Araliaceae > Panax > Panax ginseng. The sequence continues at coordinate 22,536,981 of CM035137.1, read as the reverse complement.
ATTTTCTGCTTATTATTTTGTTTGTTAATTGTCTATTACCATCTCAAAATCCCTGTGCATAGAATTCAAATTATGCATTCTATTAACCTTTACAACATGTGTTCTTAAATTTGTACTTCCTCCATTCCAAAAAAAAGAGAAGAAGAAAGACTTGCTTTTAACTTTTAAAAATCATTTTATGAAACTTTATAATTAAAATTAATATGAATTTATTCAAAATTAATTAAATATAATTATAAACTGTATAAAAATTACTTTAGGTTACAACATTTGTTGTTTTTAAAACTTAAATTAAATCACATCAATCTTAAAATTTTCTCAAAATTTCACGAAGAATATGAGATTAATTTTATTTTTATTTTTTTTGGGGGGGGGGGGGGGGGGGGGGGGGTGGGATGTGGAGTAATAATTTTACTAGTTCATAATTCAGTTTCCTCTCACCAACATTAAACTCCAACCCTACTCTAGACAACTTGTGGTTCAACTCTTGTCAAGTTTTCATCTATCAAATTGAAATTGTATACTACTACTACTACTACTAAAGCAAAAAGAAGCTTTCTTGTTTTCTTTCATTCAATTCAATAAATGTACACTTTTGATAACTGATTGCCAGTCACATCAATGGAATCTTTTCCCCACCCCAAATTTTTTATTCACCCTTGCAAATCTCTGATTGATTAATTTATTTATTTATTACTATGGCATGTTTCTGCACATGGAGTTCCATCTTTAATGTTTTGGCTTGGCAGGAGAAGAATATATCAAGAATAGTAACTACTCCTTCCTATAAACTAAAATAAACAACTAGCTGGTATTTTGTTTTGTCATATGCTGTAAAGTAAAACTGTCTAACAAAGCACCATTATATCACATGATGCTGGCTTTAGCTTACATGAATTAATATTATCTTTTGAAACCAGACCACTTGGTGGAAAATTGATAACTATTAGTATCAAATAGAAATGACAACAATAAGAATAAAAGTACCAAAAGGTCCAAACAGACTACTACTCTTAAAGGCCAGAGCTATGCAGTATGTATCACATTATGGAGAAAAACAAGGTCAATTTTTTTTTTTTAAAAAAAGACAAAATACTCTATTTCAAAGTATATGATTACTTTTGACTTTTTAATGTCAATTAAAAATATTTTTAAATTTAAAACGGAGGGAGTGACTTGCACTGAAAATTTCAATCTTTTGGTTATGGACTTCAAAATTATTTGGAAGCAAAGGAGTAGAAAAGAAGGCTTAAGTTAATAGTAGATACCAGTCAAACTTGCAAACATTATTTTTGGCTCGCAATCTGCATATTGAATAATGTTCTAGTCTTCAAGGTTGATCCACACAAACTTCAACATTGTCTAACTAAATTCCTTCTATGTCCACTCAGCATTGGGTTCCTGAGAAATGGGGAGCAAACATAACCTAGAAGAAGTTCTTGTATTAAAAAACATGACTAAAATTTGTTAAACATGCAAAATTATTTCACTGCTGATAAGAAACATAATTCAGAAATACAAATTTTGAACGCAAAATTCTTTGGTTTTCCCTGGAAATGCTATACTCCATATCTGCACTTGAAACACTTAGCTCTTAAGTCTGGTCTTCTATCAAGTGACAAATACTCTATGACCGACCGACCATTAGCTTCAAAGACATTCTTGTCTTATACTTCTAAAAGCAATACTAATCTCAAACAAATATTTAGAACTAATCAGATAATTGTTAGGGATCTCATTCATGTGTTACTTGACAGGCCTCTGAGGTATGGATTAGCTCAGTCATTATAGGACTGATATCTTTTAACAAAAGTAGTAAGATAGTTGGGTAATTGGGAGTTCAATCAATAAATTTAAGACATGTGCATTCCTCAATTGCTCAGACAACTTGGTGATAAACTTCCTAGTTTCTGTAGCCAAATATCTTAAAACTCAAAGTTCATAACTTCCTTTCACATATTGCAGACAAATAATTAAGATCCCTATATCTTTCGATAAATTCAAAAACTGCACTACACAAAGACAAAGAAGATGGCACATGAATTTGATCTTCATCACCAACAAAGAGAAAGTGGAACACTTTTCCAAAAAGAATATGCAGTATCTCTATAATGGTTGCATACATCATCAACTATAAATGGATTTCACTGTGTGTTGTATTTGATAAATGGATTTTTCTATTTAGGGTAGGTGTTTCTCGAGTATTTTAACTTTAATCAAGCACCATCCTATTGGGAATTCTCTATATAAAGATATAATAACCTTAATCCTTTTCTACTTAGAGATGAGGCGTATGCCAAATTTATCTACATCCACTTGCCTACTGTAAGTTTATTTCACAGCCAATAAAACAAAGGAAAATAACTCTTAGGCTTCAAATTTAGTCTAGTACTATTAGAAGCAATATTACACTCAAACAAAGATCTAAAAATTCATCATAAATGTTATCTGTTCTAGCTGAAGTATTCTTTCCCGTGTTACTTGGCAGACCTCTTGAAGTAATATATCTTAATTATTGTAGATTCGTAGAAAAAAGATATTTTATTAGTCAATGTAGTAAGATAGTTGAATAATTGACAAATCAATTCATACATACAAAGCGTGTGGATTCCTGAGGTGCTCAGAGTCCTCAGGCAACTTGATGACAAACTTCCTAGTCTATGTAGATCAGTAGATGTGTTAAAACCCAAACTACATATAGCTCTTCCCTTCTCATATTACAACCAAATAACTGAGTCCCCATATCTTGAATAAATCCAAACACTGCATTATACAAAGAGAAAGATGGGACATGAATTTGAGAAAGTAAGGGCCTGGGGCCAGAGCAAGTTAGACTGGGGTATAGATATCAATAAATACTTGGAAAATAACGATTCCAATTTGATTAATATTACTGACATACATACACACTCAACAAAAAGTGGAATAACTGTCCAGAATATGCAGTAGATCGCTATAGTGGTTGCACACATTATCAGATGCAATTGGATTTTATTGTGGTAGGTACAATATTAAGAAAGTAATCTGACTGTTTTTTAAAGACAAGAGATATAATCATGCCATGGTGAAAATCATTAATACAAACTGTCAATATGAAGTACGATTGTATGAGAATAAAACTAGACACGTGCTATTGCTAAAATTTCTACAAATTCACACGACTCGTACGTATGTGCAAATACGGAAGTGGTTAGCATGAAGTTCATTTTTAGGTAAGTTGGTCAATTGACCAACAAATACCATTTGCCTACTCTGACAGGACGGAAAGACATAAATATTTGTCCGATACTTGCAGGAGGAGGATGAGCTAGATTAAAGTTAAAACTCCATCAATTTGGCCCTCAGGCTTGAAAGAAATATTTGTCTGATACTTACAGAAGCAATATTAAAGATCTAAAATTTATTGTTTGGAGCTATTGTAGCAGAAGGATCCATTTCATGTGTTCCTTATTTCAAGTATGAAACAACCCACATGCATTACCAACACGAGCTGTAATACTAAGCTTGGATTGAGGAAATAGAATAGATGAAGGAATGAAATAAAAATAGTGTATTTGATGATCATTTTGAAAGAATAAAATTAAAATTTATTCCATCCATTTGCTTTTTTATTCCATGTGCAGAAGGCAGAATAAAATCCATTCATGGCATTATATGACAATATCTACCACCATCAACAAACAAATATACACTTAAAATCATTCAATTCCGCCATCCATTCCATTATTTCCAATCAAAACGCAGCATAAGACCCAACTTGGGGAATTCTATCACAAATTTTCATTCTAAACCATTCAATGAATCTTGCAAGTCCAGCGGTGGAGATACATGTATGATGATTGATTGAGGGTCACTGGGTCACTGTCCTTCCATTTTTTCCAACCCCCACGTTTCCCTCTAAACTTTTAACGTGGAACCCCCAATATCATACAATGATGCCTTTAATTTATATAAAAGCATTCTATATAAGTATCTTGATTTGAAAAATACTCGAGATAATTAAGTACCTCACCCTTCAAAAGGTCTAAAAAGTTTCCCATCTTTGCCAGAAAATTTTGAGGGTCTCCCCGTTCTGAAAAGTCCGACTCAGCCGCTCCAAAAACTCTTTAATATTCCAAATGATCCAAGCCTCCACTAATATTCCCGACAAGCCAACATCACAGAATCACACACACACACAAACATATATATATAAAATCCATACTATTCAATCATAAAGAGTACAGAATTATAACATTATTATAATAATAATAACAAAAGAATACGTACAGGAATGTTGGCTCTGCATTTGTCCAAGTTATTGTATTATATAATTCAGAATATACACCCGAAAACGACATATGGGAGTAACAAATGAACATTGTTATGCATGCCACCATTATCCATAAATAAGAAGTATATATAGGTAGAGATAAAGAAAGGGATGGGCGTACCTTCTGTCTGTCGACGAGGGTTCAAACTACAAGTCTTTCTTCCAGATGGGAAATTGGGAACGTATGTTTTTATCAGAACAAACAAATCTTCTCGTTTTAGTCGCAAAAAAAAATTTAGGCTATGTCTATTCATTACTCCATATGCTAAAATTTATTTTTAATCCCATAAATAAATGTATTTAAGCATTGTCTAGTCTTTACTAATCCGAAAAACTAAAAAATAAAAGAAAACAACTAAAATTTCCAGCGAAGGGCCCTATAGCATGCATAGCCCAATAATACAATTAAGAAAATTGACATATTTATTAATTAATTTTAATATAATTATGATATCTCTCTCCCACGAGTGTAAGTGTAGGACCTATCTATTATTTATATAAAAAGAAACTTATAAAACTATATATCATATTATTATATTATTTATGTGAACAGAAACTTATAAACCTATCTTTTTTTTTGTTGGACAATATCAATTATATAATCAATTTTAATAATCTCTGAATAATATATTACTCCCTCCATTTCTAAATAAGACTCGTTAAGGTTTTTGCACATGAATTAAGGAAGGTATTAATATGAGTAAAAAGTTATTGCACAAGACTAAAATACCTTTATTTAATAAATATTTTCTCTCTCCTCTCTCACACTAATCTATATCTTTCTTTTATGTCCAGCCATCCAGGTTGAAAATTTTCTTCAATCAAAAATTGATTTCCCACCAAAATCAATTTTCAATCTAAAATTATGAATATTTTGATTTCCTACCAAAAATTGATTTATAAAATGAATACTGTTCTTTGAAGGTTAAAATATGGCTACAAGGCAAAAAAAAAATCAAATGCCTTTAACTGAAATAGATCTAAATGTGGATGTAGCAAGAGGAAGCACAAGAAACTTTTTTGCCAGATCTTAATGAGCCATGCCTAGAAGATGATATACAAGTGGAGGTATTGCATAGCTCACAAGAAACAAACTTGAATATTGGAGAATCCAAATCCATCGAATCTTCACCTCCCGCCATTTTTTCTTTTTAGAGAGATGTAAAAGCATTTGCAATATCATATATGTATTGATTACCACTGTTATGAATATGTATTGGGAAGGAAAGGAATATGAAAGGGTACTAGGGTAGCCTACAATTAATTTAATGCATTGAAAAAACTACTTATTGTGTGCATTAAAAGAGAGATAAGGGTAAATTTGGAAGAAAAAATATTAATTATGCTTTGATTTCATCAAACGTCAAATATTTTGGAATAATTCAAAGGGTGTAAAATGTCAATTAATATGAAATGGAGGGAGTAAATAAATAATCACACACACTCAGAATACAAGTCTAAGAAGGAAATAAAGTCCCACAATAAACGACGTTACATAATAAAGAAGAAAGAAATAACAAAAATTGATCATGTGACCTAATGATTCCAGGGGAAAAAATGCTTTATTAATTATTTGAGGAAGAAAAAAATAACAAATGGGTCACTATTTCTATTATTTATCTTTGTTTACTATTTTTTTATTTATGTTTGATGTGAAAAAAGATTTACTGGGTAGCAGAGATAGAGATAGGAGTGCATGAGAGACAAAATAACTGACCAATAATTTAACAATGACATAACATTACCAATTAATTAATACCATTATTATCTTGGCAACAAAAATATTTTATCAGCATTATTCGAATTTGAAATAAAAAAAAAAAATATGTGGTTTAATTGAGCAAGAGATGAATTCAATAACCCCGGCCAGTAAAAAATGAACCATACGTCCATACATAAATGTGTTTACGTAATTCAGTGTTTGAGTGTCGTACAAAAACTAAAATCATCTGTTCCAAGAATTTTCCAATTAAAAATATACTTATAAGGAGAAGTGGAGATCGAACCAATAATTCTAAAACGAACTCTTAGTGTCAAAGTCTATCTTGTTGAAAATTAAGATTACAACAGATATATATATCCAATAGATATTCATAATTATCTCTTATCATTATAATTGATTATGATTATCACTATAAACATGAGTACTTACCTCTGTATAAATAGTATGGTCTTATTTCGTTTCAGTTTACATTTTTAATTCCTTTTTTTACCTAATTGGTATTTCAACAATGGGGTATAATCTTTTTCTGCTGCTAACTGTTATTCTAGTTTTTTCTTGTTGCTTGATTTCCTCGGCTATTGAGGTTACATATGATAATCGAGCCATTAAAATTGATGGAGAGAGAAAAATATTAATTTCCGGTGCCATTCACTATCCTCGTAGTACATTCATTATTAATTAATTTCTCATTATATACTATATATATATATATATATATATATATATGTATGTTCCAAAACTATAGTCTCATTTGACACTTGAACATATATAATTCTAATTTATTGTGTTTTTTTTTTACAATTTATTTCATCCAGATGTGGCCAGACTTGATACAAAAAGCAAAGGAGGGAGGACTTGATACCATTGAAACTTACATATTTTGGAATGGCCATGAGCCCTTATATCGTCAGGTTTTTCAAATTCTCACTATTCACACACACACACACACATAAACATATATATATATATATATATAGATGGCTGTCATGCATGCAAGATTTATATATATATTAAGTCATTTAACTAACTATTTATCTGACCAACTTCTTCATATTCAGTATGATTTCTCAGGACGTTATGATTTTATAAAGTATATCAAGACGATTCAAGATGCTGGACTTTATGTTATTCTTCGAATTGGACCATACGTCTGTGCAGAATGGAATTATGGGTAATAATTATTTATGGCATTTCGAATTAGTAATACTGGCAAATTAATCTTTAAATTATAGGTATCGACTAATTCCACTTGATTGATTTTTATTTATTTTTATATTATTTTTTTGTTGCATAGGGGATTTCCCGTGTGGCTTCACAATTTGCCAAATATATATTTTCGGACTGAAAATGAAGTTTTTAAGGTAAAAAAACATATAAATACTTTATCAAATAAATAAATATTCAATAAATTTTTGTTCTTACAATTTTCAATATTCTTTTACTTATTTTAATTTTGCAGAATGAAATGAAAATTTTCACAACCAAGATAGTCGACATGGTTAAACAAGAAAGCCTTTTCGCTTCCCAAGGAGGACCAATAATTCTTGCTCAGGTTTTTAGATTATTATTGTTTCTTTAATTTTTCTTATATATTTTATCATTGTAATTTAATTTTTTGTTTTTATATAAAAATAAAAGATTGAGAATGAGTACGGAAATATTATGTCCTCATATGGAGAGGAAGGAAAAAATATATCAAATGGTGTGCTGATTTTGCTGTATCACTAAATATTGGCGTGCCTTGGATCATGTGTCAACAAGATGATGCTCCACCTTCAATGGTACGTACGTTTATACAAATTTATATATATATATATATATATATATATATATATATATATATATATATATATATATATATATTGTTAATTAAAATTTGTTTTATTTATTTTTTTCTGTCTGTCTTTGTAATTATATATATACCAACTGTTTTACCTCTCATTTGAAACAAACAGATCAACACATGCAATGGATTTTATTGTGATCAGTTCCAACCTAAAAATCCCAATATCCCCAAGATGTGGACAGAAAACTGGAGTGGATGGTTGGTTATCAAAATTTATTTAAAAACCTACCTTTGATTAAATAATATCTCTAATGATCAATTTATATATATATATATATATATATATATATATATATATATATATATATCAATAGGTATAATGATTGGGGTCAAAAACATCCTCATAGAACTGCAGAAGATCTTGCATTTGCTGTTGCTCGTTTTTACCAAACTGGTGGCACACTACAGAACTATTACATGGTTTGTCAGTTTTAAATTCCTTAAATTTATCAACCTTACTAAAAATAAATTATTTGTAAATAAATACAAATTAATACGGTTATATATCTTCTTCCCACAGTATCATGGCGGAACTAATTTTGACCGTACAGCTGGGGGCCCCTTAATTACCACGTCTTATGATTATGATGCACCACTTGATGAATATGGTAGACAAATTTAAAATTTAAATTCATATACACATACATTAATTCTAATTAGGTTTAGGTCTGCCAGTGTATGAACTTTTATAGTACTACGGGTAATTTGAATCAACCAAAGTGGGGACATCTTAAGGAGCTTCATCTCATCCTTAAAGCAAATGAAAAGATTCTTACTTATGGCACAGTTACAAACAATAATTATGACAGTGTGATGTCTGTAAGTGTATTTTCTTTTTTATTTATTTATTTACATTTTGCATAAAATTTAAAATATTCACTTACTTTTGATCATATTTCAGTCGACGATTTTTGAATTAAATGGAACAAAGTTATGTTTCATTGGAAATGCACACAGTGACAAAGACATGACAGTGGAAGTATTAGGCAATAAGTTCACTGTCCCAGCTTGGTCTGCTACTATCCTTCAAGACTGCAAAAAGGAAATCTATAACACTGCTCGGGTAGGGTAGGGTATATATATATATATATATATATATATATATATATATATATATAAAATTAAATTACTGGTGTGTATACGTACATGTTCATGATATATAATCACGAGCTCAATTTGCTTAATTTATTATAATATTTTCCTTGGTAGGTTAATACACAAACATCTGTTGCGGTGAAGAGTCCAAGTAGTTCTACATTCAACTGGTCATATAAGTTTGAGACACCCGAGCACTATAAAGACCCTACGCGAAAGTTTCTTGGCAAGGGCGATGGGTTTTTGGCTGATCATTGCCCTGATCAAAAGAAAGCAAATGACACTAGTGATTATTTGTGGTACATGACTAGGTATGAATGATAAACATATTTTTTCTTTGTAATTGTTAAGTCTTATAATTAATATATAGTTATTTATTTATTTTTGAAATATTTTATAACCAGTATTCAAGTGGAAGAGAATGACCCTATCTGGGGTGGTGATATCACTCTACATGTTCATACTAATGGACCTGTGCTTCATGTATTTATTAATGGGAAGCACATTGGTAATTAATGATCTACTTTTACTTTTTATTAATTATGTTAAAATTTTGTTTCTATTTTTCTTAAATTATTGGTTGCGAACAATGAAATGAATATACTCGCAGGAACTAATAGGGGTAAAAATGGGAAATCTGAGTTCGTATTTGAGCATCTTGTAAACTTGAAGCCTGGGAAGAAGAATTTAATATCATTACTCAGCGTCGGTGTTGGGTTGCAAGTAGGAATTACAAGTTTATTATTTAGTAGTATGATTTAATTTCAATTTTTGCACTAGTATTATTATTATTTAATGTTAATGTTGTTTTGACTAGAACTACGGAGCATATTTTGACGAAGGAAGGAATGGAATTCATGGTCCTGTTAGATTGGTTACTCCTAACGGTCATGTGAAGAACTTAACTTTAAGTCAGTGGGAAATCAGGTCTGGATTGGATGGGTTAGACAAGAAATTGTATTTGGGTGGACATGCTTGGAAATCTGACGACCTTCCCATCAATAAGGAATTTGTTTGGTACAAGGTAATTTAATTAAATACTAGTTTTTGTTATAATTTTTTACTATAATTTAATCAACAATTTGATTTTACAGACAAATTTTGATTCTCCAAGAGGGTTGGAACCTGTTGTTCTGGATTTATTAGGCATGGGTAAAGGATCTGCTTGGGTGAATGGACATAATATTGGTCGATATTGGCCAAGCTATTATGCAGATGACAGTGGATGTAATTCAACATGTGACTATCGGGGTGCATACTCGGGAGACAAGTGTCCGTGGAATTGTGGAAATTCAACACAAAAATGGTACATAAAACTATTACTTAATTTATATATTGATCAATAATCCAAATCCTGTTATTTATAGTAATATTAACAGACTAATAGTAGTAGCAGCAGCAGCAGTAGTTTATATATATACTTTATAATAATACTCCAATAAGTATATATTAATTTGTTAGGTACCATGTGCCGCGCTCCTTTCTTCGAGATGAAGGCAACACATTAGTGTTATTTGAAGAATTTGGAGGTGACCCTTCAGGTGTGGGCGTTGAAACTGTAGTCACCGGCCAAATTTGTGCAAATGCTTACGAGGGTACTACTTTAGAATTATCATGCCAACAAGAGAGGTTTGTTTACGGGGGGGATATTAAATACCATACTCTAGGCCGAGTTATTTCTGATGTCAAATTTGCTAGCTTTGGCGATCCTACCGGTGCATGTGGAGTGTTTGAAACTCCCTTTAAAAAAGGCAGTTGCGACTCTCCTAATACTCATTCATTCATAAAACAAGTTAAGTGGAGTACTGGAGTGTATATATATATATATTTATACTTTTTTTTGTCTTGAATATATTTTCCATATATATCATTACTTATAATTAATGCATGCATGATTTGCTGATGATTATTATCATTCATTTATAATGTTGGTAGGCGTGCGTCGGCAGAGAAAGCTGTTCCATCGATGTATCGGAGAAGAGTTTTGGGGCCAGTGGCTGCAAAAACGACATCAACAAAAGGCTTGTAGTTGCAGCTTCATGCTAGTACTTCTGTTTTTAGTTTTACTTAGAAATTAATAGTGTGTTTTGGTAGAAACTTAGACTATACGGGTAATAGGTAGTAAATTTCCTCATCCACTTCATTGGTATTGTACTAGTAGTACTACTACTACTACTGCTTACTGATGCGTTAAAATAATTTTTATAAAAAATTTATTCTTCAGCAGCATGCATTTGTGGTTATGTTGATATTTATGTGAAATCGGTGAACTCCATTAATTTTCCTCTATATATTCTACCATTGCGAGACACCCAGGAGGGTCGAAATAGAATAATCTAAAACCATCAGCCTGCAACATTATCGATGTGACGATCAGACAAATCGGATAAACTTGTAATAGGTTTTTATATATTGTGAATATTTAATAAAATAAAATTTTATTGATACTATTATGTGTTGTGTGATTTAAGTCGATTAATGACTTACTTTATGTGTTACGTGATTATGTACGAGTGTTAGAAGTTTTTGAGAGAATAATTTTTTCTGATAAAAACGCTAAATCACTATTCATAAAGCGTAGTCGTTTTTTTTTTAATTTTTCGAATTACGGCATAGCCTTTATTAATTTGGAAAAAGGAGACGAAATTTCTAATAAAAATATTTTTATTGGAAAAGACGTAAAATCATTATTCACGCTAAAAACGCGTTTTCGTATTTTCGAATTTTCGAGCCGTGACATATTGTTTATTAAAGAAATGGGGATGGAAAGTAGAAATTTAGAAAAGAGAGTTAATATTTTGACTAAATGTAAAAGTTAGAGAAACTAACTAAAAGAAAGAAAAAAAAAACTAGAAATAATAATAATCAAGTCAAGTGAAGCTTAGGAATTAAATGGCTTGTCTAGGAATTTAAAATGATTTGGCTTGAAAATTAAATAGTTTGCCTAAGATTTAAGATGACTTGGCTAGGATGAATATGATTTGGCTTGGTTTGAGCCAAGGTGGGTGAAGACCCAAAGCTTGAGAAAAACATGTGTCACTTGATAAAAGTACTTGATGGTCATATGAAGCATTATTTGAGCATAAGGTGAATTTGAACCAAGCAAAGTGAAAGGGAGAGGGAATTGGCGGATGGACAAGTGGGGGGCCAAATGAGTGAGTCATTTACTATAAATGGTAAGTTTTAATTCAACAAGCAAGTAATTAAATGTTTTGTTCTTTTTAATCCATTTAATTAGCCAAACATGCCTTAAGTGGTGTAACATTAATTAATTTAATGAGAGTTAAGTAACCTAATCTAAGCAAGGTTAAGTTAGATATTGGATGATTTAATTAATCATCTAACACTTGGCTATTTAATTTATTTCACTTTATAAGCTAGGAAGAGAAAAAGAAAGAACAAGAAAAGAAAAACAAGAGAGCATAGAGAGATAAGTGCACGATTAAGAAGGAGAAAGTAAAGAGCAAGATAAAAGTTGATTATTAAGTGAAGCTATGAAGAAGCAAGAACAAGAAAAGGTAAGACCATGAGCCATAACCCTTTTATCTCCTTGAATTACTCTTCTTTAAATTAGTAATTGTTGGTGGTTGTTGTTTATTGGAAGATCATGAAGGATCTTGGAGTAATAAGGATGTGTGTACGTGGTTTAAATATCTTAAATGTAAGACCCCAACTTATTATAAATAAAATTAAATTTTTTCTCTATTCATTATTCTAAATTAATAAGGTGTTAATTTGATATAACGCTTTGGTTATGGGTGAAATGTGCAAATTTTACAAAATAAGCAAGTGGTTATAAAATATTCTTTTTATTTGGGAATATCCGTATTTATGTGCCAGCAATCAATCAGGGCCCCATAACTGGAATAACTTGTTGGATAAAGAAAATGACAAAATTTGAATTTTATAAATAATCTTGGCAGTAATTGTTACCAATTAACATCGTTGGAATACCCGGTGGTTAAAATACGATGTCTGGCTGTATCGCATAAGATTTAGACAATGATTGTTGAATTATTGATTCGCATATGTAAGAAGACACTTACTCAATAATTGTTACAAAGATGAGCATTGCTCAATATTTTATTTTATTGATTCAATAATTGTTGCGTTGATAGTTTATATTATTGTTGTTTCAATAATTGTCACTACACTGCAGTATTTCCCATTATCGATCAATAATTAATATTATTTGAATAATATTATTAGATAGATTATTGGCAATGTCTAGAAAGTTCACATCGAGGAGAGAGGTTTGGTCACCTAATCATGGCGCCAAAGTAGGAAAAATCCTTATTGAAAGCCCTCTTCTTCTTGAAAACTACCGGTTATCATAATTGTGATTCTATAATATTATTTGTGAATAATTAATTATTGATTTATATGATAAGGAAATATTTATTTGATGCGGATATAAATGATGGATTTATTTATTTTATGTGGTTATAATTGAAGGAATTAATGTTGAGGTATTTTATCAATATTTTTGTCGGAATGGAGGTATTAAAAATCAAATCAGTATTTTTACGATATATTGCGTGAGTTATAATTTTTAATCCGACCGTTGGATCGTTTTGATTTTTGGATATGTTATACATATATAAGTTGAGTATATGTCCACAAATTTTGAACCGTTAAAAATGAACGAATGATTTGTTATGAATTTTAAGAGGTAACTGATTTAGAAATTAGGTTTATAAATGATTTTGGTGGAAAATTCTAGAATCGAGTGGGCCCCACTTGTGGTTGGTGAAGAAAATGTGCTGAATTTTATTTCAAATATGGTGGGTGGCAATAGTAGCGGTAAAAAGCCATCGTGTGGCAGTCAAGTCTGCTTGAGCGTCTTAACATTTTTTTAAATAGAGGGCTAAGTTAGAATTGAAAATCACACTAGAAACATAAGCTTTCTCTCTTTCTCTCTCTATATTATCGAGCATATTTTGTGAGTATTTAGATACTTTGAGAGTTGCTGTTCAGTATAAGTTTCATTTAGCATCACTTCCGACCTTTTATTCCGAAGTACTGTTTCTTTAAGTCTTAAATGATGATATTATTGAATATCTTTGGCCTGTAGTGCAAAGATGAATAATTAACTGATGAATATCTTTGGCCCGTAGCACAAAGATGAACAGGTGTTGAGATGAACATGACCAACTGGTGATATAAATGAATATATTTGGCCTGTAGTGCAAAGATGAATATTTGATTAAAGATGTATATTGATTGATGTTACAGGGATAAAATATTGATGATGGACTTTTAAATCATAGAAGATAATAGAATTCTTTCTTTACGTGACTCTTCTAATGGATTGCTGTTTTCGCTGCATTTGTTGATCTAAAACTTGTTGTCTATTATATTTTATCGATTTTTCCTGTTGAAGACTAATGATAATTTGTTGTATATTATCTTAGTCATAATATTCTTTATCGGGCTAGTTGAGCTCACCCTTTTCTTTTTGTTCTATTTTTCTTCTCGTGAGGTGAGAACATAAAGCAGGATCGAGTCTGGGGTATAGAGTGATGGTTCTAAAAGATGTTTTAGCGATCCTCACTATTTCTATAAAATAGTGTATGAATAATTATAATGAGGACTTATTTGAGTGTTGATATTGTCTGTAAGACAATATTTGTATTTAAACTCATTAGATGTGTGTGTTGTCATTTTTTGTCGACAATTGTATTATTGAAGTTGTAATTTGCTTTCTGTACCATGTATTTGGTGACTCAAAATGGGTGTTGTATACCTATTTTGGGGGCGTCACATTAAACTACTTGTTAATTACCTGAAAATGGAATCAAAACTGAAAATGCAAACTTATGCGTAAAGGAGTACAAGAACGGACAATTAACTGACTGTTATGGGCTGTTTTGGTGACATTTTGAGATAGCTCAAGAAATGTAAAAATTAATTTATAGAGTGTCATGTTACACTCTTAAGTCATGAACATCACCTAATTGGAACGGAAGTAAAAGCTTCTGTAACGAAGCCGTAACGAATTTTTAAGTAAAGCTAGTTAAAAATGAAATTTGTGTAACCCCTGACCCTTTAGCAGTTTTCTGTTTCAAATGGGTTATTGGAAAAAAATTTCTGTCTTGGGGGTTATGTAGACGTTAAGTAACGAGTTCGTGGACGTAAGAATGACCTCATTCTAAGTCTAGAGGTGGGAGATATACCTTTCGGAAGGAGACTAGTCAAAACTGTGAAAATTAAACTGGAAAACTGTTTCGGGTAGGGACATTTGATGCCACTATTTTGGCCAAATAATGAACCTGGAAAAAATTTCCACCTGGGGAATTTTTAGTAGATGTAACAAAGAAGAAAATGATGCGAGAACAGACTCATTTCGATAGCGTTTAACCGAGTTATGACGTTACAAAGTAGATGCTACGATCACGTAGAACTGTGTGTTTTCATCCAGGGAGTTTTGTGCTAAAATTGACGTATAGTTTTGCTATTTGGATTATCATACGTGGAGTTTTATGCTAAAATAGACGGAATTTACCTGTCTGGATTAACAGATAGAGAGTTTAAAGCTAAAACAGACAGGTTAAGTTGTCTATTTTATACCTATAACAAAAAAAAAAAAAGTACTTGAGCGCATTGATTAAATAATCAAAAGCGAACACTAAGAACTAAGAATCTAATGTTAATGTAAGTCATAATTGGTATCAATATATGTCTAATTAGTATATATATATATATATATATATATATAAACTTAAATAGTGTTCTGAGTTTAATGAAATGAACATTATAAAACATGGAGTATGGTTAAAGTAAATCATGTGTGACGTTTATACTTGGCTAATTGGAATGTCTATGTGCACTAAATGTGTAGGACTTTTAAAGGGCGATTAACGTCAAGTATAGAAGAAGCTTAAGTCAAGTTTCTTAAACTTACTTGAATTTTATTGAGCAGGGTTTCTAATTCTTGTTTAATTGTTGATCATATTAAGCAAATTTCTTAACTTCATTCAGATTTTGAATTGAATGCAAGATTCATGTCTTTGTGCAAACATGCTATAATTGTACAAGGTGTTTAACTACGAATTGTTATTGTTATTGAACACTTTTAAGTTGTTACAGTTCTGTTAATACATGAGTTCATGGGTTATGATTAATGTAAGACCCCAAATTTTATGAATAAAGATGATTTTTCTATAATTATCATTTTTGAATATTATGGAATGAATTTGTTATAATGTTATAGTTGTGGGTAGTATTTATAAATTCTGCAAAGTATGCAAGTTGTTATATTATATTCGATTGGTCGGGAAATATTCGTTTTAGCAGGGAATATTCGTACAATGGCGCAATTATTGGTGGACCCCACAACATAATTATTGTCTGATTGAGAAAACGACAAAAATATTTTTATGAAAATAACTACGAAAGTTTTACCGTTAATATCTTTGTGAACTACTTTCAGTAGTAAAAGTACATTAATACGCTGTGGTTACATAAGAGCACACCAGTATTGATTATCGATGCTTTACGTGAGAAGTCACACCCGCTTATACTCAATTATTGCTATAGTAATTGTTGCATCATATCTCTCTCATATTATTGATTCGATTATTGTCACAAGATCATCCGGATTATATGATATATTATTCAATCAATAATTGAGACAACAAAGTTATTCATATTATTAAATTGCAATATTTACAATGTCTAGAAGTTCTGCCAAGGAGAGATTTGGTCACCTAATTGTGCGCCAATAAGGAGAAATCCTTATTGGAAAGCCCTCTTCCTCGAACGACTCGGTTTGTTAAAATATTGTGAGTTATAATATTAATGATGAATAAGTTCGTGTTGATTAAAGATGAATTTGATAGTTCCATTGTGTTGGAATTATTAGTGTTAGTGGAATCGACATCTATTCCGATGAAAATTGATGTCTGAGGGTTATATTGATAAATCGGGGAATTTAT
This sequence comes from Panax ginseng, assembly GCA_020205605.1. NCBI lineage: Eukaryota > Viridiplantae > Streptophyta > Magnoliopsida > Apiales > Araliaceae > Panax > Panax ginseng. The sequence continues at coordinate 22,520,068 of CM035137.1, read as the reverse complement.
CGGATAAATGAGCAATTAATTGCTACTAATTCACATGCTTATATAACTATTTGTTCACATGTGTGTACAATTGAATCACATTCTTATACTATTAGGGGAGTTGGTGCAAAAATTGATAATACTTGCATGATTAAATTAAAGATGGAGGTATAGATGGAAGTACTATACCGTAATTCGTATTTTCACATGATTATAACTATTGATTCACATGATTGAACTATTGATTCACATTATTTACTATTAGGGGAGGTGGTGTAAGTTTGATAATACTTGCAGGACTAAATTAAAAATGAAAAAAAAGTTGGAGGTATTGTCTCAGTAATTTTTCGAGCCCCAAAACGTGCAATTAATAAACTATATTTTTCTATAAATACAAGCTCATTCTTCCTTCATTTCTCACCAATTCACTAAAGCTATAGAGCAATTATTATAGAGAAAAATTATAGAGAGAAGCTATAGAGAGAAAATCTATAGAAGAAGAGAAGTCTGCTACCTTACTATTCCAGTATCCAGTTTCTTTTGAGGTAAGGGGTATTATTCCTTTTGTATTCATGAAGAGAACTTTTGTTATTCCATTCTTTATTATTCTGTTGGAATAACCTGTATACGCGGGCTACCCTATACTTGGTGAAATTCTTCTGTTATTTCATCCTTTATTGTTCATTGAATATCTCGTCTCGCATCGCTTTTACGCCGGACTGTTCCGCCTTTTTTATTATTCTCGTTGGATATCATGTATGTGCATTTTACGTTTGGACTCGGTTCCGCTTTTTATTATTCTCGCTGGAATATCCTCGCTTTGTGCGCTTTTACGCGGACCTTGTTCTGTCTTTATTATTCTATTGGAATAACTCGCATGCGCTGCGGCCTATCACATGCCTCGATGATTTCTTTTGTTATTCCATTCTTTATTATACTCGGTTGGTTAAAGTTTTGACTTATATACTCCATGAAATTAGCGGAATATCCTTGATATTTGCGCTTCATCCAAAGATTTTCATGGAAATATTTTTCGAGCATTCTTGAATTTTACTCTACAAAAGAAGTATCATGTTGACAATTTGGACGTTATTAGTTCCTGAATAAATTAATTCTTGAACTTGTTTTATTGAATTCTTATATCATTGTCATCATCCTCATGTTTATATTGTGTTGAAAGTCATCTGTGGCCTGTAGTGCATAGATGGACTTGGTATGATTATGACCATGGATTATTCGGTGTAATCATTACCGTAATGTTAGAAATGATATGGTAAAAGTTCTCATTGGCCCATAGTGCATTGATGGACAGTTGTTGGCATGATCATGACCATTGATGAATACACGAATATCCTTGGCCCGTAGTGCATGGATAATTTGTGGTCGTGACCCTAATGATTATCATCGTCAGAGAGGGGATGATGTGGATTATTTATTGTCGAGTCTCGTGATAAAAAGTGATGAAAACCTTTTTAAATCATAAAAGATAGTAGACTTTATTCTCTACTTGACTCTTTTAATGGATTGCTTGTTCCGCTGTAGTTAAACTTGATGTCTATTGTATTTTATCAGTTTAACATTGTTGAAGGCTAATGATAATTTATCCTGCATTATCTTAGTCATAATATGTCTTACTAGGTTAGTTGAGCTCACCCTTTTTTTTCACCGTTTCTTTTAGAAATGAGAATATAAATTTGAACGAGTCGGAAAAAGCGAGTGACTATCCGAGATGATAGTATTAGTAGTCCTCACTATTCTCTGCGAAATAGTGTGATAATAAATGTATTGAGGACTTATTTTGAGTTTGTGTACTGTCTAGAAGATAATGATTGTATTAAAACTCACAGCTCATGTTGTATATTTAAGTTTGTATCTGAATTTTGTACCATGTATTTGACGGCTTAGAATAGGTGATGTATACCTATTTTTGGGGCGTCACAGTTGGTATCAAAGCTTAGGGATATGATCCCTGGATAAGATGTGACAAGAACTAGGAGGGGAGAGACGGGGAATTCCTTCACTAGTATAACCTACCTAAGTTTATTTGGTATTTAATTGGTGGCTATTGCAGTATAGGGATAATATGTGATATGTTAATTAACCCTTGTTTTGTGGCAGTATTTGAAAATGGCATCCGAGAATGTTGAGAACATCAATGGAGCACAGGAGACCATTGAGTCTCCACAGATCAATAATCAGGATAATGTGCATCAGGAAGGCGACAATCCTAATGCAAACAACAACACTTACCAAATGATGAACGATGGAATGTTCCGAGATTTCATGCAATTCATGCAACATCAAAGTAGAGCCATTCTCATCCCAAAATGCAGGTGGAAATACTGGCAACTCTCGGATGGTCACCGCCAAACAGTTCAAGGAGTTGAGACCACCGGAGTTTTTTGGAGAGCCAAAACCACTTAAGGCGGAGACATGGATTGTAAGACCCCAACTTATTATTAATGAAATTAAATTTTCTCTATTTATTATTTTGAAATAGTAAGGGTTGATTTGATTAATGTGGATAGTTATGGGTAAAATACGCAAATATTTCAAATAAGCAAGTGGTTATAAAATATTCGTTTGGTCGTGGAATATTCTTACTGTCGGGGAATATTCGTACGATGGCGCAGCCTTGTGTGGGCCCCATAACGAAAAGCGATTGGATGAAGAAAACGACAAATATAAGTTGTTTAAAAATAACGACGTAGTTGTTACCGTTAATACTATTAAAATACTCGGTGGTTAAAACACAGTAGCACACGGTATTGCACCAATTATTGATTCTTACGTAAGAAGGCATTACTCAATAATTGTTACGAAATTCTTCGCTCAAATTATTTATTTTATTAATTCAATAATTGCGCGTTGATATTTCATTATTTCAATAATTATCACTACACAAGATTTTCCATTATCGGAGCAATAATTCATATTATCCTAATAATATTATTGGATAACATTATTGGCAATGTCTAAAAAAGTTCGGCTCAAGGAGAGGTTTGGTCACCTAATCATAGCTGCCAGAAGAGAAATCCTTATCGAAAGCCCTTCTATCCCGAACCGCACGGTTCACGATTGCGTGATTCTGTAATATTATTTGTGAATAATTAATTATTGATTTATATGATGAAGAAAATATTGATTTTATGTGGATATAGATGGAGAAAATTTTTAATGTGACAATTGTTGAAAATTAATATTTTATCTTTTTTGATAAAATAATTCATTTAAATATATTATTATATTATTATAATATAATAACTATGATATCTTTACAATGAATATGGGATATATGAGTATATGAGGAGGAGTATTTTTATTACCAAAAATATTTAAAACATGTTTTTCATGTCTCATGGACCCCATTTCTTGGTCGAATTTGATTATAAATTGAAAAATCGTCTGCTTTGTGGATTTCGGTCAATTTCTGTTTGGAATTTGGAAAAACTTTCTTCTGTAAAGTTGTAGATAATGGAATTTCCTATGGAAGAGACGCGAGTTTCGAATTTTCTGATAAAAGGGCTATTTATTATGAATTATTGAAGTTCCGTAGTTCTGAAATAATTAATTTTTGGAAGTTTAAATTATTTATATCAACAAAAACGTTTTTCAAATGTTTGTGGGCATCTTTAACATGTGCTAGATGGTTGAAATCAGTTAGTAAAAGTATGCGTAGAAATTTGTAATATAAATAATAATATTTTATTAAATTTTCGCTTTGGTGTTCTAAGCATTTTCCTATAAATATGGTGCTTAGTTAGAATTGAAAATCACACCGTAAATTGAAGTTTTCTCTCTTTCTCTCTCGATATATTGAGCGATTCTTGTGAGTATTTTAATACTTTGAGTGTTGCTATACGGTCAAGTTCAAGTCATAGCCTATATTCTTGTTTCAACTAAAATACCGCTTTTCATGAGGTAAGGGATATTTTTTTTAAAATGATATTAATTCTTCCAATATCATTATGTCAAGTATTGATCTAAACTTTTAATCAAATTTGGAACTTTTTGTGTTTGAGAGTTACTATTCACGATATACTAAGACTACTCACGATATCGACAATTATTCACGAATACTTCAAGACTATATTCACGTAAAAAAAATAAATTTTTTGTTTTCATCTAAAATATCTAGTGTGGATACTAGCTTTGATTGTATCCATGTTTTGATCATTCTTGAATTTTACTTCACTATGATTATTTATGAAGTATTTTTGGATATGAAATAACTGAAATACGAATCCTTAATATTTATTCTTTTGCTTCAGTGGATTCATTTTCTTTAAAATATTTTTCATCATTCTCAGTCCTAAATGATGATATAATTGAATATCTTTGGCCTGTAGTACAAAGATTAACGATTTTATGATGAATATCTTTGGCCCGTAGTGCAAAGATGAACATGTGTTGAGATGAACATAACTAATCGATGAATATCTTTGGCGCTCAGAGTGCAAAAGATGAATATTTGATTCAAGATGAATATTGATTAATGTTACAGGATAAAATAATGATGATGGATCGTTAAATTCATAGATATTAGTAGATTTCAATCTCTACGTAACTCTTCTATGAATTATTATTTTCTGCTACGAAAATTGATCTAAAACTTGTTGTTTATTATATTCTCTCAGATTTTTCCCTGTTGAAGACTAACGATAATTTGTTTTATATTATCTTAGTCATAATGTTCTTCTTTATCGGGCTAGTTGAGCTCACCCTTTTCTTTTTTGTTCCATTTTTCTTCTCAAGAGGCGAGAATATAATGAGAGTTGAAATGGGTAATGGAATGATGGTTATAGAGAGAGTTGTTTAGTAGTCCTCACCATTTTGTAAAATAATGTATAAATAATTGTGATGAGGATTTATTTGGGTATAGATATTGTCTAGAAGATAATATTTGTATTTAAACTCACAGCTTTCTCATTGTAATAATAAAGTTGTAGTTGTTTATACCATGTATTGACAACCTCGTAATGGGTGATGTATACTTATTTTGGGGGTGTCACAGCTTGGTATCGAGCTTAGGATATGATCTCCGCGGAGATCGGGAATAGAACTAGGAGGGAGAGACGAGTAAATCCTTCTACAGTGTGTCCTACCTAAGCTTATTTGTTAGTTGGTCAAGATATAGGGATATTATGTGATATATTGATTTCCTTAATTAACCTTTGTTTTATATGGCGTATTTGAGAATGTTGGTCGAGAATGTTAATGATGGAATAAATGAGACCGTGGAGACGCTCAGACTCACCAACGAGGAGAACGTGCAACAGTCAGTGGCAATGTTCCTCCCGTGAACAACACCAATCGGCGATGATGAACGATGGATGTTTAGAAGCTTTTTGCGCTTCATGCAAAATCGAATTTAGGAGATTCGTGCACAAAATACCGGGTGGAAATGATAACAACGTCGACGGTTTGTCACGCCAAGCGCCTTCAGAGTTGGGACCACCAGAATTCTGGGGAAAGCCGGATCCGATTAAGGCGAAGACGTGGGTTAAACAAATCACCAAGATATTCGATGTCTTGGGATGCACTGAGGAGCAGAAGTTGTATTCAGATGTTGTTAATAGGGCTCAGTTATTGGAACGCGATAATGAGTCAACCCAACCAAAAGAGAAGCGTAAATTTAAAAATGATAATACCAAAGGAAAACAATATTGAAGCGGTGACAATAAGCGTGGAGGGAATCAACATGCCAGAAATGGTAACCACTTTGGTGGTAATCATGGCCAAAACAACAAGAATGGACATTTCAAGAAGAGGAGATTCATCAATGATGGATAGACATCAGCACCTGTCATTAAGGAAGGAGAACGACCACCTATCATATGCTTCAAATGTGGAGGGGAGGGACACATCAGTCAAAATTGCGCGATGCCCTCCAAAGCATGTTACAATTGTGGAAGAGAAGGTCACATGCCCCGATTTTATCGTGCACCAAAGACAAGTCTAGTTGGGATGGAGGCATCAAAGGCCGTCCCAGATAAGACAAAACTGGTAGTTCAAGGGAGAGCATTTGTCGTAACCTCCAAGAAAGCAAGGAACCCGAACGAGGTCATCACGGGTAAACTTATCATAAACTCTAGCGAAGTATATACTTTATTTGATACCGGTTCTACCATTCTTTTTTTTCTCCTACTTACGCTCAACGTTTAAATTTGTCTCCGGAGAAATTGGACTTTGACTTATCTGTTGAAACTCCATTGGGAGAAACCTTCATTACATCCACTGTTTATAAGTCTTTTTTAGTTCAAATCGGTACCCTCACATTACCTCTTGATCTTATTTCATTGAAAATACTTGCATTTGTCGTAATTCTAGAGATTGATTGGTTAACTACTCATCATGCAAAAATAGATTATTTTCGTAAGGTTGTTAGCTTTCATATTCCTAACCAACCTATTATGCGAATTCAAGCAACCAAACCATTAAAATCAATCACTATCATCTCAAGCCATAAAGCTATTCGTTTATTGAAAAATGAATGTCAAGCTTTCTTAGCTCATATCACAGATCTAAATAAAAATACGCCGCTTTTAATGATATTTCTATTGTTAATGAATTTCCGACGATTCCTCAAGAACTTCTGGCCTACCCCAGTGTGAATTTGAATTTTGTATCGACCTTGAACTCCGTATATAAAACCTATTTCAAAGCTCCATATCGAATGGCTCCTATTGAACTTCGTGAGTTAAAGACCCAACCGAGAATTGTTAGACATCGATTTCATTCGTCCCAAAGACTTCTCCTTGGGTGCTTCGTATGTTCTATTCGTGAAAAAAAAAGATGGGAGTATGCGACTTTGTATTGATTAATGGAGTTGAACCATGTCACCATAAAAAATAAGTACCCATTGCCATGTATTGATGACCTGTTTGACCAGTTATAAGGAGCCAAATTCTTTTCAAAGATTGATCTTCGTTCCGGATATCACCAATTGAAGATTAGAACCGATGACATTCCAAAACGGCTTTAACTCCTTCGATGACGGCATTATGAATTCCTAGTCATGTCTTTTGGATTGACTAATGCTCCTGCTGCCTTCATGGATATGATGAACCGAGTATTCAAGGAATATTTGGATCACTTTGTGGTCGTCTTTATTGATGACATCCTTATTTATTCCAAAAGCCATGAAGATCATGAGCAACACTTGAGGTTGATACTCCAAAAGCTTTGTGAATATAAGCTTTATGCCAAGTTGAAGAAATATGAGTTCTGGCTTGAGGAAGTAGCATTCCTTGGGCACGTAGAATCAAGTCATGGAATATCTGTTGACCCAGCAAAGATTGAAGCTATTCAAAGCTGGGAGCAACCCAAATCAGTGACCGGAGTACGTAGCTTTCTCGGCTTAGCTGGTTATTATCGGAGATTCGTGGAAGGATTTTCTCGAATCGCTACTCCATTAACTCAGCTGACTCGAAAAGATACAAAATTCGGTTGGAGCGAGGAATGTGAGATGAGTTTTCAAGAACTCAACAGAGACTCATTTCAAAGACTTGTTCGACAATACCATCCGCCTCGGAGGATTTGTCATCTACAAAGTGATGCTCGCAAAGGGTTAGGTTGTGTTCTCATGCAACATGGGAAAGTCATAGCCTATGCCTCACGACAACTAAATGAATATGAGAGGAATTATCCTACTCATGATCTAGAGTTGGCAGCAGTTGTTTTTGCACTAAAGATTTGGAGGCATTACTTATATGGGGAGAAACTGGAGATCTTTACGTATCATAAAAGCCTCAAATATTTCTTCACTCAAAAGGAACTTAACATGCGACAACGATGTTGGCTTGAACTGTTGAAAGAATTTGATCATACCATCCAATACCATTCTGGAAAAGCGAACGTGGTAGTTGATGCATTAAGTAGAAGATAATATGCGGGTACGAGTGCAATATTGTCAACGCAAAGGCCCATTTTGTATGACTTGCAAAGGATGGAGATAGAGATAAAGACTCCAGGGACCCACGTGATGATGGCGAATATAGGAGTAGAACCGACTTTAATCGATAAAGTTAAAGCTGCTCAAGCTACAAACCTGGAGCTGATGCGTATGAGGAAGAAAGTGCAAGAAGGTGCTATGTCCTAAGCAAGAATTGATGAAGAAGGAATACTTCGAGTCAACTCCGCACTTTGTGTTCTAACGACCACGATTTAAAGTATAAAGTCATGATGGAGGCGCATAACACAATCGCTTGCAATCCATCTCGGGAGTACTAAAATGTATCGCATCTTCGGCATACATTTTGGTGGGGCAATATGAAGAGAGATAGATAACGCTATATATCTCAAGGTGTCTAACGTGTCAACGAGTCAAGGCGGAGAAGATCAAGTACCAAAAGGTCCATCAGAACCACTTGAAATTCCGAATGGAAGTGGGAGCACATTACCATGGATTTCATTCTTGGTCTTCCCAAGGTTTCTCGTATATAGATGCAATTTGGGTCATTGTTGATATATCGACCAAGTCCGCTCATTTCTTACCTATACAAAAACTTATACACTTAAATGTCTTACCTATACGTATATAAACGAGATTGTAAAATTGCATGGTATGCCAGTATCCATAGTTTTTGATCGAGACCCAAGATTCACTTCAAGATTTTGGGTTAGTTTGCAAAAAGCTATGGGCACGGATTTACGATTTAGTTCGGCATATCATCCTCGCATTTGGACGGACAATCGTAGAGGACTATTCAAACTCTTGAAGATTTATTAAGACTCGTGTCCTTGACTTCAAGGAAGTTGGGACAAATTCTTCACCGTTGGTGGAGTTTTCATACAACAACAGCTTATCAAGCAAATATTGGCATGGCTCCATTCAAGCGTTGTATGGAAGAAAGTGTCGCTTCTCCAATTATCTTTGGGATGAGGTGGGTGAAGCAACGTTGTTGGGACTAGAGTTGGTACGTATGACTACAAAAAAGATTCTAACGATCCGACAACGTATAAAAACCTCACAAGATCGACAAAAGAGTTATGCTAATATTCATCGAAAAAACATGGAATTCGATATTGGAGATCATGTGTTATTACGTGTTGCTCCATGGAAAGGAGTTACGAGATTTGGAAAGAGAAGAAAGCTCAATCCTCGATTCATTGGCCCATTTTTAATCCTCGATCGAGTAGGAACTGTGGCGTATAAACTCGTTTTACCGTCAAGTATGTCTCGTCTTCATAACGTTTTTCATATATCCATGTTACGTAAATATGTGGAAGACCCGAACCACATTATTGAGTTAGAACCGGACGAAATAACGGAAGATTTGACGTATGAAGAGGTTCCTGTTCAAATCTTGGATAAGAAGGAACATATTCTACACTCCAAGGTTATACTTCAAGTCAAAATTTTGTGGAGAAACCACGATGTTGAGGAAATGACCTGGGAGTTAGAATCTGAAATAAAATCAAGGTATCCTTACCTCTTCGACATACCAGGTATGTACCCTAATTTCGAGGGTGAAATTTCATAAGAAGGGGAGGTTGTAAGACCCCAACTTTTAAGAATAAAGATGATTTTTCTATAATTATCATTTTTGAATATTATGGAATGAATTTGTTATAATGTTATAGTTGTGGGTAATATTTATAAATTCTGCAAAGTATGCAAGTTGTTATATTATATTTGATTGGTCGGGGAATATTCATTTTAGCAGGGAATATTCGTACAATGGCGCAATCATTGGTGGACCCCACAACATAATTATTGTCTGATTAAGAAAACGATAAAAATATTTTTATGAAAATAACGGCAGAAGTTTTACCGTTAATATTGTTGAACTACTCGGTAGTAAAAGTACAGTAATACGCGTGGTTGCATAGTAGTACACGGTATTGATTATTGATGCTTACGCGAGAAGTCACTCAATTATACTCAATTATTGTTATAGTAATTGTTGCATCATATCTCTCATATTATTGATTCGATTATTGTCACAGTATCATCTGCATTATATGATATATTATTCAATCAATAATTGAGACGACAAAGTTATTCATATTATTAAATTGCAATATTTACAATGTCTGTAGAAGTTACGCCAAGGAGAGGTTTGGTCACCTAATCATGCTACCAATAGGGAGAAATCCTTATTGAAAATCCCCCTCTTTCCTGGGAACGACCTGGTTGTTAAATATTGTGAGTTATAATATTAATGATGAATAAGTTCGTGTTGATTAAAGATGAATTTGATAGTTCCATTGTGTTGGAATTATTAGTGTTAGTGGAATCGACATTTATTCCGATGATAATTGATGCATGAGGGTTATATTGATAAATCAGGGAATTTATCGAATAAATGAGCAATTAATTGCTACTGATTAACATGTTTATATAACTATTTGTTCACATATGTGTACTATTGAATCACATTCTTATACTATTAGGGGAGTTGGTGCAAGATTGATAATACTTGCATGATTAAATTAAAGATGGAGGTATAGATGGAGGTACTATACCGTAATTCGTATTTTCACATGATTATAACTATTGATTCACATGATTGAACTATTGATTCACATTATTTACTATTAGGGGAGGTGGTGCAAGTTTGATAATACTTGCAGGACTAAATTAAAAATGAAAGAAAAGTTGGAGGTATTGTATTGTAATTTTTCGAGTCCCAAAACGTGCAATTAGCGAAACTATATTTTTCTATAAATAGAAGCTCATTCTTCCTTCATTTCTCACCAATTCACTAAAGCTATAGAGCAATTATTATAGAGAGAAATTATAGAGAGAAGCTATAGAGAAAATCTATAAGAAGAAGAAACCTGCTACCTTACTATTCCAAAGATCCAGCTTTTCCGAGGTAAGGGGTATTATTCCTTTTGTATTCATGAAGAGAACTTCATTATTCCATTCTTTATTATTCTCATTGGAATAACTCAGTACGCTGAGCTACCCTATACTTGGTGAAATTCTTCCATTATTTCATCCTTTATTGTTCATTGAATATCCTCGTGCATATGGCTTTGGCCGGGACCGGTTCCGCCTCTTTATTATTCTCATTGGAATATCATGTTCATGCGTATATTACGGACCGGGTTCCGCTTTTTATTCTTCCATTGGAATATCCGCGTCTGCATGCGTTTTACGCTAGACTGGTTCCGCTTTTATTATTCTGTTGGAATATCCTCGTCACATGCATGCTTTTACGCCTACGACTTGGTTCCATCTTTATTATTCTATTGGAATAACCTGCCTGTGCGATTTATCGCATGCCTGGTGATTTCTTTTGCTATTCCATTCTTTATTATACTCAGTTGGTTAAAGTTTTGACTTCTATACTCCATGAAATTAGTGGAATATCCTTGATATTTGCGCTTCATCCAGTATCTTTTCATGGAAATATTCTTCTGAGCATTCTTGAATTTTACTCTACAAAGAAGTATCATGTTGACAATTTGGACGTTATTAGTTCCTGATTAAATTAATTCTTGAACTTATTTTATTGAATTGTTATATCATTGTTGTAAAACCCCAACTTTTATGAATAGATGATTTTTCTATAATTATCATTTTTGAATATTATGGAATGAATTTGTTATAATGTTATAGTTGTGGGTAGTATTTATAAATTCTGCAAAGTATGCAAGTTGTTATATTATATTCGATTGGTCGGAGATTATTCGTTTTAGTAGGGAATATTCGTACAACGGCGCAATCATTGGTGGACCCCATAATGTAATTATTATTTGATTGAGAAAACGACAAAAATATATTTATGAAAATAACGGCAGAAGTTTTACCGTTAATACTTGTTGAACTACTCTTCAGTAGAAAGTACAATGAATACGCGTGGGTTGCATGGTAGCACACTTATTGATTATTGATGCTTACGTGAGAAGTCACTCAGCTTATACTCAATTATTGCTACAGTAATTGCTGCATCATATCTCTCATATTATTGATTCGATTATTGTCACAGTATCATCTGCATAATATGTTATTTTATTAAATCAATAATTGAGACATGAGAGTTATTCATATTATTAAATTGCAATATTTACAATGTCTGAAGTTACATCAAGGAGAGGTTTGGTCACCTAATCAGGCGCCATGATAGGAAAAATCCTTATCGAAAAGCCTCCTCTTTCCAAGAACGAATTCGGTTGATAAATATTGTGAGTTATAATATTAATGATGAATGTTATTAAAATTGAAGTTGTGCTCGGAGTTGAATTTGGACACGCGGATGTGATATTTGAGTCCGAAACGATGAAATTATTGAAAATAGACTATAACACATAAAATTTTCCGGATTTTACTATTTGGTCAAAAAGTCAATAGTTGACTTTTTCGAAAAAAAGACAAACTTTGAAATTTCAAATTTTATATTTTTGATAAAAATAGTTTCATTGTGCTGGAATTATTTGTGTTAGTAAAAATCGACATTTATTTCGATAATAATTGATGTCTGGAGGTTATATTGACCAATCGGGTATTTAACCGGATAAATGAGCAATTGATTTCTATTATTTCACATGATTATAACTATTTGTTCACATGTGTATACTATTGTTTTACATTCTTGTTACTACCGCATGCTTGGTGATTTCTTTTGTTATTTCATTCCTTATTATACTCAGTTGGTTAAAGTTTTGACTTCTATACTCCATGAAATTAGTAGAATATCATTGATATTTCAAGCTTCATCCAAAGATCTTTCCATGGAAATATTCTTTTGAGCATTCTTGAATTTTACTCTACAAAGAAGTATCATGTTGACAATTTGGGGGTTATTAGTTCCTGGATAAATTAATTCGTGAACTTGTTTTATTGAATTCTTATATCATTGTCATCATCCTCATGTTTATATTTTTTGAAAGTCATATGTGGCCTGTAGTGCATAGATGGACTTGGTATGATTATGACCAGGGATTATTCGGTATAATCATGACCGTAATGTTATAAATGATGTGATAAAAGTCCTCATTGGCCCGTAGTGCATTGATGGACAGTTGTTGACATGATCATGACCATTGATGAATACACGAATGTCCTTGGCTCGTAGTGCATGGATAATTGTGGTCGTGATACTAAAGAATATCCTCGCCGTAGTGCGAGTATTTGATTCGATGATGTGGATTATTTATTGTCGAGTCCCAAATGATAAAAGTGATGAAAAACCTTTTAAATCATAAAAGATAGTAGATTTTATTCTCTACTTGACTCTTTTAATGGATTGCTTGTTTACCGAGCTTAAACTTGATGTCTATTGTATTTTATCAGTTTAACATTGTTGAAGACTAATGATAATTTATTCTGCATTATCTTAGTCATAATATTTCTTACTGGGCTAGTTGAGCTCACCCTTTTGCTTTCATTGTTCTCTTCAGGAAATGAGAACGTGGCGGGGACTAGTCGGAGAATGGAGTAACGGTCCAGAGGATAGCATTAGTAGTCCTCACTATTCTGTTAAATAGTGTGACAAAAAATATAATGAGGACTTATTCTGAGAGTGGATATTGTTTAGAAGACAATATTTATATTAAAACTCACAGCTCTTTTGTTGTATATTAAAGATTGTATTCGTATTTTGTACCATATATTTGGCGCTCAGGATAGGTGATGTATACCTATTTTGGGGGCGTCACAATTGTCATCATCCTCATGTTTATATTGTGTTAAAAGTCATCTATGGCCTGTAGCGCATAGATGGACTTGGTATGATTATGACCAGGGATTATTCGGTGTAATCATGACCGTAATATTACAAATGATGTGGTAAAAGTCCTCATTAGCCCGTAGTGCAATGATGGACAGTTGTTTGCATGATCATGACCATTGATGAATACACGAATATCCTTGGCCCGTAGTGCATGAATAATTTGTGGTCGTGACCTTAATGAATATCCTTGGCCGTAGTACAGGGATGATGTGAATTATTTATTAAGCTGAGTCTCAGCGATAAAAAGTGATGAAAAACCTTTTTAAATCATAAAAGATAGTAGACTTTATTCTCTACTTGACTCTTTTAATGGATTGCTTGTTCCGCTGTAGTTAAACTTGATGTCTATTGTATTTTATTAGTTTAACATTGTTGAAGGCTAATGATAATTTATCCTGCATTATCTTAGTCATAATATTTCTTCTTCGGGCTAGTTGAGCTCACCCTTTCTTTTACCGCTTTTCTTGAAAAAATGAGAATATAAATTTGAACGAGTCGGGGAACGGAGTGATCATTCCGGATGATAGTATTAGTAGTCCTCACTATTCGCGAAATAGTGTGATAATAAATGTATTGAGGACTTATTTTGAGTTTGTGTAATTGCCTGAAAACAATGATTGTATTAAAACTCACAAATTTCATGTTGTATATTTAAGTTTGTATCTGAATTTTGTACCATGTATTTGACGGCTTAGAATAGGTGATGTATACCTATTTTGGGGGCGTCACAATTAAGTCCATGCTAATTGCATCAGTACAAAGTACTAAATAGACAACACTTAAACCACAACATTTTTTATAAAAACGTTGTGGTATTTTTTTTCACAACGTTTTTAAACAAAACGTTGTAGATATATATGCAAAAACGTTATCTATTTAGAGGGGCATTTTTTTGGTTTTAACTAGATAACATTTTTTTTAAAAACGTTGTCTATCTAAAAAACACGGAGCAAAAATGCGCTTAAGTTAAAACTTAAAATTAGAAGACGTACTCTTTTTTCCTTCTCTCTCCGGTTTTCCCTCTCTATCTCCAAGTTTCCTTCTCAGATCTGCTTTTTGGTTGTGTTCTTATTGTCCATGCTTGTGGGAGGGGGATGCGAGGTTTCGGGTGAGGAGGAACTAGAGCGGGTCGCCGAGTTTGGGTTTGTTTAGGCGGAGCAAGAGCTATCTGGTGGCACTTCCTTCATGTTGATCTTCTAGTCTAAATTTAGCAAACTTTATGACATCATCGATAAGTATAAGTGCTGAGCATGGTCTTCGTTCTCTGGCTATTGCAGAACATGTGAATTTAGTTATATTGTAGTTTTCATTTATTGAATTAACGAATTTGGCCCACAGATGATACAAGTGTAGAACTGACAGTTGTCTTATGTTATTCTTTCTTCTTGGTTGCAAGCAGTGCCAGATCTAGCAAACCCCAGGCTAGCATAATTATAGTATCTTTAGATTTGAGCATTTTACTTGAAGGGATTTCTGTGAGACCCCAGATTTTATAAATAAAGATTTAAATTTCTCGAAATATTTTTTTTTGAATATTAAGGTGTGGATTTGAGATAATGTTATAGTTGTGGGTAGTATTTGAAAATTTTACAAAGTATGCAAGTTGTCATATAATATTCGATTGGTCGGGGAATATTCTTTGTGTCGGGGAATATTCAATGCGGCAAGACAATCATTAGTAGACCCCATAATGGAATTATTGTTTGATTGAAAAAAGCGACAAAAATATTTTATTGAAAATAACTATGAAGTTTTACCGTTAATCTTGTTGAACTACTCGGTAGTAAAAAATACGATGTCTACGCGTGGTTCGCATAAGTAGCACAAAGATATTGATTATTAATGCTTACGTGAGAAGTCACCCGCTTTTGTTCAATTATTGCTATAGTAATTGTTGCATAGTATCTCCGTTATTTGATTCAATTATTGTCGATATTTTATACATTATTAAATCAATAATTGAAATGATGAGTTATTAATATTATAAATTGCAATATTAACGATGTCTAGAAGTTCTGCCAAGGAGAGGTTTGGTCACCTAATTGCGAGTCAATAGGGAGAAATCCTTATTGGAAAGCCCCCTCTTTCTTGGGAACGACCTGGTCGATTAATATTGTGAATTGTAATAAAGATGATAAATGTTGTTAAAATTATTATGGTAATTTTCTTATGAAGTCTGCTTATTTTATGGATTCCTATTTACCCATTTTTCAAAATAATCGGTAGAAAATTTTTAAATGTGGGGCCCACATGTGGGGCCCATATGTGTTAGGAAATGATTTTGGAAATGGAAGAGTATACGTATGGAAGTATATGTATGTTTTGAGTATATAGTGGAAGAAAATGATATGTGAAAGTGATAGGTGTGTGATGTGTGTGTGTGGAAAAATGGTGGAAAAGTAGTAATGTGATAGTGATGTGTAAAGAGTGTAGTGAATTTGATTATTGGGTGGGTGGGGGATTGATGTTGGTTATGGGGAGAAAAATTAAGTGGTGTATATATAATATTGATATATATAAGTTGAAAACATGTGTTTATATATATGTATTATATTTTAATTTTTGTTGTGATTTTATTGGTTAGTTGATTGACTTTATCAGATTTGGTTGAAGAAATAATTCTGCAGAAATAATTGCTCATAAACAAAGATACACTTCCATTCTCCTATAAATAAAGCTCATTCCTTCATTATTTCTTACAAATTCAATTGAAACTCCGTAGAGAGAAATTATAAAGAAACTATAGAAAAGTATTCTCGCTTACTTCCCTACTCTTATATTCGGTTTTTTTTACGGTAAGAATAATATTATTTATTATACTCGTAAGGGGTGTTATTTCTTTTGTATTCAAGAAGAGAACTTCTATTATTCCATTTTTTATTGTTCATTGGAATAACCTTTGATATCGCGACTACCCTATACTTGGTGACATTCTTCATTATTCTGCCTTTTATTATTCATTTGGAACATCCTCATGCATAGTATTTTACACCGACTGGGTTCCGCTTTTTATTATTATTCATTTGGAATATCATGTCTATGTGTTTTACACCGGACCTGGTTCCATTATTTATTATTCCGCACTTATTATTCTCATTGGAACATCCCGCTTGGTGTGAATTTCACTTGACTCGGTTCCGTTATTATTATTCTCGTTGAATAACTTTGTTTATCTGAAGTACCGCATGCATGGTGATTTTTTTTGTTATTCCATTCGTTATTATACTCAGTTGGTTAAAATTTTGACTTCTATACTCCATGAAATTAGTGGAATATCCTTAATATTTGCGTTTTATCCAGTATTTTTCATGGAAATATTCTTCTAAGCATTCTTGAATTTTACTCTCTGAAAGCGATTATTATGTTGACAATTTGGACGTTATTAGTTCTGAAATAAATTAATTCGTGAACTTGTTTTATTGAATTCTTATATCATTGTCATCATCCTCATGTTTATATTTTTTAAAGTCATCTATGGTATGTAGAGCATGGATGGACTTGATATGATTATGACCGTGATTATTCTTGTAATCATGGTATCGTAATGTAACAAGTGATGTGGTAAAAGTCCTCATTGGTAGTAGTGCATTGATGGATGATTGTTGGCATGATCATGACCATTGATGAATACACAAATATCCTCGGCCGTAGTGGTATGGAATTTGTGGTCGTGATCCCAATGAATATCATTGGTCGTAGTGCAGGGGATGATGTGGATTAATTATTAAGTGAGTCTCAAATGATAAAAGTGATGAAAAACTTTTAAATCATAAAAGATAGTAGATTTTATTCTCTACTTGACTCTTTTAATGGATTGCTTGATCCGCTGCAGTTAAACTTGATGTCTATTGTATTTTATAAGTTTAACATTATTGAAGGCTAATGATAATTTATTTGCATTATCTTAGTCATAATATTTCTTCTTTGGGCTAGTTGAGCTCACCCTTTCTTTCACCTGCTTTCTCCGAGAAATGAGAACGTGGCTGGGACTAATGGGGGAGCGGAGTGATGGTCCCGAGATGGTGTCTTAGTAGTCCTCACTATTCAGAAAAATAGTGTGATAATAAATGTAATGAGGACTTTTTTCGAGAGTGGATATTATCTGAAGACAATATTTGTATTAAAACTCACAAAGATGTATTTTGTCGTCTTATATACACATTTGTTGTATAATTTAGTTGTATTTGAATTTTGTACCATGTATTTGGCGACTCAAGATGGGTGATGTATACCTATTTTGGGGGCATCACAGTTTCCATCATATAGAGTGTGTTTGTGTTTGTGTATTGGTCTGAGTTCTGTTTGTAACAATGTATGTTCAAGGTTGGTTTTCTATAGATTTAGGAGGTTTCAGGCTTCAAGCCAAGTTGAAATATTTAAAAAATTGTATTGGGTATTGGGTTTAGGCTTCCAAACAAGGTATTGGGTACTGAATGAAAGGAATAAGTGTAATAGATTTGAGGTGATATTACTGTAATATAGTATGAGCACTTTTGTCATTAATATAACATGTACATAATTGTTTGAATGGTTGATATATTTTGGCTTTAAATTTAAATGAGAATTTAGATCTTTTTTAGCTATATATCATGGCATTAACAGATTGCAAGTGACTGGTAATATAGGTGAACCACAACTTTTTTTTTCTTTTTTCAAGTCAATCTACAACATTTTTAAAACGTTATGTAAATGTGCCTAAACGTTGTCTGATATAGTAAACAACACATTTTTATCCAAAAAACGTTGTGGAATCATACCTTCTACAACGTTTTTAAGCATCTACTAATTTTTGAAAAACAAATCTACAACATTTTTTCCCTAAAAAACGTTGTGTTGTGTCTTAACTTCTAACGTTTTAAAAAGCGTTGTGTAAGGATGTCAAATAGATGACACCCTTAACCACAACATTTTTCTGACTGAAACCACAACGTTTTTTTCGCGTTGTCTATTTACTGTTTTGTAGTAGTGTTGTTTCGGTTGGGCACATGTTAATATGTTACATGGAAATAAACGCAGATTGTGTTATGACAATGATATAAACATTAATTGTTGATGTCAAATTGTATGTTTTTAATAAAGAAAAATGTGAAAATCGGTAGGACTAGTTATTAAAGATTGTGATAATTAGGAATAATAGGAATTTAAGTTATTCATATTTATTCGAATTGCTTCTCAACTATTGTTTCATTGATGAAATTTTCAGATAATACTGAATTGATTATGTTTATTCAACTGCTATAACTTATTGGGCAATTAAATGTTTGCCCTTACAAAATTCTAAAATTTTTGCAATTAGAGCGGATGAACTTGGATAGTCAAGTGGTATTAAGCGAAAGGAATTGTTAAAGCTTGAAGATTTAATTAATTTTGTGATGTAATAGTTTGTTGTAATTATAATATTTATGCAATGCAATATTTATTAATATTATAATTTGAGAATATAAAGGTCTTAGAACTTGAGATTTGCAGGGATATGTTGTAATAATATATTAATTATATTTATGTCTTAAGATTATGTTGAATGGATAATACCGTGACGCACTGAACTCAGGTTTAGAGATAGATCGAATTTCGGGGGAGTTATAAACATATACCCAAATAATCCATTCTAATGACTTAGGTTCCTTTCTTCTATTCCAAAATTAAAAATAAATTATTTTATCGATTTTAAATTATAAGAACATTATTTATTTTTCAACAACCAAAGGACATTTTCACTCAAAGTTGACAATTAAGTATGAATTTCTTTAATTTTAGTCATTACAATGGTAAACTATATAAAAAACAATCCATATAATATTTACTTTTTTATGAATTATATCATTTTTAAGTTTTAAAGTGTGTCAAATTGATTTTTAAAGCGGGTCTTATAACTTGGAACAAAAGTAATAATATTTTTGAGAAAATTATATTATGTCCTTAATTCCTTTCTTATCTCATATATCCACAATTTCATATGTAGCAAGACTCTCATTTTTGTTCAAATATACCAATCAATTAAAAAAAATATTTATTTTATAACTTCAAATTTAATTTTGGTGTCATCACCATTAAAATAAATTTCGGTAGCTTTGGAGGTAAACAAAAAAATCTAAATGTATTTTCAAAATTTATAAACTTATACTTGAAATTATTTTATGGAACAAAGTATTTGCTTTAAATCAAACAAAAAGAATCTTATATTAATTTTAGGAAACTTATATTTCTACATATATTTTTAATATTTATACATAGTTTTGGAGTATACGGTGGATCTCACCTTTATATGAGAATGAACTATGTAAAAATATCAAAAATATATATGAAAATAAAACTCTCTTAATTTTATAGTTTAATAATATTTAAATTTTAAAATTTCTTAATATATGTGTTCTTGGGGCACATACTAAGGACACAGTTTAAGGAAATATTCTCTTAAATTATGTGCATATTCCCTTTAACTTGGTACAAATGCAGAAATTAAGGGAATATATACACAACTGTATAGTTAGCATGTTAAGAGGACCCTTAAATTTTACTCCTATGGAACAGGAATAATAGTGTTTGGACCTAAGACTGGCTTAAGTTATTGACCTCAGTTTGGCTCAGCAATCAGAGAAGTCAGACCCCACTTTTCCAAAATTCTTCCTCGTCTTCGGTAACTTAACAGAGCAGCAGCGTCTGAATAATCGTCGTGCTCCATGGTCGAGCCTAGAAAACACCAGGTTCCTCCCTCTCTTTCTCAGCGATAATTTCTAATATACATGCACTGCTCAATTATTCAAAATTTCCCCTAAAAAAATCTCTACTGAAACTGTTAATCGTACATTTTAATCATGATCTGAAAATATTCATGTGAATCTTCATAATCTTGACTAGTGCGTTTAATTGCTGGATTAGTTTCTCTATTTTCAAATTGGTTTGGATTTTTGTTTGACTTATGTGATAATTTGGATTGATCAGGTTTCATTACGGGGAGCAAGCGCTAGAGAGATTACTAGAGATGCTCTTCTTGAGAAGATTGCCCAAGAAAGGGAGCTTCGGAATTATACCCGAAGAGCTACGGCCGCTGCTCTCTTTATACAGGTTTTATAAATTTGCTTGAATAATTGTATTCAACAATTCATTGCCTTTGCATTCAATTTCTGTTTGTGGATATGATAAAATGTGTATGCTGCAATATTTGTTATTTTTCTCATGAAAATTTGGATATGATTACTTGAAAATTATACAGAGGGTCTGGAGGAGCCACAACTCGACAAAGATGATAGCTTTGCAGCTTCAACAAGAATGGGAAACATTGACCCATGGTCATACTGTTTGTATAAACAGCACATGGATTTCCAGTAGTTTATTGAGGCCTTTTCTTTTCTTCACTACAAATCTATCTACTCGATATCAAAAAATTCAAGCCACATATGTAGATTGTATGCGGAATTGCTTCAGAATTCTATTAGAAAGCTTAAATTCAACAGGTAAGTCTTGTTTCTTCCAATTGTTTGGTTGATACATACCTTTTTCGGATGCCGTCATCCATTTTGTAGCAGTTGTTGGTTTCAAAATCAAATTTTCTTCAAGCATATAACTATTTATGGCAATGGTTGGTCTTCGATTATTATGCTGATATGAAAAGAATCAAGAATGTAATAAAATAAGTTTCTGGGAATCAATCATAATTTGTTTAGCATATCCTTATTCATTAATTTGGGTGTTTGAAGGGTTTTCCTAGCCACAGATGATGTTGGTTAAAGGCAAAATAGCACACCCTAAAAGCTATGATACCACGTCTTATATTGATTTTGACTGTTTATGATTCCAAAAATGTATGCTGTGTGATTGGACGAAAGATACTTGGAGGCTGATCGAGTTTTATAAATATGGTAGTGGATTGTAGTTGATATGTGTTGTTATAGGGATTGTGGAAAGTATTGTAAAGATGTAATAGTTATGCATAAAATAGCCCAAGATAAGAGAGAGCTTTAGAGCTATTTAAAGAGACAAACAGTACCTTGAATAAGTTTGTTTTAGATATAACTCTTTTGGTGTGTGGTGTTTAAATTATTGAAGGGAAAACACATTTCAAACTGATCAGTATTTCTCATGTAGAAATCATATCGGGTTGAGTTTAGGATATTAAATTTTTTTAGCTGTAACCTGTTTCTAATTTGTAAGGAATTAATTACAGAAATCTCGTATATACAGAGTCAGTTCAATTATAGTGTTGCGAAGTGCAGTATACAAAGAGGTAAAGTAGAAATGCAGAATAAACTTAACTCTTGTGTTGCTTGATTTCTTCTTGTGCTTTGGATATGCTCAAGTTATCCTGTTAGTTGATGGTTTTGGTCCTTCAATACTTAAGTTTCCAATATTCTAAAGTTTTCATAGTCATTTCAATATATTCTTCTAGTTATTCTTCATTATATAATCATTTCACTGATCTTTTTATTGTTCCTCGTCATAGATCCTCAGAGAAACTTTTGCAGTCTGGCTACGGGTTCGTTGGAAGAAAGAAGGATATGGCTTTACCAAGCAAAAAAACTGATTTCCCTGTGCTTCCTCGTACTTGCGGATTGTGACTATTCCCACCAAGGGGATCAGGGATATGTTCTGCTTACTTCTCTAGCAACGCGCTTTCTTGTTATTTTGACTGATGTGAAAGGGTGGAAACATATTGCTGACAATAGTCTTCGGGATGCAAGTAGAGCAGTAAAGGAATTAGTTCAGTTTATGGGCAGTAAAAAAAGTGGGATGTACACTTGTATTAGAAGATATATTAGTAGGTTGGATGCTCCTTTTCCGCAAATGACCAGTTCTAGCCAAAACGATGAAAAATTCTTGATTACAACAAGTGCAATCACTTTAGCTCTACGGCCCTTCCATAACTTGGATATAGAAAACAATGGTTCTTTAGACTTGTTGCATGCTGCTGAACAATATTGTGTGTTTCTACTCACTATCCCATGGTTTGCACAACGTCTACCAGCAGTGCTCTTATCTCCTTTGAGACACAAGTCTATATTGTCACCATGCTTCAGAGCACTAATGGTAAGGCTCATCAAGTGGGAAGAAACTTTATTCATATGTATACACCACTGACAAAGGTCTTGATATTGTGCTCACAATTTTTGTCATCCTTGCACCCAGAAAAAATATGTGCCACTGTGAGCTTGTTGAAACATTTATCCAGAGAAATGATCTTAGATTAGCTCTTTAATGTGCTAGTATATCCATACAAGAGATTAGTCTGGTAGGCGTTCTTATTTAAACTGCAGCGTAAGGAGAAATTAGGAATATTTTCTATTTTATCATCTAGTATGAGAACCTGAACCATTATGCATCTCATTTGATATATAGTTGTTTAGTTTCCTTAAATTCCCTTTCTAAGATTGATACGATGCTATAATCCATGACCTTCTACAACTATTGCTTGTTTTATCTTTGGGTCTGTTGTCCTGTTCAAATTAAAATTTATGTTAATTGCGGAATTTCATATGCTGGTGCTTGGTTGGTTCTCATTTTGTTGAACTTGAGCTTTCTTGCTTACGAACCAGTGGTTATTGTGTGTACGAGCAATTACTTTGTACACATTTAACAAAGATTAGGTTTTTACTGACTCCACCCACCTAGCACAGCAAGTGCCAATGCCTTGCTTGCGGCCTTCTGTGTCAATTCTGCTTCTTAGGATATATATTATATGGCATATCCCTCCTACATTTAGGTACTTTTTGTAACATGCAACAATAGCTTAAATATTTGTTTTTTTGTTAATGTCGTGGAAAAGCAGAATATCATTATCAAGTTTCATATACTTTATGCATAATATACTATCTTCAAAATGTTGTATAGAATCTATCTGATTTGTTGAAATAACACAAAAAATAACATATAGTGGTTGACATAATTGAATGTTAATGTCAGTATCCGTATCAGCAGAACACAGTTTTTCAATATGCACTGCCGAGTAGTAACATTGAATATCATTCCATATGACATGGACTTTAAATTGTGGTATGCTAATCTTTCATGAATTACATAATTGGATGTATTCAAGGACTTTCTAATTCAAGAGTCGTTTTCTATCAGAATTTATAATGTTAGGTTAGATTTAATTCTAAAATTAAATAACATTATCAATATTTCAAGTTTGTAAGTTTTCTTCTTGGAGAGTATTATGTACCCTATAACTAATTGTATCCTATGTTAAGAGATTAATGTGGGGTATCACTATTCCTCAACCATCAGTTGATAGCTTTGTGTTCCTAGAATTCAATACATAAAGGATAAAAACTAAGGAATGAATAGAAATATATTTTACTTTGCTAAAGCATTTATTCGTGAAAATAAGTTTACCATGTTTTGGAAAGTGCTTGACAAAAGATGCTTTCAGCATATTAGCCCTTTCACGAACTTTGCTCTATGTTGATTGCTAAGAGAACTTTGCATATAATTGATAATTGATTGATACATTCATAGCTGGATCCGTAGAGTTAACTATTTCTACAGGAAATGAAATAGAGATGGTGTATGCATCCCAAAATGGTGGGTTTGTTTGTTTCATGTTAATCCAGAATTATGACTTGTGGTTTTTACCAGTTATGTTTTTTAAATGAGTATGAATTTGGTTTTTCTCTTGAAAACACTAGGAGGCTGATCAAACTGTGGCAGGTGATGGCAGATTTCAAAAGAAAAGATCTTAAAGGAGATTTCTGAGGTGGATCACTTCAGAATAACATCTTCACCTAGAATGATGCCACAAGTTGGTTGGGCTCTTGGAAACATAATATTTCTTGCAACAGGCAGTGACCACAATTTTGTGGGTCAAGGAAAATTCACCCAAGACCTAGACTATGCATCCTACATCCATGTCGTCGTCATCCTTGCAGATAACTTACTAGCTTGGCTCAACAAAGTTGGATGGATTAGAAAGGTGTACCAGGAATCCCAAGGAAATAGTGAAGCTTCTGATGAATCCTTTGATGCAATGCTTATTGAGGCATGCACCACTAACGTGTCCTTAAAGACGTCATACTTGGATTATTTTAAGCCTGCTTGTCAGCAGTGGCATCTTATGAAACTGTTAACCTTGGAAATGGATTCTTCCATTCATGTCGCGTTCATAATTCATCACGAGAAAGTCCAGAATTTCATGGAAAGTGGGATCTGCTTGATGTTGCGTATTATTATTTTTTCATGCTTAGAATATTTACTATCCTGAATCCTGTGGTTGGGTCATTGCCTGTTCTCAATATGCTGTCTTTTACTCCTGGATTTCTTTTCAGTATGTGGGAAGCACTAGAAAAATCTCTTTTCCCTGGAAAAAGCCCTGAAGCTGTGGGAATTGGTGGAAGTAAATCATCTGGAAAAAGTAGTAAGATGTTGGAGAGAAAACAAAAATCAGTAGCTAAAGATGGAGGCAACAAATGGTTCCATGTATTGTATAAAATCACTAGTAAATCACAGGCAGATTTTTATCACATCAGTTCCAACAATGATCAACCCAATTCTGACCAAACCGATGAGGTTTCCATTGATACATGGGATATAGAGACTTTAAAGCGGGGTCCAGAAGGTGTGTCAAAAGGTTCTATTTGTCTACTTCATCTCTTCTGCGCCACCTATTCACACCTGTTGTTAGTTCTTGATGACATAGAATTCTATGAGAAACAGGTACAGTAACTCTCAATGTTTCCCCAACTCTTATCCTATGTGATCAAAACTTTGGTTAATTGTGAGTAAACATTACTAAAGTGCTTCAAGAATCGAACTAGGTTCCCTTCACTCTGGAGCAGCAACGAAAAATTGCATCAGTGCTTAATACATTAGTGTATAATGCCTTGTCCCTCAGTATTAGCCAGCAGAATAGAACTCTTATGGATGCTGCAGTCCGATGCCTGCATCTGTTATATGAAAGGGACTGCAGGCATCAGTTTTGTCCACCTGCTTTGTGGCTTTCACCAGCTAGAAAGAATCGGCCACCAATTGCTATAGCTGCCAGAACTCATGAAGTTTTATCAACTACTCTTAAAATGGATGATTCTTTGGCCATTCAGAGCATGCATTCAGTCATCACTACTACCCCACACGTCTTCCCATTTGAAGAAAGGTAAGTACAAAATGATAAGCTGAGATGATGCTTTTTTCTCCTCAATTAAATTCTTGACAGCTGTGGTGCCTTTTAGTTGTTCAGCTCAGTGTTGACTTCAAACTCTTACAAATGTTAAAGAAGATTCGAATTATGAAACCTTCTAGCTTGACTTTTGCCACACTTGCTTTATTTGTTCTCAAATACTCCCTCTCTCGAAAATGAGAGAGTTCTATTTGACCTTTTGATTTTGATTTTTTTAAGGTTTGACTAGGACACACTTCAACATAATTTATTTCCAATAAGTTTTATACAATATTATATTTTAAGACTATAATTTGCTATTGGGAAAAAAAATTATATTGAAGTGTTTCTAAGCAAATCTTAACATGCTTAAAAAATAGTGTTTTTTTTGCATTAAAATAGGAATTAAATTCTCAAACAGGACTCTCATTTTTAGATGGAGAGAGAATTTTTGTCAATTTATTCTTCAGAATTTTCCCACTGAACAAAAGTAATCCAACCTGTCCAAGGTAGAGGCTTCCTTGTTTGCAAGGAAGTTGAGTCTTGTACTATATTTATGTAACAGCCCATTAATGTACATCAGGGGTAGCACCATTGTAAATCTGGAATTTCATAGGTTTATTTAGGTAAGATCCTATATTGTAAAGCAAGTTCTATATGGGTGTATTAATCTTCTCTAGTTAAAAATTGTGGTCTCCATTGTGGTGATTTATAGTAATTCCCCGTTATCATAATATCTTATTGACTACGTTTCTTGTAGTATTAACATTTAAAAAACTCTACTTTCAAAATAGTTCAACTTTCAATATTGACATTCAAATCCTTCGTTTTTAACTTACATGACATGAGAAAGTGTTATTTATGACAACTATCAATCAGACCCTTGTACTCGTGTCTCCCCTTTCTGCAATATCAGTTATGGAATAACCATCAATAACCTTAGCAAAAGAACAAACAAAAGAATTTCCCAAGCAATTGCAATTAAAAGTATGCATGTCCAGATAAGTAAATTTTCGTCTAGCCTCCACTTTGACTTTGTTCTGGTGGGTGCTATCTGTATCCCTTAAAGGATTTAATAGGAACTTCTGGGTAATGAATGGCTATATAGCATATTTTTGATATGGTTTAGTTATGTTAGAATTAAATTATCTACTCGTGAGAGGATTGTTACAAGTTTCACCAGTATCTACTTACTTTGCTTATATGAAAACTAAGTTAACTAAGCCCAAAGTATAACCCAATTAAGGGGCCTCAAATTGAAAAAGTATAACCCAATTAAAAATAAACGAAGCGAATAGCGAATAGAGTTGCTCGAATTCGACTCGAAAAGTTAAATTCATTCGAATTGTATTTGAAAAATTCTACTCGGATTTGACTCAACTCAAATACGATTTGACTCGGATCAAATTATATTCAAACTACTCGCGAGCTTCAAATTCAAGCTCGAATTCGAGTTTTCACATAATATCTAGTTTTGTAATAAATATAATTATAAATTGAATTTGTTATTTTACTTAGAAATAAGAAATTATATTTACTATTACAATTTACAAATATAAAATCACGATTAAAATTAAAAACAAAACAAAATAATAATAATTAATTATCCTAATTTGATTTAATTTTGTATATATTATAAGAGAATGTATCAAGTATCTAATCGAATCTGTATCAATCGAGTATGTATCGAATCACAATCGAAAATTCGAGTAGTTTGAATCTTAAACGAGTCGAGTATAACCTTTCTCAGATTCTACCCATATTTTTATTCGAATTATTTTTTATGCTCAGATTTGGATCATATTATTAACGAATCCGAGTTTCGCTCGTATTTTTCGAGTCGAGCCCAAACTATTTGGCTCGTTTACAACCTTAAACCCAATTATATTTCTGTAAGCAATGTCTTGTTAAATCCACACTGCCAATACAAATGGTTGAACTAAGGTGCCTAAAATGATCAATAGTAGGAATTTGAATAACTTGAAGTCAGCTTAGATATGACATTTCAAGTGAAAAAGAATAACTTGAATGTCAGCTTAGATATGACATAATGTTGCAACAGCTGCTCCCTTTATGAACTTGTTTGAAATTTTTATTTGCTGCCAGGGCAGCGTACCTGAGTTGCTGTGTAAACCGCCTCAGATTGCTTCTCAGTAAATTAAGACTATATTTTTGCTAAAGCGTTTCTAGAAGGGTCAATATCCAACCTTATAAATTTATGTTCTTTCACCATCCAACGTGGATTTCTTGTTCATTGTAAGCTCGACCAGTTGTTTTTCTCCCTATTGGTGTACTATCTGGATTTTGTACTTCTTTAACCCAAAAGAAGAGTGTAAACTGTGTTTTTCTTTCTATATAATATCTTTGAGCCTTTTTACCCCTTGGCAGAGTTCAGATGTTTAGAGAATTCATCAACATGGACAAAGTATCCCGCAGAATGGCTGGTGAAGTGGTTGGACCTGGTCCACAATCAGTTGAGATTGTAATTCGTCGAGGTCATATTGTTGAAGATGGATTTCAACAATTAAATTCCCTTGGGTCAAGGTTAAAGTCTAGCATCCATGTGTCATTTGTTAGTGAATGTGGGCTTCCAGAGGCTGGCCTGGACTACGGTGGTTTATCTAAAGAATTTCTGACTGATATAGCGAAGGCTGCCTTTGCGCCAGAGTAAGTTTCACATGGCACTTGTTTCATCTCTTGCTTTCTGAATTTTAATTTTGTGCTTTCAAATGACCATATTTTGTTATTCTTCTATTGTTTAAGTTATGGGCTATTCTCCCAGACCTCAACTTCAGACAGACTTTTAATCCCTAATACAGCTGCAAGGTTTCTAGAAAATGGTATCCAGATGATTGAGTTTCTTGGAAGAGTTGTAGGTAAAGCACTTTATGAAGGGATATTACTGGATTATTCCTTTTCACATGTTTTTGTTCAGAAGCTTTTAGGTCGCTATAGCTTTCTTGATGAGCTATCAACTCTTGATCCAGAGCTCTACAGGAATCTTATGTATGTAAAGGTAGGCCTCTTGGTCAAATATTGAAAACTCATCTTGAAACTATGTCTTGTTTCATTAATTTTAGATGGGTTGAAGAGGGATCAATTAGTTTGTAAATCCTTTTCTTTGTATTTGTTTGTTTGTTTTCAAATAGGTAACTCTATATCTCCTTTCTCAGGGGTGTGCAACAGAACTCTTAGGCCATGTTTGGCACGAGGGGTGGGAGTTCAGGAATAGGAATTTCATACCTGAGATGTCTAGAAATATTGGGAATTGAATATTTTCATGCTAATGATTGGATATATCTAGAGATAATTGTTTAGAATTTTTTTAATATTTTCATTCCAGTGTTTGGTATTCTCCTTTAACTGGGAAAAAATCTTTTGACTTCTAGATAGATTATGAAGGATAAATTTTCTGGTAATAGGACTAGAGGAGGCAAATGGGTAAATTTATTGGGTAATGGGGGTGTGATTTATTTGGTTGAGGGTCATTGAAATTTTAGAGAGCGGCGAGAATTTTTTTAGACTAAATAAAATTTTCTTATGAGCAAACAAAAAATTTAGAGTGATAAGATGGATCAAAAATTTTAGAGAGAAAGTTAATAAAAAGTTAGACAGAGAAAGTGAATAATTAATTTAGAGAGAAAGTGAGTAAAAAATTTAGATAGATATAGTGAGAGAAAAATTATAAAGAGAAAGTGAATAAAATTAGAGAGTGAGATTTGAAAGGGAAAAAAATTAGAGTGAAAGTGAGAAGAGAGTGAATAAATAATTTAGAGAGAAATAAAAAATTTGTGAGACATTTATTTTTATGATTGATGAACTCATTCCTTAAAAAATAGTTTGAGATGACCACACCTCATGTTGGGTTTGTGAATACCTACATTAAACGATTATCTTTTATTCATGAGAAAGAGATTCTCAAATAGATTTTTTTTAATAAAAAAGACTCTAAACACGAGTATGTGGGTATCATGAGAATTCGATGGCCATTCTGAAGATCACAATCTCGTACACCAAATATGGCCGTAGGGTATTTTCTATTGATTGAGAAGTGGGCAAAGTGGAGGAGAAGCTCCCTAATATCATATAAATAAGCTATACTAGGACAACAAAGCAAGGATTCTTCATTATCCTAACAAATTGTCATATTCCCGCACTGGAAACTTCAATTCTCGGGTTCTCTCCTCCAAAAATAACGTATGTGTTTTGAATTATTAATGATTAATTTTGTTATTGTTATTACTTTATGTTTATAGAAACATGAAACTTATTTTTTTGGATGTTCGTTGTTTTCTCTTGTAGTATTTATTTTATAGAATGATTTATCATATATATATATATATATGGGGACTGATCCATAGCCAACGCTGTCAACTTAAGGATAGCCTTACAACACATCATGAGGTCCATCCGATGATCTAACAGTTTAATAGAGGTCCCGTCCGCATTTTAGTTTTCAGTATTCCGCAGTTTAATATTGCAGATGGGACAACTTCCAAAATACCCTCCTTGTAAAAGTCTCTCGTACTTAAATTGCGGACGCTAAGTATTTTTGGTCATTTGAAAACAACGTCGTTTTTTAATAAGATTGGAATTAAAAGCGTCGCTTTTTTTTTTTCATTCTTTCTTCATTTCATAATTTCTCCATTCTCTCTCCTCCCCTTACTCCTATCATTCACCTCATGAAAACCAAAACTACTCGAATATGATGAACACTATATATTTTTTAGTAGAGGATTCATCCAAAACCAGAAATCTTTTGATAAAACAAAAGTCGAAGCATATCTAGTCACATGAGATTTGTCCAGAAGGGGTTCATATAACTTGGGTTTTACATCCATTATTGATTCAGACTCTATTGTCACAATGATCCCATTAGATCCTTTAATGGACACGATAAAAAGAAGAACTGATAATGGAAGAATTACAATTAAAATTATATCAAACCTGATTCGGATTCTGTTTCGGATTCTCTCTCCAATATCAAGCCTAAGCCTTTTTAGATAGATCTCATAAATTGTTTGTTTTTCAGATTTGATTCATTTACGATTTGGAATTATTCTTTGAAAGATCTATTATTTGGCATCCGCAGATTTAATCTCATGAGCCTAAAAAACTAAAGAAAATATGAATTTGGCTCAAAAAAGGCGTCGTTTCTCAATTGACCAACGTCCACAGTTTAATACTACGGACGAGAGACTTTTACAAGGAGGGTATTTTGGATATTTATCTTGTCCGCAACATTAAACTACGGAATACTGAAAATTAAACTGCGGACGAGAGCCATATTATTCGTTAGATATTCGGATGTACGATCAGAATTTGTTGTAAGGCTAGACTCTTTTTTACAATGTTAGTTATGGATCGGTCCCTTATATATATATTTAATAATAAAATATGTGCCGAATCCTCCCGCAGCTGAATCCCATCTTTTAAAATTAGGCATTCCGTCGTATCGCCATATAACACACTGTACCTAAATCCCCACACTCGTATCCTGGATACTTCTTAGTGCATATATATCCACCCTTAATAAAATAAAGTAACACTAGAAAAATTGCTTCACAGATATTTCAGACTAGATTTTAAAAAAAATAATTAAGAATATCATTGCATTATAGATTTCATGCAGCATGTTTTTCTTACAATGCCTTATGAATTTATGAAGTCATAGTAATCAGTTTGAAAATAAAATAATAGAAGTAATTCTATATGAATGAATATCTATTATCTACTTATAAAATGTGTTTACTTTAATGATTTCCTTCTAGAACAGTGTGGATTTGTCGAAGCATGATTAATTTTTTAATAAATTTAAGTTATAGTTTGATGGAAAACTTTGAGATCTAAAATTAATCTGAATGCAAGGCTGCTTAAAAAGTTATGTTGTGAAATAATGAAATATATTGAATTTCGATCCTAGTGGCATTTGACTATGTTAATAAGAATTTGGAGTTAGCTGTAACTATATTATATGCTCAGAATTGTATATTCTGTCGATTGTTAAATGTTATTTAGTGTTTGGTAGGGAAGCTGATGTGTTTTAAATTAAAGACTAACGTTATGTCCTTGTGTTTATGAATAATTATTTGGATTGACTGAAAATGTGGAAGGGTTATGAAGAGCTTTCTGAAATACATGAGATGTGATGCTTCAGGTTGCTTGTGTTAATTATGCGTTGTCTTCTTTACTGTTTGTTTTGTGGCCATAGTGTGTTGAAAATTGAAATGTATTAACTTGCCATCTTAAACAGAGTTTTTTGAAGAGCAACTAAAATGTAGTAACCACCTGTATATGAGTAAAAATAGTATGGTGGGACAAACAGGCACATAGTGCGTATCCCCCCTTAAATTTTCTGGGGTTGAAGATCTGTATATCATAGCACATAACCATGAAATTTTCTGATGTAGACTTGCGTTTTTGCAGCATTATGACGGTGATGTGAAGGAACTCTCTCTG
Source organism: Panax ginseng (assembly GCA_020205605.1). Taxonomy (NCBI): domain Eukaryota; kingdom Viridiplantae; phylum Streptophyta; class Magnoliopsida; order Apiales; family Araliaceae; genus Panax; species Panax ginseng. The sequence continues at coordinate 22,487,860 of CM035137.1, read as the reverse complement.
GATTTTACGGTTACTGAAGAATCATTTGGAAAACGACACATTATTGAGCTTAAACCTGGTGGCAAGGATGTGTGTGTGACGAATGAGAACAAGTTGCAGTACATTCATGCAATTGCAGATTACAAACTTAACCGGCAGGTTTAAATGTTTTCTCCTTAAATTTGTAGAAGCTTTTTACTTGTCATGGTATACTCACCATATAGCCAGCATTGGAATTGAAAATGCAGGTACTGTATTTGTCAAATGCATTCTATAGAGGATTGACAGATCTTATATCGCCATCTTGGTTAAAGTTGTTTAATGCAAGTGAATTTAATCAGGTAGTATTTCTTTCATGTTAATAGAGTGTGTTGTTATTTACTTGATGTTATTTTGTTGTAGGATATGCTTTTACACTTTTTCATACATCACTTCCTTGCATTGTTTCTTATTTGCAGTGTTTTTGTTAGGATTAATGCTTTATTTTGAGTTTGGCAGTTATGATAGATATTGATGTAACAGTGTGTTCAGTAAGCCTTACTATGAACTGCTGCCTGCCTCGTATTATTTGGTGGTTCTGAATGGCAATTCCTATTTGCAGCTGCTTTCTGGCGGAAATTATGACATAGATGTTGATGATTTACGAAATAACACCCGATACACTGGTGGTTATTCTGAAGGGAGTCGCACTGTTAAGCTCTTTTGGGAGGTATTACTTCATCATAGCCATTTAAAACATTATTTGTTCATTTGTTTTTTTAAAATAATTTTTAATAAGCTTTTCTTATACCTATGTAGGTCAGAGTAATTTACCCTTGTGTACATGAATTCTCAAATTTAATCAATCTAGATGATTCTCACATGCATGAATCTTTTTTTTTTCTCTTTTTTTTGGGATGCCTGTGGAAGCTGGGTGTGCAATGGGCCAAACACTGGCTACACGTAATACTCCATAAACCAAGCACACCTAGTAAGCCCATAGCGAACTATGTTTGGTTAGTCCAAATTTAATGCACATTAAAAGAAGTTTCTGTTACTTTGCTTCCTAGTTCAAGAATCTTTTTTCATAAATCAACTAGCTTTATTACATTCCTAAGAAGAGTGTGAACTCTGATCATATTACGGACATTTTTATTTGCATTGATCTCATCACAGTCATTTCAAGTTTCAGCTACAGTTCATAAAAATTGTGCCAGTTCTTTAGTAATGTTGCTTTAGGAGGGAGGGAAAATCTACTGTAGATGATAAGGAAAAAAGAATATATATATATATATATATATTTATAGGAATAAAATGTAAATTTATGTTATTTATGAGCAAATGATTAATTGGTACAGAGAATGTAAGAATAATTTTGTTAATAAAAATACAACCTCACTATTACTGAGGAAGACGAATTAGAATTTCTTTACAAGTACAAATAATTGGTTGAAAATTTTCAATGTTATTTACCAAGTTTTGGTTCGTGTAAGGTATGATGAGAATATTTGACCTTTAGAGTTGCACTAGAAAAATCTTTTGGTCAAAAATAGGAATACATCAAAAATCAGCGAGGAGGCTAATGCTACAAGTTATCAGAAAGGAGCTAATAATTCACTCAGTTTTAGTATCTTGAGTGAGCAAATTTTTTTAAGTATGTGCCCTTACAGACCTCAAGGTAGAAAAGTAGATCTATTGAAAATATATTGAGTTTGTAAAGACTAGAGCTCTCTTATAATTCATGAGAAGGAGCTCTGAAGGCGTGTATACGTTAATCTTATCAATTCTCTCTTTTAGTTCCTGTTCTGTCTTAACCGATAAACTAAGGTTGAACTCCTTTTTGAAACTTTTTAATATATGAGCGTGTTTTATACATGTATGTGTTGGCCTTGTGTATTGGATTGGGTTATTTATTCATCGAGTTTCTTCTGTTTTGGAATCCCAGGTATTAGCAGGATTTGAACCAAAAGAACGTTGTATGCTTATTAAATTTGTGACAAGCTGTTCTCGAGCTCCGTTACTTGGGTTCAAACACTTGCAACCAACCTTTACAATTCACAAGGTATCTTGTCATATCTGCATCTTCCCTTGAAAAGGAAATAAAGAAAACAAATACGAAACTGCTCTGTAAATCTTCTTAATCTATTTAGCATTCTAGTTTGGTTTAATTGCAAATCCTTGTAATGATATGTGCTCCCTAACCTTTCTTTTCCTCATTAAAAAGTATTTCAGGCCAAAGCATAAGGTTTTCTTTGTCAAGGAGAGTAACATAAAATTGAGAGATTGAAAAAATGAATAGACAATGAACACGTTAAAGAGGCTCTGAAGTCTGAACACTTCTCAAGATTGTAATTCTAAACCCTTAAAGGAGTAACATAAGTGGTTGGCCTTCTGTATAATAAGATCAATTCCTCTAAATTGCTTAACTAAATTCAAGTGTATGTATCCAGATCCTCCTTAGACAAATTAGCTGTAAGAGCAAGGACCAAGAGATTTCTTTGCATTACCCTATGGGCTATGACACTGTTAATCGGCTTTAGTCAAAGGTTGGAGATACCATAAAGTTCTCATCCTCAACACTATCCATGCAAGCTCAAGTAGCTGTAATGATGGCATAATGATGTAGGACAAGGGAGGGGTGGGGAAATAAGGGATAAACAAGGCTCTCGAGCCACAAAATTCAAGAGCTCTCAAATAAGTTCTATTATATAATCTAAATAATAATGAGGATTACATGTCTTTATATAGGAAACCAACAACTTAGCGACCAAGTAAAACCCCTAATTTAAAAAAGAAACAATATCCTAATTAAAATCTACTGCTACAATTAAAACTTCTAGAATATCTACTTAATATAAGTAATAATTACATTAGTAATCCAATCTTTTATCTCTAGATAATAATACAAAATTAATAATAAATTTCTTGATTTTCCTCTTCAGTTCCACATCATTTAATCTGTCCCTGCTGGCTGAACCAAAAGGGGACTTTATATCTTGAAAGATCTCTAAGAATTCTTCAGCTCCCGTCTGACTAGGATTACTGAAAGAGAAACTATTAATTCATAATTACTACCCATAGTGTAGAAATCAGTTTCCTTCAAGAGTCTAGTTACATACTTATGTACATGCACACATATCTTTAGACATACTTTCTGTAACCAAGGATGTGTAAATATATTGTAATGTAGCGCTGAAAGATGCAGGTACTATACTATTTACTGAGGATAGTGGTGACTTGTTAGGAAGCATGTAGACTTGTCCTAGGCTTACATATCCATTGCAGACAAATATTGGACACTATACTTTGCAGAGACTCTCAACCACGTGTACAACACTTCTGTGGTTCGTAATATAAAAGAGTATCTTTACTGTAGAAATGTCTTTGCACTTTGGACTCTCACTAAAATACTTGCAACAAAGTTGAGATATCTATTTCATTCACTTCCAAAAAAACTGATATTTCCGTTTCAATATTATAATAAGAAAGACAAACAAACTGTTTTGTCTTAAACTTTTGCCATTTTCATTTTCCCCGGCAGTTCCAAAGGAAATTTATAAAAAATAAGAATAAATAAATAAACACACCGTGATCAGAATTTGAAATTGTATAGGTAGCAGGTGATGTGCCTCTTTGGGCATCGTTTGGTGGACAGGATGTGGAGAACATGCGGCTTTATCAAATGGGTAAACATGCTACAATACTCTTAAGGTACTGTTAAATGGGTAATCTACTTAATAAGGATATTTTATTTGAGAATAAGTTCCCTGATCTGGTGCTTATCAAAATTGTAAAGCTAAAGTTAAACAAGAAGTTTTACAGTATATATTTATGTCATAACTCTTAATAAATCAACTTTATTTCAAAATAATAAATAGAGGAAAATAAATTTCATTTATTAATAATTTGGGGTCTTACTTCCAATAAGGATCTCTCCTTAAATTAGGTGACCAAATCTCTGACATGATTCAATTATTGTTCTATTTAATGTATTCAGCTTCCAAGCTACAAACAAGAAGTTTTACAGTTCAATCTTGTATAACTTTAAAGTCATGCTGATTTTTGAAATGCAAAGCTTCTGTATGCCATCAATTCTAATGCAGGATTTGAACTTTCTTAAGATATTTGATACTATGTTACCTCATGAGGTAAACCTTTTCTGCTTTTATATATCTAATAGCTTTATTCTTGTGAAACAAAAATTCGAGATTTCTGCAACTGTGGATGCTTATGCAGAGAGTAAGTAGAAGATGTGCAGAACCAATGCTATCATTATAGATTTATCTAGTAATTGGAAACTGGGGTAAAACTTGATGTGCAATACTGAACCATGGTATAATTCTTTTATTTATTTTTCTTATCTAAAGACGCACTTGACTAAATTTTTGGATCCATTCTTTTTTGTTAATAGTTTATTTATTCTGTAACATGTGGATGCACCATCAATTGCATTCATTTGCATCTGAAGACTTTCATTGCCCTCATTGTTAAAGAAATGGAAACTAAACCAGAATAACTACTCATAATGCAGTTGTCAGATCTTATTAATACAAGGGTCATGAAAAACAGATTTCCTCGGAATAAGATAAGCTTACTAGACCCTCTCTTGGTAGATAAGGAGGTTGTATGCTATTTATTCCTCTAGAACGTAACTCACAAACAACTGAAGCCTTTCAAACCACTTGGGTGTCTAAGTAGATGAGTAAAGTGGAAATAGATAATTGCTTGAACTGTGAGAGTTATATGTTTTAAGAAATGAGGTCAAAGCCCTGTCCAAGCATAGATTGTGCCAAATATTGATTTGCATGTTCAGTGGGATGGTAGCTGTCCCAAAACACATACTCAGTGGCATTTGAGCATGTCCCCAAAGACCTGGCATTGCAAAGCAGGGATGTTTCTATCGTACCCGTCCCGCAGCAGGCCTTCCTCGACTCAAAGAACCCTGGAGCAACGGTTACAACTTTACTTCAAAATTTCGACTAAGTTTCGTTTTATCAAAATCGGCACAAATACACTTTGGTTGTAGTGTATTACTTTTCAAATGGAAATTTCGCTTATTAGGGTTTCATGTCACAAAACTAAATTCCGCTCAGTAGAAATTTTAATGAGAATCTGAAAAAGATTCTCATTTTTGATAATACTGAAATATATTTTTAATAAAATATTTCCAGGATTTATGTAGACAGGTTAACTAACTACTTGTCAAAATATTGGCACTTACCATTATCAGTTGGCTTTGTGACCAGGTCCAGGAGGGGCTGGTAGATATCAAAAACCACTAGTTTGAGACCAGGCAACTGGGTCAGCAATTTCTGAGATGTGCTGTTTAGCATATTGTTGAATGAAACGGCATCTGCATTCAGCCTCGCAACACACTGATTGCTTCCTCCACCAAATAAAGTGATGGCGGCTGGCAAACAACCAGTTGGAGGTAGGGTTGTAACTCCAATCTTTCTTACTCCTAGACCATACAGATTCTGTAACATAGCATTACATCAGTCATGTATTTGAAAGAATCAAATCCTACTCTGAATTTCTCCAATATCAAACTACATGGCCATTCTGTACAATTTTCTGCCCATAATCGAAATTGAGACCATATGCAACAGCCAAACGTTTCCCCTATACTTGGAACTCTGAATTATTATTGAGATTAATAATGGATCAATAACAGCAGATTGTATGAAATATAAATTGTCCGACTGCAAAACCTGAACAAAGTTGGTGTAGTATCTCATGAGATTTTCTGAGAACTGATCAGGTGAGTAGGCTCCACGAAGAATTGGATTGATGTAGTAGTTCTGAATGAAGTCACTGCTTCCTGCACTCAAAAGGTGGATTGCACCTGAGAATATTGCATTAGCTCTGGCTTTTCCTACCATTCTCACGATTTTGTTCTGCCACTCCTTGTAATACGCTATCTGCCGTGGCAATGAAATGGCACCCTACAAATGCCAAACAATATTCAAAGGTGTTAAATCTATAAACATGATCCATCTGTATATAGTCACATACAGTGTGTGTGTGTGTATATATATATATATAGAAAGATAGAAATTAAAAAACCAATTACATATGTTGCCGATGTCATGTTGTAGTAACCAGCAGCAGCTGAGGCAAAGTTGGCACCAGTCAGGATGCTCCTTCCTTTGGCATCGTCAGTAAGGTAAGCTGGCGGGTATGAAGTAAAGCCAAGGTACTCAGCTGTGCATAAGAAAATATAATCAGCATATGCAATTATAGTGAGAATCAAGTATCTTAGTGAGATAAGTTACCAGTGAAGTCAGTGGCCAGTTTTCCATTGCAGAACCTCCCAGTAGGTCTATGGGTTACGAAGTCTCTTCCGTAAGGCGGGAAGTTGGCCTTGACAAGGGTAAATCGGTTATTGTTGTTCCCTGAATCAACTACCGAGTCCCCAAAGATGAGCAGTGCAGGAACAAGAGGTTGCCCGTGAGCAACAAAAAAAGCCATTGCAACAAGAATAAAGGAAACTAAAAGGCCCCTTGAGAACTCCATTTTCTTTTCCTCTATAGTAAAGTGGAAACTCAGCAAGAGAGATTAGTGAGCGTAAAGAGGAGAGGGCAGGTGGGGGAGAATTTAAGTAGCAATAAAGCTATTATGCATATTTCCAGGGGGGAGGGGGAAGAGGCATGATCAGCAGTCAGCAGCTCCTTAAAGGTGTCATCGTTATTAGGCTGAAACACAATTAAAGTGACTGATCCATTTGTCCACTTGTCTGAGTTTGTTTTAGGGAGCTGCAAAACTTGCGTGACCTGAATAACTTGTTTCTCCCTCAAGCATATCTATTAGTTGGATTATTCAAGAATAGGGAATACGTTTACTAGGTGCTGCTGCAGGACCCACTAATATCATCATCTGCGACTTTAAGTTCAAAAGGAAATTTAATTTAATACTCCTTAGATTGCACCTTGAAATCATGAGGAAGCAGTCCTTATGCAGCTAACCGTCTTTTGGGATTTGTGCTGAGGAATTAATAATATTGCTTTGAACAAAACTCTCAAGGCAGTTTACATGCTGCTGATGCTGAAATACATGCAATATAACTTTAGGGCCAGTCTAAAATTAAATTACTATAGCAAAAGATACTATGGACTTATCTAACATGCGTATTTTCGGTTCACACATTGGCCTAGCGTATTGAACTATTTGACAGAGAGTTTAGTTTAATTAATGGAGTACTCCATATGAATTGAATTGAGCTTTCCTTTTCGTAAGTTTAATATCCATGTATGGACAAACTGTTTTCGCAATAAATAGACTAGTTAAGCACATTATAGAGATGACATAAATTAAAAATTATTACAAACACATTGTTCCATCTATTTTGCGCCTGCCCCACTTTGTGGAGTTGCAATCCAGGACCAGAGCCTTGTTCGCACTCTTTGGACCAATTAAACAACCCGTATACAATAAAGACCACTTTCTTATACTCCCTCCATCCCAAATTAATTCTTCTGACGTTCTGGTTAGCCCTTTGGTTTTTTTGTTCGAAAAATGTCAAATCTTGACCATTTTTAAAATTAATTTTTTATACTATTTTTCTGCTAAAATATAAATTTGAAGAGATTATAACCAAAAGAAATATACATTTATTACTAATCCCAATTTTATAATTTTAGAAATATATTTATATACTGCTCTAATTTAATTATTAATTCTAAAAACTAGTCAATTTGAAAATTTTTCCAAAAATTCAAACTCGGCCAATTAATTTAGATATATAGGTAGTAGTATGTATAGCCCAGTTATCATTCTAAAGAGTATTTGGACCCAAAACTAAACTACTTAGGGACCATCTCTCTCTCTCTCTGTGACGTTCTGGTTATTCTGCCCCTTCTGGTCGTTGCCATCGCCTATCAGTTGTTCGATAAAATGTCTCGCTGAAGAATACTTGATACTCGAACTTGTTCGATTATCTTTTGCGTGTGTGAATTCTGTATTTTCTGAACTTCCAGCTACGAGATTATCAAGGAGACTCATTTTTCTGCAGGTAAAACCTGTTTCAAATTTTGGATTTTGGTTTTGGATGAATGCATACAGTTGTAATGTAACCATTAAAAAAAGATTGCAGAGGTTTATATATAACAACCTTAACTTTAAATTTTCGGCTTAATTCATAGCTTATTAGATTTGAACTAACAGTGTAGTCTAATTGAACATGGTTCCTTAAAATGTATCTGCTCTAATTTAGTTTCTTTAGTTCCGTTTGTACCAACTCTATCAGTCATTCCTTTGAACGATTACATGGTTTCCACACATGATCCTTTAGATAAAGACACAGTTTCTCTAGATCCCAAGGAATTTCATTAGGAGATTGTACCGTTTCTTAAGACATTATTAACTAGGCTGTTTAAGCAAACATTGGTCAATTAAACAGTATTCTCATACCAAATTGAGTTATTGATATTTAGTGTATGGAGGGTAGTATGGGATCCGTGATTAGGAAAAATCACTTGTTTGACTAAATGAGTATGCTACTAATAAACTTATACCATTAACTATAGTGTTTGGTTGCCCAGGCTGGGGCGGGCTTGCATGCATGAAGTATGGAAATTTGAGCTCAGAAACTCTTGAAACTATCCTGGAAATTGGACTAGTAATGTTTTCCATTTTTTACCATAATTTGGTTATTCTTTCTTCTTAAGTTTCAGCAAACTTTACTATTACTTGACATGTGCATGTATTTATGTACAAGATACATCTTACCAGCATGGGGGCTCACCTTAGGAATTATTGAAATATACCCTTTTAATGCCATAGTAAGGTATATATATGTTCATTTGTTTGATTCCCATAAGTACTACGGTGCTTAGGTATTTTTCATTGAACTACGGTTGTCGTAAAATAAAGATGTCTCTGATTGTTGTTTAAAAAGTATTGAATAGTACAACAACACATTGTCATCCTAATAAGTTGAGTATAGTCGTTTAAGTTATTTTTATTTGCAAAAATAATGCATGGGACATGACTATTTGTACAAATTTAATACCATTATAGACTATTTTATCCCATGAATCCTTTATTTAGTTCCATTGACTATGTTTTGTCATTTCTAAGGTCATTTGATAATGGTTATAATGCCAAGTGGAGATGTGGTAATATGTAATCCCCTTTTGAGGTATCAAATGACCTTAGAAATGATAACAAATAGTCCATGGGACTAAATAAAGGACTAATCATTAGATAAAATAGTCTATTTTAGTATCAACTTAGTAAAACTAGTCATATCCCATCCATCATTTTTTGCAAACAAACATATCCTTAGAATAATTCCATGGTAAGGTAGTCTATACCTTCCATGTAGTTCTATGCACAAGCTATATATGGAAGTAGTTTTCCTGATCTCCAGTGAGCAAGAAACAAGAGGTGCACTTTGACAATCCGCTTTCCTATTTCCCTTTTACAGGGAAGCCATTCTGGTTGATGCTCACTTAACCTGAATCTTCAATGACACGCTCTCTGAGTTTGACTTCCGCAGGACTCCTCAAATTCGGTGTAGCTCCTGGAACAAAGGTTTTGCATGGCAAATGTGCCGCACCTGTTTCAAGATCCTCACCTAGATTATTTAGTATTCGAGCCGTGCAAGAAAATGAAGGGCCTAGACGCCTAGTTGACATAATTCGAATTGTGCCAGAGATATCAAGGAATTACTTCAAAAGTCCTTCTCGCAGGGCACTTTTTGGGGGTATATCCTTACTTGGTGGCTTTTATGTGGCTCAGACCATATCCCTGTCCTTTGGAGCTTTAGGTGTCAATGATGTAATTGCGGCAGTAGTGTGTGTTCTTCTTACAGAGTATGTGACCAGGTTCTATTACAGCCGGCCAAAGGTGACTTTTCCCATAGCTCTCCTGAATAATTTTAAGATGGGTTTCACCTACGGTCTTTTTATTGACGCTTTTAAGCTTGCCAGCTGAAAAAGACCAAAAAGAAAAAAGAACAGAAAAGAAAAGAAAAGCTTGCGAGCTTGAACTGAGATTGCCTTTCATGACTGTCAATGGCATCTCTGCGTCTTTCTATTCGAACAAATTCTTAAACACCTATTAGGTATGAGAAAGGTGCTGATATATATTGTAAATTGAATAACTTGTCTGATACAACTGGTATTTTTAATATAATTATTATTTTTATATTACTTTTTAAAGACATACAAATAATTAGTATCATTCTATGGTTTCCCACTCAGAGATCAGAAATTTACTAGTTTTGGACTGCTAATTTCAAACCACTTCGGTTATCCGTCTTTTAAATCCCAAGAGAGCACTTGCAAATGCCATGATATAACTTTCCATGCTAACAAGTAACAAGAGAGCCAATTGTGGCTAAAATACAGAGTGCTGGAACCTATATTTCGAATTTTGGTTTCTAATCCCAAGATTTTCTTCAAGGAAAATTAAACAGCAGATATGTAACTCTCAATGATGACTACAAGGTGCAAACACTAGTAAAAGCTTTACTCCAACAGATCTTGCTAATGACTACCATTTCAATTTTCTGAAGATTATACCCGTTCACCTGGTGCAATGCATTGCTGTTACCTGTAGGTCAATTAATTCCAAATATTTGCACAAACAACCATCAAACTATTTGGACGACTTGCATTAATTATCATCAAATAAAAATGTTAGATAGTAATATTACCCAATAATCATATGCATAACAATAGTGCATAACACCCTCTAAATTAGTGAACTTAACAATAAGTTCCATTTAGGAGTGTTGTGAATAATAACACCCTCTAAATTAGCTTCAGCTTAACAAGAAGTTCAGTATCATTAGTCTCTTATTTTTAAAAAGTGGGCCTCTTGTTAACTTAGAAAGAGAGCCAATGGACTTTACATACAAGATCAAGCATTACAAATGAACAGGCCCATACACCTAATTCATTTCATTGACAACAAATAATACCCTGATCATAAATCACCATTTAGATGGAAAAAAGGTATGTTATAATGTCATACTTGTCTTCACTCTGCCAGTTGCAGAGAAAAGGTCTTCCTCTCAATTTTGAAGCTGATCATCCAAATGAATCAGAAGAAGCCATCGCATTTAATATCATAACAGCAGCTCTACTCAACGCATTAGAAGGTGGAATGCATCATTAGTGGTTTCCTCCATATAACTATATCCAAGACTGTTGGCACGCCTGTGAAACTCCTCCATCTCAGTGATAGGGACTTGGATACCAACTAAGACATTTGCACCAGTTTCTCCCTTTGGAGTTAGGAAGTGAGGTGGGAAGAGATAATATTCATTGTTAGAGTTGATTGCAGGAAAAGGATAATAATAACCACGCATATTAATGGAAACAACAAAATCACCAATTATACAAGTTATGAGATCAAAACCTGTCCGCGGTAATGGAACAAGGTAATATTCCAACATGGACTGAAAGCATCTAAAAATTTCATCAAAGCACCCGGCCTCTCAGGGAAGACAAACCGGCAAAGAAGCTCATTTTGAACATCTGACCGTGCCCCCATCTGGAAAGGAAGCAGATTTAAAGGTTTCAGCAAACAAGCACAATCAAACACACCATTTTAACTATACAAAACGTGCCTTCAAGTCGAAAAACATAAGACTTGCAATTTGCTGCAGTCAAGAATGTGAATGACGTTTCAGTAACCATAAGACTTGGCCCATTTGTTCTGTTAGTGGTACACTACTATTGCAGTTTATTGTTCTTTAAGATCAGAGTAACTGAATAGATTAAAATATGTAACCATAAGACTTGGCCCATCTGTTCTGTTAGTGGTACACTACTATTGCAGTTTATTGTTCTTTTCGGCGACGACTCTCACAGTTCTTCTTCTCTTCTCCTGCTCGTTTACGAGATCAGAGTAACTGAATAGATTAAAAATATTGAAAATATGAATATTGGCGGACATGAGTAATAAGGATATAGTGCAATGTATCCTTTGTGGGAAAGCAATGTCGTTCGGGAATCAAAGGTTGAAGCAACATTTAGCAAGAAATTTTGGAGATGTAGCGAATGCCCCAAAACAACAAATGTAAATTATGAGGGAGATGCAAACGGCTTTGAATAGTAAAAGAGGAACAAGCCACTGTGCAATATATTACTCTTTGTTCTGTGTTTTGTTGATAGTGATGAGAAGTCTCGTTAGGAAGTTATTCTTTGCGATGGAATAGGTTTTTTGTTTCTCGAATCCGAGCAAGTACTTTGATATCAAGAGAGAATGTCGGTTGTTTGCTAATGCTTTACGAGGCGACTTGATCAATGACGTTCTTGCAAAAATGGTGCCCGAGTTAGATTTGCTAGACAAGAAAAGCAATCTAGCCAATAACCATGATGCTTCTCGAGATACTTTTACAAGAGAAATGGTGATTAAGCAACGAAAAATAAAGAATCCTCGAACAAATATATATAAATATATAAAAGCTAAATTATGATATATCAACAGAACATTTCATTATTATTAAAATTTTATTATTAATATTATTATTTTTTTGTTCTATTTATTTTAGATTCATAGGAATAAGATGAATAGATTGAAACATCACCCCATATGGGGAAGAGAGGTATAAAATTCAAATCACTAAACATTATTTTGCTAAATCTTTATTTTCTATGTGGTGCTTGTCTTCTTCATTTCTCTAGACAGACTCCAGTCTGTTCCCACCCCCATATGGGGAAGAGAGGTATAAAATTCCAATTTATAATTTTGCCCTGGCTTGAATGATGAACCAGGTAACTGGATATGCACAAATTATAAAAGATGTATATATAACTCCACGTATTCTAATTTATTCATGTGCAAAAAATTAACTAGTCATACAAACCAAAGATGTATATGCACATGCAGAGGGCAGCCTAGCACCAGCACACAACTAAATGCATGCCCCAGATAACTTTTGGAGGCAGAGATCATTCTAGAGTTTCAAATTTTATACCCATCAGCTACTTTCCACAACGAAGGCGGTTAGCCACACCCAAAAGAATTTCTCCACTCAAAAACCTTTGCATCTTACCTTCCCTTGTCATACAATTTTTTTTATTCACATTTTCATATTCTTAAATTGTTCTTCAACTGTATAAGTTGTACTGATAGAATACTGGAGTCTTAGTTCATGTTCAAAAAACCCAGTTGGACCCAAAAGACAGACAGGGTCTTTTCACAACGTTGATAAAGGCAACAAGGAATAAAATTAAACAAATCATGGATGAGAATCAAAACAAAAAAGAAAAATCATTTCACACATGAATGAAAATCATTCAGACATGATGGAAACCAAGCAAGATAAAGTAAGAATATTACCAAATGACGTAGATGATCTTTGACCAAGTCATTATCTGTAAGATTAATGGTTCGAAGTTGAGATAATTCCATTCTCTCCACCATAGCATCAAGTTCTGATTTTGTGTGAACACCAACACTGCACACAACCAGGAGAAAGGAAATATTTAGTTAAAGGAACCAATTCTTTAAACTGTATTATTACTTCTCAGATGACCTTTATAAACCAACTAATGCTACATACAAGGAACTAAAGAAGGTGGGGGATAAAATAAGAAAACTAAAAAATAAGCACACCAACCATTTCGTTACTACATGTCAAACACAAATTTAGCATCTTCTATCTAAATAGTTGAAGAGCCCTTGCCTGTACAATACTAGAGCTTCTTCTTTATCAGAAGTATATCTATATCGAAACTCAGTGATGTTCATCGGTCCGATCTGTCAACTCAAAATTTTCAGTCAAATCGAACAAAACTGTGGGAAAACTGATAAGAAAAGGAAAGATTAATGCTATAAATTACGCACGAGTTCACAAAATTTTTTAAAGCTACCGAGCTCCTCTGGCATGAAAGTTGCAAGCACGGCTTCCCGTTGTCTACCAACATCGGCAAGTTCAGTTACCAATCTCAACCTATCAAAGTTCATGTTAGCCCCGCTGGCTATTGCAACTACATTTGCATCCTTGAGATTATAGTATTTGCAGTATGCTTCAGCTCCAGCAAGGGCAAGAGCACCTGCTGGTTCCAGAATGCTCCTATTCTCCTCAAACATGTCCTGTAACATGAGCATATAGATTATGAAACCAAGAACTTCATATGCTAAACAGCACTTAGCCATAGGATATTTAATGTAGTATCTCTTAGCATTGATTCATTTATTCTAAACATGTAATAGATCCTTGAAGCAAATTAGAATTGTAGATTTGACACTACAGTTTAAAGTTTAAACTACTGCAAAAAAAGTCTGCAACTGAAAATGGGCCTGTCAAGGATTAATAAATTTTTTAGGTCAATGTGGAAAAGTGAACTAAACAAAACCAGCACTAGACCTATGTTGATAACCTAAAAATTCCCTAGACTTTTGGTTAATTGGTCAAGAAGTTGAGAGACTCATTAGAAATTATGAAATTGTGAGGCAGACAAGCTTCATTGGAACATTGTCAAGTAACAAACAGTATAAAAAGGATAAGGATTTCACAAAAGCAAAATCTGGTTTTGTATACGCCAGAGTTTCTCTTCCCTATATCCCGATGAAGGACAGATACTCATAGGGAGGAGCTACTTCAATTTTGGTATAACTAAGAGGAAAATAATAATTTTAATCATTATAAGGTTTTCAATCTCATTCCAAGAAGACCTGAGAAAAAATAGTCATGGCCAGAAGATTGGTTCACGGTATAACAAAAAAGAAACAATAGCAAGAGGTACTACTTTCTGCATTTTTACTATTTGATATCATTAGATAGAAGAAAATAATGTTTTGAAATGGCTGATGAAGTCTATAAGCATAAGTAAATTGACTTCATTATAATTTTGGGGGGTTTGGGGGGGGGGGGGATGGTAATGTCCTTATTGCCTTTTATTGGCACCAGAACCTCAAGTTCTGAGTTTTATTGGTCCACATAAAATGGGCCCAACCCTGATCATTCTCTTGGCTAGATAATGAACCAAAGCACAATAGCAATCAAAAACAAATAATTACTTAAAATAAAAGTATCAGTGGCAACAGTCCAAAAGAAGAGCGAAGGGTGGAAACAGAAAAGCAGTAACAACACTATCTTGCATCAGCAATACATTTATGACTGAAAGAGGAGAATTCAAAATCCAAAGAAGAATCGTACCTTTATCGATGCACAGATGGCATCACGGCTGACAAGAACTACCCCATCTAGCAATTCCCTGCAAAGGCGGAAAGTCTCTTCACCCACCACTTTAACAGCTACACCATCTGCAAAACCTCCCACTTGATCCAGCATTACTCTCTGACCATGATGTAATGACAAAGCCATTGCATTTGCATCAGATGGCTCGACTCCAATAATCTTTACCTGTGTAAAATATTCAAGATAATGCTACTTAGAGAAGTAAATCATTTTATCTAGAAGAAAAGAGTGTGAAATCAGTAGTCAAAAAGTGAGCCTGCACTGTGATGCCCCTAAATTCTCTACACTCCCTGTAGTAGATTTGGTGCTCACGTAAATATTCCATGAGATAATAATTTCTATCAATCCAAGATTCACAGTATCCCATAACAGATAGTAGTTCTCGTCAGAACAATTACTGTGTTTGGATACCCTCACTAGGATGTATAGATTTATAATATCACGGATATTTCTTTCATATCGATAATTCCTATCTATTTGACATTCACATTATTAATGATAAGATTGTTCTTGAAACCGAGGGGCACAACCTCAGTGCTTACAGAACTCCCAATATCATTCAATACCCTCATTCAATGTATAGTTAATATTGATATTGTACTTCTTTTTAACTTCTCTAGAAATGTAAAACTATATAACTGATATAACAAAAGCTAATAATATATTACATATCTTAAATCCGATTACATGGTTCCAAATCAAATTATTATTACATCAAAGTCTGTAAAGATGTAATCAAGTCCAACACAGTAAAACTTCAAACTAGTAAAGTCTTTCTATCCACAGGAGTGAGTACAGGAACAACCGAAAATATCATTCGATGCTGCAAAGAAAAAAATAATATTTTGCAAGGACGAACTATAAAAGGCTCAACAAGTTTTAGACAATTTGTACTTTAAACTCACATTGTATCTGAATTGAATGAACATATAGTTCAAATATTTTTCCACATATATATATCATTAAAGACTTAGGGGGTCTTTGATTACGAATCATAAAATCTAACTTAGAAAAAGCTGTTTGATAATTGATATAATCACTCCAGACAAAACTTTATTATTTTACCCCATCTAAAAATATTCAAAATTATTGTAAATTTATTTAGGAGTCATATAATAGTTATGGATTTTTAATCTTTTTACATTATTTAGGATCATTCCAAAAAAAATCATCCATTCCTGAGGCGTATGCATATGATCCTAAGTGTTTAGATTCACTTCATTCAAAAGGTTGATCGATTCAACCAAACTCAGTAATCACTCGATTATATAGACTTAGGAGTCATTAAGTTCGGATAACATAGGGATCATAAATAATATCATTATATATATCATACCATACCAAACTTTATTGATTTCATCAAAATTATGCTTTGATATCAAATCAAAACCAAGTTATATATAAATAACATTATTGATTTCATTTTATTCATGTTATGCTTGAAATCAAAATAAGTTACATAACCTTCCAACAATATTTCATTCACAAACAAAAGCCAACGATATAAAATAAGTTCGCATAATATAAACAAGTACAAAGTAAAAATAGAAGACTTGCATTTAATACAAAAATTAAATGAAGTTAGAAAAACTTGTCTGATAGAAGAACAACTATTTATTGCTATTTGATGTTGTTTACGCAACCTATATATGTTACCCGGAAATGGTAATGAATGTCGGGCAAGTAAAATTAGATCAAACAACTAACATACTATGATCTATAAGCCCTGACATTTGACTGACAACATTTTTTTTCATTTTTTGACAGTTTGCTTATTTCTTCATTTTAAAGCATTTAGATGTTTTGGAAACATGTTTAACCAACCAAGATCACTTAATAACATATTACTTAACCTATTTAAACATCAAAACATAAAATCTACCGAGGCTTTAAAGATCTAACATGAAATTAGGGTTTTTACCTTTTTGGACAAACTTTCTAATCCTTTCCCTTTGATTCTGATCCTTGATGGTTATAGGCTGGATATAGATGAACTCTTAACTGATTTTTTATGTATATTTTGTAGACTAAGTGAATGGATGGCTTTGCTATGTATAAAAGGGCAAGGTTAGGGTTTTCTTATTCTTTAAATCATTTTGCTTGATAACAAAGTTTGATTCAATGAATGATCTGATCATGTGTCAATTGATGGCTGGTGTGGGTGTTTTTGAGCACATGTGAAATCTTTGAGTGATGACTCACTAAGATTTGATCTTATCTCTTGATTAAAAGAAAAGAAAAAGGGTATTTTGGTCATTTCACAAATAATTTTAAGGGTATTTTAGTCATTTCACATGTTTCCCTTAATTTTTGACCTTTTTGCTAATTAGTATTAGGGTTCACTAATTACTATTAGGGTTTCTAAATTAGCATCAGGGTTTCATAATTAGGGTTTTCAAATTATATTTTCATAATTAAAATTTGATAGCGTTATATTTCATTTATTAACATATAACAACACATAATATTAATCATATAATATAATAACACATAAATTTCAAGCATAAATATAATAACTTATTTAATATTAAAAATTCTTATTAGGGTTATTAGGGTTTGGGTTATTACATTGCACAAGAATAAATCTATTTTGCAACTTGAAAACATAAGAAAATTATCAAACTATCATAAAAGTGATATGTAACATTACAATAACAGTGATCACTATGACAACACCACCTCCAAGCAGAGGCGGAGCCAGAAATTTTCTTCAATGTGGTCAAAGATTTATCGCCAAGAGTTGATATTTTTCCCACCCAAAATCATGTGGCCAATTGTTGTGCATCTGCCTCCAAGACCATTTAGTCTTGGATTAAAATTCCCATATTAAATAAATGTATACAAAACAAATTATGAAAGACTAGGGACAAAGATTGGCAGGTCATACAAAGCTGGATAACTAAATTCATTCTTTTACAAAATTTGCTAGACTGTTGTTCAGGTACATCATTGTTTTCATATAGATATAATACAAACAAAATAACAATATTTTGGTTGCGGCTGATATATTACAATTTTTGGTAAAAATCATTTCACAGACCCAAGTACAACCCTCATTTCTAGATAAAACTTTAAGTAGAACCTCTTAATTTGTATTTGAAACACTGACAAAAGTGAGGTAACGGCATGGGATATTTAAGCAGACTGGGTTTTTTAAGTCACAATTCTCCCCTTTTGCATTTTTAGCAGATGAAAAATGTCTCATCAGAGTTTTAAGGTATTTGACTGTGAGGTTAACACGTATAACATGACATATTGAAGGGGTCTGAATCCTAACCTTCCCCTTTCGAGTTTTTAGCAGATGAAACAACGACTCGCAAAAGAATGTATTTAATTTTAGTAGTTCCAACTACGGAAGACTACTTAACAGGAAACCAAACAAAATCATAATAACTTTAGTGCTATCAACCTGCAACCAGTTTAACAATCATGCTGGAGTGACTTCAATATTGTACTTACAGTCCTCATCTTGTTTTATTATTTATCGGATTAAAGTATTTATCTGTTGTATAGATCTCCAAGTTAAGCACTACTCATAAACTATATAAGTATGATGAAAAAAACTATGAAGGTAGCATTAATGTTACTTTAAATTGTCGTTTGATGCAGTACGTGGAACGAAATCAAGAATGGAAAAACATTAAATTTTGTGGTACGGAGTACATTATGGGTTGGTCTATTCGAATTGATTAGTTGGTAGGAAATATGTTTATTCGAAATGACGAAACGTGGTACGCTATGAATAGCTTTCTAAAAAGATATAGTTAACTAACTTAAATATAGTTAAAATTAGTTAGTTGTTTGTAAGTGAAGTGTCACAACAAGAGCATTTCCAACGAGATTAAGCCCCGTCATCACTAATTACACCCACAAGCTACTCATTTGTCTACATTAGTTACCATTGAATATAATCTTCTTTTATATTTTAGAGTTTCTAATCAAGTATCCTAGATTTACTCGTGTGATCATTATGCTTTGTAAATTTTCTTGATAGTTTAGAGGATGATTCTATATCATAGCCTTCCATTGATTTGATCTTAGCCATTAGTTATGAAGCCCAAAGACTATATAAGAGGATACTCCTAATTTATAAATTATAAATCAAATATATATATGTATACTGTGCAATAGAAATTTAAGTAAATAGGGGGGAAAAGTGTTGGATCGCATTTGATGGGATGTAGTTGCACTAACGGCTTAATTTACAAGTATAAATTAAACAAAAAAATGAAAATACAAATTTTATCAAGAAAGTTCCTAGTTTTTTCACCAGGAAAAAAAATATTAACTAACCTCAGGTGAAACCCTTTTTATAAAGGCAGCAATACCAGCTATCAACCCACCACCCCCAACGGGAACGAATATGGCATGTAATGGACCTTTCATTTGGCGCACAATCTCCATTCCAGTAGTTCCTTGACCGATAATGATATCAGGGTGATCAAAGGGAGCTATAAATGTGCACCCTTCTTCTTTAGCCCTATTTAAGGCATATGCTTGTGCTTCGTCATACGAGTCTCCAATAAGAACAACTGTTGCGCCTAATCTCTCAACTGACTTCCACTAGAAATATTAAATAAAAGATAAAAGTAAAGTGTCAAATTCCAAACGTATTGTCAATCCTACATAAATAGTTAGAGATACGAGTATGCATGGTATGAAGACACAAGTAAGAACTAACCTTAATTTCTGGTGTAGTAACAGGCATAGCAATCACAGCATTGCAGCCCAGTCTCTGGGCTGACAACGCAACGCCTTGGGCGTGATTTCCAGCAGATGAGCAAATAACACCTTGTTCCAACTGCTCCTTTGGAAGTTTGGCCATCATATTATAAGCTCCTCGTAGTTTGAATGAGAAAACCTACAAGCATGATCACAAAACGAAACACTATTTTCAACTAATTGTAAAATATAAGGGAAAAATTCACTAAATATCTAGAAATCTTATAAATATCATATTAAGCTCTAAAACAAATACAGAAATGCCAACATCGAGGCCTACAAATCAATCAGATAGTGCTACTGGCATAAACAAAAGTCACTAATCCGCTTAACAGAGTATAACAGAATTGCTAGGGTCGACCCATACGACCCCTAACATAATTATGTAATTAAAATGGCCAATTCAATACCCCATAGCAGAAAATTAAAATGGAGATGCGGATATCATGTTCCCAGTGCCCTAAGAACATGTCCCACATAAGGTTATAACTCATGGTATATTCTAAGGTCTATCAGCAAAAGGGTTCGAGTCGCACCAAATTACAGATGTATCAATATCTTCAAAATCATTACATGGAAAGATTAAAGTCTATAAAGATCATATGATTTAAAAAAACAAAAGCCTATTACCAAATATATAACCAACGATAATAAAATGGAGTACAAATCAAAAACGGTCACAACAACTATGACCGGAAATAAAAAATAAAATTAAGGAAAGGGACCAAATTGAGCAAGAATAATGATGAACGAATATGAAGAGAGTACTAAGACGAAGTTTTGCAAAAAAAATGAAAGATAATGGAAACTAATAAACATGAAACTCAAGGTATATATATAGAGGTAAGGAGTGTACTCATACTGAAAAAAAATCATCACCTGAAGAAATAAAGTACACATTTTAAGGTTTCCAAATCGATAAGGATGCAAAAATCTGCTAGCTGAAAATCAAGTTATGAATATTTTTGCAAAACAAGGAGTGCTTGATAAATCACAAATTTGTACTAACAATAACTCAAAATTTAGCAGATGCCAAAACTAGAGGATCGTGCATACAGACAAATGATAAACATTATACTAATTTTATATCACAACTAAAGTTGCAGACAAATTAATAACAAACACAAAATAATTTGTATATTTATCAAAGTGAATGAAAGACAATATCTGGGATAAATTTGTGCCGTATTATGCACAACCATGCAGCCAAATTAAAGGGACAAACTCGTACCATATTATCCATAACTACGCATCCAGATGAAGTAACTTTGTATGTGTTTAGTTAAATTCTTGTTCCATAAACTTGAATCCTCTGAAACACCATGATACAGTTCTTAGATGCTCCTGACATCTTCTAAAGAGTTGTAGATCTCAAAAAAGTAAATGGAATAATCTCAAGAATCACTTGATTGAAATTCATATGATAAAGATAAGGCCTTCTAAATTTTGGTATGAAAAGTATGGTGAGAAACAAGACACTGTAGTTTTAGGTGACTTTGAAGTATAGGGCTCTGATGTCTTTTAAAGAGTTGTAGGGAGAAGAAAATTTTGATTTTTGAATCACTGAATTTCGACGAGTTCAGGTGAATAATTATGACTTTTACATGTTGCTGCAGTTTTTACGTGGAAATTCAACTTAGATTAAGACTAGAATTGTGGCTACCCACTTTAAATATAATTCTCAACACTATCTTCTAATTTGAACACAACTTTAACCACTAAGGAATTATCATAAAGTTAAGAAACCCTAATGAACTCTTACTCTCTAATTGTATATAGAATTCAAATACATCATCAATATAAACATAATTCTCCAAATATACAAATTTAATAATTTATTGAACTAAAATTATATAATTTCAAATTATAAAATAAAAAATCTAGTTTCTCCCCTTAAAATGGTCTTCAGAATCCAAGCATTTTAGGTAAACAATTTTTACTATATTTGTGCCAGACATTAACCGAGCCAGAAGATTACATTATTACCCCTTTACAAAGAATTCAGTCCCCAGAATTGAGAACAAAAATCACAACCAAATGAAAGAAAGAGCAAACCAGAGCATAGTCAATCAATCAAGTAGACAAATTTAAATCAAAGTTCCAATCTTTAGGTTAATAATAATGAATTTTAACCAATTCAGTCAAGACTTGAACAGAACAGAGACATAAGGAATTAACGTAAGCACTGACAAATCATAGCTCCAATATCTAAGTTAATAATAATGATTTTTCACCAACTTCAGTCAAGACTTGAACAGAGACGTGAGGAATTAACATAAGCAATGACAAACTAAAATGCATGTGATATATAAAGAGGGGTAAAAAATTACGGGCTGGAGGTCTTCTCTCTTTAGCCAGAAGTTAACCCCTAACCTCTGGGAGAGCTTTGACGCGAGCTCCAATGGAGTTTCCAATGCGACGTCGTACACCTTTGACGAAAATATGCTGGTCAAGTACTCCATGGCGTTGAGAGGACCGTCGGTAACTAAATGGTCGGGTACTGCACCAACCATACCCGGATCGTATTGTAGAGAACCCGGAGAAGCCTGTAGTAATTGAGGCGGTTGTTGGGTCTGTGACGGCTCGTGTTCCCGTGGAGAAACAACGACAGCCGGTTCCACGGAGATCTGGGCCACCGTTTTGGACAACGCGTGGGAGGCGAATGGCTTGATTTTGTTGGGGTTCTTGAAAGTGGCGGTGCCGCCATAACTATTGTTGGGTAATTGGACCTGTTTAATTTTGAGTTTAGGATGATGAGGTTGGTTTGGAGGTGATGACAAACAGAAGGCCTCCATTTGTATACATATATATATATATATGTATAAAAAATGGTGGTTTTTGGGAGGATGATGTTGCAGGGGAGGGAAGGGAGGAGGGAGGAGGGAGGAGGGAGGCGGGAGGAAGAGGGGTCCAACTGTCTTAGGATTCTGAAATCAGCTGTGAAGGGTTTTCTGAGCTATTTAATTGGCTAATAATATGACGCCACGTACTTCAATTACTAACTCCCTCTACTTTTCTTTTCCTGACAAACATGCGGAATAATGAATTTTTGAATAAATAATGTTAATATCACGTAAAAGAGCAGCATAATCCTCGTATATGCATATTTTTTCAAGTGATTTGACCATTATAACTATGCATCACGGAAGTGGTTATTATCAAATTTTATTTTTTGAGTAAATTGATTAATTGACTAATAGAATATTGACACACATATGAGGTTGTATGTGTGACAGTATTCTATTGGTCAATTGACCAACTTATCAAAAAAATAAATTCATGTTAACCGGATTCAGAGAGCAGATCATCTGTCCGCAAATTTCTTGTCCCCTTGTGTCTCCCTATTTAAATTTTGACACATGTCTTTTTATTTAATTTTAAAATTAATTAGTATTAAATAAGAGATTAGGTGTTAAAATTTAAATGAAAAAATATAAAAAGACAAAAAAATTAGAGACAGTAGATCTATTTTCCCGGATCCATGCATCACGTTCCTCTGGCAAGTTAGTCACACACACAATCCATTAGGAAGGAAAAAATAATTGTTTTACTTTACCTCTAAACTTCATGTCATGTGTTTTAAGTGTAATTTTTTAAATAACATATAATAATGCGAGAAAATGATAAAACCCCAAGTAGTGTAGTAAAATTTACCCTTATTATATTAACACCCTTTATATACTTCTCTAATATAAATTAAAATTTTATGTTCATATCAATGTTGACGAGTATGTTGGTTAAATGACAAAACTAGTCAACCTTCAACAATGTCTGTGGTTGAGTGGCCCCAAGTTTTTATAATTTGTGATTAATTTTGAAGCTTTAAATAGATCCTAAAAGAATCCATCAGGTGGTTTAAAACTTATAATTATCATTTGTTTAATTTAAAATTTTCAAATTATTTCCACAGACAAAAAAATAATTCAATTTTTAAAATGGAGAAATTATGTGTAGATATATAATTCAACGAAAAAAGATTAATTTCCCAACTAATACTTTATCAGGGTATATGGATATTACTTGAAACTATGAGATCAAAGAATTAAATAACAAGTTGTAGGCCAAGGTTGTTTTGTCACAATCATCTGCAAGAAGATAATAGTAGTATGTTCATCACGATCTTGTTGTGTTCTTATTATAGTGTAGTACTCTATTTTTTTCTTTTCAATTTTTTTTTTAAAAAAAATAAATAAATAAATTTAAGCATGAAGGAAAAGTCACCATGAAAATAGGTAGGATTCCAATATTCCATGACAATTGACAAGGGACAAGTAAGTTAACGCCACTATCTCAATATATATATTGTGATTATTCATCATATAACCAATATTTTCTTTGATCAAATTTTTCCTCGTCAAATCAAGATGGTAACAAAAAAATCACATGCAAAATGTTGTATTAACTTGAGTAAAATTAAAGACAACAACAGTTGAGATGGCCGAGTTGGTCTAAGGCGCCAGATTAAGGTTCTGGTCCGAAAGGGCGTGGGTTCAAATCCCACTGTCAACAGTTGAATTAAGTGAATTAATTTTTTTGGTTTATTTCACATATGCTAATTGATTGTTGAGGTTGGTTTATTCAAGGAGAAAATAAAAGAAGAAAGTTGAGTCTTGATTTGTGCTGCTAAACTGAACTAAGTAATAATGTTGTCTTTTTGGAATTGAACAATCTAAATCAACTCAAGCCTAGATGCTTTACCACGTAGTCGTTTGAAGGATTTAGAACAGCTACTTAACGGACCTAAACACTGACTATTCTCTTTGGCATCATTTAAGAAATAAAATGTTAAAACGTACAAGTTGTTTTAATATATTGTCAAGGAAATGAGGAGAGAGGTCGAATAGAACAGCATATATATATATATATAATAAAACAAAATAATTATTTAAAAAAATTATTGATTCCGCCTGAAACGTTTAACAAAGAAATAATTTACACGTGCATTTGCTGATAAAATGAAAAATAATTGAAACTGAATAATATAAATATTGCAGTAGAGGTTTAACTTTTTAACAAAAAAAAATAGGGGACTGATATAATAGAATGGGCAGTTAACATGCAACCTCTCACCCCGAACAAGATACAGAACTAATAACAAAGTATAGGACGACAAAAGCTTTACGATGCTCAGATAAAAAGACAAACCCCTCAGGTTCACCAATCTTTTCCCATGGAAGAATTTAATTTGGCACCCCGACATATTTGAAGCATGCATGACTTCCAATCTCACATAAGTATCACCGACGGTAGCGGTGCCGTTTGAAGTTGATATATACGTGCAGAATACCTCGTTCAAAAGTGCACTTGAATCCCTTTTTGTGGGAGTATTCCCATTCCTTATTAACGATCCGGAATGCCTAAAATGAAAAGGGACGATCAGGTCAATTTGTTAAAAGGAATTTTTATGGGGAAAATAAACCAACACAACATAGAAACTCACAATATCCTCGTAAGGCGGCCCAGCATGAAATCTAATAATGCAGGTCTCTGCATTGTCTCCGTCCTTCTCTATAGTATAAGCAGGAGCTCTTGTTTTGTCAACAAGATCAGGGTAGAATATGTTGAATTTGTAACCTTGTACGATTTTTGGGGGTGGGTTGTCATGGTCATAGTGAGTTTGATTGTACTTGTTCCACTCGTACCCAGAATGAACACGGTTAAAGTACTTCGGTTTTCTGGGGCGATATTTATCATGCCACCAGTACACCTGCATTTCACATTGATGTGGTGCATAAAACATATGATAATACTTTACCCGACAGAGAATACTGGGGAAAACAGGTGAAATGAAATACCTGTGAATCAAGGTTTACTTCATCACTGTTGCCAAATACCGCATCACCTTCCTCCATGGCTCCCATCGCTTTCATCGCCTTCATCTCCAAGTTATCCTCCGACAAAATTGGCCTTGAAGCCAATGCTTCCTGGATCCGCTTTTGTTGTTCTTCCAATACAACCACACGTTTCCTTTCCTGTGAATGCATCATCAGAAACAGGTTATCATGCCTCAATTACAGCCCAGAAAACGAGTAATGTAGATAATGAAGAAAAAAGCATAGAAGAACGTTCGAGGAAAATCACCAGAATAGCCTTGTCTTCCTCAGGGTCAATTGCTTCTTCAGTCTCCTCACCGTGCAATAACTCTGGAGAATATGAGCCTGCCTCTTCTGCCTCCTCAGTTGCTTCATACAATATAGGTGCAGGAGATGGAGGTTGATCATCTACAAGCAAAAGGGGCTGTTAACAAGCTATTCTATAAAGACACCCGCCCAAAGAAAAAAAAAACATCAAATAAATAAGAGGAAAAGATTGAGTTGTTGTGCATACCATTTTCGTCATAACCAGTATCTTCCTCTTGAGGAGTTGGGCTCTGATCCCTTTCCACATTATCTTCACTTCCCAATGGCTGCTCAAGATGCTCCAAATGCTTTCGCAACATCTTGGCATGAATTTCTTTTAGACATGCCTGTCATCAGCAGCAATCAAACTTTAAGAACCAATTCAAGATTTCATCCAAAAAATCGCACTCAATATTGTTTGTTGCAAGAAATACCTTTGCCTTGTAGATGTGGAGACGTTTAAGAATGGCTTCCCAATACTCCACCACCTTGGCTGTGCCGGAACGCATCTGTGACTCAATTTGGGACTGTAGTGCTTCAAGCTCACCATAGGTTTTTCCTTGCAGGAGATTCTTGACATCTGCGTCAATACTTGAATGCAAACCCCTCTCTTCAGCAAGCAACTCAGCCGGTGGTTGCTCTCCACGCACTCTAGCTCGATCCAGTGCATCCTTCTTCCGAGCCTCAGCTAGTTCCCAATCACAAACTACTAGAAGCGCCTGTTCAATTACATAGAAATGACACAAGTCAAAAGGCCAAGTTACAAAAAGTTAAATCTTGATCTGAAAGCCCTGGCAAATATTTTTTTGTATAACCCACCTTTCAGAAATTGCTTTCAAATCAATATGACTAGGAAATTTTGTTCATATCATCAAGACAACCATATATTGCAGGTATATGATTTTTTCCCATGAGTATGCATTTTTGCGTGATAAAAAGTCCAAAACCCAGTTGGAATTGCAACAAAAATAAGGTAATTTTTTCTACATCAATATGCTAAGATATAAAAAAATATAATATCCCAGTCCCAAATCGAAATATGCGAGATGGAATAAATTGGATATAATCAAAGTCATAAAATCTACTATCAAGAGTACCATTAACTGATCATGACTTTTGGGTGGGCTTCTGGTGAGCCAAGATAACCCATTGTGCTCTTGAGACATTGGATCAAGTTTGATTTAACTCGAGTTTCGTCTCAGATAGTTACATATGATATTGATGTTGAGAATTTAATGGATCCTCGCAAGGAATTTTGGGGTTTAAATACACGAGATTATAATATCTCAATTCCAAATAAAAACATTGGGGGGGGGGGGGGGGTGGGGGTTGGGGAGATTGAACTCTACTATAAGGTTTTAACTTTACTACTAAGAGTACTAATAACTTGTCTATGACTTTTGAATGGGCTCGTGGCGGGTATACCCAATAGTGCTCTTGGAACAATGACCTAAGCCATGATACGGGCTTTGCTACATATAAGCAAAGAGAAATCCCAAGGCAACTGAGATAATAAAATGAAGGTGGTAAACTAACACCCAGTGAATCCTCTGTGGACATACTTCCTAGAGCGGTCATAGCTACCTAGCTAGCAAGGTAAATAAGTGTTGACAATCTAAGACCACAATTTTTGTAAACTTCACTATGAGTGCTTAGCCTATGGCCCCCTGTAGTCCTGTCCTACATACCCAAGGGCAAAATTCGAAGAATCACACCCTTTTTTGAGAAACTCTCCACTTTCAATCAAAGATTAAAAAATTATTCAACCCCCTTTCAACACTTGCAAACTGCAAGTGTAGTGCTTCCTAAGCCCATTTTACATATTTGTTTGGAACAAAGAGAGGTATGCTGCATACAAAATTAAAAATCAACAGATGTTGGATAACCCAATTCACTTATAAAGGCTATGTAGTTGTTACAACTGTGCATCAAAAAGCTGCGGAATCTATACCTTAAGCTGGCAACAACAAAGTCATAGTCTCTCCTAGGT
The DNA here is from genome assembly GCA_020205605.1 of Panax ginseng. Lineage (NCBI taxonomy): Eukaryota > Viridiplantae > Streptophyta > Magnoliopsida > Apiales > Araliaceae > Panax > Panax ginseng. Next base: position 22,459,911 of record CM035137.1, on the reverse strand, counting down.
GGACTATTTTGAGGAATAGGAAAAAAGAAAAAAAAAAAGTCTCATTCATCTTGCGGACAAAGTAATATGATATTTGGGATAAGATACCATTGCAATTATAATGAAGAGATAGCCCCCAAATAAATTTATCGGCAAAGTACACAGATATTACCTCCCAATAATGTATATGAGTTGGTGTAGCCCTGTCCAAGTCCAGATGCATTTTTATGTCCTCATGAAGTTCTTCCATATCTTTTACTGTCAAACCCTGTAATGCAAATTCCGCAACATTAGTGGATATCCAAAGTAAACTTTGACAATATATGATCAATAATAATGTTAAATGCATAGAACAGTGGTAAAAGAGGGAAATAATGGAAAAAAGGAAATGTGGCTAATGTATATACACATAATGAGTCATTCTCATATATATACAAGAACGGCATGAAAAAAAAATAAAAAAATCTTACCTTATGTAAATTTTTCCTTACCTTTTTCTGGTCAAAAATTTTTCTTTCGAGATCCTCGATCATTACCATACACTATTTAAAAGTAGGTCTGTCTACTACGATGGACACAAGCTGTACAGGAAATGGTACTGACACATCGACATGAAAAATCTTTAAAAGAATAAGATGAAGGCACATGAGTTTAGAAATGAATTTGCTGTCTATACAACACTACAACATATTTCATATATTCTATCTTACATCTGTAGTTTAAAAACTGCTCTGCAAATATTATTACTGATTAACAGTATTGCACCAATGAATGAAAACGGATAGCACAGAGATGTTTGTTTTTATCATTATGGAAGCATCAATGCCCACAAAAGAATTCCTCTCTCTCAATAGAGAGTTTGACTTTCAATTTCTATAAACTCTTACTAAGAATTGTTTACAAACAATTTAACTCTGTCCTACTTTGAAAGTCATGGTTCAACACCATGTTTATGGCATGGATTTTTGACATTTAGACAACAGATAAGAAACAATATTTTGTAAATTGTAATATACTTTTGTTTAAATTATTTTTTTGATAGGAATCACCAGGGATGATTTATTTACGTTGTTTATTTAGTTATGGACTTGTTTTAATTTTGGAATATAGTTGTTATTTATTTTAATTAGTTCTGGTATATTTGTCTTTAATTATTTTCTTAGTCCCCGAGTACAACTTAGGGTTTGTTTTGTTTTAAAGACTGATGTAATTCTCCAACTCTTTACAGTATTGAATATTGAGATTATTATCCACGATATTTCATCCTAGAGTTAAAAGGCCCTAGAGATTTGGATGCAGAGTCAAATCCTAGTTATCTTTTATCGTTATTTTCTATCAATAATTACCTCAAAATCTGTCTTGCATCATCTTTAGCAACTAAATTTCATTTTTAGAAAAAATAACATAGAATTATATCTAAATGTGTCAACTGCACGTCTTAACCACAAACATGATTCTGAACCATGACAATTCGATGTGGAATGGAGAAAATATAATCTCTCTATGGTAAAGACATTAGACATCATACTCAAACATCTCCAAAAATAATTCCGATTAGCATCAACGCCAAAGAGCACAGAGAAAAATGTTTCAATATGAAACAATTAATATGGATTCAGCACCCATGTCATGTGCATGTTTTCCAAGTACTTGTTCAATAAAAACAAATGCCAATCCATAATATTTTTGCAATATTATTGAGAATAGCACAAAACACAATCCTACATAAAATAATCCATAACCATCCACGTCATTTGGCTAGCATCTAGGTAGTAAATAATAAAGATATGAAAAAACCTAAACAAAGACTTGGCAAGATATTTTGGATTCAGTATATCGAAAGCTATTGCTTTGTTCTCTTGCACTCCCAGCAAAGGATGCCAGTATTAACCTTCTTAAACCAAAAAATTACGCAATTAAGTAACAGAACCACCCAAGAAAAAGATAAAACATTATTATCTAATGATAAAATTTATAAAAGATAAATAATGTTACCTTAAAAACTACATATGGTTCATCTATTTCTATGTCAAAGTCATCTGAAGGATCAAGATGCTTTGACAGAATATCAATAGGCTTGATACGGCCTTCACGCAGCCGAATCTCCGACCTAGCTTTACTTTGATCAAAATGAAACTGTGGTAGATCATAGAACAAGTTAGAGATGCATTGAATGCAATCAGAATAAAGGTCATAGAAAGAGAAAAAGAACAAGTCAATAATATTTGAGTAAGTCAAGAAAAAAAAAAAGAAGCGATAGTAGAATGTTGAGAATAGACTTGTACCTCCTCTTCTTTCTTCTCCCAGTCCTGAAATTCAGCTCGAGCACGCTCTCTGGCCAATAATGCCTGCACTTGTTATATATTAGGGGATCTGTAATCATACTATGCCTGAATGTTTACCAGGTGAAGCTCAACAAGCAGACCAAACATAAGATTTTTCCAATTGTATCCTATAAATTACTTAGTCCTATGAACACCTGATCAAAACTCTCAATCATGAAATAGAAACCAAACTTACCATTTCTTCCTCGTGTTGCGCCTTTTCAATTGCCCTTTCCTCCCTTCTCTTTTTATATATATATATATATATATATATATATATATATATATATATATAAGTAGAAAAACACTTTTTCAATCTCAGCCTGAAATATAAAATTTGTATGAAAACAAATAAATCTCGATAAAAATAAGAATGTTGATTTTACTGAGAAAGTAATATCAATATTTTCTACGTAGCCTTAAGGGAGGGTCTATTTCCCCTCCTCGTTATACTTATCCACTAACATGAACTTTGCAAAAACAAATTCACCCCCAATGAAAATTGAAATACATAAAGGATAGTTCTCTATTTTATAATCAATCAAATAGCAGAACAGATCAAAACGGAGAAACAAGACAAGAGTTCAAAGAAAAAATATTTTGCTCCATGCATGTGTGTCTATATTATTCTGTGTGTTTCATCCATGAATTACTCCATCAGCAAGACTACATCACACGCTTAATTACCGGAAATAAGAATTGCAATGAAAAGTTAGTTCACTACATGCACAGTGCGTACAAAATCCCACCTGGTTCCATATTCATGGAAAAATAGTCTACCACGAAGATGTTTCACATTTTTGCATTTTTACATGGGGCAAAATTATGATTCTCTTATTGGTTTAAGTTTATTTTAACATGCAAATTCATCCCACTTTCTTCACATGCCAAAGTCAAATCTCTACAACCGTGTTTTCCAAGAAAGTTTCCCACACATGTATGGCCAATTCACGCAAACCGAACTATAATTAAGTCCACTTTCTTCTCTAAAAGCTACTTACCTGATTCCAAATTCTTCCCACTTTCTTCATATGCCAAAGTCAAATCTCTACAACCGTGTATCCCAAGAAAGTTTCCCATAATGTAGCGTACAAAAGAACAACCTCGAATGGATTGGAAAAGAAGGTATGACTGGATAGTTCATTATGACTACATAACATATGGCTGGAAAAATATGCATATTAAGACATAGATATGTGTGTGTGTATATGTGTATATATGGATCAATAACCAAGTTAGGTTAATGAAGGAAATAGCTCAAGCATGGTTGGCATCCATAGTGATTCACATATCAAACAATACCTCATGATTGATGAATGTGGTGTGAATCTTGTTTGGGGCTTTCATTGGGTTCGAAATTATGAGGACAGCAGATGGAAAATATTAATTGAGAGGTGCTCCGGTCATGATGTACATCTAAATATTTTTTGAGGGCGTGGATAATCACATTAGAGAACGGAAATAGCTTCTCTCTAACCTAACTTTTAGAAAGTATTTACATATTTGCAGGTTAAGGGCTCTCCTACCGGAAAATAAAACAATAAACAAGAAGTATAAAAAATTAGTTTTAAACAATAAGCAAGTAGCAACTTGCTAAGATGTTATATTGATATTCAAAATTGTAATATAAGAGTCTGGCAGAAAAGAATAACGCAGACAACAAATTGATCCTGCAGCTACATACCATTCTTTCTCTCTGCCTCCTCTTCTCTTCTTTTACTGAAAACATTTCAAGTGGCACACCTTGAGTAACATCCCGCTCAATCTTCTTTCGCCAAACAAATCTGCAGATCAAATATCAAATTTTGTATTAATGAAACAAAGTTATTGACTATATAGCACTAAGAAGTTTTCCTTTCATTTTCATATTTTAGCTAATATTACTGATTTTGCAAAACCATGTATACAAAAAATAATAAAGAGTTTATTAATTATATCTGAAGCTGAAAAGAAAACACAATAGCTCACATCAAACCCATAAAATAAAGCACACCATTAGTATTATAAAAGCCAGGAACTTTGAAATTATTAACCAAAAAATTATAAACCTAACTTTAAAAATAAAAATATGAAAAGAGTTACACTGACAACAATACAATCTGGAGTTCAGTTTCTGGTATTCACTAAGTTTTGATTTGAGAGAGGGGGGGATGACATATATACATTCTTAAAGGTGTTGAAGATCCTATTTTGGCCCCAAAGCAGTCTTTTTGGTGAGGAATGTGTAAGGATACCTTCATGTTGTTATGCTGATATAGTTAGTTTGGGGGTCAGAGTTATTGTTCTCTTTTCCTTTATTGTAATAAGGCTAATATAGTCTTTTTTCTTTAACAGTGGTGTGTTAGAAGTGAGCTCAGTATTATATACTCGAGAGATTGTAATTGCTGAGGACATGGAATGATAATGAGTTGTTCTTTCTCTATATTCTTCTAAATCTCTCTACTTCTTCCCCAAAATATTCTCTCCCCCTATTTTCTGAATCTTCTTCCTAAGTCACTGTTTTCAGAGATTAAAGCTGAATTTGAGCTCTGTAATTGATTTGATTAATACAATTGGTATCAAAGCTACTCGATCCAACTATGGCAACTAACAATCAACAATTCATGAATCTCGAAACTCAAATGGCTGAGCACTCCAATTTAATTGTTGGACTGGAGGATAAAATCGAGTAGAAAATGGAACAAGCAGCAGATGATGAAAGGAATTGAAGCTCTTCTCGCTGTGAGGGGACCACAACCAAAAGATATACCAGGTAATACGTAAGGCTCAGATTCGTCAGTTTTGGGATCGTTTAAAGGAGAGATTGGTAATGAAAAGTCTAGTAACAACATTTTCAGAACTATTAAGTTTGAATTCCCTAAATTCGATGGATCTAACCTTAGAACATGGATTAGGAAATGTAATAAGTTGTTTGCTTACCATATGGTTGCTGAAAATCAAAAGTTATACCTAGCTACTATGAACTTAGAAGGTGAGGCAGAGGAATGGTATTCTGGATTTGTGAATGAAGGAGAGGAGGTGACCTGGAAAGGATTTGTAGAAGAAATTACGGCTAGATTCAGTCCTGAAGCATAGATTAATCCTATTTGAGAGTTAAAAAATCTACAGCAAGTTGGATCTGTGGATGAATATAGAAGAAAATTTGAGGAACTAAAGAGCTGGGCACTGTTGAAAAATTCTGTGTTGAATGAGTCTTTTTTTATAGACTGTTTTGTGGGAGGTTTAAAGGAGGAGATAAGGTTAGGTATTCAAGAGCTCAAAATTACCACTCTAAAGGATTTGATCAGACTAGCCAAGGTGGAGGAAGCTAAACTAAAGGCTTGGTTAAAAAGGAGTAAAATGGGAATCAAGTCAGTGGTTGGAGGTTACCAAAAGACCAGTCATATTCCTAACACCAAAACTGTTGATGGAGGTTTTGCTATCATACAGACTGCTGGGTTCCCAAGTATGGAAGTGGGAAAATCAATGCCTATTAGGGGCTTAACTAGGGAGCAGATTGCTGAAAAGAAAAGGAAGAAATTATGTTTCTCATGTGATGAACCATACACTATGGGACATCAATGCAGAAAACCACAACTTTTTATGAATTTTTTATGATCATTCCATCCTGTGAAGACATCAATAAGGATGAGGATGATGAGGAATGTTGTGAGGATAATGAGTCAGAAGGAGTTGGTAAGAATGTTACTCAACAGGAAGCTCATATCACCCTTCATGCCTTGTCTGGGCATAGTGCTAATAATACGATAAGAATTCTGGGAATGGCTAATGGGAAGGTGTTGAGAATTTTAATTGATAGTAGAAGCACTAATAATTTCTTAGACCCCCAAGCAGCTAAGAAAGTTAAGGCTGTGTTGCAAGATACCAAACCTGTAGCAGTGTCTGTAGCTGATGGCTTTAAAGTCACTAGTTTTCAGGAGTGTAAGTCCTTTAATTGGTCAGTCCAAGGAGAATCATTCACTACTGATTTTAGAATCTTGCCATTAAGGGGAATTGATGCAGTATTGGGGGTACAATGGTTGAGGAATTACAACCTAGCAACCTTTGACTTTGAACAATTGCAGCTCTCAATTAACAAAAGAAGTAAGAAAGTGGTTTTACAAGGAGAATCTGATATGGTCCCTCCTATAATATAGTTCATGTCTTCTGGAGAATTCAAGCAGACCCTAAATAATACAACTCATGGTTATTTTGGATTTCTGTTTGTAATGGCTCAGGAATCTGCAGAGAACATTGTTGTTATAAAACCAGATCAGGTGATTGGTAATAGAAATGAGAATAATCAGCCTTTTTGTTAGATGGAGGAAGTATTGCAGACATACTCAGAGGTATTTCAAGAGCCAAAAAGTTTACCTCCTATCAGGTCTCATGACCATCATATTAAATTGAAGGAAGGAAGCCAACCTATCAATTTGAGACCTTACAAATATCCATACGTGCAGAAGGAAGAAATTGAGAAAATTGTTAGTGAAGTGCTGGTTTCTGGGATGATACAACCAAGTAATAGTCCTTATGCCTTTCCAGTGCTATTGGTCAAGAAACATGATGGTTCTTGGAGAATGTGTGTGGAATATAGATTCTTAAATGATATGACAATCAAGGACAGATTCCCCATTCCAGCCATTGATGAATTATCGGATGAGCTACATGGCTCTAGATGGTATTCCAAACTAGATCTCAGATCTGGTTACCACCAAATCAGGGTGCATGTCCCAGACATTCCTAAGACTGCATTTAGAACACAGATCATTTTGAATTTTTGGTGATGCCTTTTGGACTCACTAATGCACCAGCTACCTTCCAATCATTAATGAATCAAATATTCAAGCCATATCTCAGGAAGTTCATTCAAGTCTTCTTTGATGACATTTTGGTCTACAGCAAAACCTATGAGGAACACTTGGTACATTTGAAGCTAACATTGCAAATTCTTAAGGACAATTTACTTTTTGCTAAAAGAAGTAAGTGTGAGTTTGGAACTGAGCAAGTCCAATATTTAGGACATGTCATTAATCAACATGGGGTATCTACTGATCCTGACAAAATAGAATGTATGACCAAGTGGCCACTACCTACCAACATTAAAAGCTTGAGAGGATTTCTGGGATTGACTGGTTACTATAGGAAATTTATTCACAATTATGGATTGATTAGTAAGCCTCTTACTGAACTGTTGAAAAAAGACAAATTCCAATGACATGAAGGGGCCACTCAATCTTTTCTTAGTCTTAAAGAAGCTATGGTCAGGGCTCCTGTGTTAGCTATGCCTGATTTCCCTTTGTTTTAGAGACTGATGCTTCTCATATTGGTTTAGGGGCAATATTAATGCAGCAGGGCAGACCAATAGCCTACCTCAGTAAGGCTATAGCAACAAAACATCTGGGCTGGTCTACCTATGAAAAAGAGTTGATGGCAGTCATCTATGCTACTATTAAATGGAAGCACTACTTGCTTGGCAACAAGGTACTCATCAAAACTGATCATCAAAGTTTAAAGACTAAAAGATAAAATGCACCTGAAACTTTACATCACTGTTGATCTTTGCACCCAAACTGAAAAAGGTGTATAAGTACACCCCCAAACTTCACTTATGTTGAACAAAAGGCACACTTTTATGACTTAACCGGTCAAAAATGACCAGCTAAGGCTGTAAATCTAATACAGAGGGGTAAGCTTGGTATTTTAACTAGTCTCTTTCCCTTCTCTCTCTCCTCCATAACCAACTGTCCGCACCATACAGCAGCGAAAGGCCTTGCAGCAAGGGAGTGGCCAAATGATCTGCCAAATTTGTGGTGATGATGTTGGGCTGACCGCCGATGAAGAGTTATTTATGGCCTGCAATGAATGTGCCTTCCCGGTTTGCCAGACTTGCTATGAGTACGAGCACCGTGAAGGCAATCAAGTCTGTCCCCAGTGCAAAACTCGTTATAAATGTCTCAAGGGTAAATAAACACAAAATACTAGAACAATTAACTTTTATGATGTACTACAATTGGAGATGTCATGTGAAAATGTGAATTTGTGCAGGATGCACCAGAGTGAATGGGGATGAAGAAGAAGATGATATCGATGATGTGGACAATGAGTTCAATTTTTATGAAGGTGGGAGGGTTTCTGGACACGACTCCCATCATGCCCTTTCTGAGGCTGGATTTCTTCAATGTCATGGCCGCCACATGAGCTATGGCAGCTCCTATAAACCCAATATGTCTCCTAATGGTTTGGATACACCGCTGCCTCAAGTTCCTCTTCTCACCGATGGTCAAATGGTAACTTGAATATGCATGTCTCTATCTGTATATTTTGATTTTGTTTATATGTATTCTTTACCTGAGATTTTTCTGGTATTGATTGGACTTGGTTATTGATTCAATTTCTCAATTAATGTCATTATTCTGTTTATATTGAATTATTCATTGCACTACATGGGATGAGTGGCTGATCCCGCCTTGTTTGTTATTAAGGTTGATGATATTCCTCCTGAACAACATGCACTAGTACCATCATACATGGGTAATGGTGGTGGAGGCAAAAGGATTCATCCTCTTCCTTTCTCAGATCATAGCACTAGGTAAATGATTTGTTTTGAAACTCTTCCCCACTCGTAGAAAATCAGCTATGAAACTCCATTTCGTCATATTTACAGTGCAACCTAGATCCATGGATCCTTCCAAGGATTTGGCTGCTAATGGCTATGGAAGCGTAGCTTGGAAGGAAAGGATGGAGAGTTGGAAACATAAGCAGGACAAGTTACAAATGATGAAGAGTGAAAATGGTGGCAAAGATTGGAATTACGATGGAGACGGATACGATCTATCATTGTAAGCTTTTCCCATAATGATGTCTTCTCCCTGATCCCTATAAAGTAGGAACTGTTAAAGTGAAATCATCAAATTATATTGATGTAAAGTTTTTTCTGTATTTTCTGATTATTGGTTGCAGACAAAATGTTTTCCGCTTCAAATTCATCCTAACAAAGCTTTCAACTCTGTAAATTGTTTACCACTTTTCTTCTAGCGTGAACTATTTTCATGATAGAATAGATTTTTCATACTTACAGTTAGACCTGGCAAACATGGCCCCAAGCCCATGAGAAGTAAAGTACGTAATAATTTAAATTTTTAGCCCAGGAAAATGAGGCCATTTTGGCCCGACCCGTGACTTCTTTTCTTTTTAAAATAAAATGTTGCTACTTGTGGGTTGTGAGGCTTGAACACAAGACTTGTAAGTAAATAAATAAGAGTTCAAACCAACTGAACTACAAGAACTATTTATTTTTAATGCAATCTTCAATATATTGTTTCTTTACTTTTGTTCACATTTTACTATTCTTAAAAAATAAAACATAAATCGTGCCTAATTTATAATATTTATGAGCATTACTATTTTTCAAAAAAATTTAATTGATTTGTTAAGAACATGAGTAATTAAGCTTAATTAGATGCTTCTAGTCATGGGCATGGCAGAAACAAGTTTGATTAATATATGTAGTAGTACAGTAGTTATATGTAAGTCGTTGATATATGTAGTAAAGACAAGAATTATATGTAGTTAATGTAGTTAATTAATTAATAATACTAATTTATAATACTATTAAAATTTTAATTGATTGAGATATGTAGTTAATGTAGGTAATTAATTAATCGTGTCTGCTTGAATTATTGTTTATTATAAATTATTTTATTATTTTTAATATTTACTATTATTACTATTTCTGGTGTAGCAAGATTTTGCAAAAATAATAATAATAATAATAATAATAAAGGAAGAAGCTTTGGTAAAAGTAAAAAACCAAATGACCAGACCTCACATTATCGACCATTGGCTTACCCGGGCCATTTTGGCCTACTACCACTTGCTTGTTGCCGGTCTACTTACGACCTGAAACCATAATTCTTAGTTCATCAATTATATGGTAATGGCTTTATATGACTGAATTTGCTTTTTTAGATGATTACTTATGTCGCACAATATTTTTCCTTTTACCTTTTTTAGAATCCTGTGTTTTTTAGTTGTTGAAACTCGTAAAATTTACTAATGGTGAATTACATTGATGTTGTTTGATCAGGATGGATGAGGCAAGACAACCTTTATCGAAAAAATTGTCTATTTCATCAAGCCAGATAAGCCCTTACCGAATGATTATCTTAATTCGTCTTGTTGTTGGAATTTTTTTCCACTACCGTGTAATGCATCCTGTAGATGATGCTTATGCATTATGGCTCATATCTCATGTCTGTGAAATTTGATTCAACGCTTCATGGATTCTTGATCAATTTCCAAAGTGGCTCCCCATCGATGACGGGGAACTTATCTAGACAGGTTATCCTTGAGGTTAGTAATCACGCAGCTTCATCTCTGAATGCTACTCTGCTTGCATTCCAACTGTTGAAGCAAATATACATACTAGCCTTACCTCTGTATCTGTTTGTTAGGTACGAGAAAGAAGACCGCCTTCTATATTATCTCCGGTTGACTTATTTGTGAGCACAGTTGATCCACTAAAAGAACCTCTTATGGTTACTGCAAACACGGTTCTTTCCATTCATGCGGTGGATTACCCTGTTGACAAGGTCTCATGTTATGTATCGGATGATGGTGCTGCCATGTTAACATTTGAAGCCTTGTCAGAAACATCAGAATTCGCTAAGAAATGGGTGCAGACAGTTGGTTATGGAGAGAGAGAGAGAGAAAAGGGAAAGAGACTAGTCAATAAATGTAAAATACCAAGTTTACCCCTCTGTATTAAGATTTACAGCCTTAATAGGTCATTTTTGACCGGTAAGGTCATAAGAGTGAAGTTTGGGATGTACTTAGACACTTTTTCAGTTTGGGGTGCAAAAATCAACAGTGATGTAAAGTTTAGGGTGCATTTTGTCTTTTAGTCAAGTTTAAAGTACCTCTTAGACCAAAGAGGTACCACTACTAACCAACAAAAGTAGATTACTAAATTGATGGGATTAGACTATGAAATAGTATATAAGAAAGGAAAAGAGAATGTGGCTGCAGATTGTCTCTAGAAAATCTGAGAATGGAGAAACAGATTTTAATTGTGCTGCTATATCTACAATCCTTCCTCAATGGATTACTGAAATAGCCCAGTCTTGGGAATCAGACCCTGGCTTAAAGGACCTTATTATCCAGTTGCAAGTTGATCCTCAATCACTCCCTGGTTATTCCTTCAAGCATGGGAGACTCAAATTCCAAGACAAGTTAGTGATTGGTCCAGATTTCCCTTTGAGAATCAAACTGTTGACTGAATTTCATGATTCTCCTATGGGGGGTCACTCTGGAATTAAAGGCACTTATGAGAGGTTGAGGAATTACTTCTTTTGGATTATTATGAAGACAGATGTTGTCAAATTTGTTCAGGAGTGTGACACTTGTCAAAAACATAAGCATGAAGCTAAGGCTTTACCTGGGCTGTTACAGCCCTTGTCTATACCAGAAGGACCATGGATTGATATTTCCATGGATTTCATTGAAAGGCTACCACAATATAAAGGATGTACAGTTATACGAGTGGTGGTAGATAGGCTCACTAAGTATGGTCATTTTATACCTCTCCATCATCCTTTTCTTTGCTTTCGGATCCAAATTTCAAATTTTCATCAATAATATTTATAAGCTCCATGGTTTTCCATCTACAATTGTTTCTGATAATAGAGATAAGATTTTTGTAAGTTTGTTCTGGCAGTCACTTTTCAAATTGGTTGGTACCAAACTACAATTGAGTTCTGCATACCCCCAATCAGATGGACAGACTGAAAGGCTTAATCAGGTCTTGGAATGTTATTTGAGGTGCATGGTCTCTCAAAGACCTAAACAGTGGCTTAATTGGCTTCCATTGGCTGAGTGGTGGTACAACACTCATTACCACAGTGGACTGAAAACCACTCCTTTTGAGGCTTTATATTTGCTATAAACCTCCACATCTCAACTTCCATCAATTTGGCCAAGTCCATGATCCTACTACTAAGGCCTTTTGCAAAGATAGAACTCAAACACTTCAACTCCTTAAGCACAATTTAGTAGCTGCTCAATCCAGGATGAAGCATTATGCAGATAAAGCAAGGAGTGAAAGATCATTTGTGGTTGAGGATCTTGTCTATCTGAAAATCAGGCTTACAGGCAGTCTACCTTTATCTCAGAATACTCTTGAAAAATTAACTCCAAAATATTTTGGCCCATTCCCTATACTAGAAAAGATTGGAACTGTGACTTATCGACTTCAGTTACCCTCCCATGCTCGCGTCCATCCTGTTTTCCATGTGTCACTACTCAAGTAGAAAATTAGTTCTAATTGTTCAAGCTCTGCAGACCTCCCTTTACTGGATGTTCATGGTCAATTTCTGATAGAGCCATTAGCTATATTGGACAGGAAGATGATTAAGAAGAATAATGCAGCAGCAGCAGCAGCTGAAGTCTTAGTCCAATGGTCCAACACTTTACCATCTGACGCTACTTGGGAAGATTGGGACAAGTTTCATAAACAATTTCCTCAATTCCAACCTTGAGGACAAGGTTGTTCTTATGGAGGGTGGACTATAAGGATACCTTCATGCTGTTATGTTGATATAGTTAGTTTGGGGATCAGGGTTATTATTGTCTTTTCCTTTATTGTAATAAGACTAATATAGCCTTTTTCCTTTAACAGTGGTGTGGTAGAAGTGAGCTCAGTATTATATACTCGAGAGATTGTAATTGCTGAGGACATGGAATGATAATGAGTTGTTCTTTCTCTATATTCTTCTAATCTCTCTACTTCTTCCCCAATATTCTCTCTTCCTATTTTCTGAATCTTCTTCCTAAGTCACTGTTTTCAGAGATTAGAGCTGAATTTGAGCTCTGTAATTGATTTGATTAAGCCAAATCATTACAGAATGTGGGGTATTGGATGTACAGGAACTGGGGTTTTAATTCATTCAGCACCTTCCACTATGTTATTAAGCAATAAATAAAATTATATATATATATATATATATATATATATATATATATATTCATCTGAACTCAATCTCGCACTAATGAGTGCATCAAATTTCCAAAATGCAATAGTGGACATGGTAGACAACCATTCCCATAATTTATCGTTTAGAGTACATATATTCATCTCCCTTAAGCCGTAAAGACAATTGGGCCAAAATTAAAAATCAAAACTTATAACAAACGGAAATTGACTTACGTTTCATTAAGATTTGAATCACCGAACGGATTTGAGTCATTTGCATATCCAGAAACCGTCTGTGACTTGAGTTTCTTCGCTACTTTTAACGCCTAAATCGTGAAACAACATCACAGTATCATTAACATTAAAATATACAAAAAGAAAAAACGAAAATAAAGCAGTTCGTTTGAATAACAACCTTTTTCTGGGCCTTTTTGGCCAAATACTCAGCAATATCATCTTCAGTAATCTTCTTCTTCTTCTTCTTGCTCTCCCGTTCTCTTTCATATTCGCTATCGCCTGAATTTTCTAGGTCACGCGATCGACGCCGGCTGCGGCGGCTTCTAGGGCTGCGGCTTCGGTCATGTCCCATTGTGGAACCACACGGCAGAGATGTATCGCTAATGTCGGAATCGGACGAGTCCAACGGGCTCAGAGTCTAAGTCGCCGGGGGACCTTCTTCAACTTTTTTTGACGACGACGTCGACTGCTCTCTCTGTGGATTGTGGAGTGAGAAAATTGGTGCGTTACTTCTATCAAAAGAAGAGTCAGCACTTGGGTCCGACTCGAACCCGCACTTAATGAATCTGAGGTAGAGCGGAGTCGGTTGTTATTTGGGTTTGGAAATTGGAATGGTTATAACTCCACTGTAATAAAAAGAAATTGTTTTTTTTTTTCTTGCATAGAGATTTAACATATGTACTTTCTTGTATTGCCTAATAATCAATAGTACCTACAAACCTATACTTATCTAACCGAGTTAAGTTGATAGTGATTCTAATTAATTGAATAATTAACCTAGTAATTAACTCGATAGTTATCCATTAACTTGATAGTAGTAAATATTATGTTTGATAATTATACTTAACTTAATTGACTTGGAAATTGATAGTTGGATTAATTTTAAAATTTTATATTAGGTAAGATATTGGTTTTTCGAATTTCATCAAAGCATTTAATATATGAGTGATAAGTATGAATTGTCATAAATTTACACTAAATTACAATGGTAAAACTTATTAATACATGAAATTGGTAGCAATCATACTAGAGTCCCACTTATTACACATATATCCAATGAACTCGGCAAAAATGACCCCGTAACCCGGGAGAAGGGTGCTCTCTATCTTTTGATTAGGAAAGCGGCACATACCGGGGGCATGGGAGTTGTTGGGCATTGTTGGTAGAGTGAAGTAAAGAAAGATGGTTTGCTTAGAGAAACTAAACAATAAACATAAAAACTTCCCTCTTAACATCACTAATAAACAGTTTTTCTTCTTTTTCTTTCAATCATAACATAAGTGGAGGCTTTCCATTGCTTGACGTTAGGGGACCTACCCTTGCTGTTGTACGAATAAAGTGATTCAATCACTATATTCGTACAAGACGAACTCCTTTGTTTTTATCACAAAAGAGAAAGAGGGCAAGACAGCGCCTCGTTCGGCCAAGAGCTTGGACAACAACATCCGAACTTCAACTCTAATAGAAAAAAACAACCAATATAACAACCCTAGCTTTATTTTCTTCTGACTTTCTTCACTTCAACTATTGACTCTTACTTTAAAGAAAGAGATTTTTCAAGTTATATATAAGTAAACAGTACTTACACTTACCTATCCGCTCGTGAAGAGATTACACCTATCAAAGACGGATAAAGCCCTAGTTAGTGAGTCATGTATGAAGTCAAAGCCATCTTTTTCTCAACAATGTCTTTGTCATTTGATCCAATAGCGTTCCGTTAGATAGGAATAGATTTGATAAATACTGATAACTCTCGGATAGAGTATTAGAACGGAAAGATCCATTAGATAATAAATTATTGGTTCTAAACCATTTCTGACGATTAATCAACGATTCGAAGTGCTTTTCTTGCGTCCCGGGCAATTGCACCAAAAACCCGAGTTCCCTTTGGGTTTCCTTCTTGATCGATGACAACCACAGCATTGTCATCATATCGTATTATCATACCGTTATCACGTTTGAGTTCTTCTGATTCAAAATCGTGGTGTAACGTGTATCCTCCCCTGTTCCGGTCATGGAATAGATGAAATAAATCAAAAAATGAATTTTTGTTCAAGAATGAAATCTTATTGGAACTATCCATATCCGGTTCATCCTTCGGAACCATATCACATCCCGGATATGAGAATGGACAACTAGAGCATTTTCTGCATCGGTGGATGAAGAATCGAGAACATAATAATTTTTGGTTGACCATGTTCCCAGAAAAAAGATACTTTCGAGAAACGACATGGTTCAGTTTAGAAACTCATTTCATCTTTACTTTTTCTCCCTATCATTGATGATGATGGAAATCATAGGTCAGATATAAGCTTTGGTGGTATGCCACCTGTGGGTGAAATCACTAGGGTCTTATTCAATATAGTCTTAATGGACATCCTCCGATCTAGGATCAAAAAAGTAGAAATTCATGCGCCCGAGACACCTCTCTTCGTTCTACGAACCTTTGTTGATTCTCGAACTTCGTTCATGAAGGGAACCGACTTTTAATGGGCCACTTTTTTTTATCTGTAGCTTTCCCGAAAGGTTATCACTAATACTTATCGAGCAATCAAAAAGGAGACGTTAAGTATTTCGTAATGTATATTATTTTCTTAAATGAGTTATGATATGTATTGCGAGATTTTTATACAAAATTATGATTGTTTACATATATTGATATATGAGATTAAAAATGATTATGAAATTGACCTACTATATTAGATATATCGTGAAAATATTAGCTATTATAATTATCTACATAACTCATAATTTAAAAATAGACACAATCATAAAATATATCACAATCTATTATCGGTGTGAATAGTCAATAAATTATAGGAAATGTACCAAAAATTGAATTAAAAGAATGACATAACGTTATATGACAGACAGTTGTATAATTAAGTTTGTATTTGTATTTTGTACGATGTATTTGACGATTCAGAATGGGTGATGTATACTTATTTTGAGGGTGTCACACCAGGTGTTCTAGTTATAATTATAAGTTCATTATTATTTTTTTAAAAATCAATTTAATGTATTTTTAAATTTAAAGTTAGGATAATTCATTAAAGATTATAAAAAATTAGATAGTAATAAGTTTGAAACGGTTTACAATATTTATTATTGTATTGATTAAAGTTAAAGTAATCCATCTTAATTTTTGTTATACTAAAAGAGTCTTATTTTAATTTTTTAAACCCAAGTTTGAAATAATTTTTTTAATTGATGTGACTAATTTGAGTATTAAAAACATTAATTTTGTGATTATAGACACTTTCAAAAAAAATTTACATTAAAAATTATTATGTTAATTAAAATTAATATAAAATCAGTTAAGCAACAATAGTAGAAATTCAGGAAAATATAAATAAATCTGGATTTAGTGTCTACTTAAGTACTTATGCAGAATAGCAAACAAACTCCTGCTAAATAACAGCTTGAACCAACTTTAGTCATCAAGTTAGATCCCTATAGTTAAAGATGCCAAATGACAATTAAATGTTCAAACTCAAAGTAATCTGCAGTCTATTTGTAGATGAACTAAGAAAGAATTTAAGTTTAAAAACAAAAAGAAAATATAGATGTTCTGATCTGATCATATAACTATCAAAAATATGCTCACTCAACTTGGGCATGACCTATAACAGAGAATAGAAGGCTATAGCATCTCAGTTCACTGCAACCTCGGCAGACAAGTAATTAGGATGAAGTACGTCTTGGTTGGATACTTTGGCCTTAGAGAGCTTGAGCACTTGCACAGCTTCTTCCACCTTGGCAGACAGCGACTCTGGTGACTCCAATAATAAAAGCAGTTCTGAGTTGTCCATTTCCAAAAGCATTCCAGTTATCTTTGCAGCAAGATCAGGCTGCAAACAAAAAATCCTTCCATAAGATATCTAATCAGATAATCCTTTTAAAATTTATGATAACATTCAAGAAATTTCCAAACCAATCAAAAAAGCATTGCATTTCAAACTCAATCACAAAGATGTGTTCATAGACTCATTTTGCATGGGGCTTGGTATAGTGCTAACGTTACCTCTGAATCCCCCCCACCCCACCCCACCCCCACCCACACACACACAAAAAAAAACCCTATAATTGAAGAATAAAATAAAAGATACCTTGTGTTGGCTGACGAGGGGGTAAAGGCGTTCCCCAAGCATCTGTTTCTGATTGTCAGGAGATGCAGCAGCAAGCATGCTACTCAGCATATCTGATCTGTCTGGTCCAGCAGAATTTGAAGGAGCAGAGGATGCGCTTCCATTGCTCATTTCACAGACACGCCCATTCGGAACATACTTGGCCTGGCTAGCCCGCTGTAAATCATGAACCCAGGTATTAAAACTAATGTTAAATTGTGCATTAATACATCTAAGACGTCATTTAAAGCATCACTCACACTCACTAGTAACACGAGCATTATAAAAATGAAATGTGTGCATCAAATTGGATATTATTAAAAGGCACCAAAAAATCGAAGTAAACAATCAAAAATGTGGAGGCTTGAAATGTCAAAAGAAAAAATAATACTAAGAAGTAGCAGACCTGCTGATTGCTTGCATCTTTTGATGAAGCCAAAGACTGAGGGGTCTGTTGCAAATGTGGCACGTACGAAACAGTGGAACCACCCTGTGGATGCATATGCCCATTCATCCTTCCCCTGTTTTGTCTGTTTCGCCTTGGATTATTTGGCATCTGAGAGGAAATATGAAGGGTTATTTGCCTGAGTCAAGCCTATATATCCAACATCGAATAATCTGAAAAGAAATTGTAGAGCTGTTTAATAAAACTAAAAGAAGATGAGGAACTTACCAAGGGAAGTGAAGATGGTTGAAAAGCTGGTCTTGATGGAGGTGCAAAGCCATTACTCCTCCGTCCTGGCCTTAGACCCAGAGGCTGATACATCAGCCTTGGTCTTGGAGGAACTTGTGAAACAACACCAGGAGGAGCTGTGTAGTAATAAGGAGGATAACTACCAGGGATAACAGCCGATGGTCCAGCTAATCCCGCTACACGCTGTGCATACTGAATTTGTAATTGTGCTTGTCTCTCCTCTTTCCTTTGAGCAATTGCAACATATAATGGCTTTCGGTGAAACATATGCCCTGCAAAAAATCCGTCGACAAGATGATTACAGAAAGGATAACTATGCCGAACTCAAAAAGAAATATATTCCACCTTTAAAAATTTATAGCAAAACAATATTTTTGAAAAAAATCATTTAGTGTGTAAATCAATCTTAAAGGTCACAAGAGTATTCCCATTTTCCCATGCAGATAAATCCTAGTTTATAAATATAAACATGTGTACACAAAACAACATTGAGCAGAGAAAGAAACAATATGGGGGTTGCTTATTTTTATTCTTTTTTGGTGCAAACGGTGCTTACTTTTTCTTTCAGTAAAAAACACTAGACGTGAATTATGAGGAACCATGGCAGTAATGTTTCAAGATCCAAGAAAAAGGTCATTAATAACTTTAAGTGGTGGGGCACACATTTTGTAGCGTTTTGAACTGAAAATTGTTAATGTACTGAGCATCTGGAGCTAATTTACACGACTTTGGTTCTGCATAAAACAGAGCTAAATTTATAATCACGACAAATAAACAAAGCGCCAGCTTAAAGTCTTCATTGCTTTAATTCATATACATGCCTAAAATTTAAGATCTTACAACTTCAAAATTCTATTAGATCCATCCAAATTCACAGGGTCAGGCTTACCATGAAAAGAGTTCACAGCTTTATTTGCCTCCTCAGGAGTGGAGAAACAGACAAATCCAAAACCTTTGTTGATTCCTATTTCATCTCTCATAAGCTTAGCGGAAGTTATTGTTCCAAACTGACTGAAGTGTTCGCGCAGCTCATCATCATTGACCTCATCATCAATGTTCTTGACATAGACATTTGACGCCTAAGAAATAAAGTTGAAAGATTTACTATCAAATAAAGACAATACAATTACAACAAGAAACTACGTTGTACTGAAGAAAATTTGTCAGATTGTCTACCTGGTATTTCAAGATTTGCTCCTTCCTTTTCTCCTCAAACTGACAACGCAAAATTTGCTCGCGCTCTAATTTCTTTTGTGCTCTAGCTACATACAAAACCTTAGAGCCTGCACAATATAGATATCACGGTGGACAAAAGTTAGGCAGTTGTTTCCTATTCAGCAATCCAACAACAGATAACATAACCCACCAAGTTGTGATCCATTCATAGTTTCTATTGCTCGCCTAGCATCATCTGGGCTATCAAAGTTAACAAATCCAAACCCTCTAGATGTTCCGTTATCATCTTTTGAAATAACCATGCTAACAATTTTCCCAAACTCTGAAAACTTCTCTTTAAGGAGTTCTTCATTGATCTCTAAATCCAGATTCTTCACATAGAGATTTGTGTAGCATCAGGACTAGGTAAAGCACGATCACTCTTCCTCAAGAATTTACCAACATACCTGTGCCACGATTGATTATGAAACGGTAAGATATATATAACCAGATAATCAAACAAAGTATATGAGACTGATGGTTATAAGGAAAAAAGAATTCGACATACATCTTCTTTCCTTCAAAACTGGTGCCATTGAGTTTCTCGATAGCAGCATTTGCAGATTCCTCTGACTCAAACTGCACAAAGCCATATCCTTTACTCCTCCCATCCTCAAACATGACAACTTTGCAAGACAAGATATTTCCAAATTTATGAAACAATTCTTGAAGCTTCACATTATCAACAGACTCATTCAAGTTCTGCAACAAACGCCCAAACTAATCTTTTATTTGTTATCCAAGTAAAGAAGACCCTTAACCTATAAAGATGGACAAATAGCAATGAAATTTTATCCAAAAAACAGGTATACCTTGACAAACACATTACCAATTCCACTTTTTCTCATATTTGGATCACGATGTGACCAGGTAACCCTTATCACTTTCCCATTAAGTGTAGAGTGATTTTTCACCTCAATAGCATGAATTGCTGCTCAAAATCAACAAGGACAATCATAAATTAGAAAATTTAAAGAAGCAAAATTGATTTGATGACTAAAATGTCCACCAGGTGACCCCTCAAGTTTTTCAATAAAATACTGAATTAAGCTGCGATAACATCCTCGTGTGTCTAGTTATTCATAGACAATAGACATTCAGATAATTAAAGAGGTTGAATTACCGAAAAATAATTAAGGGTGTTGTCACCCTTGCAATTAATATTTACTCCGGTCTGCACTCAACACAAAAAAAAAGTCCTTGTAATCACAAAAACCGTACTCTCAAAACAAACAAAACAAAAATCTTGTTTTCACTAAACGAGTAACACACTCAATAACTTAGTAGCTTATCAAAACTCCAAAAATGCATAATTTGTTATTTCGTATTTACATATACCCCATAAATGCAAATTAATTCAGAAAAGAAATCAAAATCCAAAATAAAATAGCTTGAAGTTACTAATTCCAAAGCAAAATCCACCAAATGATAATTACATATTTCCTGGCCCTCAAACGACATTTAAAATCCAATAACCAAACAGTCGATCACTCAAACCATAACAGAAGCACACTTATAAAACACACGAAATTGCAGTAAAAAAAGTTTCATTCAATAAACAACAAATAAAAGCAATTGCAATCACTCTATCAGTATAGACACTATCCACAAATGGACATATTCGTACATGCATATCAAAACTTGTGTATCTGTTCATCTCAACATATGTACATCATTTCGGGATTAGAAATGGCAAAAATTCAGCAGCAATTCAAGTCATAACTCAAAATTTAAATCGGAATTATTATCAAAACCGATTAAATAGTAACATACAATAGCGTAACGACAAATCATAGCAATCAAACAGCGAGTTCTGATTAAAAAAAAAATTGACGATCGATTGGGAGAAAAAATAGAGAATCCATAAAAGATTGACTAGTAGCAGCGGCATTGCCGGTCAAATAGGAGAAACATACCGTCTTGAGGCGATATAAAGTTTACGTAGCCGTAACAGAGGGAACGGCCGGTGGAGGAGTCGCGGCGGATGCGAACGGAAGCGAGGCTCTTGAAATCCGAGAAGGCGTCGAATAGCTGACCGTCGGTGATTTCATGGTGAAGGTCTCCAACGTACAGAGACGCCGGAGCTGCAGGGACCGTCGCCATTCTGTTTTGTGCTCGTAACCGGAAGTAATTACGTTACGCAATTGCAATTTACAGTTATAGAGAGAGAAATTAAAAAATGAAGTGTTTGTTTAGACAGATGCTGGGAATAGAGAGAGAAGTAAGTGGCGTTTCGTATTGGTATTGATCTGCTACTAAATAAGAAATGTTAATAAAAAAAAAAAAAAGATTTCTTTTCCTTGTGAAGGGAAGCGTTTTTTAAGAATAGGAATTAATTGATGGAATTAGCATTTGAGATAGGGGTAGAACGGAGAAGAAAGAATGCGAGTTCTGTGCACCCAGGATAGACTAGACTTGCATGGACGGGAGGTTTTGTGGCGTTTCACTGCAGCGATCCGAGAAAAGGTGGAGCGGGGATGAGTTACACGCTAAGCCAGCGGCGCGTTTTGAGAACTTTCCGGTACAATTGACCCGATTGAATAAATGGGTGCTTGTGGTTACATAATTTAAATTGGTAATTATTAAATTCACAATATTTTTTGTTATTTTTACAATAAAAATATCATTTTAAATGTATAAAAAATTATCTCTATAGATCTATAGCAACACCTTTGTTGTGGTTCATGTTGCCAACCAAATCAAATTCCAACCCATATGGAATATTGATCGGCCATTTACTATAAATACTAATTTATGAAAATGACTATTTCTTCACTCTTATCATTTTATTAAGAAAAATACTATTCTTATATTTTTACATGATTCATTCTAACATGATAAAATCCACTTTAAACTCGTGTGAAAGAATATTATGTGAAAAATATCAAAAACATCAGTTCCCTTTTATTAACCGTAAATAACTTTTTTTCTCTCATATTTATTTGATTACATTAATTAGTAATTAATTATAAAAATTAATACGATAATATTTTAATGAATTGAAGAGAGTTACATATGACATTATAATTTAGATACGTCAATACACTCTTTTATTCAAAATTAGAGACATATTTTTTTGTCTTTTATAAAGAAGAAATCTATATTTGTATCAAAATGACATGATATTTTTAATTTAAACTATTTTTCTTTTATCAATTTGAATATCATACCACCACTACAAAATCTTAAAGGTACATGTGAAGTCTTAAACACTTAGGATAATTAAATTAAATATAAAAAAAATAAAATAAAGTGGGTATGGGTGAATTCAGAAGTGGTACCCGTTTTAGTTTGGTTAAGAGGGTGTGATATGTATAAACAGTCGCGTCGCGCGTGGCAATTAAGAGAGCGACGAGGGCCCAAACAAGAATGCTTCAAAGTTGAAATTAAGAGTTACTACATTGGACTGACTACACACAAGGATCGGCTAGCTTGTTTCCCAACCAGACCTTAACCATAAGGAACGCCTCAGTTCCCGGATGGATACCCTTCCTTCCTATTCTTGTCCTCTTTATACTCGCCCTATCAATTTTTTATGCTCTCTCTAATTTTTTTAAAATATGTGACAGGTATATTATATAAATAAAATTATGTATGGACGAAGTACAACATTGTAAAATTGTTAAGTAGTAGTATATGATTGTAAAGTGAAAACAAAGATTGTTTTTTTTTTTTTTTATCAATAAAGAATATACGGATGCAGAAGAAAAAGTAGTAAGTTTATGAATTACTCCTATAATAGGAGAACAAATGTAGTACATCATTTATTCATTCATGTAGTATTTAATTTACAACAAAACATTGCATAAGCTTCTTAATTCTCAGGCACTATAAATAATTTTTCGAATTATTTCAGTGTAGAAGAATTACTACATATCTAGCTAGGGAGTGGCTGGCTGGCTTCCTTCAGAGGTATCTGAGTTACGTCCAATTTGTTTATGATATGATGAGTAATTAATTAGTATTTGGTGATCGATCGGGTGATGTTTCCAACCATTTGAAGAGCAATGCAGGGCTGGTCAACTGGTACCTGCAAATTTTAATTGCAACAATTATATAAGATGAGAAATTAATTAAAGCGTACGTGCTAATTAACCATTAAATTTTTTATGACGTTTAACATTTACTAACACCATAGTGTACTCATGACGATGTGATAAAAAAAAATCTATGAAGACGATGATTGATGGCCATAGGGGAGGGGAGGGGAGGGGAGGGGTGGGGTGGGGTAAGAGGGGTGGCGAAGCCACGTCAACTTTGTGGGGTCAATCGACCCCACTGATTTTTTTTTAATTTATTACTAATTTTGACCCAACTAATACAAATTTCTGGCTTCGCGCCAATGGGTGAGAGTACTTACAAAATGGCCAGCTCCGAGGATCCAATAGAAAAACAGGTTTCTGTATGACCTGACAAACCCTTTTGTTATTTCACCATTTCCACAGTACAAAGGTGTTGGGCTCAAGCTCAAATAATTTTCTAAACCATCCCACCTAATTAAAAAATAGTATAGAGTTAACCGATCATTGCTTGAGAGACTGGATTAGGTGATGAGACGACTATTAGTTACTCCCAATAGTTTGTGGGTGAGTGTTTTTTAATTTCGCAAACAAATGTAACCAGAGAAGTGATGTCAATTACTAATTACTTGAGTTTGTTAACCCAGGCTTCTGTTCCTTTGGTTGCACAAAATAAGATCAACCTGTCATTAACCACACACGCGCACACACACACACACACACATATATATATATATATATATATATATATATGCGTCCCGAAATTAAGGAATCAAGTTAATTTCCTTATGGAATATTACTAAAGTAGTACACAACTAGTATATATTTATACAACTTTGCCCATGATCCGTTCCAAAATATATGAGTTGAAGGCTCAAATAAGTTATCTCCATAACTTTTATAATTTTAATAAATTGCTCTTATATATATATATATATTTTTTTTTTTATTTTATTTTTTTTTATTTTTTTTGAAACATAATTTATAGTAATATATTAGTACCTGTCCATTATATATGGTTACGTTTATGCCTTTAGCTAGTAGCTCATCAATCTGAAATTGAAATTAAACAAAAGAAACTTAATATTCTTTGTGGTGGTGGTGGTGGTGGAGAGTACTGCAGAGATCAGCTGAAAGATGTAAATACGGATCGAAGGGGAGAGAGAGCATTATATATATACATATATATGGCTGGTTTAATTTACCTCAGCGATTCTAGGGTTCATGAAATCACTGGCCATGGCTGGAAACACAATATTACCCTGTCATCCCCATCTGTTGTATATAATAGAATGAGTTTATTCAAATTAAATATATAGCAAATGGAGGAATTAATTACTTACGTTACACTTGGAGGAATAATGTTGAGCTTTTTATTAATTGGCCCATTCATCAAGGTAGGCAGGTCAGGAGCTGATGAAGCTTTGGTCGATATTGTGGTACTAAGATAAAAAGGAAAAATTTAATTAATCTATCAATTACTACACTACATTATTTTAACAATATACTATTAGTTTCAGAAGTAGTGATAATTATACTGAATAGTAAAAAAGATTACCCCCTTACCACATTGTTACTGCTGTCCTCGATAACAGTCTCAAGATCTTCCCATGTTTCCTCGGCGGCCTCGGACTGTCCTTCTGCGAGTTGCTGCTGAATACTTAGAGCTAAACTGTTTTTCCAAACTAGGATTAATTACTTTAAACTGATCGAGTACTACTCACCGTATATCTCTCTTTCTCTAATTAATTAGTAATTAATCTTTTCCAAAAAAATAAAAATAAAATGTGACATATTTAAAACCTGTTTGATCTGTTCAAAGCATTATTGTCGATGCGGGAAACATCATTAAGAAGAGGTCCCCATGAAAACTGTGCACGCATTTCAATTCATTCACAAATTAATCCATATAGTAAGAACCCAAATTACAAATTACTAAAAGAAAAATAAACAATAAATTTTTCATCTATATTTACTCTATAATAAGCCTAATTTACCACAAAATCTTCCGGAGAAATCCAACTGTCCCCCAACGCAACTCCTATGACACAGATTACCAAAAAAAATAACTAAATTAAACGTTCAATATATATAATTAAAAGACTGACGAATGATATTGTCAGAACAAAAATTATGTTACTAAAATATTAAACGTGGCTATAATAATAATTACAAAAGTGTGGTTAAATATGAATTTGGTCAACCGAAACATCCTTTTATATGTGCTAAATGTAAATGTAATTGTTTGTACTAACCCGACATAAATTCAAATCATTTTTGAGTTTTATGAATAATTTTGAAAGGGAGGAATCGAGGGCGTAGGAATGGAGGTGAATTGATATTTTGATATATACCTCCAAGTTGAAGCTTTAGTTCCCCTTTCTCAATGGCCCGAAGAGCTGAAACACCAAGAGTGACTGCAAATTTCCCTCCATATGATTCCGCAAAAATGTATAAAGGACTAGTAGTATTTTGGAGGCTCCCATTTCCATTAAAAAGTTCCTTCAACAAAGTAGTTAAATCAGCAGCTGCTTCCACATCATTCTTAGCTGCTAAATTCTCATCCTCGGTGTAGCTGAATCCTGTCCCAACTGGACTGTCCTGAAGAATTGATCATCATATGATCAACAAGTTTAATTAGGAATTAATTAAGGGACAAAAATAGAATATATTTAATAAAATTAATTTTATATATGCCATGAAAAATAGTTTAATAATTATTATACTAATTCATAAAAGTGTGTATTTTAATTACCACAAACAAAAGATCAGCTTTCAGGAGCCAAGTTGAGTTCCGGGGATTCAAATTTGCATCCAAGGGTCCAATTTCTAAGAAATTCCCCATCCCAACTCCGGAACCACCCTGAAATGAACACTTTTCAGACTTATTAAATACTCTATATTGTATGATTATTTTTTGGCCTTTTTACTTTCTTATTTTATTCCTTTAAAATTACAGATACATTTGCAAAACCATCATTTTTAATGAATTTTTTTTCTCTCAATTACTCTATTTTTTAGGGGCAAACTAAGAAATTTTGAACTGCAAAGAATATATATGGACGTACGTACTTGGTCGAACTTCAACATATCCCCACTGTTCCGAGCCATCCTCCGTTCCGGCAGCTACATTCGAACTTGCATGCACCGTTAAAATCGAGAGTATTAAAGACATAAAGAGGAGATTAACATTTGCCATGGCAGCCATTTTGGTTTGAATTCTTGCTTGGAAAAAGATTTATATACAGAAACAAAGATTAAATATTTAAATATGACATAAAAAGCATCACCTATCTGTATTTTACTCTAAAAAGAAACAGGCAAAAGAACGAATAACAAAAAAAAAAGAAGAGGCCTACGTGCTTAATAAAGGTGGAAATATTACACACAAAACCGTTTAGGTGCGGTTTAACAAAAAAAAAAAAAAAAAAAAAAGTTATGAATAAGAAGAGGCCTACGTGCTTAATAAAGGTGGAAATATTTGTAGTGGACACCAACCAACCCCAAATATGTGAGGCCTTCATTATCAACAATCCATTTGCCCATCAGCTCATGTCCAACCACATTCACTTGATCACTTCCACACACACACACACAAATATCTGATGTTTTGACCGGAGCCTGACCGGTGGCTTATTCAAATACTTGTTCATCTTTTGTTCTCTCTTTTTATCAGTTTTTTTGGCAAAGGAGGCCTCATGGCCAGATTAATATAATAAAGTTTTATTACAATCAATCTCTAACGACGCTATAATATCAATTGGATCTTTACTATTAATAATTTATTCGCGCATTTATTTTCTTTTCTTTTCGTCTCGTGAATATAAGCTTCGCATTCCAAAGTTTCCTTAAAAGTTGATGGCATTTTATGATCAAATTTTCAGCTGGGTGGTCCTTAACATCTCCCTCCTTTATGAGTTTGACAGTAATGCTATAATCAATTATGTATTCCTTTTGGATTGTATAAATATACATATGACGCATACATACATTTATTTTATTTATACAATTTATTTTAGAGAATTGATATCTTCACAAGTAAAAATGTTACTTTTTCAATATTATTTCTCACACAAAAGTAGACCCATTTACTATTCGTGTGAGGAGGATTACGTTAACAAATTTTGACTCATAATTTATCTCAAAATTTGACTTATAAAATACGACCTTAATGCGTAACTTATGTATTTAGACGGAACGAGTTATTATATGTATAATCAAGTTAAAAAATTTAACAAAAAATATTAAAAAATTGAAAGGTCCAAAAATTTTCATGGTATTTGAAGATGTTGATAACCTTCATGTTATCATTAAATAACGTACTGAATGAGTTCAAAATTTGTGAAGCCTCCTACAGTTGAAAATTATTACTTTGATCATAAACACAATAATATTATTGTGCACTTAAGTAACTTACGTCCTATGCCATTTATATCCCCTTTGCCATAAATTATATAAAAATAAGCAGTAATTTCAAACAATCAAATATTGAGTGAATTTGTAAGTGAAACTCAAATGTCTTATTTATGTATTAGAATAATATACCTAAATAATATGTTTAGAACTTGAAAATGCAGAGGATCGATTAAAATCTAAAAGGCTATTTTAATGAATATAATTATGATATATTTATATTATGTTTTAATATACTGTTTAAAATATTTAATTTGAAGAAAAATGTTAGAATGTTGTGCAATGAATGGTTAATTTTTTGGGTCCTTAACATTAATATACAACAATTAGAAAGTAATTACACTATTAGTGCATCCACAAAATAATTACAAAAATAACACAATTCACATTAATAAATAAACTTAAAATTAAGGAGAAATAAATGTCATAATTAATAATTCAAATTCAAATATCTGAGATCTAACAACAAAAATAAATTCAAATTCAAAATAATAATTCAAATTCAAATATTCATCTCCCTCACAGTAGCCCTCTCCTCCGCTACTTCGCCGCGAATTTCATTCTTCAGAGGTTGTCCTCTACTCCGCTCATCTGCCGCGAATCTCTGTTGTCCAAAACGCCAATAGGAAGAAGAAGAAGATTCGCCCTACAGAAAATTTAAAAATAAATATATGTAACTCTTACTGTTCTGAATTTTTTTGACTATTTAGTTATTCACAAAAATTAAAATGGTTACCTTTGTATGAATGGTTGGCTACCAACTGCATCACATTCAAACTAAATTGGTAACTTAATAAAACTGAATTGAATACTTTGGTCTGAAGGTTTGGCAACATCATCTTCCTTCTCCCCCTTCACCGGTGAGACAAAGCGAGAGTCAACCACAAAATGGTCGATGAGATGGAGACAGGAGGTGGATATTTGATTTTTCATAATTTCTTCATGTCCGAAAATTCCAATTCCAATGAGAGATATAAGGAAAATAAGAACACTACATATGAAAGAGAGATATAAAAGAGTGATGTGTAATGTAATGTTGATAACTAAACCTTCGTACAAAACTACTATTATTATATATTTTTCCTTGATTGTGTAAGTAATGCTTTTGAAAAACATTTGGGTTATGAGTCGTATATACATTTAGATATCTTTTAGATTATCTCCCTTATATCTTCTCGTTAATTATTATTTTTTTAATGTAAATACGTTTAAACACAGCAGACCCATTTTTGATATATATTCCTGTCTCTCTCTCTCTCTCTCTTTTTTCATCCTCTTTTAATTGGAACAAAATTTGAGGTATGAATATACTTCCACCACAAGTCCAATTCTAATGCGAGTATAATAATATTCCATTCATTCCAAAATTAGAGATACAATTTAATTTTTTGAACTTAAACGATGACATATTAAATTTTAAATTGATGTGAATTTATTTAATTTGAATTGATATAATTATTATAATTAGTATATCATAAAAATTATTAATTATAAAATTTATTTTAAACTTTTAAGAGTGAGTCAATTTTAAAATTTAAATATTTAACTTTAAAAATAAATTATAACTTTAATTTTAAGACGAAAAAAATAATTAGTGATATCATTTTAGTAATAATTGTATTTTATATTTTTTTTTAATTCGAAGAATCTAAGAAGCAATACATAATTACTCCGGATACGCCCTGCCAATTCCTATCCAAACTTTAAATCTTATAATCATACAAATAGATAGTCAGAATTGGATCAAAATTCAAGACTACCAATTTAAAATTAAAATAATTTATCAAATAATTACTGGGTGTTAGAAAAAAAAAAAGCAAAGGATAAAAATTAAAAAGAGAATTGACGAAGCCATGAGAAATTGTAGGATTGTACAACGGGGCAAGGGCTTGTTTGGCCAATGGCAATTTGGGCTGGTCAATAAATTACTAAAGACTGGATATCATTTTTCATTATTTAATTACCTTCTTATATGAGTCTGCCCTCTGTCAATCTGTTCTTCTCCCCCAAAGGAATTTTAGGGTTTACACAGCGCTCCATACGAATCGATTGAATCTGAAAGATAAATACAGATATCTGTATATACGACTCATACCCTGTACTTTTACAGATCTTTAGGCTCGATTCGGTTCAGTCCCTATTTGTTGTTGTGTTCACTCGTTCGAACACAACTACTGCTGCTGCTATGAAGCGCGAGTTAGCTTTCGCATTGGAGGCTCAGTCGCAGCTCAGTGAGTCACTCGGACGAACTCGCTCGTCAAAGCCTACACCTAAAGATCTCCCTCACAATGTCTCTCAAATGAATGGATCCATTGATCAGTCTCCTGAAATTAGAGTTTCGATCAGTAAGTGCAGTGCACTAAATGTGTATCAAAGAAACAAACGGCTCAGGACCTCAACTGAAAATAGTGGTTCTGTAATTGTGGAGGAACCGAAGGGTGATTCTGAAGCGCCAGAAGGTGTAAGTGGGAAGAAACATGTGTTGCAGTCGGTTGAAGTTCCTAGGAGGTTTACGCGATCGGCATTGAAAGAACCTGTTGGTGAGAATGTAGAAACAAAATTGGTGAAGGCAGAGAAATTGGTGTCAAAAACGGATGGGAATGGAAATGAGTTGGAATTTAAAGTTTCGAAGCAAATTCAGCTGAATAGGAGGCCTACAACTGTGAAGGAGCTCTTGGAGACCGGCTTGTTGGAAGATTATCCAGTTTTTTACAATGGGTGTGGAAAGAAGGTAGTGCTTGTCATTGTTAAAATTTTAATATCTATAGCAATATCTGGGTTGTGGATAAAAATGCAATAACGTATCTCATGACTGACCCGTGGCGTATGCAATAATTATGTTCTTGTCTTCAACTGCTATTTTACACTAGATATAGGTGCATTCTACATATATTTCAAACATGGAATGTATGCGGTAAATGGCAGAGCTATACAAGCAATTATAAAACTTGCACTTAATAATCCATGGAACTTTTAACTTTTCATAAAAACCTTTAACATTCATCAGAATTTATTCTCTCTCTCTTTCTATATATATATATATGTATAGTATTAGGCTCTTGGAGAAAATGACAACTATTGGTACATTAGCAGTTGAAAGTTGTTGAGGCAGGGTATTACAAAACGCTCGGAACATGTGAAAATTTATCTCTAGTAAGTATTGTAAATGGGTTTGATTCCTCAGATTTTAAGACTAAGCTGTTTGTTAGCCCGACTAATATTAGTTTGCTTTGACAACTCCCTATGTATTCTGATATGAAATGCAAGTATTTTCAATCATTTTTTGTAGATTGCAGTCTTCGTATTTTCATGTGCCCTTGTTATTATTAGTTTACCAAATTCACTCATTTGTGTTTTCATAATAGGAATTTGCTCTTCGAGGAGCAATCAAAGACACTGGAATCTTGTGCTACTGTAGTTTGTGCAAGGGATCCAGAGTGGGTATTTTCGTATTTCACTCTCCTTTTGGAGTTACTTGTGTATATAGTTAACCATCATACCTTCATATATGTAGGTTGTTCCTCCTAGTACTTTTGAGATCCATGCTTGTAAAGTGTACAAACGTGCAGCACAATACATCTGCCTTGAGAATGGGAAAAGCCTCCTTGAGGTGGTGAAAGCATGTAACAAGTATTCTCTGGGGACATTAGCAACAAATATTCAGAGTATTATTGGCCCATTGACCACAAAAGAACCTATCACTTGTCAGAATTGCAAGGGTTAGTTAATGGTCCTTTTTTAGGGGGTTGGGGTTGATAATAAAGGGCTAAGTAAGCTTTTACTTTGATCATTTTTCCAATTTTTTAGAAAATGAGTTCAAATTATTAAATGATTTGTTTAGGATCATTTCATTTGACACATGCTGGAAATGTCGGACAAATTTGTGATTCATGTATAGATTTATTGAAATTGCAAGCTAACCCAACAAAACCAACTGAAGTTGAAGCTAGGTATGTCTTCCTGAACATTTATATTAGATATTTAGATGAACTTTTTACTTTTGTTTCTTATGGCTTAAAGTTATGGTTTATTTATACTCTAAACCACTCTTGTACTACTCAATACTGCTCTAGATTTCATGAATATAACTAAATATGTTTTTTTGGTGACAAGCTTAGATTGATTATACTTGTTGTTTGAGACTTTAATGTCTGAGTTGCTCATGATGTTTATTTACTTATTCATAAGTAATATTGTATTATACTGTTATAAGAATCACAGCTGAGGGGAGGAACCCCCTTTGCAAAGCAGATTTTGTTACCAACAAACTGCAAACAGTAATGGCCATATCAGCACTGTAGTGGCTAGCTACATTCTACAATGGGGCTACATAGTACTGATTCTTTAATGCTGTGGTGTTATGTAATGCTGACAACTGGTTCTTGAACCATGATGACATGGACCACTTAGAAACTTTTCTCTGATGAAGATAATACTGGAAAAAAAAGTGTAGTGTGATGGCACCATTTTTGTTATTGTTGCGTTTTGTATATTTTTCTTACTCATTAAAAAACAAATATACTGAAAAAAGAACAAGAATGAAAAAAGCTTTATCTCCTGGACATGGCTCAAAGTTGTGGTTTCGATAATGGAACTGGTTTTAGAACTTAGAATTGGTTAGCTAACTTGAACCGATATTGGGAGATGCACAAAGAAGCTACATAGATTCCTTAATATAAATTGAATGAGACACGGTGTTTCTAGAAAGTAAGAACATCGCTGAAGATCAATTTGATAAAATAAATATTCAATATAGTACACCGATCATTCTTTGAATGAGAATATTTCCACCTGTCAGGCTTGTTTCATTTTCTCTTTTTATTAGATAAATATTAGATAAATTACGAAAAGTTGTGTCGAATGTAATCAATGTTCTAAATAGATTACAGAAAGGCTAGCTACTGGGGACTTAGGCGGATTTTTAAAGCAAAATAATCTATAATAAAGATAATAATTAAATTATAGAATTAGTAGTAATTGCACTTAAGTAGTAAGATATATATCTATTGCTTGAAATAATTAAATTATAGAATTAGTGTTACTAGTAAGTAGTAACTAGTAAGAAATATCTTGATATCTTCATATATATAATTATATACGCATTTCTTCTCTCTCAAAAATTTAAATAAATGTTATTTTTAAAAATTAGTGTGAAGTTTATTGAATGATACATTTGATATTATTAATTATGAAATTATTTTAATTTGTGTAATTTTCAAAATTGAGGACTTAAAGAAAATGACAAATACCATATACTAAGTATGACTAACATATCTTTGACGTATTAGTTTTATTCATAAACAAAATTGGTATTAAAACTTAAGAAACTAAGCATAAATTTAAGAATTATATTGAATTAAACTAAATATTACAAATGTATCATTATTTATAGAATTTCAAGTTGGTACAAGTTTAAAAATTACAACTATAATAAAATTATCCATTTTGACTTGATCTTTTAGAATAGAGAATGAAATACAAGTAAAAATATGTATAAAAACTAATGAAGCATTACTCGCCAATCTCTATGACCATCTTAAATAGAAACTCAACTAAGAGCTCTCGTAGTCGAAGCCAATATTGATCCTTGAGCTCCCGTAGTCGAAGCCCATATCTATCCCAAAGAAGAGGAAGGGAGAGAGAGAGAGGGATATCAACGTAAATTCTGGCAAACAAATCACCTCCAAATAATCTTGGCAGTAAAGGGATTCCCAAGCCTCAAAAATTCCAAAAAAGAAAATTCCACAAGCATAGCGTTTTGTTCGTATGGCCTATGCCTTAGCAATAAATCATATACGATTGATCACCGATAAAAAATGCTTTAATTTTTTGGGGAACCTTGACCTTCTAAATGTACAAAGCTAGGAGAAAATATTAATGGTAGTAGAAAAACCTAGCTAAGAGGACCCAAGATAGCAATTCAATCGTTAGCCACGTGATAATTTTAAATTTTGGGAAAAAAAATTGCAATCAACAGTTTATACCCAAATTAACTCCTATTAGCTTAAAATGACTAATTAGCCGTTACTCAATTATATTGTTAAGTAGGGTCTACTAAGTTATTTTAAACTAATCAAAGTTAAACTAGGGAATATTAAATTTAATCAGGGGTAA
This sequence comes from Panax ginseng, assembly GCA_020205605.1. Lineage (NCBI taxonomy): Eukaryota > Viridiplantae > Streptophyta > Magnoliopsida > Apiales > Araliaceae > Panax > Panax ginseng. Next base: position 22,425,838 of record CM035137.1, on the reverse strand, counting down.
TAAGTCATTTATATTATTAACGTTAAATTGATATAAACAATTAATAACCAAAATATATCATGATTCCAATTATTCTTAGCTCTAACAAAGGAAGAGTCGTGAAATTGGTCCTAGGGCTTATTATTTTTTTGATGAGGGTTTGAGACATTGATATAGAGAGTGGAAGAGTGCTTGCGATTTCTGTGATGATGATGGATGACTGATAAAGACCACCACATGAGAGGGTGCAGCGAGTATAAGACGAGCTTAGATCTGTAGCTGTGTGTTTCTTCATCTCTTTTTCTGATGTTCAATGTGGCCGAGAATGATGAGTCTAGCCTAGAGTGTTGATTTCTTTTGCAAAATTCAATGTTGTCGCATATCTAACTTGGTTGCTGCGCTGACATGTCTGAGCTAACCTCGATCCCTTCTTTACAAAAATTTCAATACTACACTGGCTGATATTTCGCCTTTACAGTATAATCTTGTGACAAATATTGATTTGATTCTAGAAATTGTAGCATCACTTTTTATTCCCGAGTTAACTTGGAGATAATTTGAATCATGTTCCCTTTGGTCACAACTATATGATTAATAAAAAATTGTAAAGTCAAAGAATAAACTCAAAAATCTTTTTCATTGATTGAAAATAAAAATATAAGACCAACAACATGGTTGATATAAAGTCAAAGAAAACAGCCAAAAAGTAATTATTTTTCAGACTGAAAACAGAAATAAAAAACACCATTTTAAGTAAATAGTGAAGTCTCTGAATCTGATTTGTTTAGTTAGGAGTTGGTTATTATCATAAATGCTCCTTTATTGTAACATTGATAATCTTTTATAGAAATAATTTCCGTGGATAAAAATAATTTCTGTGTAGACCCACCTGACCAGTAGCCTAATGAAATGGTTTTGGGGAGGCGGGTATAGGAGCAAAAAACAAGACCCTAAAGATTTAGGGTCAGGTATGGGACTGATTAGCATTACAAACAAAACATGCCGGAATTACCCCTAGCATATATATATATATATATATATATATATATATATATATAATAGACATTTAGGGCAAAACTCTTCTCATCAGTCATCATTTGCGGCCGCGACAGGCATCACCTTCTCCACCAATTTTTTACATTTCTCAGTCCTCACATCATTGGTTTTGCGGTGTAATATTTAAGGTTAGTTAATTAGATTCGTCAACTCCACCTCTTAATTTCACACATCAATTAATCTTTATTGTTCTTTTCTATCTGTTACTAAGCCAAAGAGTAAAAATGCAGATTGTTTTAGAATAAAAGATGAATATGCTCTTAGGAGTATTTAAATCCTTTAAATATTGTTATGGTGTTACATGGAAATTCTTTGAAAGGCAAGAATCAAATTTATTTTCTGCGGTAGAACAATATGTCAGCCATTTTCCCCTTGAATAAATTATTTTTGTTGTTTTCAAGTGAATTTTGTTATGTTCCCTTGAAGGGCGAACCAATCCTTTGAATCCATTACAAATGGGGTATAGTCCCTCCAAAACAAAATTCTTTTTCTGGTCTTTCAATCAATTGATATGATCCCAGAGAGTTGATTTTGCTGAAACTCGATCAGTTTTCTGAAAACTCAGTTGGATATGAAAGTTTGAGTATTCAGATTTTGTCATTCCCAATAAGACGACTCGGTAATAGATTGCTGCTTCCAAATCACCCCCCTATTCTTTTTGTATCTAACTGTATTGTTCTTACTGGCTGCTAATCCTGTATCTTTGTGGCCAATGTCTTGCTTAGTTACATACTTGAAGATAAAATTATGATGCTGCTACTGCTTAGAACTAGCTTTGTGTTAGTTACTTAATAATTGGATCTTGGGTTTCACACTTTCACTTTAGCATTGACATCACCGGCAAAGTCTCACAATTATTATATCCTAATCCGGGGTTGGGGTTTTCAGGTCATAATTCAGAATTTAAATATGCATGATTTAAATTGAGTTTATTACATATGTATATATATATATATATATATATATATATATATATATATATATATATATGCACACACACATATATACATATTGTAGTTTGCAATGAAGCTTTTTTTTAAAATGATTTCATATTTGGCTTTTATTTTCTATTATGCTTTCTTCTGGGAAATTTCAGGTCTGCAAGTCCAGTTGTGGTATTCAACTCTGCTACAAGTGCTAAAGTGTGTACTTCATCCCGGAGTAGTAAAAGGAATCTATATAGAAAGTTGGTATTTTCTCTGTTTTTTCCAGATTTAGTTGAATATCCACTCTCTTTTGCAAAGAATATGTAATTTATTGCTGTTTCTTTTTCCTAATATGATATACTTTGATCTGGGTTACATTAGGTCCTCTGAGCTAGATTTGGCTTCTGTATCCCCAAGAAGGGCTTCAGTACGTGTTTTGTCACGAGAGAATAATCAAATAGATTTAACAAAGAAGTGCGTTTTTCTGCTTAATTAATTTTATTTTTAGTGAGATTTTATGTATGCCATCCTGCAATCTTGTCAAATTATATACTTAAGGTATATTAAATCTACTAAAGTTTTAATATCTGCATTTTGACATGCTTTCGTTTGTTTTACTTCAGGACATTACGATCAGTTTTGGTTCCAGAGTCCCCTGGAAGTGCTTCAGTGCACAAGTTATCACAAAGTAAGAGTAAAGGAAAGGTTTCAAAGAAGATGGTATTGGTTCCAAAGTCCGCTCGCCAAACTAATAAGAGTGAAGGAAAACTTTCAAAAAATATGGCACCGGTTCCAAAGTCCCCTCAAAGTGCTCCAGTGCAAAATAAGAGTCGAAGGAAGGTTTCCGAAAAGTAAGTACTTTATTTAGGTGAATTTCTTATATGCAATCATATCAATCTTGTTTCGCTTTGTGTAATATTTCTACCGGATTGATTCAGGCTATCAAAATCTGTTCCATTTCGAAGCAACTCCAAAACTGCTTCCAGTAGCCGATGGAAGATTACGAAAAAGTTGGTGCAGTACTATTGTCTTGTTAATGCTTGTTATTCATATACAGCTTTTCTTGTTGCATAACATGTTTATGTCATGAGTAATGAATTTTTGTTGATCTTATAATCTATCTTCTTATATAGAGATCAGAAGATGCATAAGTTGGTATTTGAGAAGGGTGGATTACCGAATGGAACTGAAGTAGCATATTTTTCTCGTGGAAAGGTGTTGGAGATTAAACTCTACATGCCAATATATGGTTATTAGTTATTACTTATTCCTATTATGCTAATTTATTTACAGAAACTGCTGGAGGGATATAAGACGGGCACTGGAATATTTTGTCGTTGCTGCAATAGCGAGGTAACCCTTGCACTCCATTTTTTTTGACTTTCTCAAATTCTAACAGAGCTATTAATTGTTCTTGTCTTAAATGAGCAGATCAGTCCTTCACAATTTGAAGCTCACGCTGGCTGGGCATCACGCAGAAAACCGTAAGTCCTATCTCTCTGTCTGATTTATAGATGTCTTTTTTTTGAGAACACATTTACAGATTTCTTTAATTGCTTTTCAAATTTGTATTTCTTTCTGTGTTTCGCAGCTATTCCTATATATACATATCCAATGGGGTGTCTCTACATGAATTTGCATTGTCTCTATTATTGAAACGCAACAAAAATTCTGCTAAAGACAATGATGACCTATGCATCATTTGTGCAGATGGTGGGAATCTTTTACTTTGTGATGGATGCCCTAGGTCCTTCCACAAAGGTGAAGTTATACTTGTATAAAAATTATATTTGTTGATAACTTCTTCTTATTTTATAATAGTTATTTGTTCTGAATCATGACTTTTTGTTTGTGCAAGTAGTTTGTGAAAACTACTCAGTAATGTGCTTATTATGGTATGTAAAAAAGGGGACATTGGAAAGGAAGAGAGTAGAGAGGATGAACAACCTTGTGAAACTGTTAGTGTAACATTTAGGACTATGCCAGTGAAGCTTTGTAACTTGTGAGCTGAAATTCTGTTATAGTGCTTCGTTTTAAAAGGGTGTTGGATGGAGACTTGGAGATAGATTGAAAGAAGAAAGGGTTATAAGATACTGGCCACTGGCATTGGTCTGTATCTGGTTGCTAGTTGCAGTGGGAAATTCTATATTGGGGCTTACTCCAAACAGGGAGTTACTTCTTGGTCGGGGTGCTTACTCTTGTCAAAGCTTAATTTTTTGAAAGTGATCCAATAATACCTGTTTTAAATAATGTCTCAACTCTAAATTATTATTATAAAAGGCGCATTAGATATTTTGGCTGAAATAAGTCTTATCTCAAGTTGACATACGAGTTTATTGTATAAAATTAGATAGCAAAGACATGATAAGATTCCAATAGTAAGTTACTCAAGTGTAATAACTCTTGCTTTTATATCTTTAAAATAGCCACTGATTACCATGAAGTTTTTTGTGAACAAATTCCCCTATAGCAATTTTTTTAATAGTACTGGATCAGACAAAACACATCAGAGACTTGTCATAAAAATAAGACTAGACAAACAAGAGAATTATAGTAATAATTTAAATCCATTGCTCAACAGCCTTTACGGTGCAGGGCCATGAATTTATTATTGACTCAGCAAAGTTTAAGTAGGAAACTGATAAATCCACAACAGAAAATGATATTTCCACATGAAAACCGTCGCTATAGATCCTATAGCGACGTTTTTCACTGTCGCTATACATTTATAGCAACACTTTTCATATGGAAATCAAAAAGTATTGTGGAAATATCAATTTCCTTCAAATAAACTACTTATTGTTGAACTCCTACCTCCATCCCATTTTGGTTCTCCCTTTTTTTGGTGTGCAATATGGACTTTAAGACATGGAAAAAGCACACGTATGTGTTATATTAGAATATAATATTTATGAATTTTGATAAAATAAGAATTTATGCATAATTGTGTTTTTTTCTCGTCTTAAAATCCATTTCACATAACCAAAAGGGGATGAAAGGGGTACTACTTTTGCATTTACACAATGCTCTAATTATTGTTACTTTATATACAAGGTCTGTCATCTTGTCCTTTGGAGTTCTTTGATAGAAAATAATGTAAGGAGGAGTTTGATAAAAATTGAATGAAACTGAATGAAATGGTTTTGAATTTGAATGAGCTGAATGAAACTAAATACTGAATGAATTTTTTTGATAATTGACATGTCTGAAATATCTGAATAACACAGATTTTTATTATTTTACCCTCTAAAAAAAATTCAAAATTATTATAAATTTATTTAATATTACTTAATATAATAGTTAATATTGTAAAAAAAAAAATACTTCATTCAACCAAAAAAATGACACTAAACTATTCAACCCAAATCGTCCATTGACCGATTCAGCCATTCAGTGTGTAACAAACATCCCCTAAGACGAGTTGCTAAACTTTTCAATTCAACATATTTAGAAATACTATATTAGGCCTATTCAGTTAGAAAAAGACCTTTCCTGGTTCAGGTTTTAGAAATCTTTCCTTTGCCTTTTTTTATTATTCTTTATTTTTGTCGAGTTTACTGTGATCCCCATAAATGGTGGATTTAGGCCTTGTTGGAAAGTTCAGGAATCTTATCTAACCTACATCACATGGTTCAAAGATTTAAAGGGTCAGATATATGCTATGAATATTTGATTGCCTGGATGCTATGTAAATCAGGCCATTTCAGATCTGATAATCCATTTGTTATCGTCACAGACTCACAATCTCTGAAGTCTGAATACCCATATTCCTCTATTGTCTGATTGTATCTGTGGGTTAGTTTCAAATGTTAGTGCCCAGCTGTTTCATTTACTTGTGTACTTGAAACTAACACTCAACATTATAGACCGACAACATGCCAGTATACTAGTCTGGATAGACTCTGTAATTTAAGCTAATGAGAATTGAGGATTTAAGGTAGTTATCTAAATCTGACTGGATATTATCTTTGATAACTATGCTTCGAATGTGGAGTCTGTTACACCCTTAATTTGTTGAAATGATGATATGGAATGTTCATTTGCTGGTTGCTTTTTTACTGTATCATGATATCACCAGTCACCTGTTCTATAAACAACCTGTCTAATTTTTTCATGTGGTGGTTCTCGGTCTCAATTAAAGTCCACTGTTGTTGGTGTTAACAGAATGTGCATCCTTACAAATGGTCCCTCGTGGTAAATGGTACTGTAAATTTTGTCAGAATATGTTCCAAAGGGAGAAGTTTGTGGAGTACAATGCCAATGCTATAGCAGCTGGGAGAGTTTCAGGAGTAGATCTTATCGAACAGATAACTGAGCGTTGCATTCGCATTGTCAAAACCCCAGAAGAAGCTGAAGTTATTGCATGCGTTTTATGCAGGTTAAATTTATATAATAAAGCTATAGAACATGGTTAAGCCGCCTTTTGTAATGACTTTCCTTTTTGTAACCTGTATGAAGCGTTGTGCGCTCAAGCTTAACACTACCTTCTTCAGTTGATATAATCCTCTGTTTTGTTTGATGTTCTGTTCTATGCAGAGGTTATGATTTTAGCAAAACTGGGTTTGGTCCACGCACAGTTATACTTTGTGATCAGGTATTGTTTTTATGTCAGTTTTGGTCTCTACGCCGTGCTTAGTGATTTAAACATGGATTGCTAAGTCCCATTGGATTTACATAAGGAAATTAATGTGTATCCTTTCTATCCACTTCCCGTTCCCAGTGTGAAAAAGAATTTCATGTTGGCTGTTTGAAGAAGCATAAAATGGCTGATCTAAAGGTGCACATGCTTTTATGTAGCGTTTTTGTCCTGTGGTTCTATTAATAGTTCTTATGATGACTTCCTATTTCTGCCATATCAACACCTGTTTATTGACCAAAGCTTGATGGCACTTGCCAACAGGAATTACCAAAGGGGAAGTGGTTTTGCTGCTTAGATTGCAAAAGGATCTATTCTGCTTTGCAGAATTTGCTAGATTCTGGGGCAGAGAAGCTTCCAGACTCTCTTTTGGATATCACAAGGAAGAAGCAGAAGGATAGAGGTTTAGAAGGTGTCACTGATATGGATGTGAGATGGAGGCTTCTCAATGCCAAAATTTCGTCTCACGAAAACAGATTGCTGCTTTCAGAGGCTGTTGCTATATTCCATGTGAGTCTGCCAATGCTGGTGATCAGTGTTGGTCGTCTTGCTATTTGCTTTAGCAAGATGTGACGTTTTACTGGTGTTTGACAATTAAATGTATTTAATTTTAAACTGTGATTTTACGGTTCTGTACTTTCTCTGTTTTGTTATTTTTGCCTTTATGCAAGTGTTTATGCTCGTGTACATATCATATTTTGGCAAGCAGGGAATAGCTAGAAGGATAATTTAGGAATAGCATCTAAATAGTTTCGAGAATTAAGGCAATGCATGCCATATGAGTCGATTAAAAGGCATATGATCTTTTTCTTTAATTTCTGTTTCTGAACTTTTAGGATTTTTTTACAAGTATCATAGATTCATGTTTGTGATATTGAAATGAAAACGAGTGGTGCCAACTGAAGAATGTTACACTAACTTATGTCTGGATATTACTGCCATTTGTTGATTGGACATCATGTGACAGATGAGCTATGAATTGATTTTCTGTTTGGTGACTAAGGTTCTCGACCAGGTGTCATTACTTTACACCATGCCATAAACAATCCATCCTTTTCTTGATCAACAAGACAACCTTTTTCCATGTCTTCAATTACCCACCATCCTGCTTTAGGAGCTACTTCAGAAGCAAAATTTACAAAATTATGTCCTTTTTAAAAATCATATACTTAGTGTTTTGTGCCAAGGAAATAAAGAAAAGGGATTATTGTTGTCCTTGCTCTCATTCTGTGACTTGTGTGGAATTTTGGAAGTACCATATTATTAGCTTTGACAAATGCGTTAATGGGGTTTCCGTGTTTTTATTTTATTTTATTTTATTTTGTAAGTATTGTTATTGTTAATTTGTTGTTATGTGCCAAAAAATTTGTTGAAATGAAATTTTCACTTGCGCTTGTTTCAGGATTGCTTTGACCCTATAGTTGATTCAGTGTCTGGACGTGACTTCATCCCATCCATGGTTTATGGGTAATCATCACATAATTGCCTCTCTCCTGCAAGGTTGTTTCTACCATTGCTTTTTCCTAAAATATGAACTCTCTTTCTTCTCAATCTTGCAGAAGGAATATAAGGGGCCAAGATTTTGGTGGAATGTACTGTGCAATATTAACAGTCAAGTATAAATTATATTTCTATTTACTTTTTGAGTTTTTTCCCTCTATCTCTCTCTCTCTCCATGTATTGTTACGGGTATTAATTTTCAGTCTCTTCTGCTAATAATGCAGCTCATCTGTTGTGTCTGCTGGACTTCTTCGAGTTTTTGGACCAGACATAGCAGAACTCCCTTTGGTTGCGACAACAAAGGGAAACCAAGGAAACCAAGAAAGCCAAACACGGTTTCCATCATTTCTTTCTTGTTAGAAAAATTGAACCTCATCCTGAAATGCATTCCATCATTTATTTTATTTTTGATAGCTGTAAAATTTTTTGAACCTCATCCTGAAAATTATAACGAAAAAGAAAATAATAGAAAACTTAAATTAGAAACCCAGAGAAAAAGAAAAGAATAGAAAACTTGAAGTTTTCCTTTGTATTTATTAGAACTTTATTGAGGACATGAGTTGTAATTTAAAATTTATTATATTAAAAGTTGAGGATATATGTATAAAAATATTACTTATTTAATTTCTTTTCCGTCCAAATCGGTAATAATATTTCTTTTCTGGAGTCTGCTTTAAAATTAGAAAGAAAAATTTCCCTTTTCTTTTCATTCTTTAAAACTCGTCGAAACCTTCTTTCTACCTTCTTCTTGTTGACTTTTATCTCTTAATATTCTGCTTCTATTGATTTCCTTCTTTGAAGCTTAAATTCTTATATTGATGGATATGATTCGGGAAATATCTAGTCATAACTAAATTCCAGAAATCATTATGAGAAACTTAGCTTGACATCTTTATATGTTTTCTACATTATGACCTTGTTTAGATCATTGTTTGCGAGTAATTCAATCTGTTTCATAAATTTGATAATATTCAGAACTAGGAAGTCTTTCCTCTCCTACTTTTTTGACCCATTCTCAGGTAATTTTAAAAGGTCATATGCGTCGTCTTTTCTTGATGGTCTCCGTTTGGTAGGAGTTGAGGGATGAACAGTGTATCTTGGGTAGAACTGGTGTAAAATTTTCTGTTAGTGTGGTGGTAGAATAGAAAGCTTGGAAGCATGTTTTTCCTTCCGACTATTCCCTTCAATTACAAAATAATAATTTAGAGTTTTAGATAAATAAAAGAGAGGTTTTGGCGAGCCTGAAAAGGTGATATATATCTCTGCACTTCTTAGCAAACAAGTGAAGCTCCTCTGAAACCATTCTTTTTATAGCTTTCCATTACATTTCCCTCGTAATGAATGTACCAAGAGCTTATGGTTTTCAAGTAGGGATCATGGAGATATACTTTAAGGTGAATCTGATGGGTGATGTTTCCGTTTGTGTTTTCATCTAGTAAACATCGAAACATACTTACCACTAGTACTTCAACTGAAATACTTGCACAGGGCTACTTCCAACTATTGTTCTCCTGCATTGAGAAACTGTTGGCGTTCTTGAATGTGCGGAGCTTTGTTCTACCTGCTGCTGAAGAAGCAGAATCCTTGTGGATAAAAAAATTTGGTTTTGGAAAGATACCATCAGAAAAGGTACATGTGCTATTCTGGTTCTTGTTTTCTGCTTGAATAATTTTTTTTTAATCATTTCTTGATTGTGAATTTTTCTTTATTGTCCTACCTTTTTTTAGCTTGACAATTACAGAAAAAGGTGTTGGCAAATGCTTACCTTTAAAGGAACGTCTATGCTAGAGAAGGCAGTTCCCCAGTGTCGAATTACCCGCCAAGATGCGGCTGTTATTGATGTTTCTGTTGAGTACCAAGATATGGCTGTTGATGCTTCCGTTGAGGACCAAGATACTGATGTTGTTGATGTTTCTGTCAAGGACCAAGATGCAAATGTTGTTGAAGTTTCTGTTGAGGACCAAGATCTGAATCTTGTTGATGTTTCTGTTGACCACCAAGAGGACCAAGATTTGAATGCCGTGGATGCGCAAGATGCGGCTGTTGTTGATGCATCTGTTTTGGAGCAAGATGCAGCTGTTGTTGATCCATCTGTTGAGGGACGAGCAAAATGAAAAGCTATTTCTTGCAGTAGTTATAATATCCTTTGATACAGAAAGGATGCATGTTGTTTATAAATTTCATTGGCATACTTGGAACAATTGTTGAAGAAAAATTTCTCGAGCATTTTAAGGTGGCTTTTTGTAGAGGAAATTATACCAGATTCTGTTTTTAATAGATGTATTATTTTCTTTAACATTCTGGGATAATAATTGGTTACTTTTACAAATTCTAAATTGAATTAATGAGTTCGTACTTTTCTCCTCAACCATGTCTACATTGGAGAAATTTTGATTCTAATTCTTCCAACACACGTTGTAGTTCAAGAAGTGAGTTCGGTGGAATTAAAATGTGGGGTGCATTAAATCAGAAAAGTAGTTAAGGGTGCATTTAGTTTTTCGGCGAGGTAATTAATTAAAAGTGTAATTTTTGCTGAATATTAAATTGGTTATAATATAATTTATAATTAAGTACATCATCACTATTATAATATTAAGAATCAATCGAATTCACAACATCTAGTCTTAAACTAGGTTAAGACCTCATCGGCGAAATTGATTATCATTGGTTGCTTTACAAATAATTAATTTTGAAAGAATCTAAAAAGTTTTATTCATGCATATAATCTCTTGTATAATTACCATAATTTTAGAAGCTCAAACGTCGTTATTCTTTTTCCAAGTATTTGATCTCTTTGATAATGAATACATTTTTGTGGGCTTCGTTTCATATATGCAAAACTTGTTCTTGGGTTCAAGTCTCGTTGATTTGCAGTTTATCAAAAAGATTTATTCAAACAAGAAAAGTTGAATCAAGATCATAATCTGATGAAATTTTTGTGGGGACGTACTTAAATTTAAATGGTAAAATTTCAGTATACAAATCAATTTTCATTTTATCACGCCACCATCGGAATTTGTACTAGTGCAACTTTTATTTTATACAAACACAATTCAGTACACACTGATTAGCTGGAACTTCAATTCTTGAAGAATCAAAGTAGTTTTACATTGCATGAGCTTTTTATAAACTTGAATAATATCATCTCTCTCCAAATTTATAACTTTTCTTGATTGTTCTTCTGTTTCCAGATATGTTGAATCAAGAGTGATATGTTGAAATGAGAGGACTCTCCATCTTCCATTGCCCTTGCGCCAACTTTTGAAAGCTTTGTCGCCCTCTTTCTTATACCTCCTTCTCCTCCCCCATTCATTATTGTTTCTATAGCTTTCTGAATTTGCTCCCTTTTAACCAAAACTCCAATCTTTTCTTCTTCTCCCCATCTAACAGAGACTTGAACCCCAACTTTGATCCCAATCCTTAAAATATCAACTATTAATTTTTCATTGAAAAATTGCTCAGCAAACATCGGCCATGTTATCATTGGCACACCAGAGCAAACTCCTTCAATGGTTGAATTCCACCCGCAATGAGTTAAAAAAGACTTGATTGTCGGGTGAGAAAGAATGAGAACTTGTGGAGCCCACCCCTTGATCAAAAGCACCCTCCTTTTGATTCTCTCTTCAAATTCCTCCTCTACTAACCACTTCTCCAATTCTTGAAACCTTTCCCCTTCTTTAATCACCCAAATAAATGGATGTTTTGATGATTCTAATGCCAACCCAAGTTCCATAAGTTGTGCTGGTACAAGCCTGCATTGGCTACCCAAACAAGCGTAGATCACAGATTTCGGTTTCATTGAATCAAGCCATTCGGTGCAGTGTGTCTCGTCGATTGAAGCTTTGTTTCCTCTCTCAAATTTGTCTAAATTATCCTTGTTACATAGAGAAACTGGTCCAATGCACCAAACTTTTTTCGCAATGGCCTTTTTGTACTCTTCGGAACACCCCTGCTCAAGCTCACTGAAGCTGTTCACCACAACCCCATAAGCGCTTGATTCGGCCTCGCGCATTTGATCACGAATATCATCCAAATCTGGCAATGTAACAAATGCTCCTGGTAGCTGGGCTTTGGTTATTTCAACCCTCTGGGGCATTCCTGGCACCACAAAAGGTTGGGAGTCTGAAGTGACAGATAAGTGAGCATTATAAAGCCTTATATTATGGGAACTTAGTAGTGAAAAACAGCACATCCCATGAAAAACTAATCGGAACATGGAATTTTTCGGCTGTTTTTGTTGTCCACGAAAGGTACTTGTCCGAGATTATGCAGCTTGGAGGGGGAATTAGTTCTTGCAGGTGCTGTTCTAGAGGGTGTTGTAATTTATTAAGAGCACTAAAAAAGTTTCCTATAAGGTCTCGGGAAGGCACGCTGTCGAGATTTTCACATCCTGGTGGAAGCCCTACTTCTTGCCAGGGGAAATGGAATTTGTATGAGTTGAATTTTAAGCCCAGAATCTCTTGCGCGGTGAATTGTTGAGGCGAATCTGGAGGCGTTGTGAGGGGTGGTGACCAAGCTTACTACGACGCCATGTTGCGCGAGTAGCATGTCCATGTCTATCATTGGGATCATGTGGCCTTGAGCCAGTAATGGGACTAGCACAAAGTGAAGCTGGTTTTGCATTATGGACATTGCTGGACTTTGGGAACATAGTTGGAATAAAAGTGTATATTCATTGCATTTTGCCTTTGATACCAAGTCTTATATGCCGAGCTTCACTAAACTTAGCCGGTAGCAGCAGTCTCTAAAACGGCAGGACTTGGCCTGGATTTTTTTGCCCTCGAGTCAATGGTAGCGTATGAAACGGGCTTTTTTTTACCTGCAATTTGAATCTCCGTATGTGGTTCAGTTTTTTTTTTTGTGTGTGTGTGTGTGATTCATATTGCCATTGTTAAGAGGTTGATTTGAGCCAATTCATGTGTTTCACGCCGTACTGAATCATAGCAATTCCTTATGAGATTGGTCGGCTTGATGTGTAACAGTGCCTGTGCATTACGAGCGACAATTTTGTTCTTGTAGGTTATGTTCTAATGGATGTTTTAGGTTTTACCATCTGTTGTTTTTTGCTTGATTGGTTGACTTTGACTTATTCCAGCACTTGGATTTGTAAAATAAACTAGACATAAAATTAAACAATTGTATCTGTGGAGGGAGCTGAACGATTCACCTAACTTGAATATTGAGCTGATCGAGTCAATGCAAGTTTTGGGAGGATTGGGCTGTGTTTGGGGGGTGGGGATTGCGTGTCAATAGCATGTTTTACACGGTCCAAAGTCATTCTAATTTGTCCTCTTTTAATCAATTCCAGAGAATAAATAGCTCTTATTAAATGCGAAAGGATAAGAACGTGGAGAACTAATCTGTAGTAGTTTTAGTAGAGCCAATTAAAACAGAACCATGTGTTTGGACGGGCGGTTCAAGTTTTACCTATTTCTCTTAAAATTGTTATCTTGTACCTGCTGAACTTTTTTGAAAGCTGAATATAATAATTTTATAATTAAATATATTATATAATAATTTTATAATTAAATATATCATTCACTATTAAGATAATAAGATGTGTTTAGATGTTGTTGTTTATCTCTTCTCTTTTCTCTTTAGTCAAGAACCCTAATCTTTCATCATTGACCTCCGATCATTTTGGAGATATCTTTTCTTAGATCTCTCTTATTTTGATTAAATAAAGTATTCTTCCTTCTTTAATTTTAACTAAGAAAATATAAATTCATCCGAAATAAAAATTACAATATTTTAATTTTAACTAAGAGCTGATTCACTTACACCTACTGAACTTGATATGTAAATATCTACTCTTGCTACATTTGGAATCCTACCTATTGAAAAGATATTGTATTTGTTTGGCCGCCTTGTGCTTTTTTCTTATCAGACAAAAATGTTGTAGGCAGTAAACTTTACTTTCCAAATTATGAAGATATGGTGGTCCCAAATTTTATCAAAGAGTTCTTCAACGGCTACATTAGTTTTGTGATGGATCTGATTAGCATGAAGTTTATTTTTTGATAAGTTAGTTAATTGATCAATAGAATACTGACACACATAGAGTCTCGTCTACGTGTCAGCACTTTATTGGTCAATTGACCAACTTATCTAAAAATGAACTTCATACTAACCACTTCCTTTTGTGATGTTCTAGCGATTTTTTTTAAGTACTTCTTAAAAAATATATAATATTTATTTTAATTAATTTTTTTATTTTATAGAAAACGATATTTTAGGTGTAACTTGGATACATACAAAAAATAGAATCTGTACAGACGAAAACAATGTTTTAGGTATAATTTAGATACATACAAAAAACAGAATTTGTACAGTCCGTACAAACACTATTTTAATTTCACCTAAAATACTATTTTCTATAAAAATTCAAATTGAAATTAATACTATATATTTTTTGAGTTACTTAAAAAAAATGTTAGCTATAATGTCACAAAACTAATGTCCCCCTAGACTTTTTATTTACGAAAAGGCACATAGTCGTGCTGTCATTGCTTTTTCGAGGGTCCTTACACGAGATGTCGCATTAAAAATCTTAAAAATGAATATTGTAAGATGGGTTCGGTTACTGTGAAATTAATTTCGTTGGTCAATTGACCAATACAATGTGAATATATAGAGGGAGAGATCACCTCCTAACTTGTATGTTAATACTATATTGATTAATTAATCAAAATTAATTTCATACTAATCACCCCTTATAAGATTATTTGGTTATCACAAATAATACAACACTTGTGTTGATTTTTATATAATTTACTCTTTTATTTCTCTAAGACCTCTTTTACGGATCAAGTACTTATTTTAATTTTCTTAATAAAAATATTTTTTTTTTCAAAAATTTATATTTAAAATTGTTTCATCTCATCTCACCACACTTTATCGCTCTGCAAAGCTGACAATTTATAAATTTTGATAATTCTAATGACTTAATCAAATAAAATGATACTCCCTTCGTCTAAGGATAAAAGTCTTGGTGGACTTTTCACGCATATTAAGAAGATAAATGAAATGACAAAATTGTCCATAATAATGTCATTAAATATGGAGAGAGAATTAGAATAAGAAAAGTATGAGATATTTAATACTACAAGTATAATAGGAAAATATGTGTAAAAGTTTGGTTATTAAAGGAAAATGTACATTTAACATGGGACTACCCAAAATAGTAATAAGGACTTTTATTATGGGACGGAGGGAGTAATTAATTATTACTGAATCAGTAATGATGCTTCCTATGACAATCAATTACATTGATCCTTATGACTGCATCCATTAAATTATTCCTTATGACTTAATCAATTGGAAGGATCCTTACGACTTAATCAATTAGAAGGATCTTCTACTTTGTATCTCCTATTCTAGTTCTCTGGGTTACATTTTTCTAATGATTCTTCTCTTGTGATTTTGTTTGTTTTTTAATACCTTGGTTACCAACTTTTCAATACTAGACGAATTTTGCTATGAATATTAAAAAGCCATGAATTGCAATATAATAAACTAAGAAAAAAAATATTATTTTCACACAATTATCTATTACATATGTATGAAAGTTTTATAACTAAGTGTTTATTTGAGACCGATGAGATATTAGTCTAATGGTTATGATTTTTATTCAGTGGGGGGTTTAATACAAAAAATTATAAAAAAAAATAAATAGCAATAATAAAGTTTTAAAATGTCAAATTAATATGTTAATATTAATCATTATTTTTTGCACAAAAGCGTTTCAAATAAGTGATTTATAATGATCCTTTTTATGGTCTCATATACTGAAATAATTTCAAAATCAAAATTCACCTACCCATCTTTCATCCTTTTATACAATGACACCTTTATAAATAAGAATTCATCTATCCATCTTCCATCTTATTATGCAATGACACCTTAATAAGATTTATAGTTGCAAAACACTTTTCAATGTTTGCGGTTGCAAATATGTAGGATTAATTAGTACCAATTTCACTAGCAAATAAACAATTTAAGACTCAAAAAATGGAAAGAAACAATTAAAAAAAGAAAAGAAAAAACAAAAAATAAAAGCCAATAACAAGTTAACAACTAATTAATTAACAAGATGAATAAATATTATAAAGAGTTTTCAATTCAAATTAAACTAATAACTATATATTTACGTACATAGTGAAATAATTGAATTTTCTTAAGATATAAGAATGTAGAGTATCTTACCTTCTAATTTGTCATGTAGCATATCGGGTATTTCAAGCTTTAACTATAAAATTTGAATTGAATATGATAGAATGGTGGAAAATTTGTTTTGTGTTTGTATTTTCTAATGTGAAATGGGCAGTAGAGGAGTTCTTTTCTTTATAAATTGGAGAGGGACCGGAGCCCACACTCAATTTTCACTTCTAGTTAAGATGAGGTATTGAGACTGCTCAATTTTTTGGGGAATTTATTTCTTAGGTTATGGGAGGCTTGTTTTTCTCTTTTTGTGAAGTTTGTTTGTGAATTTATTTCTTTTTTCATTAATAAAGTTAATTGATTCTTGATATTGTAGTAGTAATGATGTACTTGATTATTATGAATTATATTGTATTCCAAAAAAGTGGAACTTTCAAAAAAGAAGGGGTGCTCATTTGGTGGTGTCAAATATTAGTGCGATGGTATGAAATACGTTGACAAAAAAACATCTGGCAAGAGTGATTTCATAAGATCATAAGACTCTTGAAAATACTTAAAAATAAAATAATTACCAGAGATGCTATTGTCATAGAGTCGTTCGTCTTTGACGAAAGTAGTTAGGATAATAAACCTGCTTTATTAAACTCTTGAAATTTGTCCAACTAAAGTTTATCGACGTACTGATAAAAAACGTTAAACAACATAAATCAGAAATTTATAAAAATTCAAAGATACGCAATGTTGTGTGCTTAACTAGAATCAAATAAAAGCTTAACTAGTAGAAAATAATATGCAACATATATAAGCCCAAAAGAAGTAGTAGTAGTAGTAGTAGTTTGATGAAGAATTGTGAGTACGTACGTACCGGCGCCTAAGGCTAAATTAATCAAATGATATGGCTAACTGAGTTTTGTAGCTTCGAACTTTGTTTGTTTCATAATGTCCTCAATTAAAAGTGTGATATTAAGGTGAGAAGATCCTCCCTCTTCAACTGCCCTGACAGCCTCTTTTGCAAGCTCCCTAGCTCTTTTTCTTCTCTCTTGACCTTCTTTTCCTTCAAGCATTATGTACTCTATAGCCTCTTTCACATTCTTACTCCTCACTTTCACCCCGAACTTCTCTTCCTCGCCCAAAGGCACAACTTCTTTAGCCCCAATACTCACACCAGTCTCAAGTACCTGCACTACCAACTTCTCATTGAAAAATTGCTCGGCAAACAAAGGCCAAGTGATCATGGGAACGCCGCTACAAATCCCTTCAATAGTCGAATTCCAACCACAATGCGTTATGAATCCTCCAATTGCAGGGTGTGACAATATAAGCACTTGTGGTGCCCAACCCCGGATCAAAAGCCCTCTCCCTTTCGTACTTTCCTCGAATCCCTCTTCCAATATCCATTTCTCGATCTCTTTTTGTTTGCCCCCTGCCCTTACCACCCATACAAACGGACGTTTCGATGCTTCTAAGCCTAGAGCAAGCTCCATGAGTTGTGTACAAGTAAGCCTGCTAAGGCTTCCAAGGCAGGCATAAATTACGGAGCCATTTGCCCAATTGTCAAGCCAATGTAAGCACTTGTTTCCATCAATCGACGCATTATTATGTCCTCTCTGAGCCTTGTCCAACATGTTCTTGTTGTTGAGTGATAACGGACCAACGCACCAAACTTTTTCTCCTCGGACTTTTTTAAATTCATCAACATAATCTTGTTCCAACTCCTCAAAACTATTAATCACAACCCCATACGCTCCTACTTCAGTAGCTCTTACCTGTTCACGGAGCTCAACAATCGCAGGTACTGACCCCGGATTGAATAATCCGGGCAGCTGGGCTTTAGTGAACTCGATATGATCAGGCAGACCACGCACAACAAAGGACTCTGACTCGGACGACACACTTTCGTGCACCTTGGAATTGTATATATTTTCCGTACATAATTGCGTGAAGCAACTCATTCCATCAAACATAATCCACGGAATTTGGAGCTTTTTGGCAGTATCAGACGTCCAGAAAACATGCTTGTCAGATAGTATGCAGCTTGGACTAGGCTTTATATCTTTTAACATTTTTTCCACCGGCTCTTGTAGCATTTTGGTTGCAGCAAAAAAATTTATAGACATAACCAAAGAGGGTAAATCGTCCACGCTTTCGCATCCCTCCGGCAAGCCGGCCTCCACGGCCGGAAAACGGACTTCGAGGAGTCGAATTGGCAGGCCAGATTCGATGGCACGTCCAATGACTGCACCGAAACGGATGGCATTACGGGGTGTGGCGACAATGGTCACGGTCACGGCACGTTGTGCTAGCAATTTGGCCATGTCCACCATGGGAATAAGGTGGCCTGGGCACATTAAGGGTATCATAACAATGTGAAGCTGGTCTGACGGTGAATCCATTGCAAATGAAAATTTTGTGGGTTATAGGAAATATTGATACTATATGATATGTAGTGTAAAGGTAAATGATATAATATATAATGTGATATATATAGAGGGAAGGTAAATGATACTAGTATAATGGCGGCGAGGAGTGACGTAAGAGCCTACATGAGCAAATGAATACAGTAAATTAAAACCTCTATTTATTTTATTGGAATCAAATTATTTGTATTCTAATTGAGGGGTTATTATTATTAAATAGAGGTATTGGTACAACATATTTTTTGAATACCTAAAAATATTCACTTTAACAAAAATATAGATTTTATAACAAAAATTAAACAAAATATAAATTATTTAGATTTTTAAACTAGGAAAATGTAATCTTTTATAGGAAATGTACTCTTTTTATAGGAAAATGTGCTCTTTTATAGAAAATATAGTCTTTTATAGGAAAATATAGTTCTTTATAGGAAATATAATCTTTTATAGAAAATATAGTCTTTTAAAATTAATATTGTCTCTCTCATATATATATATATGAAATTATTACTATATAGAGATATAGTTTATTAATACAGAACTTAAAAAGTATATAACATATTATAATTTAGAAGTTATTTCTATTTATAACTAGTCCAAATTGGGATCATTTTTTTTTTTATAATATTGCAGAAGTTATTCTTATATAGAATATTGTTAAATAGAGTTTTTATTGTACCTACATAATTGAAACCAACTGGACCCACTACAAGTCAAGGCTCAGTCTATTATTTTAACATTATCAAGTAACTTGGGTCATCTTAATTCATTGTAAATAATAATATATTGAATTTTTAAAATTAATTTAAAATATTTTTAAATTTAAAATTAATATTTATTTAATTTTAGTTCCTGGATTAAGTAGGCGGCGTTGTTTTACACGTCACTCTTCTTACAAAGTTGCAGGAAGAAGCAAAGTTAGGACAGTTCTTATCGACATGACTGACAACTCGATGACCACAAAAGAGAGAAGTGTTCTCTCAGTCCAAATTTAGCTATTCTATCTTGTAAACGTACATGCAACTATATCATGATAAATAAACAAATGTCGTTATACTTTATCAAAATAAATAATTCATGTAGCGATATTGCGACGAACGAGAGTTTTTTAATTTATTTTAAATATTTATTAAATTAAATAAATATATTTTTTAATTTATTTATTGAATTAAATAAATATTTAATAGAATTGTTGTAGAATAATTTAATTAAATATATTACGTTAATTAAATTAATGTTAGATAATGTTATAGTTCAAAATGTGAATTTAATTGGAATAATTAAATTAAATGAGCTATTAATTAAATACGACGTTGTTCTAATTAATTAATTAGAGATGCATTGATTTGTTAGAATTAATAGATGAGAATTTTAATTATGAGACAATTTGATTTAATGAGTAATATTGCCTTTTATTTAATTGAATTTAAACAATGTTATTTGATTAATTAAAGGGTGACGAATAAACTATATAATAAATGAGTTAATTAAAATAAATGAAAAAGAAACCTTTTATGGGCTAACCAAACAAAGCCTTGGGAACATGGGTAATCTTCTGATCCATAATCATGCATAAGCGATACCCACGATATATCGATACCCATTATATATCTTGTAGTTTTACGCATTATATCGATCTTTGTAATTTTTACGTTATTTCATATTCATTTGTTGAGAGAATTTAATATAGAGAATTTTGGAGAGAAAATAGAGAGAGCTTGAGAGAAATTGATATTGTAAAAGAGGTTTTGGAGAATCAAAGAAGTGTTTTAACTCTGTAATTGAATTTTATAGATGATTGTTGAAAATATGGTGTTATATGTGTTTATAACGTGTTTTATATGAATTGTATGTGATTTAGAGTAATCAGATCCACGAAATTATGTTTAAAATTGGAGTTTTGAGTTTACAGTGAAATAACATATGAATATGGCTTATATGTACAAAATTTAATGTCCAAATTGTATGATAATCTGTAAATTAATTATAGTTTGTGTCAATATGTTAAGAAAAGAAAAGAACGAAACTTGTATGGACTGATTTGGTTGAAAAACGAGTTCGTGATAGTTAATTTTATTAAGAATGTCTAAAATAGAGTTTTTCACAAAAATAGTGAATTTATGGGTTTAAATTTAGTTGTTTATATGATTTATGTTGTTAAAATCATGCTACAATTGTTATAATATGTTCATGTAAAGTTTAGAACTCATGGGTAGAATTAAAGTGTTGAATAAGAAAATTGGAGTTTATTGGCCATGCTCTGCGTTTTTTTTTCGCAACTTGACAACTCGGTCTGCTTGTGATGCCTGCCACCGCCATTCTGGTATAATTGGGTATTTGCATGCCGTTTTAAAGGTTTGATGGTAGTCTTTGCCGCACATGAACAAAGCTAAAGCGCAGGCGTTCTTGCATGTATGCATGTAGCGATTTGTCCAATCTCGAAATTTTGCTTGTTCAAATTTTGTTTGTTTAGCCTTTAAAATATAAATTAAACCTAATCTAATGAACAGAAAATGCATTAATCATGGATGTTAAAGCAGATTAGTAACATCTTAATGGTGATTTCAATTGATTAATTGATAAGTTAAACGCGGACTTAAACTCGTTATTCGTGAAATCTAAGAGTTAAGGGTTGTGAATGTGATTAATATAATCAGAGTTAAGTTAAAAAGAGAATATGCTCACAATGCTAATTGTGTTATAATTAATTGGTACTAGTTGATAGCCCGTGCAATGCACAGATTAGTTTGTTTTTCGATTGTATAATTTTCTAAAATTAGAATGAGAAAGATTTTTCATAATAATAATATTTTTTTTCATATAAATTTTTTGATTTTTTTTTTGCATGGCATAGCAATTATATGTATAAATATGTTGCTATTGCTATTTTATTACTTTCACAGTTCCACTTTTATTGCGATAATCCATTTTATTTAAGATCATTCAGTTGTTGCTCAATTTTCTAAATCTTCTCTTTCATGGCTTCGATCTTTGTTTGTAGCGTAACAATAGTTTCTTCAATCCTTGCATTCTTGGCATATCCATAATCACCATTGTCACTACTGCTATCATCGCTTATTTCAATAATTTGGCGTTTGTTCTGTCCTTTATTTTTTGTTGGTATAGATCTGCAAATAAATGAAAACACATAAAATTTTAAAAATAACATGCAAAATAGGAAGAATATATTAGTTAAAAAAATAAACTAATAGTTGTTGCTCAATTTTCTGAATCTTCTCTTTCATGGCTTCGATCTTTGTTTGTAGCGTAACAATAGTTTCTTCGATCCTTGCATTCTTGGCATATCCATAACCACCATTGTCACTACTGCTATCATCGCTTATTTCAATAATTTGACATTTGTTTCGCCCTTTGTTTTTTGTCGGTATAGATCTGCAAATAAATGAAAACACATAAAATTTTAAAAATAACATGCAAAATAGGAAGAATATATTAGTTAAAAAAATAAACTGATTACTTTACCTGATATCCATTATTTAGTATTTTGTATGATATTGTGTATGTATTGGGTTTTTTGTTTATGTGATAGTAGTATTTATAGGTGTTTTATATTTAATGAGTATTTATTTTTTTTTGTCATCAATTTTTATCCGTTATATGTTACCAATTTTAATATTTATGGCTATAGTGAGTGTTGTCTTTTGGATTGTCTATTGATTTAACTCTGTATCTTAATTGTAATGCAATGTTGTATAGCATGAATCCGTGTGGCGCTTTGAAGATGAAAGAAAAAAAAAACTATTGGATTGGAAGAAATAACCTGAATTAATGATTTTCTCATTATGTATTAATGGTTAATATTATGTATTAATGGCTAATATCAATTGTATATGGGATTTCAATTGATTAAAATTGGGTTGTATGTGGGATTTCAATTGATTAAAATTGGGTGTGTTAATTAATTAATTGATTTGAAATTAATTGAGTTTATTGAGTTTTTGTTGGAAATCAAATCGGAAGACAGATTAATTACTTGATTTTTAACAGTCAGATTAATTAATTGATTTGAAATTGATTGAGTTGGAGGATAGGCTATGAAATTAATTGAGTTTCTGGTGGAAATCAAATTGGAAGACAAATTAATTAATTAATTTTTAACTATGTTAAAAATTAAATTGATTTCAATTGATTAAAATTGGGTGTGTTTGGAAGCCAGATTAATTAATTGATTTGAAATTGATTGAGTTGGAGGATAGGCTGTGATGTATTTATATATAAGGATTGATTGTGACTCTAAATGGTATGCAAGATTAATTGAGGAACGTGAATAGTAAAAGTATAATTTATGCACGTGACACGTTTTCTTACCCTAACTTGATTACAATTACGCAAGTTTCTTAACTATACTTTTTAATTGAGCAAGTTCCTAAACCTTATTTTATATTGTACAAGTTTCCAAGTTCATAAGTACTATTCTTATATTGAGCAAAATCTTACTCTTGTTTATACAATGTTTATTCAACTGCATACCTTTGAGGTTCACCGGTGCATCGGATCTCTTCCCCGCGACATGCATAAAAATTGATTCCCCGTAGTTTTGAAAATAAGTTTTATCAGCTAACTATTTTTACCTTCTCTCAATAAAAGCCTTTCCTCACTCTCTTTCTCTTTAGAGTTGGATTACTTTTGAATCAATAAATTAATTATTAACTATGTTGTAAACTTGTATTTATAAACAGCAGAAGTAAATTCATAAACATTTTTGATTTGACATGAACTTCTTATTCCACCCCTAGCAGTGTTATTCCAGTGAAGGCTAACAACTTGTGCACATTGCACAAAGAAGAGAGATATTTCATTCTGATTGTTGAGAAATCAGGCTCACACAAATACACTACTAAGATAAATACAAACACACTACTGTAAGAGATATAAAATAATAACACAAGAAATTTACGTGGAAACCCAACTGGGAAAAACCACGGGAAGAGATCTCGAAAAATCACTATGAAAATAATATGGAGATTACAAACTCTCAACCGAGAAATAAACTAACTGCTTATTTCTCTCTACACCTCACTCTCGAATGCTCTAACCGAGCTTCTCACTCTCTAACTCTCTCTTTGACACTCAAACTAGAGCTTTGCTTTCTCTCTCTCTCTAAGATAAGCTCTATCAATTTTGGTGTGTCTTTCCTCTTCCATTTGGCCTCCTTTTATAGCCAAAAACTTAAGGGTAGAAAAGGAAATGAGTTGGACTCATTTTCAACAAAGGAATAACATTAATGAGTGTGATGGTGATATGTTCCCTTGACCCATTAGTATGTTCCCTTGACCCATAAAGTGAGTGAGGACCAAAGACCATTGACCAATAATTAATGACCAAAGATCAAAGACCAAAGACCAAAATAGGAGCCAATATTCAACAATCTCCACCTTGACTCATATTTTCAAAATACTGTGATCTTCTTTGTGTCTGTGAATGTATCCCTCTCCCTGGATAATCCACCACGAACTCAGCATTCGACGAAGTGTTTCACAACTGGTGAGAAGATCTCATTGTAGTCGATTCCCTCTCTCTGAGAGAATCCCTTTGCCACTAATCTGGCCTTAAACCTTTCACCTTCTTTATCAGTCTGAGCTTCCTTTTTCCTGAACACCCACCTGCATCCTATAGCCTTCGATCCTTTTGAAAGCTGAACTAACTCCCAAATCTGGTTATTCTGTAAAGACTCCATCTCTTTTGCCATCGCTATCGCCCATTTATCATTATCCTCGGACTGAATAGCATCCTGATAGCTAGTTGGATCTCCACTACCAGCAATCAAGGCAAAGGCAACTATGTCTTCAAACCCATATCTCTGCACTGGTTTACTAACTCGCCTTTCCCGATCTCTAACAAGATTATAGGACCTCTCTTGGGGATCTGAAGGTTGATCATCTTCAATCTCTTCAGGAAGCTCCACCTCAACTGGGTGTTTCTTGATCGGGCCCCACACATCCGAATGTACATAATCAAGTACATTCTTACTGTATATGTCTCTCCTTGAAAATCGACCCTTCGTTGTTTTTGCATATACACAAAAACTTGCAAAATTCCAAATCGCACGTTTTGACACCTTTCAAAGAATCGCTTTTGTGAAGTTCTTTCATTCCACCTTCACTTAAATGACCAAGTCGCATGTGCCATAATTACTGCTTATCATTTGTTGGAATTATCCTCGCATGCAATTTCTTTGCACCAAAGAATCGTGTCCCTATCAACTTGTAGAGGTGCCGCCTTCTTCGCCCCTTCATAATTACCATAGAACCCTTGGTAATTTTCATGACACCATCTCTCGGCCGAGATATCGCAACCTATAGAATCAAGTACTCCAACCGATAAGAAGCTCTTCTTCATTCTCGGAATATACCTTACATCACCCAATGTTCGACAACTCAAGTCAAACATTTTAATTTTGATGGTGCCTATCCCAGTAACTTTGCAGACTGCATTGTTACCCAATAAAACTGTACCACCATTGCAGGATGTAAAAGTATCAAACCAATCCCTATGAGGGGACATATGAAAAGAACAACCGGAATCCATGTACCAATCAGTAAAAAAAGTCACCCAATGTCTCTAACAGATAAGAGATCACCTTGTGAAGCTTCATTTTCATCATTTGTATACATTTCTCTCGTCATTTTGCACATCTCTCCGCTTGCTCAGCAACATTAGCAGATTTTTCAATCTGCTTTCCTTTCTTCTTGTTATCCTTCTTCAACAATGGACACTGATTTTTGTAGTGGCCCTTCTCGTGACAATGATAACACTCAACCTGAGATTTATCCTTCTTTTTGATCTCCCCCGAGACCTTTACGGTTCCTTCTTTGGAATACTTCTTTTGATTAGGACCCTACCACGCCCATCCGAAAAGTAAGAAGACATGTCTCTTGATCTCTGGAAGTAGTGCACTGAACTTATCTGGTCCGAATCTAGCGACATCACATCGTCAATCGCAAGTTTTTCCTTCCCTACAAGGAGTGTAGTCCGAGAGTTGAGTATGAATCGGTAGAGACAAGAAGCAATAAGGCTTTATCTTCTTCGTCCAACTTCACATCAATCTTTGGTTAGTTGGGTCACCAATCTATTAAACTCATTAATATGATTGGCCAAATCGACCTTCTTCCATCCGGCCGGTCTGAATTCCTTCTTCAAATATAACCGATTGTGAGAGACTTTGACTTGTAAACTTTCTCAAGTTTCTCCCACAAGTCTTTTCAAGAGGTTTCATCAAAACTCGATATTTGATCGTGGCGCCAAATTCAATCTGATTGTTGCCACGGCGCCAGCTTCAAGTTCCGTCCCATTTTCTTCCGTCATAGTCATTTGGTTTCTTCCCTTCTAGTGCCTTTGTCAATCCTTGTTGAGCCAATACATCTTTGATCAGTACAACGCCAACATCAAATTTGACTTCTGGTCAAATGGTTCAACTTCATACCTCGCACTTGTGTTTCGCCATCTTCGTATTTGTGACATGCCTTTAATTTCTCTTTAAACTGATCGTTGGTGTGAACCAAGAGCTTTGATACCAATTGTTGAGAAATCAGGCTCACACAAATACACTACTAAGATAAATACAAACACACTACTGTAAGAGATATAAAATAATAACACAAGAAATTTACGTGGAAACCCAACTGGGAAAAACCACGGGAAGAGATCTCAGAAAATCACTATGAAAATAATATGGAGATTACAAACTCTCAACTGAGAAATAAACTAACTGTTTATTTCTCTCTACACCCTCACTCTCAGAATGCTCTAACTGAGCTTCTCACTCTCTAACTCTCTCTTTGACACTCAAACTAGAGCTTTGCTCTCTTATCTCTCTAAGATAAGCTCTATCAATTTTGGTGTGTCTTTCCTCTTTTATTTGGCCTCCTTTTATAGCCAAAAACTTGAGGGTAGAAAAGGAAATGAGTTGGACTCATTTTCAACAAAGGAATAACATTAATGAGTGTGATGGTGATATGTTCCCTTGACCCATAAAGTGAGTGAGGACCAAAGACCATTGACCAATAATTAATGACCAAAGATCAAAGACCAAAGACCAAAATAGGAGCCAATATTCAAAACTGACCTATTTTTGGAAGCCTCTCTACAAAAAATCAAAATCAAAATTTTCTAAAAATGAAAAACAAAATTCTCAAGCATATTCTTAAATCCCATTTTGACAACAATCATTCTTTCCTAAAACTGCATTCAAAAGATGGGGGGTTGTAGCACATGACACAAACTAACATTATTTTTTCACTAGTATACATTTATAGCATTCTTATAACTTACACTAACGGAAGAAAAAATGCAGGTAATAATTCCATATAGGGATTCATTCTACAAAAATCATCTAGAAAATAATGTCTTGGATCAAGCAAACCTTGATATGTGTATTTAAAGATGGAGAGATTCGATTCTCTCTCTCTCTCTGGCGAGGTTTGAAATTCTTGGGAAAAATACACCTAAAATTTTTAGGAATTACTTCTCTCTCGTGCAATTAAATAGAAAATCAACAAATCCAATAATGAGAATGAGAATAACAAAAAAACCATCCACAAGCAAGACACAATATTTAATGTAGAAAATTCTTTTAAAGAAAAAAACCACATGTCAAACTCCGAATCTCCACTATATCAAAATAATAGACTTACAATAATCCTTCCAAGTTTTATGTCCTAAAACTTGAGGTTACATAATAAATTGAGAGAGTACAAATTTACCTTTAATTAGGTTGATAAACCTAATTAACTTCACCACCGAAAAACATCCCAAGCAATCTACCCACAAGCAACAAACTGTAATTCTCTCAATTTATTTTTTCGGTACCTTCTTGCTACCAAGCTTCTCTCATGTATAAAATAAGACTCCATCATTGTATAAATAGTACTCTTCCTAATTTATTCCTATTATGAATTAGAAATAATTTATTTACTAATTAATTAATATTAGTAAGCTCTCCTTAATTTAATTTCTACTTGGATTCTTTTCATGAGTTAGGACTCATACCCAACACTTCGCGTGGTGGGAAAGCCTTCACGACTCGCACTTCGAATGGATCTCTTGGTTGTTGAGAAGGTTGTTAGTCTCTTAAAATTTAAAATACAACCCAATTTCTCAAAATATCAATTAAAAAGGAACAAAATGAATATATATTAATGTCAATTCATTTTAAAAGAAATTGAGAAAGTTTTGGAATAAAAGAAAGGTCACATTCGATGAATGATTCTCTTTGTTGAGACTAAACAGAAGAACCATATCAAAGTAATGCCCCTAAACATTTGCTTGCGCCTTGATTTCTTGTATTAGGAGTGTCATGTTGAGGTAAAAAGAACCACCTTCCTCCATTGCCCTTCTAGCCGATTCCCCAAGCTCTTTAGCTCTTTTTCTTCTCTCCACTCATGCCTCTTCTTCATTCATGTACTTGTCTATACCCTTTTTAACATTATCTCTTTCGGCCAACACTGCAACCTTTTCTTCTCCATACATAATAGGAACCTTCACACCAAGCTGCACTCCACAGTCCACTTGCACCACCAGCTTCGCATTAGTGAATTGCTCAGCAAACAAAGTTCATGTCAGCATTTGGACACCAGTACAAACGCCTTCCAATGTCGAATTCCACACACAATGTGTTAATTAAGAATTCCCCAATAGCTTGGTGTGACGATATCAAAACTTGCGGAGCCCAGCCCCTTATCAAAAGGCCTCTCCCTTTGATCCCTTCTTCAAACTTTTCTTCTAAATCCCACTTCTCAAAATCTTCTGTTTTATATCTTATACACCAAATAAATGGTCGATTCTATTCCTCTAATCAACCCAAGTTCTATCATTTGGGAAGTTGCTAGCCTTGACAAGCTTCCTAAGCAAACATAAACTACGGAGCTTGGCTCCTGTGAATCGAGCCAATTTAAGCAATCATATTCATTAATGGAAGCCTAGTTACCTCTGTCGACCTTGTCCAATGTGTCTTTGTTGCATAGTGAAACAGGGCCAATACAATAAACTTTGTTACCCTTTAACCTTGCATACTCTTTGACGTAATCTGGCTCCAACTCCTCAAAAGTATTAGCTACTATTCCAAATGCTGCCTTTTCAGATTCTCTAATTTGCTCAATAAAGGATTTCACGGGAGATAACTCTGCCCCATCTCCAGGATTCAAGAAACCTGCAACCTTACATTTATTTAGTTCAATTCGGTCAGGTAGGCTGGGTACGACAAAATGCTCCAACTCAGAGGAAACTTTATCAAACACCTTGGAAGTATATATATATATATATATATATATATATGTATTATGAGCACGCGAGAGAGAAGCAACACGGTCCATGAAAAACAAGTCTTGGAAATTGGAATGTGAAACTTGTTAGCGATTTCGGTTATCCGGGGAAAACACATCGGAAATTATGCATTTTGGTGGTTCTTTTGTATCTCTGAGAAAAGTTTCTATTGGTTCTCGTAGCATGCCAATTGCTGTGAAAAAATTTATAGACGAGCCTAGTATTGCTAACATGTCAAAATTTTCACACCCTTTTGGTAGGCCTTACTTCTTCACTTGGAAAATATAGTTCAACAACACGGATTTTGAGGCCGGATTGTGCTAAACGAGCGACATTTGCTTTAAACCGGAGCGCGTTAACAGGTCTGCTGATAATGGTTGCTGTAGCATCGCGTTGCGCCAACAATCTGGCAATGTCTAGCATGGGGATGGTATGGCCTTGAGCCATTAGAGGAAACAAGACAAAATGAAGGTCCTGAGCTAGATTTGCCATGGGAATTTTGGACTAACAAGAGGGATTGAGGAGTTTTAAATTTGTCCTAGATTTGGTGCTTGTATGGTATGGCTGGCTACTAGGTTTGGTGATGTAAGAGGTTATGTATGGAAATTTGGAGGCTTATCTAGAGGGAATACGAGGCTGTGCAACAATTAGAGTTGGATGATGTTTCTCTGGTAATTGCATTGTTATAAGCAAGATTGGAATTTTCTTGTATATCATGTGAGTGACAGGGCAGTTCCAATTAATTATCAGAACGGAAATAGTACTAAACCATTTACAGGAAATGTAGAATGCGAAATTTTGGAATCAACCTAGAAATTTTTATTCAGTTATTTTGTAAGAGTGACGTCAAAATCTTACATTTGATGGTCTAGTGTTGAGCGTAGTATCAAGTAATGCAAAAATTGTAGTTGCACTTGCACAGAGGCCAAATTTACTTTATTTATTTTGGAATAATCACGAGTTTCGTCATGCCCATACATATTTAACAGTGTCGGTCTAGTTACACTTTGCAATCGAAGAATAGAAAAGATTCTTCAAGCTCTAGATGTGCACCACCAACACTCAATTCAATAAAGTACTCCAGATATAAAATATATAAAAAAGTGTCTATAACTTCCTACCCTCAACCAAGAGTAGCTAGGTGAGGAAGTAAAATTAATCATTTACGAAATGAGTCGCTTCATTTCTCCATCCTAGAATACAAGTTATCCGACATGGTGGATACATATACTGCCATAGTATCTTATTGACGAACAATTGATTGGTAAATACAATCAACCAAATGGATAAAACTTGTAGTTAGCAAACACTATTCATATAAGGAATTATTTAAGCTGAGCCTGAGCTGAAATTATTAAGAAGTATTTGTAGAAATAACAAATCCTATTATTATACTGTAAATGGAAACACTAGCTAGTTCATTTCAATTTCAGTTGTTCCACGACATCCTGAATCAACATTGTGATATTCAAGTTAGAAGAACCTCCTTCCTCAGTAGCTTTTTTTGCCATATCTCTAAGCTCTCCAGCTCTTCTAATCCTCTCCCCTTTCTCTTCTGAATCCATTACTTCTTTTATAGCTTTCTTCAATTGGTCGGTGCTGACGTACACCTCATTATCTCCCACCTCCCCCATCTTCATCGCAGCCTCCACCCCGGTTCTCACACCAATCTTCAACACATTGACTATAAGTTTTTCATTGTAAAACTGTTCGGCAAACATCGGCCACGTTATCATTGGCACGCCGGCGGACACGGCTTCCAATGTCGAATTCCACCCGCAATGCGTTATAAATCCTCCAACCGAGGGATGGGACAATATCAAAACTTGGGGCGCCCATCCTCGCATAATTAGGCCTCTCCCCTTAACTCTCTCCTCAAACTTTTCTTCTTCTAACCATTTTTCTACCCGGCTTGATAAATCTTTCTTTCTAATGGTCCATATAAACGGTCGATTCGACGCTTCTAAGCCCAACCCTGTCTCAATAATCTGGGCTTCTGATATCCTGCCTAGCCCCAGGCTCCCAAAACAGGCGTAAATGACCGAGCTGGGCTCCATTGAATCCAGCCATTTCAAACAAACATCTTCATCAATGGAGGCCTTTTTACCTCTTTCTAACTTATCCCACATATCTTTGTTGCACAAAGAAACTGGACCAATGCACCAAACTTTCCTTCCCATATTCATATGTGCATCCACATATTTGGACTCCATTTCATAAAAACTATTCACTACCATCCCTCTCGTTAAAAGCTCAGCCTCTCTCATTTGATCCACAATTCCTTTTTTATCTCCGCCCCCAGTTCTCTCTGTTTCTTGGGGGGTTTGGGACTTGGTTATTACAATCTCATCAGGCATGTTTGGGACCACAAATGGCTCTGAATCTGAACCAACAGTTTCATCAACATTCATACGCATAACTGTTTGGCCTAACAGGAGAGAAAAACAGCTAACTGTTTGGAAATCATACCTCGGAATCTTCAAATTGGAGGCAACCTTAACAGTCCAAGGAAGAACATTGCTTGATATGATGCAGCTGGGCCGCGGCTGCAACTCCTTGAGCAGATTTTTTATGGGTTGTTGTAACATAGTACACGCTATAAAAAACGGCTTCCACGCGTCCGGTGAAGGTAGGGCCTCCGTGTTTTCCAATCCTGGGGGCAATCCGGCCTCTTGGGCCGGAAAGGGCACCGTGGACAGGCCTATTTTGACATGGGTGGATTTCTGGGCTCGGTCGATTATGGATTGGATTGTGATTGCGTTGAGCGGTGTTGTGATTACGGTGACGGTTAGTTGTGGTCGTTGGGCAAGTAATTTTGCCAAGTCCATGAGTGGAATTATATGGCTAGGGGACATGAAAGGAATTAAGATGAAGTGAAGGTCTTGGGTTTGGAAAATAGCCATTAAATGAGCTTGGATTCTGTTCTGTTTACAGGAGCAAGAAGAAATGTAGTTATTTTGTATAGAAACTGAACGGTGTTTATATGTATATGGGCAAAAGAGTAGCCAATAATATACGATAAATGTAAAATATATTACTCCACTAGTAAGTATTGTAGCACAAACACGCGGGACTGAAGAACTTGCACACGTTGCAAACATGGGAGTACGTTACGTTATAGATGAGATGTACGTTTTCTTATATTTGTGAAAGAGCTCTTCTACCGTTAGAAGAATTAAATTTATATTTAATATTTGACGTAATATTAAAAATTATGTAATTAATAGTTATTTAAAATTCTCAAATAATTTTTTAAAATAACTTATATTAAAATACGAGGAGAGTACTTTAAAAAAATCAGCACAGAAAAAGATTGAGGATGCCTGTTGATGTTAAGAGCTGCACTGAATGTTGATGAACATTATTTTCCACTATTTTGCGGAAATGGTTGCAAGAATTTTAGGCCAGTTACAACTGAAATAGGAAAATGCCAATTGAATGGGAAAAGGTGTTTAATTTAGTCAATCTACTACTTTGCACTCCGAAAAAATAGTGAACTTATTTTTATTTTTTGTCTTCCGTTTGAAATTAAAATTTAATGCAAATTGTTTGCTCGGAATTTTCAAACTCGACGCAGTTTACGCCTACTACACGTTACCAGTATATGGTTCGTGTTCACTTCAGCTGAAATTAATTAAGAAGCATGAATCTATTTAACCATTAATGCTTTTACTGCCCACTAGACTCTTTTATTGACAGGCCTATCCATACAATGAAATTATATTCCTTCATCTTTTTCCAACAAGCAATTGTTACTTCATAATAATTGTTAATTTGTCCAAGAGATTGGAGATGACATGGGCTGATAGGCACTCTCCCAACTTAAGCACTGGTGAGTTCAATTTCTTTAAAGAGGTCTTTAATCCAAATATCTATTGTTGAGTCATGATATTTTCTTTTATTTGGTAGAATGAATTTAGAACTTCACTTATTTAATTAGTCTATTGGGCCTTCATTATTGAACCTCGAAAGTCATTAGGCTGCCAGCCATCATATTATTTCTATTAAAACCTTATGAGACCGGGTCGGTTCATTAGACTAACCCATTAGATATTTTAATATCTATTACTTTGACTTATAATGATGAAAAGCATGATAGTTGACTGTTGTAACTGCCATGCATTAATGTGGATGAGATCATAGTCGGCCGGCGGTAGAAAACAGTGACCAAAGGTAGTGGATAGATCGCATGCGATCGATGTAAATCCATCGGATCGGGGGACTGTGTCAGATAGTAGTGGGTGGCACGGTTATCCGGGCAAAGAGAGTATAACCTAGCAAGGAGGTCTTCACAAAGAGGTACGTTAACATTCACGTTCACATACACACACGACTGAGAATTATTATCTCTCTCAATACACTAGACAATTATTATCCTCCATTGTTAACCTCGTGAACATGTATACTGACTCTCACGCTTTAGTTTATCCCCGACGGTCGGGCCGTCAAGCTTGGTGTTTATCGTGTGTCTTGTCTTGAGGATCGGGGCGTCTTCACGTGATTGGGACGCGGCAAAAGATCTTGGCGTTAATATTGGCGCTAGAAGGAGGGCTTTTTCTAGTGTTATTGAGTTTTCAATCACATTCATTTAATCTACTTCGGAAGATGGCGAGAAGTAGGGATGGTACACCCGAAGGGCATGCGATGGTTGTGAGCTCGTCGTTGCCCCGTATTTCAGTAAAGAATCGTCTGAGTCATTCTAAGAGTGCTCATGAAAGCACGGCCTCCAAGCTTAATTCGGAAGATATTCGTCCGAAGATCCATAGTGGAGCCAGACGAAGGTTGGTCTTCGATGCAGATAAAGGGCATGATCGTGGTCGAGGGCGAGCACAAGGCTTACCGACCAAGACTCATCGCCGAAGTGGTCAAGAGGACAGAGCTGCCAAGTTGGCGAGGATGGCGGACGAAGCAGATAAAGTCTTGGAGGTCCCAAGTAAGCGAGAGAAAGATATAGCCAAGATAGATGCTTGGGCAATGGAGTTAAGGGACGAAGCATCTAGCCATGTTCAGTCTGAAAGGCGGAGTAATCATAAGGAGATGCAACGGCGAGAGGAGAAAGAGCCGGAGCATTCCACGCATGTGTCTAGGGATCGTTCTCGCAGCAGAAGGAGATCGAGGAGCAGAACTCCCGTGGCCTCGAGGAAGGCACTAGAGGTCGTTGGTTCTCGACGATCGAGGCGGCGACCACGAAGGAGTAGGTCGAGGAGATTTTGCGAAACCGGAAGAAGAGCATCGCGTGACTATTCTCACCATGAGGATAGGGTTATGCTGTGGAGTAGATCCGAAGCCCAACAAAGGCGGTGAGGGTTTGGCGGCGGGGAGGGGTCGATCCACTCAAAAGCGAGCGTCATTCGGGAGAAAGAAGTCTCCTCGCGACTAAAGATGTTGGTTTCTTGATAAAGGAGTTGAAGGAGCTCCGAAAGCAGTTGGCAGAAGTGCAGCAGGTGAAGGACACCCCGGGGAAGAAGGCGTCTCCTTTCTCCTCGGACATACTGAAGGAAAAGGCAGACATCACCAAGAAGTTGCCACGCATGGAGATTCTGATGGGTGCAGAGACCACTTATGACCATAGCCAGCGTTCGGCCGGTGATGGATTATTACGATTTCAATCGATCTTTGCCAAGTGCCACATATTTGTCACGGACGCGAGGAAAGATCGAGAGGCAATGGATGGGGACTTTACTGGTCGATTCAATTTCCTCTTGACCGAAGCTTTGTGACAAGTTCCATGCCCGCTTTAGGAGAATGCTAGAAGAAGGGAAGCTTCTGAGTTCTTTAAGCACAGGTCGAGACGGTTCACCAACGAGTCTTTAGGCGATGTGTGAAGAGATTCAAGAAGCGGTTGGTCGGTGTCCGACCTCAATGATCTCAAAACTAGGGTTATTTCGAATGGGTTAGACTTTGGGTAAAGTCCGAAAAATTTGGTGAAGAAGTTGATGTTCCATCACCAAGAGCTTAGCGAAGCTTTTGATAAAGCGAAAGGTTATATTGTCGTGGAGGAGGCTATGAATAGCACAAGCATACTTCTTCGGACCAAATGAAAGAAGCGGAACCACGCCCAAAGCGGATGGCGATCGAGAGAAAGGGGAGGATATAATGATCGGCGGAGGGCGATTCGAAAAAGTTCAACAACTCATGGCGACAAGGAAGTAGTCGTCCACTGCGTCCGCCTAAAAGGTGAATAAGGTTTACACTAAATTTGAATACGGATAGGTCGGTGATTTTAGACCGGATCGAGAACCGTGCCATTCTATGAAACCACCTCGTGATAACTATAAGGCGAGCGAAATGCAACTCTCGAAAATATTGTGGCTATCATCAATGGCGGGCCGTGAATCTTAATGAATGTTGCAATTTGAAAGATTTCGTGGAGAAGAAGATTCAAAGTGGTTTCTTTGGTTCGATTATGTGGTGGCGGAGGAGGACAAACAAGATCAACAAAATATCAACCGTCTTTGCTGAAGACGGTCGAAGCAGTTCTACCGTCAAAAATGCTCCAATACCACCGCCGAGGCACGTCATTGATGTAATAACCGGTGGGACAGCAGGAAAGTTGGTAGGGAAGAAGAGGAGAGGGTATCTAAATTCGGTCATGTCCGTGGCGGGTGCGTCCCCGAAGGCCGACCAACCATTTCCGGGGACTGTCATATCCTTCACCGATGCAGATTATCCTTCGGAGCCCATCGAGCCCCATGAAGGAGCGTTAGTGATCACTGCACAAGTAGGCTCGATGGATGTGAAGCGTATGATGATAGACAACAGGTCTTCTGTAGATATTCTGTATGCCCACGCTTATCAGAGGATGCATCTTGATGGGTGAAAAATGGAGGTCGGGCAGGAGGCTCCTTTATATGGCTTCAGCAACGATCCAGTCAAAGTTGCGGGCACTATTGAACTCCTAGTGGTCTTCGGCACAGCTCCTCAGCAAGTAGAACATGTAAATTTTATGTTGTGCATGTAGATTCGACTTACAACGCCATATTGGGAAGGCCTACCTTGACGGCTCTCCAAGCTGTGACCTTCATTCCTCACTTCAAAATCAAGTTCCCCACGGCACACGGAGTTGGAGAGGTGGCAGGGGACTTGGATTTAGCCCGACAACATTATTATCGGAATCTTTGTCATTTCCTCCAGGTAGGGTCGATGGCGAAAGCAAACCATGGCAATTGAGATCGAGACCTTTCTTGAAAGCGATTCGAGCCATTGAATTCTCCCCTGCGGGAGAGCGAAGAGATTGAGTTGGTCATCGGGAAGAGAGACAAAACAGTGAAGATTGGTTCGGGTCTACCAGAACCTTTTTGGACTAATCTTATAGAGCTCATTCGCTGCTATGCGGACATTTTTGCATGGAAACCACAAGATATGCCTGGAATTAGCCGAAAAATTGCCGAGCACAGGTTAGAGGTAGATCCATCGAAAAAGCCAGTACGACAAAAAGGTGAATCTTTGCATCTGAGTGTCAGAGTATCATTGATGAGGAGATTGCTAAGCTGATAGCTGCTGACTTCATTTTTGAAATCGACTACTCACAGTAGATGGCCAATGTAGTGTTGGTGCAGAAGCAGAATGGAAAGTGGCGGGTTTTGCATCGACTACACAAACACGAATAAAGCTTGTCCAAAGGATTTTATCCTCTCACCCCATATTGATCAACTCATCGATGCCACTTCAGGGTATGCATTACTAAGCTTTATGGATGCTTTTTCAGGTTTATCATCAAATTTTCATGTGCAAGGAGGACATTCGAAGACATCATTCATTACATACCGTTTGGTGTATGCCTATAAGAAGATGACCTTTGGCCTTATAAATCTTAGAGCCACTGCCCAAAGAATGATGAATTTCATATTCGATGAGGCAATTTGAGAGAGGAACATGGAGGTGTACGTAGATGATATGATCGTGAAAAACATGCAAGTCCAAAAGCACTTGGATGATCTGGAGGAATTCTTTCAAACTGTCCGTCACCACAAGTTGAGGCTCAATCCAAAGAAAGTGTACCTTGAACTTCGGTGCGGGGAAGTTCACAGGGTATCTGGTCGATCGAAGGGGCATTGAAGCCAATCCGGAGAAGATCCGGGCCATTCTTGACATGAAGACTCCTCGATCGTTCAAAGGCGTCCAACGTCATTGGTAGGATTAAATTTCTGAGGAGGTTTATGTCGAGGTCTGCGGAGATCTTGCCGTTCTTGACACATTGAAGAAGTAGAAGAATGCGAAGATGTTCCAGTGGACTTGGTGTGAAGATGCCTTCGAGGCATAAGACATATCATCTTCTGCTCCTTTCTTGGTGAAGCTTGCTGACAAAGACCTTGTATTTGTACCTTCTGACAAGTTCGTTGGCGATTGGAGCGATCTTTGGTTTGGGAGGTCGTTAGGAAGCGACATCCGGTCTATTATGTCGATCGCGTCTACGAGATCTTTGAAACCGTGTCCGAATATTGAAAAATTTTCTTTTGCTTTGATAATTGCTAGTAGAAAGCTTGACAATATTTTCAAGGTTCGGCTCTGAGTCGTCTACCTGGATCGACCATTGAAGAAGGTGATGAGTAAGCCGAGAGGTTTGGGGAGGTTGGCGGCTTGGGCGATGGAATTGTCCCAATTTTTTATCGATTACCATCCCGAATCATTGCTCAAAATTCGAACCTTGGCCGATTTTATGGTGGAATGTTCGTTCACCGAAGCGAGATCTTAGGAGCGGGAAGGTGAGACGTCCGTCGGCGATTTGTTGTTCTTGACGATGTTAGAATACATGGACGCTGTATAGAGATGGGTCCTCTACGGTGAATGTTAGTGGGACAGGGATTATATTGACAAGTCCGGAAGGATTCAAGGTGCAGCAAGCAATCAGATTTGGGTTCAAAGCAACAAACAACGAGGCCGAGTATGAAGTAGTGTTAGCAGGAGTTCGACTGGCGAAGAGTCTAGAGGTCCAGAAGCTGATCATTTACAGTGACTCTCAGTTGGTTGTCAAACAACTGTCGGGAGATTATGAAGCTCGTGGGACCAGGATGATCAAGTATCTGACAGAATTAAAAGACCGACTTGATGCCGTTTCTTATGAGTTTGAGGGCATAGGCGTAACGACAATTCCATTCTTAGATGCCTTTGTTGAAGTCGCCCTTCTGGATGCGAGATGTTTTCAACGGATCGGTTTATTTAGAAATTTTGCGTGATTTTAAGTATCCGGCGTGAAGCGATAATGTGTATCGAACGATCTAGCTATTTGGATGACCCCTATATTGAATATCTGGCAGATGGCGTCCTTCGGATCAGATGTTGGCAAAGAAGATCAAATACAAGAGTGCCAATTTTGTTCTTATTGATGGGGATCTTTATCGATTGGCATTTTCCTCACCATTTCTGAAGTGTCTGGTTCCATCCGAGGCTGAGTATGCTCTTCGGGAGGTTCACGAGGGTATTTGCGGTGATCATATGGCTGCCAAGTTTTTGACTTATAAAGTACTTCGACAGGGATACTATTGGCCTATAATTTTCAAGGAAGCTACAGAGTATGTCAAGAAATGTGAAAAATGCCATCTCAATAATCCGATCCCACATCAGCCACCAGAAGAGCTATATTCGATTTTATCTCCTATACCCTTTGCTGTCTGGGGGGTAGATATATTGGGTCCGTTGCCTAAAGCTAAAAGGTCGGTCGATTTATCATAGTTCTTATTGATTACATGACCAGTGGGTAGAAGCGAAGCCACTTGGTTGATAACGGAACAAGAGTGTTTGAAGTTCATAAAAGAGTCCGTAGTGTTTGACTTGAATTCCTAAAAGTGTTGATATCGGACAACGACGTCGATTAAATGGGATCAAAATTTGAAGGATTTTAAAGGAGGCTGAGGATTCACATAAGAAGACTTGATGGCTCATCCACAAAGCAAGCAGGCAAGTTGAGGTGACAAACGAACACTTCTTGAATCGGTATCAAATCAGACCCGGATGAAGCGAAAGGAAGATGGCGGAGGAGGCTGCTTCGGGTGTCTTTATGGGCTTATCGGACCACAGGGACTACCACGAGGGATTCACCTTTTCGATTGGCCTATGGTATGCGATGCCTTAGTCCCAATCGAAATTGGATCTCAAGTCTTGGTCGATCAATTCAAAAAGATCTACAACGACGAAGGATGAAGGCCAACTTGGATCTGTTAGAAGAAGTCAGAGAGGTAGCTTTGCTCAAACTGGCAGCCTACCAACGAAGAGTAGCTAAGCATTACAACAAGGGAGTCAAACTTCACATATTCGAAGTAGGAGACTTCGTCCTCAGAGAAGCCGAAACATCTACCCCTCAGAACACGGGAAAGCTAATGCCGAATTGGGAAAGGGCCGTATGAGGTGATCAAAGTACCAAAGTCAGGGACTTATCGATTAAAGGCATTAGATGGGTCTGAGATCAAGAACACTTGGCATCTTTGGCGAGCTTGAAAATATTTTCAATAGAGATCAAGTCAATTCTTAGGAGTCTGTACACATGATTGTCCATTATCAATAAAAAGTCACTTTTTCACAATTGATCTTCTTCATATTTGTCCTAAGTTCACAATGGTGTAAGGAGGTATGGTCGGACTCGCTGGCCATTCGATGGCAGCTTATTTATTTGTTACCCTGTGTGGTAGACAAATCCTATGGTCCTTTTAATATAGTTTTTACCAAGGGTGGTAAATCAATGGGCACCGAAGTAAGGAGGACGGGGTGGACTCGCTGACCATTCGATGGTAGCCTTTTCGACAGAAGTGTTCTTATGGTTTTGTTATACCCCGCGTGGTATACAAAGTCCATGGTCCTTTTAAATTTGTTATACCCCGTATGGTAAACAAAAGACACTCAAGTAAGGAGGTATGGTCGGACTTCTTTGGCCATTCGATGGCGACCTTTATTGTCGAGTGTGTCCTTATGAATTTGTGACCCGTGTGGTAGACAAATTCCATGGTCCTTATATCTTTGTTATACCTGCGTGGTAGACAAATGTCTTTATATATTGGTCCTTATATACTTGTTTCACCTGAGTGGTAAACAAAAATCCAGATGGTGCGAGGAGGATCGGTAGAATTCACCTTACACATGACCGATCTCACACTTCGGTAACGATAAGTATACATTACTTTATTTTGTTTAAGTGTTGAGTTCAGTTCATTCAACTCTGTCCATTCAATTCAGTTCATTAGATTCAGTTCACTTTATTTCATAACTTAACTATTATATACCTTAGCTGATTCACAATCTAAGTTAAGTTCATACAGATTAATTGATACTGAATTATTGACAAGAAACGAACCAAAATAGAAGTCATAATCAAGAAAGTTAAGGATTCATTGACAAGATAAGATATTCATTCATCATTCAAAACCAAAATTAAATCCATAACACTAACTAATTAATTACACAAGCGTAGAAATCTTGTCAAAATCCTTACATAAAGTTTCAAATAGTTCCAAAAATATAAATAGTTTAAATAAATAATTTTCACAAGTCAGTAAAATATCAAAAAAAAGCAGAAAGGACATTCAAGCACCGTATCCACCATCGGAGTCGATCAGAGCTGGATCTAGCTGAGCAGCAGCCAATTTTTCCTTACCACGCTCCCGACAATCTTCATAGCCTTCGGAATAAACCTTCATGATCTCAAAGATTAATCTCGTCGGACACTCGATGAGTCGGCTGGATCTCTTTACGCACTTCTTCGATCGAAGGACCTCTCGTCCCTCGAGTTCCTTTATCTTGTGTGAAGCTTGTGACGTTGGCCCTATCGCCTTCTTCTCATCTTGAGTCTTGGCTTGACTTCACCCAATTCGGCGCCCGATTCCGTTTGAATGTGGCGTGGCCGAGCTTTGATCTTGGCTTTCAAAATAGATTCTCCTCGGCGAGGCCAGTATTCATATCAATTAAAGCTTTTTGGTGGCATCGACGCAGCGACCCAAATTTCATCCTCTTGTGGCCCTCAGCTCGTTATCAGACGTCTTCAAGTCCATTATAGCTCGATCTAGGTCTTTCCGAAGGCCTTCATTGGTATGAAGAACGCCCTCGTGATCGCTTCTTTCCCGAGCCAGGGTTGCCTTCAGCATATGGTTATCCTGTCTCAAAAAATCCTCCTCGGCTTCACCATTGATATGCCTCGGACGTAAACGCCCGAAGACAGCATTTACCTGCATATGTCCAACAATATCCGATCAAACTCAAATATTTAAACAGAAGCAGGAGTGAAGAAGATAAACAAAAAACTGTTACTTACCTTAGCCAAATAACTCATCCCCTCGTCAAGCAGATCCCCGTCCGTGTGATTACCAAATCGGTGATCGTCTGTGTCTCGAACGAAGGTATCAAAGAGCTTGAAAGGGAAATTCGCATTAAACCGAGGCCATAGGGTCGGAGACCCCATAACTTCATTATGATATCCCTGATTTGAAGGTCCGGGTCGTTCGGGTGATACCTTTGCTAGATCGGGAGATGGAGTTGGTCGTTTGGGAGACGGTGACGGGTCCATGTGTACATTCTCGGGAGATGGAGATCGGATCGGCACGGATTCTCGTGGTGGTGATGAAATTTGAAGACTGGGAGGATCATCGGAAGAAGCGCTTTCTTTTCGAGATAGCAGAGCCTGCGGTTTCAACTTGCTCTTCTTCATGAGAAACTTGTATCTCCACTGGAATTGGTGAAAGGAGCTTGATCGAAGACGGAGGTACTCTGAGCTCTTCGGCTGACAAAGGAGTCACTTTGGATTTCAATTTTTTGATTCGGAGAAGACTCCTTCGATCAGGATGATCGAGTAAGCTTCCCCGAGGAGGGGACTGATGTGGTGGGTGGTTCGGATTACGGAAGGGGCTCAAAGTTTTTAGAATCAGGCGTGGAGTGAGACATTGAATCGCCTCTTTATTTTGTCGGGTTTGGAGTATCTCTTGGGAGGAGGAGATTCGACATCTTCCGGTTCACCTATTCGAGGATCAACTGTATGGGTTTCATCAATCGGGTTATCTTGAGCTTTTGGGATTTACGATTGGGAGGCTCGTGAATAGCTTGTCTTGACTTTCCAAATTAAGAAATCCTCCAAATCTCTCACGTCTATCGAAGACGGCTTAATCAAAGACACTGCAAAAGACAGAAGGATCACATTTCAAAATTTACATCATAAACATTTTTAAATAATTATGCAGTCAAGTAAATCAGAACTTACATTTGTGGTCATACAACCAGGCCTGCTTAGTAAGAAGGAAATAGTTCCATTCCTTTGATGGAAATATCTCGAAGAGCTCTATCATCTCGGCCTCACGCTCTTCTGAGATATCACCAAAGTCAGCAGAAACCACTTCGCTCATGGTCCAGTCCGGCAAAGAGGCAATCTCGGGTCTTTTAACGAAAAACCATCCCTTATGCCATCCCCTGTTGCTCGAAGGGGTATTTACTAGAGATCGTCTCTCAAACTTTTCACCAGTCTTCGATGCATGCTTACCTAAAACTTTAAACCCCTTTTAAGGTTTGGTGACCTTGTGAGCGGTGAAGAAGAAATCTAGAAAGGCTCCACCCCGAAACTTAGTGGCGGGAAGCGATGAAGGCGAAATATGAATGTAGGAGTTCGGTGCCAATTGGGAGAACCCAACGCCAATAAACCCTAGGAGGGTTATTACGAACACGTGAAGAGGAAACCGAATCCCATTATCCATGATAGATACATGAATAGTCGTCCATCCCTTCTTGTCATTTGATACATCCTTTCTCCAAATTTGGAACTCTTTACGATGGGTGCGGAATGGAATATTTGGTTTGAATACTCTTCAGCCCTGCCTCGGTCATATCGGAAGGAGTATTGGCGTGGGAGAAACGATCTTTGTTTCTGAAATATTCAGAAGGAGTAGGGGTAGGTTTTTGGGGTGAATTCTTGCTCGAAGTGGTGGCTTTGGGGTTAGAACTTGAAGCCTTTTCTTTGTTGGGGTTTGGATTTGGGGCAACGGTAGTGATTGGAGTGACAAGGATGGGAGAGCCCTGCTCGGAATCTGGGGACGCCATTGTTGAGATTTCGCAGAGAAACAGAGAAAGAATCGAAAGAGAAGGAGAGAGCTCAAATGTCCGAAAATTCAAATTAGCAAATAAAACTATCAAATTTAGTAAAGTTTACCTTTTATACTGACGGTTACACGAGTTACGAAGGCGGCACATTTAATTCCTAGCAATAATGAGAATTCGAATGGGAAAGGTCCGGGTCAATCCTTAGATATTTTATCAGATTGGGCTTTTCGGTTGGATTTCCAGTTTTTAGTCCATCTTTCTCAAACTCAACCCTCTATTGTTTGGGCCTTTTACGTTGGATATTCAGCCATCCTTTGTCTCCTCTTATGGACCAAATCGGGTATGTCTCAATTACTCCATGTTATAGGCCTTTAGTAAAATATCATGGACCATTTATAGTTTTATTAAAAATTACATTTAATAAAAAACTAGGGGCAATGTTGAGTCGTGATATTTTCTTATTTGGGTTCGAATGAATTGGGCTCACTTATTTAATTAGTCTATTGGGCCATCATTATTGAACCTTGAAAGTCATTGGGCTAGCCATCATATTATTTCTATTAAAACCTTATGAGGCCAAGATTGGATTCATTAGACTAACTCATTAGATATTTTAATATCTATTACTTTGATTTGTAATGATGAAAAAGCATGATAGTTGACTGCTGTAACTGTCATGTATTAATGTGGATGTGATCATAGTCGGTACGTGAGTAAAAAGCAGGATGACCAAAGGTAGTGGATAGATCGCATGCGATGGGCGAACCCATCGGATCGGTGTGTGTCGGATAGTAGTGGGTGGCACGATGATGTCCCCGCAAAGAAAGTATAACCTAACAAGAAGGTCTTCACAAAGAGGTACGTTAACATTCACGTTCATATACACACACGACTGAGAATTATTATCTCTCTCAATACACTAGACAATTATTATCCTCCATTGTTAACCTCGTGAACATGTATACTGACTCTCACGCCTGAGCTATCCCTCGACGGTCGAAGCCGTCAAGCTTGTGGTGTTTATCTTGTTTACTGTGCAGAATCAGGACGTCTTACGTGATTGGGACGCGGCAAAAGATCTTGACGTTAACATCTATAAAGATCGAAAATTCAGGGAAAATAAAGGGTGGACCATCTGTGCAGCAGATAGCATTTTAAGAGCACAATTACAGAAGGGGCTAATCCAAATCACAATCTCGATAATTCAAGTAATCAAAGTAATACAAATAAGCAAAAATAGTAAGCAAATCCAAACAAGAATAATGTAACGCAACAGCATAACAGTTATCCTTCACTTCGTCAAATTGAATTGGGTTGCAATCCCACCCACATCAAATTATATTTTCATGCAAAGAGTATACAATATATTAGTCACATGCTTCTAACAAATACAACCTACTATAATACTGCAATGACTTGAAGCACTACATCACTATACCAAGGGTGGTATCAATACAAGCCTGAACAATCCATTGCCTAAACCAAACATACAATAATACAGGGTATGAATTCTAGACTAGTTCAGAAACAACGGTACAAAGTTTTTCCTTTTCTTCTACAATTCTTAGAATAGCACTCATTACATCATCTTTCCAGGAAGAGTGGTGAGACCCATGAACCAAGTGGCTCTGTACCATTGGGGTCAACCCTCAGTTTCGCAACTCAACATAGTAAAAACATAAGTTTACAGACCCTAATGATCCGCAACTGT
Organism: Panax ginseng; assembly: GCA_020205605.1. Lineage (NCBI taxonomy): Eukaryota > Viridiplantae > Streptophyta > Magnoliopsida > Apiales > Araliaceae > Panax > Panax ginseng. Next base: position 22,381,165 of record CM035137.1, on the reverse strand, counting down.
ACATATTAAAACAACAGAGAGATACAGAGCTTCATCATCCATCTTGCAAGATTGAAGCAGACTGAACGGACACAACCTCATTAATATCACTCAACATACCTAGTTCAATAGGCACCGTGGTTCATAACTTTTAACTGCTCATTTTTACCTTATACTAGGTACATTGTAACTTTTTGGTACTCTGATTCTTGACTGCTCCGAGCCGAGTCCAACCGATCAAGCCTAGCATTCACTTTTAACTGCTCATTTTTACCTTATACTATGTACATGTTACTTTTTGGTAAACTCTGATTCTTGACTGCTCCAACCGATCAAGCCTCTAGTCCAACCGATCAAGCCTAGCATCTCTCCATGAGAATGAATCGGTTGCCTTCAGTAATAAGCCTATGGCTGAAGAGCAAGTTGATCTTACAATTGGATCTGCAGACTGGCTTGTTTGGCCCACCAAAATACCGAAAACCTAAATTAACCAATATTTGAAATTTTGAATGTTAGCACGTCTGTCTTAGCTGTAGTTCAAATAAAACAGTTGACAGTATTATATTTTGAGCCTAACCTGACTATAGTAAAGAGCTGAGAAGTGTTGATCATCAGATATAGCTAGCATACTACTGGATAAGTAAATGGCATTCGCTTGAATAACAGGCCAAGGAGCATCAAAAGCCTGCATTGACCAATTTAGATTTCGGTCAGTGTTGATTGACAGTTTAAATAAAAGATGATATATATAGCTGTATTCATTTGTTCTACCATATTTAATGAACTTTATCTATCATCGGGCGCAGGCATTGGGAAGCGTGCATTGGTAATTTACAGTCCCAAACCGATTACCGACTTGGCTGAAAAAATGATACCAATACCAGTACCGATACCAGTGGACCAATTCGGTACCAGGACGGTACCGGTAAATATTTTATACCGCTGGCTCAACCCATATGCATTAGAATCTTACCACCACCAAACAAAGCCTTATCCTTCTTTCTGTAACAATGAAAGACCCAAAAAGACCCATCTCAGGCCATTCTAATAAGGCAGATTTCACCTTCCACTCTCGACCAATTAATATACATGCATACAGTTCAAACAATTAATCACTAGCCACCCAAAGTAAGAAACCCCACAAAATTAAAACCTTAGCCAACCCAAGTCAGAAACCCCCACAAACAACTGCCATCACCGGCAAAAATAACATTTACCCCCACTGCAGTTGGCACGCTTTGTGCATTATGTCATTGAACAAAAAAAAATGCGATTAACCAATTAAACTAATTAAAATGTTGCACCATTCTATTAAAAAAATTAGACAAACGTTAAAAGATAATTACATGGCGTCAAAAAAAACATTTGTTACATGGAAATAATAATAACTAAAAAATAACAAGCCAACTCAATTTTTTCTTTTTCCAAAAGTCGACAATGAACCCAAGCCACACAAAAAACAATGAAAGTCAGAGGAGAGAGAAAGAGAGACCGTTCTAAGTGTAGCTTTTCCAATGAACTGGGAATCACCAATGATGGCAATTGCTTTGGGGCTTGCTTAGTCTTCTTCCCCTCATCACAAATCTTCCTCCTCTCATCAAACCCAACTCCGGTAATTCAAACCCAACGACGTTGTCTTCTTCCTCCTCTCATCACAAATCTGCAGCTACAGAGTCAAAGTAACACAAATCGAAGGCTTGAATGAAAGCAGTTCGAGCTAATCCGTCTGCCAGATCTGTTATTCCTACACGCCATCATTCTCGCTTCCTCTAATAAGCTCTACTTCCATGTAAAATCCTTTCCTTGATTTTTTAGTTCTGCAGTTTCTGATTTGACTATTTGGTTTATCACTTTGATTTGCTTGCCTACTTGGTCTATCACATGGAAGATGATGGAATAGGAAGGAGATGGATAGGGATGGGTAACCTATTCTCTGTTTTTGGGTAAATGATCAGGTAAGTTTTTTTTGTTTTTGTTTCCCTCTTTTGGTTTTTTAAGTTGAATCACGTGAGTAAGGTAATGGTTCATGTGATTCGTCTAGTTGGCTCCTTATTTATTTTCCTTCTCATTTTTTTTTCCAGAAAATTACTACAATGTGGTAAACATTATTTTTGCCTGCCATCACCATATAATATGCAATCCAAAATTACTAGATCAACTTCTGCCTCTGCAAGTTGATCACACCGAAACCCATAAAGATGAGACTTGAAAGTGGGAAGAGAAAATCGAAGTATGAAGTAAAAATTTTTGGAGGGAAATGTGAGAAAAAAAATCGCAATTAGAGATGGAAGATGGAGAGGCAAGATCGAGATGGGAGAAGGGCAATGGAGATAAAAATCGCAGTTGGAGACTTGGAGAGAGGAGAAGCCATGTCTGTGATGAGGAGAAAAACCCGCGTGTACCCCTTCACTTGATCAACTAGAAACATACTACTTTATCTACTTAGAACTTGGGTAGTTGGGCCACAAGTCCACTATAATAGTCTTTGGGCTACTAAAGTTCTAAAGATTTTCAATTAAAACAGTAATACCAGTACGGTCCGATAAATACCAGTTGCTCAAAACAATTAATTGGGTTAGTTTTACCACCCAAACCAGTTTGGTTTACCTATTTACCAGAAAAAAAACGTTTTTTGACACTCCTACAGAACATACCTATAGTTGCATATATAATTAGTTTCCAAGCTAGTTGCTGGAATCTGAATTACATTTCTATATATACACATACACGCACACAAAGACACCTACCTGGACAATTGAAGCCATGTAGGTATCAATTCTGGAAGCCAGATTTTGAGTAATCTGCCTAGCAAGGTCTCTGAGAAAGTCTTCGTAGTCGCTCCTGGAAAAGGAAAGAGAAGGTACTCCAGTATACTTTTTTCAGCATGCAAAGAATCACAAGAATTAGAGTACATTCAGGCCTGTCAATCCATACCGGTGATCTGAACTGATACGATGTGTGTTGAATAACGCTGACATTCCATCCATTCCCACTAGATCAGCAACTCTTTTGAGGGTGTTCTACCAAAAAAACAAAAAATTAGTCATTTTTTTAAAAAAAAGAAGCTTGACATAAAGTAGAGATGAACAGGTTAAAGATTATCTACCTCGCAAGCCTGTCGAACACCACGATCTTCATCATGAAGATGTAGAACCAAGCGTGGGAAGGCAGCATGCACCTGAAAGATGACATTGAGATTTTTTTTCCGAGGCAATTCTAAATTTTAGCATTTCATAGATTGACTTCACATCAGTTTTGCAAGATTTTGCAAATTGACTTCAAAAATTTTAAATAGGACTCGTTTTGTGGAACAGAGGAAGTATAAGGAATACTTCTTCCTACTCCCAAACCGAAATGAAAATGAATTAGTCAGTGAATATAGTATTATTTAAAGTCGTTCCAAAATTCCCAAAAAAGTGAGAGATGCCAACTTTAGTTGTCAGACAATAAGTACATTAAGCTAGAATGACTTTTTGCTTTTCCTTTTTTTTAATTAAAACCTAAAGTGCAACTTTATATGGATTAATGTATAAACAGCGACTTTAGTAGCTTGTGAATATTATGAAACCCTTAACAAATTATCTCTCACAACAATCTTTTGTCTTGTCTCTTCGCTATCATGTCCCTTCTCTCTCTTTCTCCTCTAAATCCTAGATTTTCTTATTCACACTTGTTATCATATTATGATAGTTGCACGTCTGTTTCTTTATGCTTAACGGCGAAATGTGATTTGTCTCTGCATGTGTAAGCAGGGGTGAGAGGAGTTCGCAATTGGTGATGTTTGATTGCAACTTAATGCATCTTAACAACCCACCTCTTAATACATCTTAACAACTCACATCTTTGTATTAAGAGGTCATCTGAATAATTTAGACTCATATTTGTATCTTAACTATTCAAAGGAACTCTTAATACAAAAATATGGGCTATTAAGATGCATTAAGAGGTGAACTGTTAAAATGTATTAAGATCCAATCAAACACCACCTAAAGTTTATAATTCTATTGTAGGCAAGTTGACTTGAGTGATATTATGCACCAAATTGAGGGAGCATTAGTTATTAGACATCATATTTTTATTTTTTTGATAAAAGAAGAAATTAAATTAATAGAAAAAAAAGGATACAATAAAAGGGGAACAAGAAGTCCACCCTCAACAGACTGAAAAGCAAAAATAGAAAAGAGTACTTAGAAAACTGCAGCCCTCCGATCTTTACACAAATCAGTCACTGAGATACTTCTAAAGGCCCCCAGAAGAAACCCATAGAGAAGCAAAGAAAGTAATCCAATCATTCAACACCTTAAAAGAAGAGCAACTTCCTCTAAACAGTCTAGCATTACTCTCATTCCAAATTTCCCATAAAATGGAAAAAAAAGAAGGCACAGTTCCATAAAATTTTGGCATCCCTCTTATTTCCAAATCCTCGAAAATAAACTAGCAACATATCATGCCAAAATTTGAGTAAGAGGGGCTTATTGTTACTTTATTTTAGTCAAACTAAATTTGTATTTGTAGTAGTTTTTGAATATCTAGAAATCATCATGTATATACTTCCCTACATTCTCTTCCTTGTCGCTGCTCTCTCTTTCTCCTCCAAACCTTAATTTCTTATATAACTACAAAGTAATATTCTTTCATATTCAAACATTCTATCTTTTTTTCAACCAGAAAAGCAGTTTATGAAAGATTTGTCTACCCTAGATGAATGTGCATCAGAAGCTAGTAGTAGGGCAGATTTCCAAGTTAGACTTAATTCTCAAAAAATTAAAAAATATGTAGGCCAAATGAAGAGTGAATATAGACAACAATCTTTAAGTCCATAATTATTTCTGCTCAAACAAAAATGTACACAAATAATAATCATATAAGAACCTAAACAATGATTATTTTCCAATTGTAAGATAGAAGACGGAAAAACCTGCTCGACAAAAGGATCATGCAATGCTCCAATTCCATAGTTGACTAGTGCTCCAAAGGCTGCAAAGGCATTGGCACGTATTTTCATGTTCATGTATACCTGTTGATTATGTATAGTGTATTATCACCAAGTAGTTTATATCCAGACTAAAAATTAATTCTGACTACCATTTGATAATTAGGAGATGCAAGACCAAAATTACCATCAGAAATGGATCATTAAGTAATACCACAAGATAAATAAATAAAGTAAGCCAGATATATAATCATCAAGGAAAGAGAGATGCAGTTCAAGAGAATAAATATGCAAAAAGATTGAGGAGCCTACTTGAAGATTGCGAAGTCGAACAGAAAGGCTAAGAAAAATGGGTTCTACAGCATCATTCGGCGATGACTCGAGAACCTATGAAGTTTGAAGTATACAAGTGAGGAGTTACAACTACAAAAACTATAGAATTTTTGGTCTACAAGTCTATGAGACAAAGGAAACACGTACCATCAGCAAGCATGACACAGCAGTTAATTGAACAGATTCATCAGAGTCATCTAGCAAAGCTAAAATTACACCAAGAACCTGAGTTGTGTACTGATTAATATGGATGGACGACATCTGCAAGCACAAGTGTTACAGGAACAGTGTTAATATAAAATAGTAATGAACTGATATCAGATACAGCTGAGGCTGACCAGTTGGTCACCAGTGTGTGCTAGGTGACCAAGAGGTTGAACGGGAATTACAAAGGGTATTCTTGTGATTCAGCCGTTTATCCTCTCTCTTTTTTGTTTATTTTATCTCTTCTAAATTCTAACCACCAGGAACTTTAATACACTAAATTAATACCAAGTTCTCGTGAATGTGTTTAATTATGTTAGATACTTAGATGCAATGCACATAATCCCGATAGAGCTTTTCAGATACCAAAAATAGATTACACAGGAGAAATTCAAGGAGAAGCATACAGCTGTCCGCAAAATTAGTTATCAATTTCATTGAAAAGGCAAACTGTAAAGTACATATAAAATCAGGACCTGCACTAGTCCTCTTAGACAAAGGCATCTAACAGTAGGAGAGTCATCCGACACATGTCGGCATAATGCTTCAACCATCTGCTCCAATATAGAACCCACACCCTCACTGCAATGACAATCTCTAACCAATAAGAATTTCAAGCAAGAGTATAACCAAATTCACAGAAACCGACAAATATATCTCCAAACAAAACAAGTGATAATATAGAGCACGGGCATTTGTTCCAGTAGAAGTCAACCTTATGCTAAATATAGACGAGCAACTTTCACAGAGCTAAATACTCAATATAGTGCAATATCCATATTTGATGATTCAAATCCATCACAATGGATTGGACATAATAAGAACGTAGCATATGTCAAAACATATCAGAAATATTACAACTCGTACATTCATTAACTCGTCAAACTAGCAGCTTTGCCAGAAGAAGCTAACCACAATGTAAGATAGCATGAAGGATACTTAAATTTGTACAAGGAGTTGGATAGGTAGACCATTCATTCTTGGTGGACCTAAGTCCTAACGTACGGCTGTCGGTGGCCTTAACCTGGTCCAATTTTTCAAAACTTTTGTCCATGCTCCTAAGCTTTTATTGAATTTCACTTATAATCCTTCCAAAATTCTTCCGTACTTTTAAATTTCAATCTGAGATATTTTTAAATTCAAAAATGATGCAATTTATTCCTTTTAATAAAATCTTCTAATTGGTAGGATTTTTAGTTAGTTACAATCTTCATAAATATTCGTCTCAAATTAAACGAATTCACTTCCATTTTGAATGTAATATATCACAAATTGATTTCAAGAATTTAAATTAATCCTATATTTTGGAATGGATGGAGTATACAGCAATCAATAATATATATATAACCCCCCCCCCCCCCCACATATATATATAGATAGAGAGAGATGGAAAAAAAAAAAAGCAGCAATGTCAACTTCTAAGGGATGTCGCTATCAGATTGTGCAAGCCCCTTACACCAGTAACACTGAAAACATTATAACGCTCGGCAAAAGGAAAAAAAAAGGGAGAAGAAAAAAGAAGAAAGGAAGAGGCAAGAGTAAAACAGAACAAACAAAAAGACTGAAGGAATATTATTCAAGACATACCTATACCGAGCAAACTCTGATAAAGCTGCAGCTGCAGCTTCTCTTTGAAATCTTAGGGCTCTATTTAAATATTCACTTAAAATCAAAGATATTGTTGGAACCTGAACCAGAAAAATGTTTCAAGACTACATAAAACTTGTTACAAAGTACAAAATGTACAAGAAAAACAATACACCAGTAACACCACAGTTTAAACACTAAAACTCAGAAATAATCTGTTAATCTAAATGTTGTAAGCAAACTGATAACTTTCAAAATTTGTTTAGGACATGTGACGCCAGTAATTGAGATCACCAAAATTTAATGACAACCATCAAAGAACATGACTAAAATATCCTAGACTTTTTTATCTAATTATCAACGTATTAAGGCGAGGAGAGGCGGTGGCCAAGCGCTTGGACGCCTAAGCGATAAGGCGTGCCCGCCTAGAGGAGAGAACAGACGCAAGGAGAAAGTGAGGAGAAAAAGAGAGCTTGAAAGAGTTAGCCCCGGAAACCCATGTATGTGCTCTGAGTATACACCCTAACATCTTCATTCTCCATCTCAATTCCTCTCTTTGGTGTACGACTTGAAAGGAGGTCGTTCCATGGCATAGCTAGGCGGCCCAAAGAGGACAAAGCGCTTGACTTTGAGTCTTTGAATAAGGCATGGCCTCGCCTTGCCAATGGACAATCATAGCAATTAAGCATGATGGTACATAAATCAATGTTCTAAAAGGCGCTAGGCAGGGCCCATAAATCAATGTTCTAAAAGGCGCTAGGCGGGGCCCATAAATCAATGTTCTAAAAGGCGCTAGGCGGAAGGCGGCCGGCCAGCCGAAAGGGGCCTAGCGCCTAGGGGGCCTGGGCAGGACCTAGGCGGGATTTTTTATTTTAAGCCAATTTTAATATGTTATCTTACATTTATCCAAACAAAACAATAATATAAAGAAAAACAATCTATAATAAAGATAATAAAGACATTTGCTTAAAGTTCAAACGCATCCATATTGCTAATCTCAAAGTTCAAACACAAACATGCAATTGTTCAAACATATTTTTAACGTATTAGTTTTATTCATAAACAAGATTGCTATTAAATAATAAATTTTAAAATTTCAAGAATTTTATTCAATATTAAAACTTGAGAAACTAAACATAAATTTAAGAATTATATTGAATTAAACTAAATATTACAAATGTATCATTTATATAATTTGAAGTTGGTACAAGTTCAAAAAATTACAACTATAATAAAATTATCCATTTTGACTTGATATTGTTCACTTCTTGTTGTGATTTGATATGCTACAACATGTATTATGAATATGGTAAATCAATAGAAAACTAAATATATCAAGATCTGGTTTGGGTAGTTATTAAAATAAAAAAACCTCTCCGCTTATACCCCACCTAAACCCCGCCTAATTTTATGAAGGATTTTTTGCATATGGGCCTAGGTAAAAGGCGTCGGGGGGCCTAGCAATCTAAAGAGAACAAGGGGCCTAAGCGCCTAGGCGGACCTAGGCAGGAATTTTTAGAACACTGACATAAATAACTTTAATAAGCTGTTTAAGAGCTTTATATTATTTGTGTAGACATAAAAATAATGATTGTAGTAGAAAAAACATATCAAGTGATTGATCTTACCTCTTTTGGTCTTTTTATGGAAACACAGCCTGCTAAATCTCCAATAAGATTGATCCACTTCTCATTTTCGATTTGCTCTCCATCTCTTGCTAATATCTGCAACAATATTTTCCATTTCAAAATCAATTCCAAAAATGAAAGGTCCATAACATTAGTAATAATACTGTCTACAGGTTTATGTACCTTTCCCATTTCAATGTCTCCAACACATTCACAGAACCCCTGAAATGCAATCAGAAGTGCACTGCAATTTAGAAAAGGAGACAAGTGTCATATAATTTCAATAATGTATAAACAATGACATCATAGAGGAAGTATTTTCTTTGTCCAAACAACATATATTACACCAATAAGCTTAAAAGTTACCGTAGTGGTTCTTGCTGGCCAGAACTTGCTAACCCATGACAACTTCCCAAATGAATAGTAAGTGTAGCAAACACTAAAGCATAATTTTTTTCAACAGCTTTCTTCCCAATTCTACCACCACCTCTGCAGTATAGATTAAACTAGCAATATTGCCATTAGCTGTAGAAGAAATTCGAGCTCTGATTAATTCCCATCAAATAGATACCTGAAAAAGGAAGTAAGAGCAAATATAGCAGCCTGCAGGATGTCATCCTCTATGCGGCCATCAACTGGTTGGCTAGAACTTTCACCTTTCACCAAATCACTTTTAAAGGCAGGTGTCTTGTTAAGTACTGATACAACATGTTCCAGGAACAAACATGAAAGTACTGTATGCTGGGAAAAAGCCTACAGATATAAAAGAAAGAATACATTAATGTTCACAACGAGATTAAGTTAAAAGGTCACAGATTGATAATAATTACAGGCATAAAAGAAATGGGGAAAAGAGTAAAAATAATAATAATTTTAACAACGAAAGTACACATGGACAATTACATATTTTAAAGCATTCTACACATTGTTCGGCCTCACAGCAAATCTTTTGGAGCAACTGCAAAAGTAACATGGTATTATCTGTGGCTCAAAGCTTCCTATTACTCTATTATGTTATTAGTGCTGTAGCACTTTGTTTGGTTTGGAAACGTTGTTGCACCGAAAGATGATCCAAACTTTGAAATGACAAACCATATCTCAGATGGTAAACATTCAGAGACAATCTCACGTCAACACGTCAACACATTAATTACACCTCATCCAAGTATGATTTCTTGAACTTTATTGAATCAGCTAGATAACTTGTACAGGACATCTAAATTCCAACAGTTCAATTAGGACACCATATTAACAAAGATACACTTACATAGAGTAAATAACTTAACCATTTTCCTCGCGCTACTGGAGGTTATTTTATTTATTTTTGATAGAAATTTACGTAGTGTCCTTGACAGTATTATTGGCTAGACAAACCATCTATGGCCATGTAACACATTCTAATTTCCAAGGTCTCAAAAATGTTTAATTGTTTATTAATTCAATATAATTTTAGAAAAATATTTCAAACACAAACATTAATACTAGAATTCACTTGCAGAAAGATAGATCAGATCAAATGAACAGAAATACAGTCTTCCTTAAATTTTCCACTATGAAAGCCAGTACTAGCTGGCCGATTAAAGACAAATATCAGACTTATGACAATAATAGACATGATATAAGTAATCAAGGAAGACTCACATAAAATGCATCCTGCATTGGCCAGCCACCTCGTAACCTGGATATATCCTTCGTGACTATATCTCTTCCTGCAGAAGCTAGTACTTCATTGAAGACAATTCTTGAACTAGTGGTTTCAGCTAGAGTGGAAATCTTCTATAGTCAAAAAACACATAACACAGAGATCGCGAAGCACTAATAACACAAACAGTGTAATCATTTCAGACAAACTAAGGTCAAAGCAGTTAACATGAAAGTACTAATGAAGTAATTTTTATAGTTACAATGATAATTTGAAATCAAGTGGCTGATTTTGGTCAAAAAAGATACAGCACCAAGAATTTCCTGGCGTAAATATTTCTCGGTTACATGAACTGTAGCAGTGAGCAAAGATTGGGTTGTCCTGTTGACGTATACCAAGACAAATGTAAGTATAAATGAAAAACATAGTAAACACATAAATCTAATCTTTTCACTTATCAAGGGAAAGGACCTTGAAATATCCGACTCAATCAGATCATTTCCCCTCTTTGTGACAAACTCAACAACTGCTTGGATGGCACCTTCTGATGACTGTTTTATCTTATCACATATGGCTGCTGAGCAATTACTCAGGGTTGCTACAAGCTGTAAAAATAAGTCACAATAACATGAAGCAAGGAGAAAATATATAGAACTTCCAACAATTTCAAACTATAAAATACACTAATGAAGAGATCGATATTTATACTTTTTTTTAATCTAATTTGGGGGAGGGGGTTTGAACCTAGGACCTCTTGCTTAGCAAGAGGCCTAGAATACCACTTGAGCCAAAGGCTCTCGGTGATATTTATTCTCTTACCTCATCCTTCGTCAATAAAATACAAACTGAGGAAACAACCCGGTTAAATACCTCCGATGGATCGATGGAAGCATCCTAAGATAAAAGAAGAAATTTAAGATAGGAAAATGAAAACAACACACTTGCAACAATAACACAAAACAAACAGTAAGAAAAAGCATAACTGTAACATATATGCTTACACTTCTCAATATAGCAATAACATCCTCTAGGGAGGACAAAGCGCCATAGAACAATTCGAGATTTGTGTTAGAACAAGTTACAGGCCTTGGTAACGACAGAGATATACTGAATAATTGATCAACAATCTGCAAGGAGGAAAAATAAGACAAAAATAAAGAAAGAATATTATCCCCCGTTTGAACACGTAAAGGTTAATTAAAAATACCGGTCATTAGGTTGCAGTAAATGTACAACTATGGAGGCATGACCCTTGCTGAAAGAACTAAAAGATTCCTTCCAAATACAGACCTGAGCAGAAACTTTTCTGACTTCAGAGTTTGTATCAGCACAACGAGGCAGATAAACTACAATCCTATCCCCCAAGCACAAGGCATCTCGACTAGGCAATGTAAATGCGGCTGGTAACAAAAGAGACGGCCTGATATTAGGGAAAAGAAACTGAGATATAGTAACAAAGGAGTTGTTTAGAAAAAGAAATAATACATGGTAGATTAGATATACGATGCAGAGAACGGTCAACTTGCTTGCTATGAGTGCAACTTCCAAGGCAACCAAGCGGACAGTATCCAGTGACACAAAGTGTGCGAAACTTGAGCAGCATCTCATAGGCGGCAAGACAACCTCGCCTTCTCTGATATTCTACAGACGATGAAACAAATTGATCAATCTGTCCCAAGAGATGCAATAGCTGCTCTGCGCGACTTCTTCCATCTTCCCCACTAATCATGACGTAAATAACATACACATAAGTATGGTATTGCTATAAATGACGGCATTTTTTAAATTTATTGATTTTACATTCAGTTATATATTTGCAATAATAATTTTTAATCACTTTTGACAGTAAAAGGACTTCCAAAAATATTATCAAAAAATGCAAACTAACTGATTATCATCATAATCATTTTACCATAACATATTATCCAAAATTATGTTTCCATAATCTGAAGCAATACCAAACTGGCCCCTACTCCCCAAGCAAGCCAGAGTAGAAAGTCCTCTTGAGGTAGGATAAAAAACTAAGCAAATATTTGTCTCTCTTGACACCAAAGGAATTCACATCCAACATTTGTTTATAGTGCAATCAAACCACTAAAGAATCTGCATACAGTAGTCCATGGTAGTGAAACGACAATTGAACAACTATCAGACCTCTTAAAACAGGCAAAGTTCTGCCTTGATCACAATCCCAGGTACAAGAGAGCTAGTTGATATAAAGCTTGAAAATAAGAACATAGAAACTGCGGTACATTGAGCGTGCTTTGGGCCTCTTCTTAACAAGTTTGAGGTTTAATCCAATCTTACTTTTATGTGTACTCTAGAATGTTACACCACAGGTATGTTTTATTTCCTTCCATCAAAGTCTTTTATGCCTTTCAAATAGCCAGATATTAATGTATTTCTGATCCAATAAATATGGGTCATGTTACTGGGTAACTTATCTTATTGGCTGGCTGTGTGAATTAACTAGAAGGCATAGAAAAGCTGAAGCTAGCTAATTCACATTCTTCATAGTAAGAATGGGAGTGTGCATTTGCAACGTACAGTACAATGAACTTTAAAGAGATATTAGCAACCTCTTCAAACATCCAAGTAAAATACATTTTACTAGAAGAACCAATGCATTCAAGCCCACAAGGAAATTGACGACGTGAAAAGAAGTTATAGCATTGATAACCTTGAAGCAAAAAGATAACAATGAAAATGAATACCTCGTGAGAAGAATTGCGCATAAGAGAGTGATAAGATTGTCTATAAGTGGGTTGACAACATCGGAGGGATCATTTGGTAAAGCAAAAAAGCCTAAGGTTGCCTGGAAAAATTAAATATATAATATTAAGGACACAAAAACAAGATACAGGAATAAAGTAGAGGTACATAAATTACTGCAACTTGCACCTTCATAACAAGGTTTCTAGTTTCAATTGTCAGCTTTGGCTCCACTGAGACAAGAGTAGTGCAAGCACTTAAAGCAAGGGCCTATATAGAAACCCATATTCAAAAAACTGGACGATAAAGATAGGAAAGAGAAGAAAGAAGAAAAGTGTATATAAAACTGAGTGAAGATATGAGGTTTCAACATATGCCAGTAAGCAATATAATAAACAAAATAGAACATACATACCTGAGTTCGCAAGAGCTCAATACTAGAATCAGATATATCAACCTCATCGTCTAGACCCATCAGAGTAACTATATAGTCAAGCAATTGGTCCCTTCTTTTCAATGGGAATGATATACCATTTCCGGCAGCATTAATGACAGCACGACCTGCATTAACAATATTGCAGCAGAGCTTTCTTTTTTCACATGACTGATACTTGTAGTGTAAGTAAAATGCATAGTTATCATTATTGTAAGTTATCAAAGCTAGTTATGCAAGATGATGAGTACTACTATGAGAATCAAACACCTGAAAAAAACGTATCATACACTAAATAAAGAACTGTGTTTTTGGACTACACTTTAAAAATTTAGGAAACAAAGGAAACCTTTTATTGGAGTCGTATATAAAGGCTGAAGATCCTCTAAACTCATTCAATCTGGATCCTTGGAAGATGACCTTGGGTGTTGATAATCATAAAAGAAGAGTCCATATTTAGTTATGCAGCTTATGCTCTATGGACGTACAACTTTTAATTTTTTGATAAAAAGCATGAGCGTTCATGTTTTTTATTTTTTCATAACAAGTATAGGCTAAAATTTAGTACTTACATACTACTAAATCGAGAAAAGGAATTACAGAGTCCATCTATGCCCTATATGTGTAAATATTTGGTTATACTTTAAATAGTAGATTTAGAAAGGCTCTCGTGCTGAAAGAAGTTTGGGAAGAAGTGAAGCTTAGCTGCTTGTATTTTGATATGGACCATGTAAATGAGAGTAACAGGAGTTATTTCAAAAGATCAAGTTTTCAGCTCATAAGCATCAGTTTTTTAAGAAAAATTTATAAATCAACAGCTATTCTATCATCCTACATAGTCTGTGACTTTGTGTTGATTACAGACTATTTTTTTTACATGCTGAGCATCCCATGCACTACTTTTCTTTTCTTTTTATTTTTTTCCCTGGTTACAACATGGATATGTAGAAAAGCTATTCCATACACTTGCCACGGAACATGGGGCCTGACACCAATCTACAATGGTTTACACAACATTAATTTTTTTTAAGCAAAGATAGATCACCGAATTTGGCCTTATAAAATTCAATTAATTTTTTCCAACATAAATGTAATAATTAAATTATGAAAGCAGATGTTACATTGATTAATTTGTGGAAGAGGGGTATGTAGAAAACTCAAACTCAAGAAATACAAATATTTTCAGAATGCTTTTTCTAACCACCTTTAAGTACCATTCGATAGGGGCCTGATTAAGGGGCTAAGGGCAATGAGTCAATGCGGTCTGTAATGTAGACAACTCAATTATGTGAGGTTTCTTTAGAGTATCAAGGTAGCATTTATCTACAAAAACTAAACCAAAGTTTGTCTAGCCTAATGAATATGGAACTCGAATCATTCAGCATGATGAAGAACTAGAAACGGTAAACTCCAAGAATTGAGGATTATTCAGACAAACCTGTCACCCAGGACTATCAATTGGGTTATCAATATCAACAAATTTGACCACTTCAAATGAAGGTTGGCAAAATAAAAAAGAGCAAACAAGATAAGACCAACAATATACTCCAAGAAACTTTACAAACCTAGCAAATCAATCGCAGTGATAACAGCCTGCTTTGCTTTAGGGTGACGGACATGAAGAAGACGGGAAAGCATATTTGTCCCCTGTAAACCAAAGCAATAAGCAAATTAAATTTAGAAGAATATAAAATTATGTATATAGTAATATCATGAGCACAACTATAGTTGTCAGGTAGTTTTTGAATTAAGCTGATATAAGATATACCAACAACATTGAGATGAGAACAACCATCATTGATCATACTAAACTTATCATCTAAGATAGATAACTAATTTTCAAAATCAAGAGTAAGGTTTTTTGAAATTATCGAATTGGTTGTCCATGAGTAAGAATATTCCTTTATCCCAAAGGACAACCCAAGCACCCTAACTGCCATGCCACACGACAACAAAGAAACAAGTGGGAATTAGTCTCTCGCTAGACTCCAAACACAAACATACATCCGGGGACAAAACTGTGTAAATCTTTCGTCACTGAAGAAAATCATTTAGTACTGACTCTAGCAGGATCAAATATACCAATAAAAGTCTTAAACCTAGGTGATTTCGCCTTCAAATAGCATTATACCCTTCCACAGGATTGGTTCCAATAATATAAGAGAAGAAAGACTTGCAACAGAAACTCCAAGACAGATCAAGGGTCCAAGATCACTTGTTTATGAACCAAGAAACAGAATGAAGGAGGGCAAATTCTGAGCCTCTTAATCATTCAGATTATGGAAGATATGGATATTTTAGGACAAATAATTCTCAGTACGAGAAACAGAACTTTTTACATTGGAGTACTATGATGATAATATAACAATCGAGGAAAAACAACTGAACAAGGTAAACCACCCAACAAAACTTCCTCCCATAACGAATAGCTTTATCATCCCAATTTTGTCATGAAGAAAAGGATTAAAAGAATAATCCTGAAAGATAAACTTCCAAAAATCAAGTGAGCAACAGAAAGAAGACACATATTAGCACCTCGCCCATTCCAATGGAGACCAAACTTGATCATAATCACCATATGATAAAAAGAGGTTAAGTAACTGCCACAACCACGTATCCACCAAGCATAGGTTCTTGGACACCAGATAAACCACGGCTATATATAGAACTAAAAATGAAGCATTGTTCTCTAACATCAAAGCAAGTTCTACATGCTGACAAAGGGAACAATTTCCAGCCAAAAAAAAAGAAAAAGAAGAGGTTTTTCCCTAGTTGAAGACAAAATAAGACTACCCTTTATATTATCCATTTATTGCATTAATTTACAAAGTGGTATGATTTATAGTAATCCAGTATCACTACATCAAACAAACAAAAATATAATGAGGTTTTGTTTTAAACTATGGGTACTCAATAGTCAAATGAGATTATTGCCCGACAAATAATACTAAACCCTCAAAATATAGTAGAAGTAAATCAATTTAGAAAACCAAGTATAGATAATCCACTTAAATTTCTAGAAAACATGACATACATACCAATCCCACAGTGTAAAAAACTAAAAGAAAGTTGATCCGTAAAACAAGGAGGCAAGGATAATGAGTGGGATGATGCAATGGGTACAGCCCTAACCTTTTAACATTATATAAAACATGATATGTCAGTGTAAAATGAAAGCTCTCATGCTAACAAGGCTCAATTCAAATACAGATACAGAAATACAACTAGTTAAAACTGAGAGGCAACAGAATCATACCACAAGTGCATCTATTCTGGCTTCAATAACTGTGGATGGAGCATATCTTGCAGCATATCCATACATTAGAGCCAAAGCGGCATGGATATCATCAGAATCATCCATATTTTTAGTTCTTTCAGAGAAGAAGTTTAGAAATCTGAAAGTAAAGCTCCATATTTTCAGGACAGACAAATATCCATGACACCTTTCGAATAAATAAGCGCAAAAGATTAACCGAACAATGTAAAGTGACCAGGAAATAAATATAATTAAAAAAAAGGGTCAAATTTTTCAAAACGAACAAGTAAAAAATAATAATACTTTCTACGTCCTCAAAAGGATGCCTAAAGTACACTTTTCATGCATATTAAGAAAATCAATGTTGAAGAGAGGTTAAAATAAGTTCCCAATCTACCCCTAGTGGACCCCAAATAAGTACCGGTTTTCCTTCTTAAAATAGTGGACCTATTTTAGAGGATAAAATAGTCTTTACAACATAATATCAACTCGATACTTTTAGACATCCTTTAATGGACAAATTTTATTGTACTTGAGGGTATGCTTTTGAGGACGGAGGGAGTAATAAAATTCTCTGAAAAGTACAATGACTTTGTAACACATATTAAAAAGGTAAACTTAGTTCTTATCAATCAAAAAAAAGGGTATGACTCATTTCTTATATTGTTATTCCCTTCTTGTTGGACCAATTTTCACATCACTTATTCAAATCGATGTCAGCCATAACTTGCAGAATGTGATAATCTTAAAGCTTTTAATAAAAAAATGAAAAAGAAAAAAAAATCTATTACATGTTATCACGTATGAGCATATGGGTGTAGAATATGCTGCAGTCAAAGAGTTTTGGAATTTTTATCAGTAGAGGTCAAGCAGGCTAACTGCAAGACCTGAATATTACTGAAGATTTCAAAATATCTTATGTATTAACTACGGACATTTATGGGCCAATTATATATCAACAGAAATCTCTCTGAAAACTCTGCAGCTTGGCCCAGTTTAGTTTACAGGACAGGAGTCCCAGAAGTCCATCTGAGTGATTCATTGCAGCTTTTAGTATTTGTTACTATATTAATTGGTTTAATCTATTTTATTGGATTGGAGCCAAGTCCTGGTCTCTGAATCCCTAAGTTTATCCACTTTTTCAATTTGGTATTTGGAAGTTTCTGCAATTTTTAAAATAAATCTGCGGGCATTTGCTAGTACATGATATTTCCATTGTTATTTTGGTACTTTCTAAGTCTTCTATTAAATTGTAAGTTGGCAATAAGAAAGTAATGTGATAAGCATACTGTTTGTTGCCTAATATCATGCGTGAAAGTTCTCTTTATTCGTGATAGATTCTAGGATGCTTTTTCCGGGATCGCACTACAATATCATGTGAGGAAGCTCCCTTTATTCGTAGCGAGTCTTCAGTCTACGATGCTTTAACATGAAACGAATGTCTCATGACTTTGCCTTGCCATTTTCTTGCAGGAGTTTGCTCCCTTCTAGCACACTACTGTTATGCCACATACATATCCTCTATAAGCTTTTGTGTTTCTGCATGTGTGCACACTTGTCCATGTGCATTTTTTTTTGTCCTTATCCTCGTATGATATATATATATATAGAGAGAGAGAAAGAGATGAAAACAAATATTAATTTGTGGTAAGCACCTTTGAAAGAAACTTTGTCCGACATTATCAAGAATGGCTTTCAATTTTTCCAAAACTGTGTCCAAATGGGATGCTGCAACCTGTGAGAAATAAAAGGGGACAAAATTAGATATAGCTACTTACATAAGATCAAGAATAACTCTTTAGACCTAGTTAATTACCAATCCAATTGCTTTTGCCAAACCAAGCCGATTTGTTGGACAAGCAATATTAGCTTGTTTATACATCCAATCAATCTTTTCACGAACATAACTTCTATTATCAACTTTTTGTAGCAGCATACCAAAACACCTACAAAATGAAGATTAACTTTGGAACTTATTCAAGAATCCAACATTACAATAAATTTCAATAGATCATGTGTTGACAACAGTCTAGTTAAGGATACAAAGCTTTTATGATTTCATAATTTAAAAGCAGGTTTAGAATTGAGAATTGGACAAATTATTACTTTCACTTTGATACTTTTCCAAAATAAATTCCTTTCACTTTGATTCTTATCATATGAGCTGTGTGGTTCTACAACTTGTAGAATAAACGGAAAAAAAAATAGGTTTAGCTTGGATATTATAATAGTTACTATGTGCTAATACTGTTGAAAGCAGCATTCTTGATTTCAGATGTATACATCATGTGTGTGGTTTGCATCATCAATTTTGAGTCTTAAAAGTAAACTAAATTTACATTTCAAAAAGGATGACATAAAAGTCGACAACGTCGACTACAGGCACTAACCATATGTCTATAACTGTATACCATAAAATCTCACTTAAAACAATACTGAAAACATATATCAAACTTTACAAATTCTAGTATCAGTTGCATCGATAATCAAAGCTATTTTACAACATTTTCAAACAAATTTGCTGATAAAAAATCAAGTACATTATTACCGGTGAAGTAGTGCAGCGTGGTCATCATCAAATGTATAAAGTTCATATTGTTCTGCAAAAGCATTCCCTAAAGAAATAACCCAATCACATTCTTGAACGACATCCAATGATTCTGAGAGAAACTGTCCCATAAAATAGAGGTGATTTAGTGAACTATGTTAATAAAGGGAGGGGAGCATTAGTTCTTTTTTACATAAAAATTAAAGGTATATTCAAAAAGAAGCACTGGAGAGGACGAACGCATAAAAGCCCAACCTTGGGAAGAAAAAAAAATCTGTACCCAAAAAATCAGCTATCTCCCACAAAATCCAGATATAAACAGAACTCTCCAAAAAGAAAGTGTAAAGAAAGTTTATACACTCTTCCAATGTGCTGGACATAAAAATTTATTGCAGAGCAAACCCGTCATAAAATCCAAAAATGGGAACAAATTCCCAGGCCACTCCCTATTTACTCCCCGAAAAAAAAAACTAACAAGAGATTCTAACATAGAAGACCAAACACTAACGACTACGAAGTCCACACCATCAAAACCTCTTTTGCTTGCATTTCTTATTGTAGAAGACTAGAAGTAGTTCTTTCTTTCTCTATAAATATAGGGAAGAGTCCATTCAATTCCATTCTAGCATGTGAAGTTTGTATTCTTGTTTGCCATGTATTAATTAAAATAAAACATCCATTTCAAAATGATGATCTCAAATTTCAACACTGAGGACTCTTTTTTGCATTGGTTAGCAGGAATCAAATGGAATAGTCATTCCTTAAGAAATATTTTTTTATTAAATTTTCATATGTTCAACTAGAAAAATGATATCCTATGCTCAAAAGCATGAAAGAAAAAAGACTTTGTAAGTCGTGCAGTTTATAACATCCTTAATTGTAATGTAGTCTGATCCTCGTAGTGTATTTTTTACCATGTATTTCAGGGAGGGTTAAATACACTTTTTTTTCATTCTACTCGACCTTGAATTACAAATGCATCATTAGAATGAATTTTTTTTTCATTCGACTCACTGTACTATATTTTTTTAACAAAACGTTACAAAATCCGTCCAGCGCAGTTGACTTTTAAAGGCAAAATTAAAAAAACTTAATTTTATTCAATTATCCATGTGAGTTTTCAAGATTCGTCCATGTGGCTGCCATAGTGGAATTACAATTTATAAACAAAATTTGAATAAGCTTTAAAAATAAAAATATGCTAAAAAGTTTATAATAATAATAATAACAATAATAATCTCTGTTCTAAAAATCGGCCTAAGCGGCGCCTAGGCGCAGTGCGGCGCTAGGCGGGGGCCTGGCACCGCGCCTAAGGCCGGTGAAAAAAGTGGACTAGGCGGGCTAGGCGGAGCCTAGGCGGGGTCTAGGCGGAATTTTTTTTTTTTTTAAATTACTACCAAAACAAAATCTTGATATATTTATTTTTCTAATGATTTACCATATTCTTAATGCAAGTTGTAGCACATCAAATCACAACAAGAAGTGAACAAGTTCAAGTCAAAATAGATAATTTTATTATAGTTATAATTTTTTGAACTTGTACCAACTTGAAATTCTATAAATGATGATATATTTGTAATATTTAGTTTAATTCAATATAATTCTTAAATTTATGTTTAGTTTTTTTAAGTTTTAATATTGAATTGAATTCTTAAAATTTTAAATTTTATTATTTAATATCAATTTTGTTTATGAATAAAACTAATACGTCAAAGATATGTTAGTCATACTTATTATATGGTATTTGTCATTTTCTTTAAGTCCTCAATTTTGAAAATTACACAAATTAAAATAATTTCATAATTAATAATATCAAATGTCTCATTCAATAAACTTCACACTAATTTTTAAAAATAACATTTATTTAAATTTTTGAGAGAGAAGAAGTACGTATAATTATATATATGAAGATATCAAGATACTTCTTACTAGTTACTACTTACTAATAACACTAATTCTATAATTTAATTATTTCAAGCAATGGATATATATCTTACTACTTAAGTGCAATTACCACTAATTCTATAATTTAATTATTATCTTTATTATAAATTATTTTGCTTTATATTATTATTTTGTTAAATAATATAAGATAAAATATTAAAATTGTCTTAAAATAAAAAAATCCGACTTATGCCCCAGGCGCCCGCCTCCCGCCTTTTAGAACATTGATAATAATTATAATTATAATAATTATTACTATAATTAGATAATTTATAATTACTACTATAATTAGAATTATAATTATCATTACAATTATAATTATAGTTATAATATTAATAATAATAATCCCTTCATACAGCAAATATGAAAATGATTTCCGACAATAACACCGACAATAGAAAAGTAGGATGTATCAGACACACATACCAACCCTACCGGAAAACCAGATTGCCAACGACCCAAACACCATTGAACAAATAGCAATAACCGATTAGGAATTAAAAACATGCTGAAATGAACAATGGAAATCATAACAGCCCAGTAATTTGATTCCAAAACAATAAACATCAATAGAAAAAGAAATCAAAAATGGGGATAAGCAGTCATTAAACCCCCAATAGGCCAATCCGATTCGAAATACAATTGAAACAGAAGGAATCAGGTGAATCAAGACCAATATTAGATGAAACACCATGAAAACATCATGATCTGAGCATTACATAGAAAGCAAAGATAAGCCTTAACACCCAGATCGGAAAGCGCTCAAATAAAAGCCCCCCTTCGGCGTCGAATAAAACCGACACAGAACAGATCTTGAACTAATTTGTGAATAACAAAATCAGATCCGAGCAAATCAACTTCCAAAACCCCACCCCAGCAAATCAGAAATCCCCGAAGCCAAGCCCATACACCTCCACTTCAGATCATAGCTCCTAAGTCCAAACCCACTAAGAGCGTACCCCCTACTAATCTGCACAATATAAGCCCCCGCGATCTTGCAAATATAGATCGGTAGAAAGATTTTCGGGATGGATCACAATTTAGCCGCCGAAAAAGCACAAACAAATTCAAGTAATAAAGTGGAAGAAAGGAAAATGAGTGATGGTTTAATTTGTTTAACTATTTATTATAAAATTGAGTATAATTTAATTTAATAAATTATTCAGCTTACCTTCTCTCTCCTTGTCAGCAACATAGATTTGCCAATAATATTTTAACAGAGTAGACGTTTTTCGAATTTTTGTAAAAAAATTACAGTTCAATAAGTTGACCGTAAGACATTTCAGTCCAGTGATGCATTAGTAAACCGAGGTCAAGTAAATTGGAGAAAAGTATATTTAACCAATTTCAGGGAACACAAATCAGTATACAGATATGCATTCTAATTTATATGTCTGAGTCAGGAATCCATGGAACTTACATTAACTATCATGTCATCCCAAGTTTCTTGATATGAAGGATCTTGCTTTAGGTCTTCAGTGTCACTAACATACACTTTCATTTTTGGAATCTAGAGCTTACCAAATAAGAAAGCAGTTAGAATTCAAATAAAAAACATTTCTTTCTATTTTAGTTGTGAAAATAACATCCAATAGAAATGAAGCACCCAAGAGCACACCAGTAGAACAAATTCAAAGAGTTTTTCTCGAAGATTCAGATTTTAAAATTGTAATACATGCCTTAAATAAAACAAGAAAATTGTAAGAATATGCTCAATTATACAATATTCCAAGAAAAAATAGTTCAAAGTCAAGAAGAGAAATGGAAGCTTAGGTGGACGTCCAAAATCAAGAATAAAAAACAAAAGTTAAACACTCATATCAGTGGAGGAAAGCTCTCCCATCGCAATAATCATCTGACACACATCACACTTCAACAGCAGTAAGTATCACTAATGCCTCTTCTACATCATTCATGCTTCCAATATTAAAACAACATATAAAAATATAAAAATACAAAAAGAGATTGATTATCAAGTAACAATCAAAACTGGAAGCATTACACAAAAGGAATGGGATTCAAGTCAATAAATTAGTCCAACACCTTGTCTCCTCAAAACACATACATTACCATACCGTATGGCAAGAAAAGAAATGGAGTAGACTATAACCTACAAATACTTAGTTATAAGTCCAATTTTTCGATGTGCAACCAGGCTCCTACTCTCGCGCATGCGAAACTAGCTAGCACATGCCAGGCACAAGCCACAAACAGAACGGAAGTGCAGGCATTCAAGCATGTGCACTGCAAATGATAGAGAGATTTTACTCGAGATCCTCTCGACACCCAGCTTTGCAACAATGTTCTTAGGAAATAAAACCAACAGAGGCAATGGATGAAGTAGCCTAGTGGGAGGACTTTGTTAGACAAGATTCTCAAAAGAAGTACAAAGTACATCAAGAAGATGAAGTCAGAAGGAGGAAACTAAGAGGAAGTCAACAAATTCTGTAATATCTCTACAACTACACAAGGAATCCATTAAAAATGTCAATCGAATCAGATGGAAATAGAAAAGGAAAAAGGGATTTCTGTAACTATCTATTTTCATTTCACCTGAGCATCGATAAATTAAATAAGTGGAGTTGCTCCTAAAAATGGTATATTTAAAGAGACAACAGCTCCACCATTGTTTCTAGACTAGAACCCAATGAGTAGTTCCCATGCTCTCCACTTCATAATTTTTGCATTCCAAATCCATTTAATTCCTTTCCTTGTACAGTCTCCATACACGGTTTTGTAGATTCATTTCCTTATCTTCTTTTGGCCATTGTTTTTTCGAGAAGTGGTGCAATTTTTACATGTTTAATCTCAAGATCTTCAAATTTTAAGAAAAGGAAACTAGGAATTGGCTACTATAAATGTTTTGTCCTTCTTTCTGTTGCATTATCAGAAGTCTGAAAATTTATATATACAAAAAAATCCACCCATACACGGTTTTGTAGATCCATTTCCTTATCATCTTTTGGTCTTAGTTTTCAGAAGTAGATGACTTTTATATGTTTAATCTCGCGATCTTTAAATTTTAAGAAAAGGAGAGTAGGAACTGGCTACTATAAATGTTTTTCCCTTCTTTTTGTTGCATTATCAAAGTCTGGAAATTTATATATATATATATATATATATATATATATATATATAAATCCAAAAGGGACCAAATCTACATATCTTTGCTAGGTAAGGATTGACAATAGATATACCAAAAAAAATTTAAATTTTTATAAAAGAAGACTTTCATTGAAAGAGAAAAAAAAAAACACATAGGGGAAAAAAGAACTCCACCGCTTAAAGAAATAGTTTGGTCTCTAAACACGACCATAGATAGCATAGAATCGTAGCAATAAGCACAACTCGATCTATCAACAATCTAACACGTAGAGATAGTATGAAATGGGTGCAGGGATACGAGTGTGGAGATACATGTCTTGGGAATACAGAGATGAGCCTTAAAAAGACTAAGATTCGGGCGTGGGGGAATTCGACACTTGTTTTATCATAAAATGTGTGAGATAAACATTTAACAAAATAAATACTCCAAGAGAAAAACAACAAATCATCCAACAAACAAGATAAGTTTCATATTTCTGTAAACATAAAGTCATAAAGAATAACAAAATAATCATAGATAATTCAAAACACACAAGTTATAAATAATCATAGATAATCCTTAAGAATCCCCGAGAATCGGAGTTTCCAGTGCAGGGAAAGGTAGTTTGCCAAGAAAATGAAGAATTCCTACTTCCTAGTCAAACAAGTGAAAAGGAAGGCAACAAATTTATATTTACTACAATTAATAAAACTTTTTCATTATTTCCGAAATGATCTCAAAAATTTCCTTTCTCACTAGTAAAATTTGATCATAATAGAAATTTTAAAAACTTCATGCAATATCAATGAGCCAGTTACATTAACATCACAATTGCATACCTCATCTTGCCAAAACAAGTTGACATTCTTTGGAAAGAGAGGCGCTAGATGACACAAGACCTGCCAGTACAAAAGCAATAAGTGAAGCATGTTTTATTTTTAACCATAATGCTTTGAGTGATGTTATCCCTGTAGTGTAAATGACTATGTATGTAGTCGGGTTTGAAATTGATGACCGCTTCATTTCTAAGTAATGTCAAAAGTTTAGTATTGTACACACTAGAAATTTTACCCTTCCTTGGCTTTAGTCAAAAGTATCACATACAAATTTATTATTTTCATAATTATATCACGATATTTTAACATTTATTCCCTGATCACATCAATGTAAATCAACGTTGCAAAAGATGACGCCCTTACAGTCAAAATCTGAGTCGCTAACTGCTCCCTTGCTAGCGGATCATGCAAAAGCACCACCAAGCGGGCAAAAAGCTCCTGAAACACGTGTCCCAACACAGATAGCCTCCTATGACATTTGATTACAACAAATACACTATCATTAATGTATACGCAACATAGTTGTACCTCGGGACGTGGAATATCAGTGCGAGCTTGACACTCAGAAAGCATGGAATTACTGTAATAAGATCTATGCCTGCACAATTCTGAGATGCATCTGCAGACCTGATAAGTGGCTACCTTAGGCAAACTGTTTAATTCCTTAATAGACGGCAGATTTTCAATAGCACAACTCCTAAACCTAACATACAATACAGGACTATGCTTATGAAGACACCATGTAACATCCAAAGAATTTTAAAAAGAGATAATTAAAACTTTCAACTAAGAAGTAATTATATTGCATGACAAAGGAGTTAAAATGAATATGGTGAAGTACCGTGGCAACTGCACCACTGTAATCCCGTGGTATGATCATCTTCAACAAAAAAGGCCAGAGAATATGCTGCAATTATCACGTACACGGCTTTAGTCAAAATTAGGTGTTAGGAATTAATAAAAATGAATTCTACAAAAAAATTGACACTATACTAGAAAGTGGAGGAATATATAATCAATCATATAGTTACCTCCATTTCAGGAATGGTAACAGCAATTAAAAGAAGACCTTTCTCAGAGATTGACCGTAACTCCGCCAGACAAACCCCAATCTTCACCTGAGATGAACCTTGAGATTGTAAGCAACTAGAGTACCCCCAACAGATAATTACTTTATGCAGGGTTCATGATATAAAGAACATATTACTTGGTTGTCATGCTGTCATGCACAAATTTAGTGATGCAGTCAAAGATACAGGATGTCTCATTTTTTTTTTCTTGTTTTGGGTTCTTATTATTGGTTTTGTCCCCATATGAATGATGCCGCATGGGGAATTGGGCAGATATGTTCGCATAACTCCCACCAATTAATAAATTACATAATAGCTCACTAATCAAACGAAGATCTACAGTTAATAACCATCCAGATGTATACCTCCAATGTTTTGTATTGGAAAGGGTAATAAATGTTGCTTGTCCTAGTGTAATCCTTAGAGGTCTCGTGGTCATCCCTCTCCTGATCTGACATTGCACAGTGGCGTACAAGATATTCAACAAACAACTCCCCCGAGGAACCAACTAAGTAGCAGTGTGAAGCCATGACCATGATTAACTACAACCAGAACAATACAATCACACTTTACCGAGTTATAAAGTTAAAATCCTTCAATAACGACGTGACAACAACTATGATGGCTAGCAACATACCTCTGAAAGTGCCTTACGAACCCCCAAACTTGGCTCATCTAGCAACAGCTTCACAGCTTCAACCAGTGAGGGTATTTTAATATGCCAAGCTTCAGACAATCTCCACAAGTAAACAATAAGAGAAACAGGTGATGAGATCAGGTTCAGATGATTAAGCACAACACTACCAAACTACCGAAGGAAAATCAACCTGGGCAAAAGATGCTTTAAGACAGATAGAGCACCAAAAGTAGAAGTTTCTTCTTTCAGCCTGCATTTCTGGCAGTAGACATCGACATAGTCATAAAATAGGAGACTCAACAATACATGCTGACTTTTTCATAAAAGGATTAATATAATTTATAAGTATACATCTTCCCTATTCCCTTTTTCTAGGTGAATGGTAATGGGGCCTGTTATAGAGTGGATTGGCATGGTGATGGGTTTTTGGGGTTGCAGTTGGGGCTGGGGCTTGTGAGTTCACAATTAGCTCAATTTGGTGCAAAGAAAGGAAAGGGGGAGGGGAAAGAATAAAGAGGGAGGGAGGGACAACATTGTCAAATTGAAATTGCCACCCTCTTAAAGATAATGATGTGAACTTGATAACAATACTTACATTCAAAAGGAACACAAATAAATCCTCAGGGTACACCATACCGACTGTCAGAAAGCAATGTTGTACTTTGTTATATGTCTGCCACAAAAGTAAAAATAAGTGATATAGAAATCGAAGAACCAAACCGAACATATAAATAGCACAACTTTCTTTGTAGTGAGGGAAAAACAAACAGAAGCCTTCATTGAAGACAAGAAAGAAATACAAACAAAATAATATGCAAGATAAAAATTCCGCAATACAGCACTAAAGCTGGATATCCAAAATATAAGAATTCAACAGTTGCTGAACTTCAAGAAAAGGGAGATAATAATGAGGCCCTAGTCTAATTCAAGAATCTTCCCTTCAATAAATCTAGGAGACTAGGAGTCCTGAGTCCTCCTCACTCTCTAAAGAAAATGTCATATTCTCTTTATAAATGACTACAACATTGTGGGCCGACATATGGGAGTCCTGCCCCCATCACATAAAAGTATACTATATAGGAAAACTTTACCAGATTTTAAAGCAAAACATTATTTTCGTTAACCAATTTGGACAAGGCAAAACGAAGAAACGATTGGTCATTCCGTATAATATATACAAAAACAAAAACAATGATTACCAAATAAACCTACTTGTTCTCTCTTCTATAAGTAAAATTTCTAATTTCTATCTAAAATGGATAAACAGATCTATACTTAAAGGTCAATTTATCATAAATCTATTTGTAAATGCAAAATGATTAAGATACACGACAAGAAAAGAAAAAGTAAATCAAATTGATTTACTTTTAGAGAAAAAATAAAATAAAAGTAAGCTACTAGGCTACAAAAAATGAAAAGTAAAACTCATAATTATCATGAAGGAAAAGAAGAATGTAATTGACTAAACAAGATGGTCAATTTATTGAAATAAAAACTAAACAAGAAAAATGGTGGACCTTCAGTCCCACTGAGAAATCTGAACGATCTTTGTTGCCATTGTTAGAACAAATCACTGGAAGAAGTGTTGATAATATAACTGTGAGA
This sequence comes from Panax ginseng, assembly GCA_020205605.1. Lineage (NCBI taxonomy): Eukaryota > Viridiplantae > Streptophyta > Magnoliopsida > Apiales > Araliaceae > Panax > Panax ginseng. The sequence goes on along the minus strand of CM035137.1, from coordinate 22,352,733 downwards.
TCCTGCAAATTTAAAAAGAGTGACAATCAAAATATACACATTCAGATATTGGAAGCTTGGGAGTTTATTTAGAAACCATCTTGTAGTTTATCTAGAAAGTATTTTGTTATCTTTGAAGCTTTCCTGTCATTTTTTATACTAATAACTGACGATATTCATTCTTGAAGAGTTTAAAGGGTCAAATTAAAAAAGTTCTTAACGTTTCTGACAGACTTATAATAACTTCTCTTTCCCCACCCCGCTCCTCCCTCCCTCCCTCCCTCCCTCCCTCCCTCCCCTCCCCTCCCCTCCCCTACCCAACAACCTTATCTTCAAAATGCAACAAGGTCAGTTGTCCCCGTTCATTAGGATGTGGCTGCATTAAAACTCTTATCACAACTAACAAATTAAGAAAAAAATGCCAACAGAAATAACATACAAAAGAAATGTAATTTACAATTTAATGACCAACTATTGGTAGGGCTGGCAATCGTCGTGTTCGGCAGATTCATGATGTGTCTGGTCGTAGGAATTACATAAAATAAGTCAAACTAAACAAACAGTATAATTAATTGTCAAGATCCTTAACACTAACGCTAACTTTTTTATTAGTCATGCTTAACGTGTCTACCCATTTAACTCGTTTAGTACGCAAATTAAAATTTTTGAGTTTACTAGTAAAATAACAACATAATTTGTTTATCACGACAAGATATATATTTAACAAAAAACAAGACAAAATGCATAGAAAAGTAAAACTTAATATTTAACACAAATTACAACGCATATTTATTTTCAATAAAACAGGTCTAACTGTATTAAACATGTCAACCTGTTCATAACATAAGAACATGTGCTCGGCCTATTTAAATTTTGTGTTAAACATGAAACCATTTATCACACAAAAAACTGTTTAGACGCTCAACATAAACCCTATCATTGTATATCATGCCGAGTCACAAATTTTTGCCCCTATCTATAGGCATAACAAGAAAGATTGCCGTAAGACATGTACATGGCTTTTAGGGGGCATTTACAGATCATCTAAATTGGTCATCTTAGATACTTGGTAACGTGCGTCGATCATACTTAAAAATCATGTTTTTTGCACTGATAATTTTACATTTCAGGTAATCTAGATGCCCGGTCAAGAAACAAGATTCCCACCTGAGGTGGGTATTTGGGTAACCAAAAAATAGGTGGTAATCTAAAATTACCACATACTAGTTATCTTTAAAAAAATTTAAGACAAAAGTATTCTTAATATTTAATTATTTAGACATAGTTATCCTTATTTGTCACATAATTACACAACATTTACCAAGTTATATATATATCTACTTATTCTTGTTGTTTTTTACTTTGAATTTTATATTAGTTTTTGTTTTTTCGGTTTGTCGACATGTTTAATCTAATTAAGCTAGTTCATTGCCCATACAAAACATGTGTTATTGTTTATTATCACAAGTTAATTTATTATTGTGCTTAATTGACTTCCTTAATATTTTTATACTTCATAATCAACATAACATGAACTATTATTGTATAAATATGTAACACTGTTTATTAATTAATATTAAATTAGTTAGTTGAAAGTATTTGGATGAGTGTTGAATTATGTTTGACAATAACTCTTTAATTGAATCATTTGATCATATAAATATAGGGACATTTTAATAAAGGATCAATATTAGAAAAATATACCCCAGTAATATTGAGTTTATATCAAACAAGTAATCACATAACTTCTGCCAAACGAAAAATTGACACAATATGACCAATTTTGTAATCAAATACCCAGTCATTTAAATTTTGGTGGGTATCATGACCTATAATAAACACCCCTTAAGTAACACATGCGAGTCATCAAAGAATGTCATATTTATAGAATCCACAATTATAATTGGACATAGATATTCTTTCTACTAAAGTTACCTCCAAACAAATAACATAAAATGATATATGTATCCATGTTTTCCCTTTTAAGTTGCATCAAGTTTTTGAATAAAATGCAAGGATTTTCTTTTTTCTTTTTTCCTTTTCCATAAAAAAGCAAAAATTGTGAGAATTAGGTTTAACTACTTGAAGAAATAAAAAATTTACTTCAAACTAATTTCAGGAGTGAGAACCACCTAAATTCAAGCCTTGGTTGTATTCTAATTTCTATCACACTAGATTGGTAACTCGTGCAAGGCGCGGGCCAATTTTAAAAATAACATATTTCATCTTATATATTATAGAGAAATTATTATGCATATTCTTAAATTATCTTATGAATATTTGTAAAGCATATAAATGCATGTACATCAAATTATCATTCATATATATATACACACACACATGCATGTAAATGATAGAATCACGAAAAGTTTAGCATGAATAAATTCATACATTGTATCAGCAGAATTCTTTAAAAACCAACATAATGGGAATCTCAAATAATTAACTTGATATTAACTTGCAACCAGTCAAAACAACTCGGTCAAATTACAAAAAAATTATTGCGAGTCACTGATCTAGCCTTATTATATTTAGTTATTAATAGGACCTATACTTGAACCAAGTAAAATTTTAAACTACCATTATACATATAAGGTGAATTCACACTTAGTCAACTTAAAATTTCTAAACGATCGAAAAAAACACGAAGGCGAGTCAAGGAGACATCATACCAGAATACCTACTCAAGATCCACATGGATGTCATTCACCTGGGTTTAAAAACTATTCAGTACATTCTCAATTGCTCAGTCAAGTGTCAATTTTAGAAAATTACTATATATGAAATTCAGGTAGAACCAAAATACAGAGCCAACAACCAAATCAGAAACTATCATCAGAGTCGCAGACAAGGTAATTTCCCTTCCATAGATACAAGGGTCATGGTGTATATTTGTTTTCCTAAGGAGTTATTCAAGTTAGATCACGAATTATTCCTACAACTTAAGTAGCTAGAGAATAAAGCCGCAATACATATAAACAGAAATAAGGAAACAAAATCCAAGCAGAAAAAACTCAAGTTGGCCTTGTGCTACCAGTTCCTCGCATGTTAAGAAAGTTGTTGATTCTTTAACTTAATCTATTAAACAGCCGGTCACCCAATAGTATGTAATTTTCAAACTTCTTTACACATTAAACACAATAACCCAATATTATCTGATACAGTATAAAATAATAAGGGAACAAAAGCAAGATTCTTATAGACATCAAGGTGTGTTTTAATTTTATAAGTCGGTAGAATGTATTATAAAGATTTAACAGCAAATAATAGCAGGAAAAAACCTTGAAACCAGCAAAATCAATTTAACACATACAACATCAGAAAGGACATCAACCATTTCTGACCTCAAAATCAAGCAAAGGAGGACCGCTTTCTGAGAGTAAAGAGGCATTCAAGAGATTATGAACACTACAGGTCGCCAAAAAAGCAATCTCCTGATCTTTTCTATACCTGATTACAAAAATTAAATAAGTAAAAATCATGGCTGAATTCCTCTTGCTGACCATGAATAAACAGGCCATATACACTGTGCAAATGTATATGTGGGACATACAAGTCTGTGACTGCGAAAATAAAATCAAATGTACTTAACAAAAGTATCTTTACAACAGATCAGCACACATGAAGAGCCATTCACAAACACAGATGCACATAAAACTGCATGCATTAACATTAGACACTCTAACTATATATACATATATATCACTAATGCTTGCAGGTATCCACACTGCAGCATCACAAGTCAGAATCAATCTTACAGTTCCAATACAGTTGGGACAAGTCTCGGTAAAGCCTCCTTCAGCTGTACTCGTGCTACAAGACCAACCATCTGACCCAATGCTTCAACAGTAGATGTGAGAACCTGTACCGTAAAAAAAAGAAATAGATCACAAACAGAACACAAAACCTTCAAATAATATTTTGCTAAAAAACTTCAACAGTCAAAGTGCAAAAAACAACAACAGAAGAACAAATAACATACTGGAAACCATCACAGTTGCTCATCATCAGTTTCAGAGGAAAGGAGAGAAACAATTTAAAAAAGGCAAACCTTGAGATCCCGTGAAGTAGCCCAGACTCTCAATAGAAGCTCAAAAGAGGAATTCAAATAAGACCTGCACTAGATTATGGTTTTATTTCCAACAACAGCTCCATAAAATTAGAATCATCCGAAAAGTACCAGAAGAAAAGAAGAAAAAACTTGATCTTACATGACATCACCATCAAGAATTGAAAACAATGTGAAATCCACGCTATACTGCCAACAGGCCTGACACCAACACTTGAAGGCTGCACAAATAACAAATTTCCAAGTTTTAACACCGGGGTTTGAAGAAAATGATAGTTAATGCAATGAAAAGAAAAGATAGATGCCCCTAAAAGGAAGTGAATTCATGTACAGTGTGAATTAGACCTAAAATATCAAATACTGAGATCATAAGACTAAAGGGCCCCATAAAAAAAAAGAAAAAGAGGGGGGGAAACAGATCGAAGGACAGAATTTTTACAAATAATAAATAAATAAGAACCTAATGGATTACACCCACCCTATATCAAGTGGAAGCTCAAAAAAAAGGAAAACAACAACATTACAACACTCTAATCTCCAAAGATCGGTCACGGAAATGCCCAGATCAGACACCCATAGGCGAACATGGAAGAAAGAATATATTTTATTCTCATGGCACAGGAAAAGATAAATATTTTATCCTAAAAAACCGACCATTGCTTTTATTCCAGATTCCCCAAAGAACATAATAGGTTACACACTTCCAAAATATCTTACCATCCTTCCACCCGCCAAAGACTTGGAGCCAAATACGCATCATATTTTCTCGCTAAAGCAAGACACACCCACTTCTACCCCCAACACAACAAATATAGAGTTCCATAATCCCAAAGCATAAGTACAAGTTTGGAAGGAGTTTGGATACCTCATTCATTGCTATGGTTCAGTAATAAGTTAAAGCAACTCACTTTGGGGGTGGGGGGGTGGGGGGGTGGGGGGGGGGAGGGTTATATCAGGGTGCTTCAGACAGTTGTTGGCCAATGTTCTAACCCTCTTGACTTTGACCAATATAACAGAAACAGTCGGGAATGATACTCTTGATAAATTCGTCTTTTTCCTTTTTCATTTCTTTGCAAATTTGCATGGCACTTAGTTAAATTCTAAAAACTTTGGTAGGTTAATGGTCCCCCAATCCCCATTGCCAGAACAATATCCATCCATGTCTGTAGGAGAAGGTAGGAGTTGCCTAAGCCTCCTTTGCATTTTAATTATAATGAACTTCGAATCAATTTCAAAGAAGATAATTAAAAAAGACGAAGGTTGAAAAACTAGGCTTCCAATAACTTAGTCCATCTCAAATTAAAGCCCCAATTTTCCTATGTAGGACATTCCAAATAAAATTTCACTTTTAAAATCAATGTACAATATCTATTTGTATCTTTTTTGGGATGGAAGAAGTATAAATACAAGAGTTTGCTAGTAGTTAGAAAGTATACCATCTAAATCAGCGTATGCTATATGACAGGATATATCAAATGATTCAAATACAAGCGGTTCTTGAAAAGTAACTTCATATGTTAAACTGAGGTGGAAAAAATTTGCCATACCATTTGCAAAAATTGCACGGTGCATATCTCTCACATTTCCAAGAAGAGGCAGAATTCGTGACAGTACAGCTTTAAGTCGCGGAGTAAACTGCAAAGCTTCAATCAAAAATTGATGGTCCAGCAAACACTTTAGTTTAATCACAATTGATATCACATAAAACCATCCTAAACTAATCAAATGCAAAAGGAAGGAAGCTTGATGACTAACGATCAAATTCAGCAAAATCAGCAAGTATTTGAACCATAGCTGGAAGAGTTGAGTTCGGCCCTGAAAGGTGAAGAAATATTTCTTCCATCATCTGTCATGCCAAAAAAAACAATATTTAATAATATTCATTTAAAGATTTCAAACACCAAAAAATTAAAGAAAAAGTAAGAATCATTAAAATGGTGTAATCCTCTTATAAGTTATAATACATTGCTTTCAAGGAGAACTGGTAGGAATATCATTTAACCTAAATGCTAATTTTCAAAATAACAATTTGAATGAGCATGGGATTCAAGCAACTGAACAGCAAAAGAATAAGTTAGCATGGGACTCACTAGCCTGTTTATATATGAAAGAAAGAGTATTCAGATGGCTCGTTGAATCCAACTTTTTCAAAATAAAAACAAAGTCCGTATATATGTTGACTATTTGGGTGTTTTTTTAGGAAATTTTTACTCATCAAATATCTGATCAATTCTTTTAAATTTATATAAATCCCACGTCCCATTCAAGACTAGCAAACCACAGCTCCTCATTTGGGTTTGAAGGAGTAAAAAATTCAAAGCATATTAAGCATCAGACTTAAATCGAACAAATTATAACGAGTTTAATTGACAAGTAATTTTCTTTGCTCTTATAATTTATCTTTCTTTCCTTAAATAAGGTAGCATGATATGTTCATATTGATATTGTTACCTATATATACATATTAGATTGTATGTGCATGTGTATATTATATATATGACACACAGGGAGAGGGGGCGAGAGAGAGAGAGAGAGAGAAAAATGCTTATATTGCCTTCAGATAAAATGCCTCACAGTTTCATACCAAGCAATCGTATAAGAAGACTTACAAGATCAGGAAAATGCGAGCCTATTGAAACAAGTACACCTGCTGCAGCTCTTTGCCAATTGGCATTAAGTTCCTACAAAAGGTAACAGTCTAAAGTGAATATAGAAATATAACAAAAGTAATGTCAGTGGAAGAAGAAGATTTACACATGAATATATCATCTGATTGTGGCTACATATTTCAATAATTCTATACTGTTGCATTCAATATTTTCCTTTAGATTGTGTGATGGATTGGAAACAATAAAGAGACAATCCTTCTGATAGTCCTATTATCTCGTCTTCCTCTCTCCCACATTGCAATAACTTGGCACAAAGTTGCAGGGAAAAAAATCACCTTTGTAATTAATTGGTCACCTTAATACCCAAGTGTTGCAAATCAAATCAAAAGCTCGTGAAAATTGATTAACAGGAGAAACTACGTATTATCGAAGTAACAAGCGGGCTTGCAAAAAAAATACCCACTTCTCACAATCCAACTAATGAGTGAAACTAAAAAAACATGCATCATAAGCATGGACTCTTGGGGAATACATTTGGAACAATATAGATGTGCTTACAAGTCCCTAAAATTCAATTTAAATTATTTTATAATAATAATTGAAAGAACTTTAGCTCTAAGGTGGTTTGATAAAACTGAGTAATTAAGATCTGAATGGTTAGTATATCTTAATAAATTAGATCATCCTAGTGAAATAACATCTAAACCCAAAAAAATGTTTGGTAACTATAAAGTGTAAAACATTTGAATTGTCCTATTTTACCATTTTAAACCTCAAGCTGTTTAAAAAAAATTGACTTCATAAAGTCGATTTAAAATATTTTCAAACTCATAATAGACAGAATTTCTTTGATTTTAGTTTATACAAAAAAAATAACTCATTGTAAGATTTAATCATCTCAATTTTAATTTTGAAAATATCTCAAATTAACTTTTCAAAAATCAATAATGACCTTAAAATTTGGAATGCAGGGAATACAATATTTATTAAGGCTATTTTTGTTCATAGATTTAAAATTTCGTGAAGAGGCAGCTCTTAATGGTTTGGACTTTATTTTCTCTCTTACTGATTTAGAGGCACTAAGAGGGATGATTGTTTTCACCAAACAACTTCAGGGTCTTAGCAAATTAGATGAAGGGGGTTATTAGAGCCTTTAAGATGTAAACAAACATCACCTTAGAAAATACTCTCTCTTGAGACTTGATACAAATATTGGTTTTCTAACCCCGTCAATAATAACCAACAATAAACTCATGGTCTTACAAAATAGATTGGTCAAGTAAAAACCGCTAACAATTCTACCTTTCCGAGCTGCTGATGAAAGGAATATCTAAGAATTAAAAAAGAACACCATAATATGGGCTTCAACTCTTAAGAAATTTTTCCCGCAATGAAATTATCAATAATTCTGCAAGCAATTCAGACCAGCAACTTGATTTTGAACTGAGGGAGCATGTGTACCTTATAATTTAGCAATTAGACTCGATGCACTGATATGAACCAACAATATACAAGATTCAAAGAATATTTAAACCTATAATACACAGAATCAACAAAATTAAAAGGAAAACATATATAGAATAAATATATCTGAAGATTATAATTACGAAAAAACATGAAGATTTTATACAACATCCTAGTGATTTTGATGAAATTCCCAATAAGAACCATATATGACCACATGTACTACTACCTACAATAATCTTAATTACGCTCAAGTGTTTAATCTTAGCTTAGCTACCACCTTCATAACTTAGAACCAGTTTCCAGGAGAGATTGTTTGTTAGTAAGAAGTACCTTGGATGAGATCATCTCAGAAGTGACGAGCTTGGCAATCTTGGCCAGATAAGAAGGATCCACCTCTTCTTGGTAAAGTGCACGAATTGCAAATGACATTACTTGAAATAAATCAGATATATTTCCAAAACGCTGAAACAAATTAACAAAATTCACTTGCAATTCACATTTATATATATATCAATATAGAGAGAGTGGATGTAACAACCCAGGTCAAATCCCGAGTCCGGAACAAATCTTGGTCAAATTTCAAGTCCGAATCAAATGCCTTAAACCACTAGCCCAATATTGTACTTAGTCCATCACAGACTCAACCAAAAAGTTATGACTGAAGATACTGTTAGTAACTTAGTTCCTTGTATACAGACAAATGTTTTCATATAGAAAAGATATAGGACTGGGGTGTTATAGCGGAGGTCTTAGTAGTACCAAAAGGTTGAAATAAATTAACAGAATTCACTTGCAATTCACATTTATATGTACAAATATATAGAGAGTGGAGGTCTTAGTAGTACCCTGCGTCCTCCACGAGAGACTGTAGAACAACAATCAAGAACCAGGAGTGGATTTCTGAAACAATTTTACAAAGTAATTCAGAATTAAAGTTAAATATATAATGATATATACACATGTATATATAATTATATAATCCCTCCTTTCCCCCGAAAGGAATCTAGTTAATTTGCCTAATCTTAAAATTAAAACAGTGAGTTTATTTTAATTTCAAAATAAGACAAATTCACATTAACAGAATTTGCAAATTGACCACCAAAATAATCAATTGGAACAGTTTTTGTAGAAAGGAAGGGAGTATAAAAGTTGTTGAGAACGAGAAAAAAAGATTGATACAGGGGAGCGATATCGGTGAGAGAAGCCATTGATGCTTCTCTAACCATAGGAGACTCGTCTGCTAGCGATGCAACTAGAACCTGAACTGCCTCTATAACACAGAACAAGCGAGATCATGATTAGGAACCTACTGAGCTATTTTCAAACATATATATATATATAAATAGAGTGAAATTGAACGTGCCTGCAGCCGGTACAGGGTTTCCAGAACTTGAAGAAGCCATAGACGGATGAATTGGATGAAGGAGAATGGAATCTATCACCGACGACGGGAGACAAATAAGATGAAGAAGAGGAAAAACATAAAGCTCCGCGGTGACAGAGTTTTATTTGATTATTTATGGAGTATCTATTTTTTTCATGTATACTTTAATTTCCTAGAATATAATAATAATTTGATATAAATTTATTTTTAATATTATATTAAATAGTATTAAAATATCATCCAACCGTCTCACAAAATATGATTGAAATGCAAAACAATTTTGACTTATAAAATATTTGACTATATAATTTAAATACAAAATATTATATAAAACATATTTTATCCTCAAGTGATTTAAGTAAAGGTGTATGCTATGTTTGGATCGGATGAACAGTTCCGTTAAAATGAGTAATAGGCTGTTTGATTCCGTCAAAATGAGTAATAGGCTGTTTGATTTGTTTTTTTCTGCCGAAACGGTGTATATTATATTTTGGAAATTGATTATCATATTTTGTCGTACAGTGACAAGTAAAAATCGTCGCTATATAATCTAGCGACGATTTTCATGTGATGTATTTTTCATTCCTGTCAAAAGTCTTGAAGGAACCATTCCGTCCTCTAAAGATATAGGAGGGCTTCCTTGGCTGAGATCGATACATTATCAAACCACAAAGCTCCGATCGATTTCATCTCAAATTTATTCTCCAATCGATTTCACAGGTGATTTACTAGTCCTTCCAAAGCTTTGAATTGAATCAAATAGCTTCAACTCTGTCTATATCTGGTATGATTTTTGATTATTGATATATATACACGCATCTCTGTAAATGGAGATAAACTGTTTGATCGTATTTTATGCCTTGATTTTGTTAAGTGTTGCTAAATTTACTGAAAACTATCATCAATCCTACTTAAGTACTGTCAACAATTCTATATTTGTGTCTTAGTTTGTAACTTCTTTTCCAGTTTTCCATATTTTGGGCTATTATTTGAACAAGGGTGGTTATCTGTTGCAGTTTCATGGACTGACTAGGAATTAATATATCAATTTGGTTAGACAGAAATTTTTCGTATTTACTAATTTTAATCTCATGCTGCATATTTTTTGTTCCATTGCATTTGATAAGGTGATTTTAATCTCCTGATCCTCCTTCATCTGCATAACCCCTCAGTGAAACCACCAGTGCATAGCACAAAACTAGCACTAGCAGAAACAGAGCACTTAATTTATAACTCATTATGTCACATATTTATATCTCTGTGTTTTTTGATGTGGTAGTTATGGTAATGGTGCAAACTTCTGATCACATGGATTGAGGTGAGAGGACTAAAAATCTTGGACAAGGGCTATTAGAAATGTGCTCCTACATCATCAAACTTTTGATTAGTTGCACGTAACAATGTACTGTAACTAGTAAAATCTCCTGTATAAAGAGGCTCAGAAATCTCAGTTTTTAGTTGTTAGATGTGTTTTTATCCTATTAGTAACATTATGAGGAATTCATACTTCAGTTTTATTTTGTGCCTTGTTTTTTAGTCAATGGTACTCACTGTTATCCTGGTTACAATTATATTTTTATACCAAAAGTGGGGTTCTATGTGTTTCTCATATAAGCAAAGTTTAACTTGAAATGGACCAATTAACCAAGATATTCCCCTGCCCTGACCCTGTGATGAAATCTGGTTAATCATTTGGGATCACCAACATATGAGACCTGTGCATTATAGAGGGGGGAAACATTATGAGAAACGGATGCACATGGTTTAGCTATAAACGACTTTCAAAATAGCAAGTATTAAACCATTCTTAAAACTAAGATTTTGGGTGTGTATCCTTAATTTATACTTTATAGCTTGTACCACATTAAAATAATGATGACAAATAATTTTATGCAGCCTAATTGTTATGTATAAAAAATTAGATTGGGGCAAGTAATATCAGTTTTAATTTTAAATTTTTGTATTGCAAATTTTGGCTGATGAATTTGAAGGGTGATTTGTTTTTCAAATTTTTATTACCAGAGATGGGAAAACTCTGGGATGAAAGTGTGAGAATAGTGAATTTGGAGAAATTGTGAATCAAAATAAGGGAGCAGCTGGTCCAAAGTTACATTATGTATTTATATCCCACAATGTTTTCTTTACTAACAATATATCACTTGATAATTATTAGTCCAAGAAAACAGATTAAATTAAAGACATTGTGTGCATTCATAACATGACTTCAAATGGTCAACCTAAGCAAAAGACTTGATCTTTACTCATATGATTACTAGTGCTGGCCTTTTATCAGGATCATTAACCCCTTTTAGCTTTCAGTTTAAAAAATGTTATTATTAGGAGCATAAAACTTGACTATTTTCTACTAGTTACAATTCTTCAAGTCAGTAAGTATATTTATAGAGGTAATAGAACTTACCAATTTTTTCTCCTTTTTTTCTAGAGGGTAATAGAAATAGCTCCCTCAAAAGTAAATTTGTTTTCCTTTTTACCTTTCGAGTTGCTTTGGTTTGGGATGAAATGAAGAGGCTATGCTTGCCTGTTTCTGGTCATGTGAAAAATATAATAGTAATCATGATGTTATCTATCACATTTGAAAAAAAAATGTATCATTTTATTGTGTGAGATTTTTCATTGATTGGTACTTGTATGTCTATTATATTCAACCTTTTAAGTAGGCACAATTTATATCATCTATCGTTTCGTCTTTATTTGATTTCCAAATTGTAAGTAGGTTATCATGATTTCAGTAGATTTATCGAAACAACGGATTTAGCAACACACCCTACATCCCCTAGTCTGGACCTAAAATATATTGTAGAGTCATATCTAACATTGTGATACGTTTAGGAATTGCACACAATTTAAATAAAAATGACAACCCTTTACATTGCCCATATTAATGGAACTACTAATTAATTTATCTATCTTACCCACAAAATTCCATTTGGATTGTTCTAGTGTAATTAATTGTCTTCTCATTATTTTCTTGAGTTGTTTGAGTTTGCTCTTACTTTTTAATTAAATTGCAGTCATAGCTCGTCGTAGATTAGACAAACGGAAGAGGATGAAGAGATTATTAGCTTGTTTTTTTTCATTTTTGGTTCAAAATAATTGTCATGATTACCTTATTCATTATATATATGGCGCGACATAGATGTATAAGAGCACTTACTAGACGAAAGTACACCCTTTTTTGCGGGCTAAAATTTATGAGGGAGCTAGTGTATGACGGCACATTATATGCCACAATTACCTTAGAATGGATAGAGTAAGTTTTACCAAATTGTGTGATATTTTATATACCACAGACAAACTTAGTAGTACAAAATACCTTCAAATAGATGAACAAGTTGTCATTTTCTTGTATGCTAGATATATTCAATTCTTTTTTTGGTGAAATTAGGTCACATTCTTTTTTCCCTCTTTTATCCTTACAGTTTTACTTATATTTCTATTGTCCTTTTTATATGAAATTTTTGATATCTTTCTATTTAGTCGTTCAAATTTTATAAAATTTTTATTTTATTCCACATAATTTACACACGCAATGTGTGTGCCATCGAGTGTTAGTATATTTTTAATTTGAATAATTTAAATGTAAGTGTTCATTTTCATCCATATTTTTGTACGATTAGATTGGACCACAGGGGCAATGTTGGGCCATGTTTGGTATAGATATTCTTGTAGGGTGGCAAAATGCTATCAATTGAATATATCTAGCATTTTGTGGGGCAAAAAAGGAATTGAGATGTTTGTCTCTGTGGGGCAAAAAAAGAATTGAAAACTGATTTTGGTAGTTTATGTACTGATAAGTTAGAAAGTTCTTCAAGTAGTATGTTTAGGGTCATTGGCGTGTATTGAGTTTCTTATTGTATACTACTGAAACTGCTTGGTTTATTGGGAGATTTTAACAGGTTTAGCTTTTGGGGAGAATTGGTGTGTATATAGTATTTACTAAACTAGAATTATGGTGGTTATGCTTTGCCAATGGAGAGGTATTGCCGGTTGTACTACTACGAGTAAGCATAATCATAACTATCACTGCTGATAGTTAATTATAAGCGTGACCATTTTATAAGCATAACCATTTTATAATGATAGTTATAATTATCAACCTCTTTGTTCAACTAAACTAGTATTATGATGGTTACACTTTGCCAAGGGTTGTACAAGTAGATTGAAGTTATCATTTTCTTTTCTACTCTGACCACACTATCAACCTGTCTGTTTTCTTTTTTATAATTAACTTAAATGAGTTGGGGGGTAGAGTACCATGGGTTAAGTTCTTTGTCATGTATACGTTTTTGTAGGTTTTTAAGCTTTGTTTATTCAACTGTGCTAAATTATTTTTTTCTCCAACTCATTTTAGGTCCACAAAAGAGAGCAAAGTAGCATAATAAGATATTTTCAAATTATTTGGATATAAGTGTTATATTTGGCAAAGATAGAGCAACTGAAAAAGATACTCTATTAGTTGCGGAAATGATAGAGTTAGATGAAGAGATCCAAACAAATGATGGAGATGATTGCTTGGCTCCAAACGAAATATCTAGTAAGTCCTCTAGTTCTAAGAAGAGTAAGAGAAAAATCATCTACTCAAAAAATTTGCCAACTTTCTTGGATTGAAGGCTCGTTAAATGAACAACATAAGAATTTCAGTAATGCGTTGAGTAATGTGTCCGGTTTAAATAAAAGTGAACATAATAAGGTCGTGTTCAAGTTTGCTCGTGAGGAGTTGATGGTGGTCCTTCCCAATGAGCAAAAAAAGGGTTTTGCAAGGATTTATTGAGTGGGTGTTTTGTCAATAATTTATTGATGGGATGCGTTATTAATTGATTGGACATTTTATTATGTTGTTGGTTGTTGAATGATGAAATTATCATTATGTTATTGGATTTATCATCACTTTATATTATTGAGTGGGATATTATATTAGTTGATTAAATTTTATTTTACACTACATATCTTTAATTTTTATAAATTAAAATAAAGTTTATAGGCTGGTTTAAGCACTTGAATTAATTATTGGATTAATAAAAAAAAGTTATAAATTCTTTTGTCATGTTAAGTTGTGATTTTACCTAGTAAATGTATGTGGTTATGAGCTTCACTAGTTTTTTTAATAATCCTATTAATATTAATTTATAGTTGTTTATAAGTTATGAAAATAATAAAGATAGAAAAAAAGCCTATCGACAAATTATAAGTAGTAAAAAAAAGGTAGAATTATAAAAATAAATACTATAGAGAAATATGAGTCAAATTTTAAATATAAATTGAATTTAAGTTAAAATTAAACATTTGGGGGTATTTAGGTTATTGTCAAATTATTTATTCCATTATTAAATGTATTTCTAACACTAACCAAACACACATGAAATTCTAAAATATCATTTCATTCTCTTCTTTATTTCATTTTCTCCATTCACTCGTCTATTTCATTCCACAATTCCAAACATATTTACTGTATACCTTGATTTTTAAAATTTTATTAAGGTAAAATTATGTTTTTTACCACTAAACTTGATAAGTTTTACTTAATACATCATTAAACTTTTAATTTTTTTAATTACATCGTTAAACTAATTAAAAAATTTTAATTGAATCATTCTGTTAACTTTGAGCTAACGGCTGTTAATTTACTTTAGTCATTATCCTACATGGACGTGCAAAATAAAAGAAAAAAAGAAAGGAATATGACATGGCATATTACTCAGCAACCAATTATTTAAAAATTTAAATCTAAATCCTAAAAATTCAAGTTTGACTGACATTTCTTCTCCTTTATATTACCAAAATCAACTACCGGAAAAAAGACTGACAATGCAATAAAGAATTTGCTCAGCAAAGAAAAAGTTGGATTTGAATTTACCTCCCCGTTGTCCACTGGATCCTGATTCCTATGATGAAACAAAATCTGGACCCATGGAGGTTACAGTAATGCAAAGGAGTAATGGAAAGACAATTTCTAATAATCAAGAGACGGGTTTAAAGAAAGTTTATAACGCGTGCTCAACAGATTTGACTCTTGGTAATGCGGATTCTTGTGAAAATTGTTTCGAATCAGAATCTTCTTCACTGAGAAATTGTAAATCTCCAAACCAAGGGGTGAACAGTCTTATAAAGCCATTCAGTAGGATCAAATATGGTGGAACAGGTATCATCAGTAATGGCGTGACAGGTCCATGGAAAAGAAAACTTAATACAGCTAATATACATGATCCTTTGATACCCTCTTCTT
Organism: Panax ginseng; assembly: GCA_020205605.1. Taxonomy (NCBI): domain Eukaryota; kingdom Viridiplantae; phylum Streptophyta; class Magnoliopsida; order Apiales; family Araliaceae; genus Panax; species Panax ginseng. The sequence continues at coordinate 22,336,981 of CM035137.1, read as the reverse complement.
CGGTTATTTTCATGGATGTATCTGGTGATAAAACAAATCATGCTACTCCTAAGATTTTTCAACCCTTCACTTCTCAGGTAACTATGCCGCCTCCGCCTAGAGATGAAGACAGGGTTGAAGTGGAAGTAGGAGGGTTTGGACTAGAACAGAGGTGAATCTGCAGCAACAAGCTCTAAAACCCCCTTCCCCTCAAAATCAAAGGGTTTGGAGTAGAACACAGGTGAATCTCCAGATCCAAACTCCTCCGAACCAGATTCAACTCAGATCCAAAGCAACAAGGAGTAGCAATTCGGTGAAAAAGAGAGAAGAAAGAGAGGATGAGTTGACGAGGTTTGAGGAGAGAGAAGAAAGAAAGGATGAGTTGTTATATTTAAGTCATTTTTTTTTTTTTTTTAAAACAACGTAGAAAAAAATTATCCTTGATATTGACAGAACTGATGAACAGTTAACAGAATGATCCAATTAAAAACTTTTAATTATTTTAATGATATAATTAAAAAAATTAAAAGTTCAATGATGTATTAAGTAAAACTTGTCAATCCAATTAAAAACTTTTAATTAGTTTAATGATATAATTAAAAAAATTAAAAGTTCAATGATGTATTAAGTAAAACTTGTCAAGTATAGTGATAAAAAACATAATTTTTATTTGAGTCTTTATAAAAAAAAATCCATATTACATTCGAGGACTAGGAGTATATAATTTTCAAAATATATTTTATGCGAAATATCATTCAATATAAGTTTATGATTACAAACAAGAACAATCAAACATCAATTTTATGATTAGAGTTATATTTCCTTGAAGAATTTTAATAATTCCACAAGACTACTTGAATAGTAAAATGAGACCTATGTTTGTGAAAATATCAAATTTTATTGTAAAAATTACAATCCACTTATTATAATGAGTTCATCTCCAGCCTTATTATCCTATCAGATGGGGGGGGCGGGGGGAAATAATAGAAAAAGGCCCAGCCTGCAGGTTGGAGACTTGAGAAGTTTACTGAAAGGGTGAAAATCCTGAGAGATGTACATTTATGAATCTGAATTCAAAACCGCAGATGCTCTTTCATATTCAGTTAGGTGTTTCTTTACAGATAATAATTCAATGAGTACTCGAGTCTTGACACTCTTCTCACAGCTCAGAGAAGACAAAACTAATTCTGGAGTAATAGTAATAAATAAATAAAATCGGAGACTTTTACACTGCTTCTTCCATTGGAGACTGTAAAAAAGGGGAGCCAACTGGAGCAGCAAGGCCAAGAAATCGCATTATTCTCAAGCGCCGAACCTTCTTTGCTGATTTCAAAGGAAAATTCACCTCCTAAAGAAGGGGAAAAAAAAAGTTTACATTAAAGACAAAAAAAATTCCACAGGCACATCTAAATGGTTATGAATACTTATGATAACTACTAACTCACATCAAAGTGAACTGTTGGCTTTCTTTTCCTCTTGCTTCTCCCTCGTCCTAAGTAATCACTTTCAGTTCTGCTTGAACTTGAAGAGTTCCACGCATCTGTTCAACTCAAGAGCAGAAGTTTAATCAGAATCGATAAGGGGAGGGACTACGACAAGATCTATATTGACAAGGAATACTCTTTTAAATTATTTGTTTGCATATTAGCTTGAATTCTTATCACATTTAGTGATAATCCAAGTTGTGCAAACAACTAAACTATTAAATTGAGCGATCTGCATGCAGTGTGTGCTTTCCTTTCCAGAAAAACTGTTTTAAGGCTTAGCATCAAGAATGCCTCATGATATGGGCCATTTGACAATTTAAATGTAGAGATATAGGCCTTCTTGGGCAGATATTATTAGTCCCCGCACACATGGTGGTGGTGGGGGAGGGGGTTTAGTGTTGAACCCTGTAATCCTCACGCTTGCTAATCTATAAGTTGACATAAAAACTGCTAATTTCCCGTTATCGAAAACCCTCATTAAGGACCCAAGAGATACCTAGCCTCCCCACCCCAGATCCAGAAATGTAATTAGAATTAATATCTCATAAAGACTAATTGGATGGTTTCGACATAAATAGAGAAATCAAGCCCAGGATTTGTGACTTAACATAACGCACGATAAAGGACCAAGGCAATACAACAAGAGGAGTGCTTCAAACTTCATTCTGGTAAATGACACATGGTGTGCAGCATTAAAGCCCAAAAATATTTCCAAACTTTGTCTCTTTTGCTTTTGACATAATTGTTAAAGATAGTCATAAATTACAGAGTACATACCAGGTGATTGGTCTTGCACAGTTAAGCAATCAGGCCCTTCAGGGGAAGCAAACAACTGTTTGCTTGAAGTTTGGTGTTCCTTCTGATGTATTGCCTGTAATTCGAACAAAATACAACAAAACATGTAAACAGAATAGACATTACTCAGATAGTGTCATTTTAAAGAACCAGATCAAAAGGAAATTAGCTAGAGCTATCATACTTGTTTGAATGCCTCTTGAAACTCTTTCATGGGGTTACAACTTCTTTCTCCAAGGCACTGGAAGATAAAAAATCTTAGTGGATTAGGTGTGATGTAAAATGTATTGACAATTAGCATGTTAACAAATTGAAACCAAAACATGCTAGCTCAAAATGTCATAGGTACTTTTAAAACAAATAATTGTCGTCTTTACACTTGTAATGTAATAACTAATAAGAAATGGTCCTAATTTCAGGCCAGATTTCGATTATACTCCCTCTCTTCAAAAATTAGAGATACATTTCTAAAACAACTATTAATGAAAAGTTATTTTCCAAACATATCCCTAACATTTGTTAAAAACGTAATAGTGGTGGCATGATTGTATAAAATCTACCTAAAATATAAGTAATGGCGTGTTAGAAACTCGATGTTATTTTATAGTTTAAACTAGAAGTGTATATCTAATTTTGGAAAGAATTAAATTTGAAAATGTATCTCCAATTTTGGACCAAAGGGAGTAGTAAACAAGACATGGATATTTTTCTTATTTTGGTAGTTTAGAGCAAACAAGACAAATCATGGAACATAGACACTAAATAACTTGCCCAAAAATATTTCAGTATTGCAGTAACTACCACTCCTATTATATTTCTCCTGTGAAATATTAGCAGCATGAAGCATACAACGCAGTAGTTGGCCTGACTTAAACATTAAAGGATGCATAGTAGCTAAACAGAAAAGGATGTGTAGTAATTGCCAACAAAATTGTGGCTATAAAAAGTGTAAAAAAATATGGAGTAAATGTTAAATGCACTCCACTTATCACCATTTGTGCTTTGAGAATGTAAAATTTACACTTGGAAGTGGAATGATGGTTGATAGTGAGTGCATTTAACATTACACAGAAAAAAGTAGCCAAGTTGCCAACTCCTGTCTTAAGCTTGAGGTTTGGTAATACAAATGCCAATATTGGTGCTTAAGAAGCAGGGCAAGAAACGGCTTTTTAGAGTACAGGATCTATACTCACATCCTCAAACGGTGAAACATCTCTAGCTGGATCAACCCAAGCTCTGAAAATAATGCAACAAGAAAAATTTCATACATCTTAAAATAAAGATGATGTCCATAATTCCGAAAGCTACAAACCTACAAGTGCTAGTACCAATAAAATTACCTCTCTTGATTCCCGTAATATTGTACTAAAACAAGTCCATCAGTGCTTTCGATACTGGAATTCAGAGAAGGTGAAGGAGATCCTACTCTCGAGATCTGAATATATCAGGTCAATTTTATTAGGAGGCTAGAGATAAGGCTTTAATTGATGCTACACTACAAGGTAAACACACTCCTACTCACAAGACTAAGGTTCTTCCCTTTAGATAAATCAGTTTTTTGACAGTAGACTACTTGATGAAGTGAAAACTGAGTCAAGCTGAATAACAAACCAAAGTGCTTTAAATTTTAATAGAGTCTGTTTGCAAGTTGAAATAAAAAGTTGAATGCTTACACACAGCACAACTAATAACTAGCTTTCCTTTACAGTGTAAACATGAACATGAAAAAATATCACGAATAAGAGAGTAGTTATTAGTTGTAGTAGGTAAGAGTAGTTACTTGTGGATGTCAGCATTAGTTAGTTGGTTTTAGTCCTATAAATAGTTGCAATATGTTGGAGAAATGATTCTAAAATATGAAATGGATTGTTTCTCTCTCTAAACAAACTTGCTCTCTTCTCCCCCTATATCTCAGTCTATTTATATTTTTCTTTCTCTATCTCAAAATTCTATCTCTATGCTTCTCTGAATCTCTCTCAATCTCAAGATCCAAATCTCTCTGAACTCTATCTTAATTTTCCTATTCTACATCAATTCTTCACAAAATATGTCAGAAAACCTAAATCACAAGCCTAGGTTGTGACAGAAAAGCACCAACCTAAATCACAAGCCTAGGTTTGAATTCATTATTTGGGAACTTTGATTCAGGATTTAAATGTATAGGTAGGCATGACCTTACAAAGATTCCCACAGAAATGATTTCAGTAGATACCTTGGCTGTGAAAAACTTGAAGGTTATAGGAAAGGAGAGTTCTCAAAATTCCTTATAGGGAGTAACAAAAGGCAATGTTTGAATTCGTGTTTCAAAATCATATATAAAACTGAAATATAGAAGTATAAAACATAAACCTATGTCATGATCCCACAAATTATTTGAGTTATTGATGATCATTCGATTACAACTTACGAAGTTCAAAGGGGTGACATTTTCCAGATAAAAACTAATAATAAAATTGAATAGAGGTTTCAAAGAATGTAATATTCAACACATTTGTATGTTAAGAGAACATGGGTTACAGAATCCTACAAACCACATAACTTCTTAAATATATTATAAGATTCTTTTATTCAGCATATGAAGACAAAAGTTAAGTTTTCATAGTAAATAAATAAGATATGATGTTCCATAAATATGACTTGATTAGGTGTACCTTCAAAATTTAAATACTTCCACGATAACTAATACTGGGATCATCACATAACAAATGAATGGTTTAGATATGGATAGTGTCAATTTAGGAGTTAGAAATAATACTGTTTTCGCTGATTAGAAGCAGAATTAAATTTATGAAAAACTTTATTTTGCACAAAGAATTCACTATTCCCATCACAATATCTTCCAAAGAAATGAAAAGGCACATAATTTTAAAATCATTCAATGGTGTTGTTTCAAATAATGACATTGGCAAGTGCCCAGATGAAAAACAATTTGATGGAACCCACTGATGTTCATATAATCTTAAGGAATGATTCAATTTGAAATGGAAGCAACTTTGGCGAATCAATCTGCCACTTGACACGTTATGCTAGAAAATGGTGACTAGGTAACTACTGGTTACGAAAGTAAAATATTCGATATACCACAGAAATAGCACATTCCCCCATAATAGTGAACAAATTTAGGGCTGATACAATATTAAAATGCTGTCTTAAAGTGAATATAACCTTTTAACTTACTTTAGCAGGCCACCACAGCTGGTGAGCATTTTTGGCCCAAACTACACTTCCTGGAGTTAGGCATATGTCACTGCTCCCCATAATTCGTGATTTATCAGGTGTGAATTCTAGTGTCCTTACTGTACCACTTCTTTGCTCATTGACATTTCTATATAGAACAGAGAAAGTCAATCATAAATGCATAACTAATTAAAAACTGCAGCAAAATTTTAGAGCCATAAATTACATCTTTCAAGTATAACATACTCAAGCTAAAAGATTTAGTCATTTAGCTCTAAATTAAGTATTCTAATTATTGCATCATCTAAATAACAATATGATAATTAGAAATCCAAATCAAAGCGAACAGAACTTAATCCTACAATTAAGCTCACAGGATCAGTCCCACAAGGAGTATCATCAAAGGACACTGGTTCATTTTGCAGACTGACAAACATGTACTGAAAGCTCAGCAGCTTCAATTGGGCCAAGTGGCTACCCATGACCAAGCCACAGCTAGGTGTGGCTAGGCCCAATCCAATCCGGATTCGACCCAGAGATAGTCAAGCCCAAACCTAGTTTAAGCTAAAACTTTAAGTCTATATATGCTTGGGTTGTTCCAGGTATGCAGATTTGGTCAGGATCAATGATAGGGTCAGTCCAAGCTTGCAATAAAAGAACTCCTCTTTTCGTTCTTTTCTTATCTTTTCTATCTTCTTTTTTTCATGTATTCTTTTAACTTGGGATACTGTTTGAATCCAGGGTGCAGAATGATTAGTTAAATCAAGATACTAATATTAAAATGTGTTATACATAACACAAAGTATCATGTCATTAACACCAAATATGATATCTGTGTTCATATGCATATATGAGGTTTAATTCTACACTTCTACTCAATTCAAGTTACTGAATACCCCTTCCTGCAAAAGCTCAAATAAGTACAGGTTGACATTTCCAGACCAGGCTGTTTGTGCTGAAGCAATACGATGGTGGGTCTGTTTGGGCTTGACTCATACACTCAATGACGAGGTCTGAATGAATTTGTAGTCAAAATCAGGTTGAATGCTTGATAGCAGCCTTGTCCCTTCAATGCATCCAGTTTCATTTAAATCGTTATTGTTTTATCTCCAAGACCTACCTACCATCCACATCTTGCGATAAATGAGCATACGTATGAGACAAACCTGCTACTTTGCTGTTGAAAAGCTTCGATTTGGGCAACTGAGCCGACTTCTAAAGCTGGAATTTCGAGGGAGTCTAAGGACATTCCTTTTCTTTTATTTTGGGATTCGCTCCATAGAGCCAAAGGGAGGTCGAGAATACCCGCTTTCGTGGCGTTTGTCTCATCTGGACTAGCAACAGTTACAGTAGATAATTCCTCTTTGCTGCTGGGAGACTCTGGCAGTAAGTCTATCATCCAGAATCCAAAATGAAGGAGCAACATAAGGGAGAGAATAAGGGGAAAATAAAACTCAAAATCTTATCCATTCCACAAGCAAAACCATTATGAAGTTGATAAAATTGCATAGAGACGGAGTTAATGCAGCATTAGAGCTTCCTAGTTTGCAAGATTAACTTTCATTATTTTTTATTAAGAGAAAAAAAAAGTAGAGGAAGATTAGTAAAGTATCTTCAGCCGGGTCGAACCACATTACTCTGATGGCAAATACACTTGAATAGACGCCACCACCGATAGACTTATTAAACAGCTAATACAACAAGCCTCGTTTTTGTAAATAAAAGTATTAAAGACAAATAGTACATCACTGAATACTGATACGTTACCTGTAAACAAAAACAATTTTATCTTCCAAATACAGTTGTAAAAGTATTGAGAAAATTTTTTAAACAAACAAAAACAAAATAAGTAACTGAAAAAATTAGCAACATTTACCACACACAAAAACCAAATTACCCCTCATGTACACTTCCAATTTAAACATATCAGATAACAAACTGAGCACATTCAATCAATTTTACAAATACTTGGCATATATTCACTAGTTAATAAGAATGATGAAAGTTATTCGCAATTCAGAGAAACCAAAACATAACCCCAATTATACAAACAATATATAAGCAGGCATGTTTATGCATGGATTCACAAATTACAATAAATAGATAATGGATAGAGTTGAGAATTAAGACCTGGAGGGAGATTAGAATTCGAGGAACAGAAGAAGAGAGAGAAATCAGTGCGAGGTTTTGATCCAGCAGGGCTCCTACGTTGTTGAGGAAGAGAATCGGTTGGTATGTGATCAATTTGGTTCAGTTTCTTGTCCTTCCTCTTTATTCTTTGATACGTCTTCATTTTCGCCTGAAGAAGAAGAAAAGGGGAAATTTGTTTGTTTATAATCAAGAAGACGGGATTTGAGTTGTTAAGACGAGAACGGGAACGAGAATTTTGGGACGAAACGGGCCACATTGGATATCTCTCCCTCTTTCCCTCTGTATGTATTAGTAGCTTTTACTATACAGTATTAATTCCATTTTTGAGTTGGAAACTAATTTATAATTTTTTGAGTAGTATTGTAACAGCTGCTATTTTCTTTGTATTCAATTTATCTAAAAACATTTGCTTTTGCATTTTTCTTATTATTTACTCTAAATTAGAAAATTATAGATATATATTTATAAAATAAGGAATAACTTTATATTCTCGTCTTAATAAAATATTAGAATAGTTTAAAAAATTGATTGTGAAATGACAATGAAAATGTTATTAATTTTCATGTGTTTCTAATTTTGGAACAAATTAAAAATAAAAAATCATTTCTAATTTTGAAAGTAAATTTATGTTTTATGATGTTCTATTTTTAATTTGATTGTCAAAATTTATTAATTAAAACCATCGATGAGACTAACATCGTAATAATCATTTGCTTGCTAAGGTGAATTCTACTAGGAGTATAATAGAATAGGTACAATTGTTTGTAATTGTAAATGTAAATGTAGCGACAAAAAAATATTATTTAAAACAAACAACAAAATTAAAAAAGCAATATAAACTTTAGAAAATATTCCATCAATACATGGTGTTAATTTAAACCATCGATGAGAACAAAATTTTATTTAAATTCGTTCGAAAAATATCCCATCACAAAAGTTATGAACAAATGAAACAGACTCAGAATCTTTGCAATAGGCTGGGGTGATTTGAGTTTACAACCACTTCACGGACCTTAAAAAAATAGAATACTCCACAAGCATCTCCTCAAATTAAACCTAAGTTTACAACAACAACAAACCAAACTGTCAACCCGAGCAACCCTAGTCAACTTCATACATCAAGAATCAAGCCGAGGAACTGACAAAGGAAGACTTATTGATGGCTGATGGGAGGATGCGGAACAGAATATTCTTGTCACTTTCTGCCAAGACCTTTCTTTGCACTTGCATTCATCAAGGCTCCCAATCGTCTTCACATACCATATCAATATTAATCTGATGGTGCTTTCGCAGGTGTCATCTTGCTTCTTTCTTTTTTTACAGTCTATGCCATCTCAAAACACTGGAGTATCTCATTTAGTAAGTCATAACTGGAAATTAGGACCATACGTGTATATCATTTGATTTCTTTTGTTTCTTTTTTTTCCTTCTCTCTTCTTTTGTATCCTGCCTTCCTTCGGCGCGTCTTGATTGTTGTGATCTTATTTCTAGTAATTTGGTTTTTGCATCCCGGAAGAGTGCATCCGACTTCAAAACCATCAATTCCTGGTATATAATAAAAAAATTTAGGCTTCAGTCAACTGAACTGATATAAACATATCCACCACCACTCTCTAGGCTTGTAAGAACGAGTGGACATACCTTGAGATGATCCATCGCTGCCAGGTTGAAACCAAGAGTATCTTTGAATTCCTGAAACCATTCAAACATCATCTTGTGAGCAAAGCACCTTGAGATTCTTTTTTGAATCTCCCTTGCAGAGAATATAGATGCCATTTACAAGTGTTGCTCATTGACGACTTCAAATTTTGAAGCACAATGTCAACTCAATTAAAGTTTCCTCCCTTGGATAGACAATGGAATTGACACAAAGCAAGGGAAGGTTTGACAAAATAAGCAGACGACATTGACATGAATTAAAACATGATATTGCCACAGAGAAGGATATGGTAAGTGAAAACAATATTTCAAAATAATAATATAAAATCCTTTTTGCTGTTTTTGATAAGGGTTAGATGCAAGTTGTTTAGTTATATTTTTTTTTTTGGGGGGGTGGGGAGTGCAAGTTATATCTCTATATATATTCTTAATAGTTTACTACCATTTTCAGATATATCACACATAAAATTGTGTACCATCTAATCAAAATATGACACTTCTTTTCTCTAAAAACTTTGCATAAGAGGTGGTTGGGGATGGGCAAGACGGTTAAAACCTTCAATTGTTCATCAACCTCTTTCATGATTCTATTTTTAAATTTTTTATTAATTATTAAAGTAGGCGAGGGACATGGAACCTAACTGTGACCCTACAAGAACTGGACCCCATGCAGGCCTATGTAAGAAAGGCCCTTGTATAGGTTATTAGAAATAATTTCAAACAAAATACTATTTTTTCCATTCTGCTCTTACGAGATTTGATCCCTTTACACTCGTGTTAGGAATGAGAAGCAGAGAAGGGTACCACTAGAGCTAGACTTCATTGGTTATTCGCTAAAAAGTCAGCATCCCTATAGCATTTTAACTATTAAAATTCACACTACCCACAGAAAATAGAAGTATTCGAGTAAAACCCAATCTTTTTCCCACAGATTAGATAGAGCATCATACAAATATACAACTGATTGAAGTTTTTTAATAAGTACGCTCTGAAACTACGAGTACCTAAGTTAAACCGAATCTTTTGGCCACAACTAAAATCAGAGAGAAGCATACAACACTACACATTATTGAAATTCTTGGAAACTTTAAAGCATATAATTTTGGCAAATCTGAAGCAGCTCAAGTGCCCTGTAGAACTCTAATGTACAAATTATTATGAGAATTACCTTGACTCTTGCATGAAGAATATCTTTGAGAACAGTCAAAACAGGTCTGGCAGATGCAGTAGCAACCAACTGATTATGATGCAACTGCAATAGAACCGTAGCTATCCGGCAGACAAGCTCAATCTGCAGATACAATGCAAGCAACAAAATAGCAATGGTTAATTAATTAATGTGAAGTGCAGTAAACAACAACTGACATGATACAAAATTGTTAACTCTTAATTTAAGTTTATATTGTAAAATCAAAATCTATAGTTCAAACTCCCGTGCATTTTAATGTAAACTTCAAGAATTTAGGCGTATATGCAGTGGCAACAGCACATAGTTAGTATGGTGCACTATAGCCCACCTTAGCTTTAGAAGAAATTAAGTTGGTATTGATTCATTTTGTGTTTAAGAAACTAAAAAAAAATTCAATACACCTCCACTTCTTAGTCTTCTTTAGTACTCAATGGTTTCTAAATCACTCTCTGGTAATTAGGCTCTATTTTTACACACACACGTCACATGGAATCCAAACATAAACACACATTCACAAATAATTTTTGACTTTTTTTTAGAAATACAAATAACAAATTTTCTTTAGAACTATAATAATACTAATACCCAGCTATTTGAATTTATTTAAATTATTTTTAGGGGTTTGTTGTTAAACATGAAGTCGCATTATGGAAGATTGTACATAAAAGCTTTTTATATGTGTTTTAGAATTATTTAATGAATACAGTGAACTGACATAAGCACGTTTTTGTAATATTTTTTAACCAATATTTGGTATGATCTCTTTTATATTACTACGAGCTTAATATATTGTTGTATGACCAAAAAATTATTATTTCAGCACACCTTTATCATAATGTATGATATTTGATAGATGATGTAATTTAAGTTAATTAGTTTATATGCATGTATTCACAAAGACTGTCGCATATCCTCAAGTGCATTCATTTGCAAAGACGGTTGCATATCTTCATGTGCATGTATTCTCACCTTATCAGGATTTGAGGACCAATCCTTCAAGTTTGATAAGAGCTTTAAAGCATCTGAGAAAGGTAGAGCCTGCAAGGAACATTTGTTTAGAATGGAAACCTTTTCATGTAATTAAATGTGAGTACTCACGAGAACATTCTTAAGCATAATAACAGGCAGTTTTATTTAGCTATGCTGGATACCAGAAGGCTCAGTTTCACTTACTTGCCAAGATCACTAACCACCAGAACCAGAAAACATCCAAATTCCAAGGCTTATGAGGTTATGATTATAGAGAACCAATACGAGGTGGTAGAATTGTTGTTGTATTGAATATCAATTAGTATTTTAGAGAAAAATAAAAATAAAAAATAGTGCAAAAATTAAACACCCAGTCTCTGTCAAGCATGATAAATAGAAGTGGTGGAGACTGGAGACAACACAACAACTTTGACAGACCTGAATGGAGAAGTTGCCAGACAAGAAGCAGTTTAATTACAGTAAAAGGACCAGCCAAGTTATTTCAGGAAGTATGCATATGATTCAACACAAAAAATAAGCTTCATAATACCAAGATGAATAGACAACTACAATATATGAAACCTGGTAAACTGCAGAATGAAAATAAGTAATTTGACATAATGCCAGTGCCAACCAGGTCCCAAATTTTCAAAAATGTAAACAAAACAAATTTGACACTATTCTCTCAACACGCAAGGAATACTCTATTTGGCTAAACAGCACAAGCTCCATCCATTTATATACAGTGGCTCTCTCTTACCAATAATGTCTGCTCCAGGTCATTAGTATGAACATTTGAAAGTGCACGGAGAATGTAAGTAGATGGAGAGTGTCCAAGCATAAGAATATTTGGTCGGAATTCAGCAACTTTTCCCCTTTTTTTCTCTTCCTGAAAATTGCAGAAAAAAACATATAAATAACATAGCAAATACCCCGTTTCATATTTAAGGTATCTAATATGTTCTTTACTGCCTACTCAGAAAATTGATAGAATTAATCTTAAATCTGTGTCTAAATCTTAGATGCATATTATCAAGATATAATTCTTCTTTTCCGAAATTGTTTTCAGTGAAATTCAAAGGATAAGTGAGGTAATTAATAAATAGAACAAGTTTCAATTGAGGTTTCCATAATTAGTCTTCAATAAGATGATGTAAAAGCCAAACATATATCAAATAGTAAAGAAGAGTACAAAATATTAGCAAACAAAGAAAACAAATAGTATTCAAAGTTTTGAAATACACATACAAATCACTACGTACCACACAAGAATGAAAATTCAGAAGATAAAAGAGGGAAAAAAACAATAGATCTCTTCTATCCAACACCCAGAAAATGATGATGGCAATAAGGTGTGATGAAACACAAATTTCACACATGCTCTCCTAAAACAGAGGTAGATTTCATTTACGCTTCTAACACAATAGCCTCCCTTTAAGAGGCTATCATAAAATTATTGACTCAATTAAGAAAAAACTATAAACAGTATACAAGAAAGGGGGGGAAATTATTTTGGGCAAAATATAACATCATGGAGGAAGTTGGAAGAATTTTTTTCGCAACCCTATTTGCATATAGTAGTATACAGTATCATTAAAATGAAAGAGTTATGAGTCAAATTTAAATCTTAAGAAATCCCGTGAGAAAACTTGTCGAAGTGAAGTTTACCATTCGAGTCTTGGAGAGCAGCACATTTAAAGTTTGGCCAGGTAGCCGCATTTCGTACCATGTGTTAGAAACGTAAAGATCAAGCCATATACTATCAGTATCATAAAAATTAAAACTAAATTTTTAAATAATCCCTCGTGAATACATAAACAAGAAGAAATAGGCTAAACTTGTCAAAGTGAAAATCTTTCTCTTTAGCCGCCTTTCTAGTTTCTACTAGAGCTCCACCATTGCAGAGCAGCACATTTAAAGCTCAGTACAGGTAACCACATTTTGTACCTTGCATTAGCAAAGTAATGACAACAGCTTATCAAAAATAGGAAAAATATCATCACTGTTACAGAGATGAAATTCTATTCCTGAAAAAAATTTGAAGTTGAGAAAATTTTACGGTACTTAAGTTAGCGATAGAAGAAAACTTTATACGTAATTCAGTTGCATAAACAGAAATCTGCAAGCATTAGAGAGAATTAAGCCTAGAAATTCTTTTCCTGATATGTTTAATATTACGAGTAACAATCTTTAACCATCCATGAGGTGTTCTTGCAGTATTAAAGAAAACTACACTACAAGAAGCATTCTAGTGTTAAAAGCTAAAATACTACTAGAATAGAATATTAAAAATGACAATTTAGACGCATTAATAAGAAAGGAACTACCTCATGCTCAGAGATACGCTTCAGTTCTGCCTCTGCCATTTCTAGTGCTTCAATAATGGAGTCAGTCGCAGTGAGGGTTTCTTGAGTTTTCTTTCCTGACAAGGCCACTGCTCCCTCCTCCGGGAGTTCTTCTTTAGGTGCATACCTATTATCTAATGTGTTATCAAGGTCTGACTCAAACATCTCTTCCAACCTTTTCTCTTTCTCCTCCTGCAAACATAACCATTTCATTTTATCCAGAAAAAAACAAAGACAATGTAGCTCCAACTTCAAGTGATTTCCATAAGTTAAACATGAAATTGGTGCACGAAAGCAGATACACAGAAGCAATATACCTCAATGAAAAATGGTTCTTCAGTACGATCCCAACGACGTATAGAACGATCATGAGATCCCGTGACAAGAAAATCACCACGATTGCTGATTGAGAGACACCAAACTTCAGCATGGTGACCTTCCAGAGTTAAAAGCAACTCAAACTTATCAGCATCCCAATATTTTACTAGGCGATCTTTCCCAACACTAAACATGTAGTGCGTATTTTGGACAAATTTCACTGCCATAACACTGACATGAAAATTATATACGAGAGTTGTTAACTACACTTTTGCCGACCTTATCAATATACATTGGAAAACTATATATATCATTTTTAAAGAAGTAAGTACCTATCAGCATGAGCAAATATGGATTTATGGCAGTCACCAAAATCCAAGCCCCATATCTTGAAATTTTTGTCTGCAGATCCAGTCACAATCAAGTCCCCGTCAGATGAAATATCCATACATAAAACTGGCAGCTTGTGACCATATAATGTGAGGAAGAATTTGAGAGAGTCCATATAGAAGACCTGAAAGTGTTTATTTCAATGAACATGATATTAGCGACAGTTTCAATCTGATTTCATCAGTCAAAGCGTTGTTCAAAAATTGACTGATAAGTACATAGAAATATCCCAGATTCATGATTCTATTGAAGGCGCCTTCAATAATTATCATTCCATGTTCAACAATTGAGTCCACAATAATAATACATTAGGTCTTTTCACCAAAAATTAACATCAAATATTAGTTAATGAGATCATGATTAAATCAATCCGAAAAATGAGGCACCTCATCATCCTAACTGCAATGGTCTGTAAAGGATCACTGTTCCACCATATCTACCAAACAACCGCAATATGTTTTAAGTCCCACTTTAAAACCTGATCCATTATATTTGTCAATTTGATATTCAGTATTTGATGCCTCCACAGAGAATAAGAGAAATCAGAAAGTCATCTGATCAACAGTTTTGTTTGGTAGCTTGAATTTGTAGCAACTAGCAACAATAACATTCAATTCAGAAACAGAAGCAAATGATGCAATAATACAACACAAATGAATTTAAAGTCGGCAAAGAAAAATGATGGAAGAAAATATTAAAAGATATTAACAAACACGACATATATTCAAATTAAAGAAGGTTGAAAGAAGCTAATCTGACCTTCACAGTGCAATCCAGTAGAGCAACAGCAATATGTTTACCATCAGGGCTAACAGCAACCACTAGAACATCATCATTCATTTTCATGTTCTTCACATGAGAAACTGTCAGCTGCTTAGAAACCTGATAAAAAGGCAGACGGACCGATTGTTACATTAGGACATGCAAATATTTTGTCCGACTTTCATCTGATAAAGCTCAAAGAAAAGATTTAAGTACAAATTATACAACTAAGCTCACACTATAGGTGTGTATAGAAGTTAAGGAAAAAAAACAATATTCAAACTAGTTTACCAAATAATTGATTATGAGCTATCTTAAAAGGCCATACAATGTACATATATATATAGACAAAGATGGAAGAAGGCATTGTAACGTTCACATCTGAACAATAATAAAATGTGAAGAAATAAAAAAAGCTTGAAGGGTACAAGTTCTCAATGAAACAGAATAATCTTCTCGGCATTGTTACGATTTCACGACTGATTTCAAATTTAGATATGAAAATAGAAGATGTCAATATGACAATGAATCTCAAACTAAGAATTGACAAATTAGCACGTGAAATTTTCCCAGTTAATGCAAAAATGTAAATGGCTTGCTGGAGAGAGTTAAAAGAACGCACTTGGTCAGATTTTTGCACTGTTTGATACTCCCAGAACTTAACATCATGATCTGTACTCCCAGTGACAAATCCACTCCCATCGGGAGCTGCCACAATCGATTGAACAGAGCCACCATGAGCTTCTAGTACTTCAACACAAGTGCCACTTCTAACATCAATAATTTCTAGAGTCCCACCTTTTGTACCAACAACTGCATACTTGTCACCAGGTATAAATAAACCACATAATCCATACCCTGAATCAATAGTACGAAGGCAAGAACCAGTGTTTGGATTCCATATCTTTACTGCACTATGACTAGTTGACAGTAAAAGATTGTTATCTGAGCTAAGAGTAACACTTCTCACATCAGACCGATTTCCCTGCAGCTCGATAGCAACAGTTTTTGTGGTTGAATTGGTTTCAAGTGAATGAATTTCCAACAAATTATTATTCAATGACAATGCTAAGGTGGCAAGGGAGCTCTTCGGAGTGATCGGACTGAATGAAAAAGAAGATATCTTCTTGCTAGCTCGTACAGTCTGGATAAGCTTAAAGGCATCGCCAACTGTGACAACAGGAATATTGCTTTCTTCAACTCCCTGATTTGTAACTCCGTTTTCAGTGACCTCAACCACCCCTTTTGAAGATTTCTTCTCCTTCTTACGATTAGTTCTTCTTTTTGCTTTACGCTTGGATTCAGATTCATCCAAAACTCGGAATATCTCCACTGTCTTCCCTGCAGTTTGGCAAGCCAGCAGATTCCCAGACTTATTGAATCTTACTGTTGCAACTCTATCCTTGGTCTGTCGCTGAATTTCACCAAACAGTTTCAAGACTTCCCATTTGTTTCGAGTGGAAGAATCACCATTATTCACCTCAGTTTCATTGACATCAGAAACTGATTCTCCATCCACCAAATTATTCTTTATATTATAAAACCTGAGCTCCAAGTCTGCAGATCCAGTGACCAAATATCTCTCCTCAGGATCAGTATCCAGGGACCAAATTTCACTATGATGACCGCTGATAATTTGCATACAGTACTGTGTTTCAATATCCCATACCCTTAAAAACTTGTCCTTAGATGAACTTACAAGTTTTTTGCCCGAATCCAAGAATACAAGGTCAGTAACCTACGATACACAAACAACCAAAAGGAACCCTAATATGTTGCAGACTACATAACACGGAAGACAGCAAACAGGAATAAAGAGTAATATTAGAAAAATTAATTCCAAAATAATAACCTGGTCTCGGTGTCCACGAAGGCGGAAAAGTCCAGCCTCACCAACCATGTCCCACAAAATAATATCATTATCTTTGCTTCCAGATGCAAGCAAAGATCCAAGCTTGTTGATTCGAAGGGTGGTCACAGCTCCTTTATGTCCATTCAACGTGGTCTCGCAGGTTCCTTTCTCACAATCCCAAATTCTTATACTACCATCAGCATAGCCACTTGCTATCTGTAATATAATATATTTTTAAAAAGAAACATCCATCAGTAATAATAAATACACAAACACCATGCTCACAGCAGCCAGAACAAACAAGTAATTCAAACTTTGTTGGGTTTAAAGGGTAGAGCTGTAGAGGGAAGATGTATGGGAGTATAATACAAAGTTAGAAATGTTTTTACACATATTTTCTTCCAACCTTAATCAATTTCCTTAACTATAAAAATTCTCAAAACTTCTTAGAAGCAGCAAATGTGAAAGTAAAGTTACTTTGCTATCTCCCAATAACTTCCTTTTCTTTCAGTGGCAAAAAATCTTGGATCAATCAGGCAGTTCTGCAGCTTCCTCCAACTAGTTGTCCAGTCACCTTCACCTTTTGGACATAGGTGGAAAACACAGTACTATTCTTTTTTTTATGCGTCAATCACATAAAATATAAATTTGTTGAAATTTAAGTTTGGTTAAAAAGAAAAACTTTCAAAATCTTATAGTACTAGTTAATAATGTAAGAAAATGAATCCCGTCCAATAATGTGTTTGCGACATTCTAGGGCCAATATATTTTTTCCCATTTTTATCTTATACAGAAACACAATCTAGTATGCCTTAGATGATAATTATATAGGGAATCAAATATGTCCCATATAATTAGATAGAGAGAGAGGTTGGATTACCAGGGAGGAAGAAGAGGAAGCAATGGAGGTAACGGCGAGAGAAGGGCCACGAGAGGTTGTGGAAGGAGATAGGGTTTTGGTACAAATCCCCTGACGCACGTTCCAGACGCCTATCTTTTCTAACGCCGGAGCGAGCAAGTGCTTCCCGGAGCTGTCATAAGAAATGTTGGAATCAACAGAAACAATCACTCCGAATGAAGCCGCCGGCTCATACCGGAGATAGGATTTCACCATTACTTACCCTGCTCCTCTCTCTTTCTGTGCTTGGTCAAGGTTTATAAGAATCGAAGTGAACGCCGTGTATCGATGACATTTGAGTTGTAAAGGTTTTAAGTTTTTTTTTTGTTGTTGTTGTTGTTTTTGTTTAATAATTAGGGTTTAAGAGTATGATTCTTAACAGCGTAACTTGCCAGAAACAGAGATTCTGTAAGGCCCTGAACATTTTTTTTTGTGGTTAATTACATATATTAGTACATTTTTAAAAATAATTATAAAAATTATATATTTATAAAATAATTACAAAAATACTACCCTTCATCATTTTTATTTTCAATACTAATACAATTAAAAGTCCTTAAATTAAAAGATTAATATTAATGATCTCATATATCAAATTAGTTTTAATCTTTCTTCGGTATCTCTTTACGCCCTTACTATTTACCTCTCTCCTCCCTTACTATTTCTCTCTCTCCTCTCGAAATCACAGTGATGAGTCATGTTGCTGTCAAAATTCACTTTCGACAACGAAATCCTCTTGATCGATCCCGCTCTCTCGCTTACCGTCGGAGACAATGGCGGTGTCTCCGTCATTGTTAAAGAGGCGTTCGAGAGATACAGAGGAATTATATTTAAGCATACCTCCTCTAACTTATCTGTATTTGGGAAAAGAAGTAGAATTCTGTATGATATTAGCAAGCTTACTATTATACATTAGCAAGCTTACTATTATTGTTCATTCTGACGATCAGGAGGTGCAATTTCTTTTCTTTCCCTTTTTCTTTTCGGTTTGATTATTTTGATGGTTAATTTGAGGGTTTTTGAGTGATTTATTTGATTGTTTTTGTATTTTTTCAGCTTCGACTTGGTGTAGATGAGACCTATTCTTTGTTAGTGGGGAAAAGTAATGGACTTTCCATTGTTGGTCAGGTCACAATTGAGGTAGATTCGAGACTAATTTATCTTTTTTATTTTAAAAATATAGTACATTTAATCGAATTTAAATTGGTACATTTAAGAAAATGAATATTTCTAATAATCTTTATTCGATTTTTATGATATACGATAAATGATTTTACCTTGTAGTTATCATCTGCTCATGTACAACCATTTATTTTTTATGATATTCTTCATATGCTTTACCATTTTTATGATATAGAGTAACATGTTTTGGTTACTATCATATAAATATTTGGTTACTTTTTAGTATGTTCTTTATTATTGTTAATTTCTCGATTTAGATTCTATTTTTTGTTTCCTTGAGTTGGGATTTTGGTTACTATTTTTTGTTGTTACGGTTACCATGTATTTGCTTATATATGGGTTGACTAAACCGTGTGTGGGTCTATATGTTGTTTATGTATTAATTCTTATTAATATATATTTTGATTCTTAACATATAATTTGTTTGGTTACTTCATTAGTATACATATAATCATTCTTAACATATAAGCTGTTTGCTTAATTTATGATTTGGATACCATTCTTTTTCCTTGAATTGGGTTTTTGGTTACTTTTATATATTATTTTGGTTACAATGTATTTGCTTAGTATACATTGGTTGACTAAAAGCTGGTTTGGTCTACATGTTGTTTATGTGTTGGTTACCATTAAAACATGGTTTGGTTACCATCACATAACTGCTTAATTACTTCTTTAGTATATTTTTTGGTATACATATTTTTGTTTTGGTGACCTTTAAATTAAATTATGTTTTGGTTAATATTATATATAATTGTTTTGTTTACTACATAAAATGGTTTGTCTTACATGTTGTTTATATTTTTATTACAATTAGATTATATAATATAATTTTTTGGTCACTTTGCTTTATTATGGTATAGTTAATGTTATATTATGATATGATACCTATGGTTAATGGGTTATCTATTCACTAATCCCAAGGTATTTCTCTTCCTCCCACGTGTTCATACATAATCTGAAAGTCTTTTCTCAGAGAATGAGAGCGGTCATGAAGAAAAAATTAGCGGCGGATCAAAAAAGCTAAAGTTTCGGAAGATTTGTATATGATTTTGATTAGTTAGGTTGTTGTTGTCTTGTCCTTCCGAATTGTGTTTCGTACTTTGGTTTTTGTTGGATATCCATAACCATTTGTTATGGTTAGTAAATATGTAATGTTTATTGGAGCTTATGTAAATGGGATTACATATTTGAATATATTATCAATTATTTGATATTGTTTGTTGGTTCATATTTGTTACTTCTAAGTTATGTCTGATATATTGTTTGAAAGATGCAGGTTGGTAACCAAACATGCGTAGAAGGGTAACCATTTTATTTTTTGGTAGTAACGAGATATTTACAAGCTTGTATCATGACATATATCAAATGTTAAATGTACGTATGAGTATACATAGGTTGCTTAAACTGGGTTTGATATACTGAGTTGTTTCTATTTTGTTTACCATTAAAACATGTTATGGTTACTTTTATATAACTATTTGGTTACTTCTTTATTATGTTTTGATTCTTTGTTATCTTATGGTTTAGCTCTTATCATTGTGTCCTCAATGTGGGATTTTGGTTATTTTATTTTTATTACGTTAATATGTAATTGTTTAGTATACATGAATTGCCTAAACTGGATTTTATTACATGATGTTTCGCTTTTGGTTACCATTAAAACTTGTTACAGTTTCTTATTATATAATTGTGTATTCTTGTTTTATTATAATTATAAGTTTGTATGAGGATTTGTTATAAAGTGTTAAATGTATATATTTTATTTATACCTCATCATTATGATGGAATAAGAAACTCCAATTAAGAGTTCCCATTTATATATATGATAGTCATTTATAGATCTCATATTAAAATAAAAATAATTTGAGATGTGCAGTTGGTATCCAAACCTGCATATAAGGGTAACTATTTTAATTTTTGTTAGTAACCAAATAATTAAAAACTTATATTAGAACAGTTATCAAGTGTTTAATATAAATATGAGGGTTCACATTTATCTAGCTGATGGATACTTTTAAATTACGTAGTTATAAAAGTTATTTCGAAATGGTCCATGCCAGTTGGTAACTAAATATGAATATAGAGGTAACCATTTTATTTTAGATGGGTAACCAAATTTACATAAAAATGTTTCAGAACAATTACCAATTGTTCAATGTATATATTTACTTTATATTGACAACTCATGATGGAATCAAAAATTAAAATATTAATCAACATCAATTTTGGTTACTGTACATCATCAAAAATGTTACCAACTATGTGGTTAATGGTTACTAACAGTAAATAATTATATATTTCTGTAAACAATTAATTTTGTTGTATTGGGTAGTGTCAGTCTCCATTGTCTAACAACTGAATAAACATTGTAAAGTAACCGAATTAATATTAGACAGTAACCAAATTACATAATCTTAGTAACCAGAATATAAACCACATTTTTACATGCAATTTTGAAGGTCTAAATGATGGAATTTGACCAAAAACCCTGCGAGCTTCACAAAAGAAAGCTCGTGACTTTTGATCGTTGACCGCTTCCAATGAAATTAGGCTCTAAAACGCCAAAATCCGACACTCCAAACTTGATAGAACAATGCATATCATGTTTTGCATTTCTCCGAATCTAACAAGTTGATGGAACTAAGACGCCGTAGAATTTCAAATTTGGTGTATTGGTTACTTAGCGATCCGTGCTCTGAGTTGAAATAAAGTACAACAGGAATCAATTTCATTGTCTGACAACAGAATAAGTACTGTAAAGTAACCAAACTACATGATATTAGTAACCAGTACATAAAATATATTTGTACATTCATCTTACAATGAAAATAATCAATATATTATATTGATATTTATTACCAATTAAACTATAACAGTTGTATGAAGGTAACAAATGTAGCCAATAAGTAACCATTATAATAAAACAAACCAATATAAAACACCGTAATATTATATAGTAATAATCATAACAACATTATACAAATAACTAAATCCAATTTAAAACAAAGAATCAACACATATTTAGTTAGTAGCCACAAGATAAACACATTCTCCATTGCATTTTTATAGTAAAAACCAACCAGTATAACTTGATTGTTACCAACTAAAGGCTAAATGTTGTAAGAATGTAACCAATGTAGCTAACAAGTAACCATTAATATAAAACACATAAGTATAAGTATAGTTAGATTAATACAATAACCAGGTCAGCACTAATGAGTAACCATTATAATTTTACATAGTAACCATGTCAGCATTAGTGAGTAACCAATATAATGTTAAACAGTAACCAAGTCAGCATTAGTCAGTAACCAAGTTATCATTTTTCAATAACCAAGTCAGCATTAGTAAGTAATATTATGCACTAACCATTATAATTTTACATAGCAACCAACTAAGCAATAGTCAGTAACCATTATAATGTTACACAGTAACTAAGTCAGCATTAGTCAGTAACCAATTTAATGTTATAAAGTAACCAAGATATCATTAGACAGTAACCAATACATCATTAGACAGTATAATGTTACACAGTAACCAAGACAACATTACACAGTAACCGACAGTTGCAGGAAGGTAACCAATGTATTTGATGAGTAACCATTAATATAAAAAAATCATTAGAACTCATATAAAAATTAAAAGCAATCAAATAAACATTATTCAAAGAACTAAATACATAATAAAAAAAGAACCAATTTATATATATTTAGTAACCATAATATAAAACATATTAATGACCATTCAAAACATTCAGTATTCTTAATCTGTGACCATTTTAAATGTGAAAAACTTAAGAAAGGTAATCAATATAGGAATTCGTAGTAACCATAGGTAACTACATGCGTCATTTAATTTTAAACTCACATACCTCCGTATTCAGATTTGTATCGAAGTTGTTGTGATTCAGATTCAACAATCAACGCAGATCGATTGTTTTTTTGTTCTTGAACTTGAAGTTCTTTGTTGATTTTGTATGCTATTTCTACCGATCTCGAGTTCTTGCCATTTAAAAGGTTTCGTTTTCTCCGATCTCGAGTTGTTGTTGCACTACAAAAAGATTTCATCTTCTCCGATCTCAGAGTTGCGCCGCTGCAAAAGGTTTCGTCTTCTCCGATCTCAGAGGTGTGTCGCGACAGAAGATTTGAATTTCAGTCGCTTGAATCTCAGTTGCTTGAATTTTGGATCTCAGTTGCTTGAATTTAGGAGCGGTTAGTTGTAAATAGGAAAAGTGTGTAACTGACATATATACGTGATTTTAGCAACTTTATATTGTGTTGTTTTATTTTTGTAATTATGTTTTGTGTGTTTTATTTTTGTAATTACTTTCTAATTATTGTATATTAGTGTTAAGGACCCTTTTTTTTGCTATGGCCTTTTGGGCTTGGACACTTACACAATTCAATTATACAGAGATATTTTGTGGGCCTGGAATTTATTACAGCAGATATTGAACTTGAAATTTTTAAAGGTTCTTTACAATAATATACAACTAAATAATTACAAGAGTAGTTTATCAATAAAATAATTACAAAATAGTGCAACACACTAAACACATCATATTATCCAATTCCATAAAAATAAAAAATCCTTAAATCAAGGAAAAAACTATTTCTATAGATGTGGCAGTTACAACACTCATCTGCCCATTATCTTTATCTCCCTTACCGCCTCCTCTCTCCTCCCCTTCGTCCTCCTCCTTCACCGCTTCAGCACCTTGAAAATGTAGATCTTATTCACTCTCTTCTTCTTCTTCACTCTCCTGGGTGTAATGTAGGGGTTTTGATGGATTCTTCGAGATAGATGGTTTAGCTGGATTCGAGATAGAAGTATACTATTCAGATCATCTCCTCCACAATCAGCTGTAGCGGAGCTCGACATCACTCTATTGTTCCTCTTCATTTTTAGGGAAAGAAAATATAAGGTCTAAAAAGAGAATGAAGGAGCACTGAACATAAAGAACGAACAGGAAGGGAATAGGGAATAACTAAACAGGAGGAAGAAGAGGAGGACGTAACACAAAACAACGGGAATCAGCAAAATAGAGGAGTTCGAATAGGAATGCCCCGCCCTCTTTCTTTCTCTCTCCTAATTTAGACATCGGGCCTCAAAGTATTTCCTGTGATGGGTTTGGATAATAGTTACCTTTGTATGAAAGTTTGGCTACAACTGTACTTTTTTATTGATGTAAAGTAATCGAAATTGTGTTACACAATATTGAGATAAATAACACAAATACATATAACAATTGGAAACTGTTTTGAATTTTTTTTTATGGCTATTTGGTTACATTTTTATTGTTACCTTTGTATAAAGGTTTGGCTACCAACGACACATTTTTATTTATGTAAGGTAATCGAGATTGTATTACACAATATTGAATAGTATTTTACATTTTTTCTCCTTACATTAAGTAAGAGGAAAACCATCCGACTTCTCTTCGATTTCATCATGGTTTAACAAGATAAAGAAAACAAATACATGTAACACTTGATAACTTTTCTGAATTTTTTTTATGACTATTTGATTACCCACATAAACTAAAATGGTTACCTTTGTATGAATGTTTAGTTACCAACTGCACCATATACAAAATGCACGACTACTCGAATTTGGCATGCAATTCAAATTGTCACAGCGGAGAGAAACAATCGGGAACAATTACATAATTACAAAACTGATTTGTCACATCAGCAATCCATTAAAACACCCAACTAAATTAAAGGATAACTAAATTCACTAATTGTGTAAATAAAATATTTAGATGCATTAATTGTGTAAATATTTTAGGTATGCACTATTGTTATAATTATTTTAAAAAATGTACTAAAAAGTGTAATTGTTCCAATTTTTAAGGGAAAATGGGAAAAATTAACCATTCATTGCACAACATTCTAACATTTTTCTTCAAATTAAATATTTTAAATAGTATATTAATACATAATATAAATATATCATAATTATATTCATTAAAATAGCTTTTTAGATTTTAATCCTCTGCATTTTCAAGTTCTAAACATAGTTTTATTGTATTATTTATGTATATTATTTTGATACATAAATAAGACATTTGAGTTTCACTTACAAATTCACTCAATATTGGATTGTTTGAAATTACTGCTTATTTTCATATAATTTATGGCAAAAGGGGATATAAATGGCATAGGACGTAAGTTACTTAAGTGCACAATAATATTATTGTGTTTATGATCAAAGTAATAATTTTCAACTGTAGGAGGCTTCACAAATTTTGAACTCATTCAGTACGTTATTTAATGATAACATGAAGGTTATCAACATCTTCAAATACCATGAAAATTTTTGGACCTTTCAATTTTTTAATATTTTTTGTTAAATTTTTTAACTTGATTATACATATAATAACTCGTTCCGTCTAAATACATAAGTTACGCATTAAGGTCGTATTTTATAAGTCAAATTTTGAGATAAATTATGAGTCAAAATATGTTAACGTGATCTTCCTCATACGAATGTCAAAGTAAC
Source organism: Panax ginseng (assembly GCA_020205605.1). Classification (NCBI taxonomy): domain Eukaryota; kingdom Viridiplantae; phylum Streptophyta; class Magnoliopsida; order Apiales; family Araliaceae; genus Panax; species Panax ginseng. Next base: position 22,311,324 of record CM035137.1, on the reverse strand, counting down.
ATTTTTACTTGTGAAGATATCAATTTTCTAAAATAAACTGTATAAATAAATGTATGTATACGTCATATGTATATTTATATGATCCAAAAGGAATACATAACTGATTATAGTATTGCCGTCAAACTCATAAAGGAGGAAGATGTTAAAGACCACCCAATTGAAAATTTGATCATAGAATGGCGTCATGTTTTTAGATTATTTTCTACTGATTAATAATTTATCTTCTCTACCACCTATGCTCTGTTCATTTAATTTGAAGTTAATTTTTTCCTATGTACAAAATCTAAAAACATGCTTCCAATTAGAAAAAAAATATGAAATATCTCGATAGAATTAAATTTGACATTTTAAAATTAAAATGGAGACTTTTCAAATTTAAAATTAATATAATCGATTTAAAAATAGAGACAAAAAAATCATAGTATTTCAGATAATTTATAATATTCATTTAATTGTTATATTGCCTAAACATAAACAAAATTTTATTCATTTAAAAAAAAAAAAATTAAACTCTGTAGTTGTCTAAATATTCCGATCTAGAGGTTATTTAAGGTTCAATTCATTCAACTATCAATGAAGACAAACGATAATTCCACACAACTTTATGTCATAATTAATTAGTTTTGGTAGTTAATTAATATGAAAAATATATAAAAGTTTGGCACTAGTCACTAGTACGTACGTACTTACCATGCCTTGAAGAACAAAGCATCTCTTGAAGACTCGGGCCACTTATTGCAAAGAACCCAATCTATTACTAATTAAATAACAAGATTAGATCGACATTAATTAATTTGTATGTTTTGGTGGTCATTGATGTAAACATGCATGACAGGAAGGGATAATTAATTAACAAAACATACTACTTTTAAAATAAGTTTAATTTTGATTTTTAGAATTTCAAAAAATTAAAATAAAGTATTATTGCCATATATTTTAAAGTGACCCCACAAATTAACATTAACGGCTGAGATATATATATATATATATAAAAAAATCATCTTATTTAGTTAAGATTATTCATTCATATCAATTTGATTAATTTATACTCCCTCATATTTTATTGTTTGTTCTTTATATAGAGAATATATAGAAATGAAGAAAGAAGTACGCATGCGGCGGCGGAATGGTCGGCTGGAAAATATGGAAATTGACAAGAGAGATGCCCTTCAGCCAGGCCGTGTTTGTTACTACTAGAATATATGGAATACTCCACTAATTATAACTAGCTTTATTAATGATTAGTTTGCCCGGCCCGACCGACCTTTGCTTTTCATGCATTAAAATATATAAATCTCAGGATCCTAATAAGACACAGAATACATTAAGAAATAATGGTGAAGGTTTTTGTATCAAATAACATGACACTTTATTATTATATATTTATATGATTGTTGTTATGTATTGTGATAAATTATAATTTTGTATATATGAGATTAATTTAATATAATTATAAAAAGATCACATTTATTAATATATATATTTTTTAAAAGAGAAATATCATTAATATTTATTCACGTAATATATATTATTTAAATATTTACAATTAAAATCAATTTAAATATTTGCATTATATATATATATATATATATATATATGTGTGTGTGTGTGTGTGTGTGTATATGTATATAAGTACCCAACTAACGTGGTTTACAAAGTGATCAGAAGGATCAAGCTGTTGAGTAATCTGGTTTATTAGCATTTTACAAGTTAATATTATCATGCATTAGGATAACTGATATGATCCCAACAAAAAGGATAATATTGAAAAATAACAAGCCTCATTTAAAATATCAAGTGTCATCAAAGTAATTTTAAAATATTTATTTGTTATGACATCTAATTCAATTTTAAGCTTACGATATTAACAAGTGCATTAATCGTATCCGAAATTTCCATGATCATTTGTGACCTAACTAATTTTGACAATGATAAGAAATAAAGACACCATACTATACGTTATGATCATCCATTCAATTTGGAACACCTTTTCAAAGGTTATTGATATTGTCTAATTAACAAATTAAAGTGATCATACAGTTAAGAGTAAATATATATTTAATAATATTTTTTGTATTTATTTTAACAACACTTGATATTTTAAACGATATTTATTGTTCTAACAATATATTTTTTTATTTTAACAATATCAATCGTTTTTCGTCAATGCCGTTTATAACTTATAATTACATGCATACGATTAGGAGTGAAAACGAGTCGAATCTCACCGAATACTCTAATGTTCAGATTCGGCTTGACTCGAAAAATTATGCTCGAATTCGATAAGAAATTTCTAATTTTGTGTCAGATTCGACTCGAATCATTACTCGGACTCGTAAGTACTCGACTCGTTTACAAAACGAGTTACTCACGAGCCTTAAAATCGAGTTTCGAATATGAACCATTTCACTTAATACTGAGCCACTACATACTAAATTGATTATTAAACTAATGTTTATATATAAAAGTCTTTTATTTTTATTTATGTAAAGAAATTACAAAGAATGTAATACGAATTGACAATCAATTCACTGATTTATTAAAGTACAAGCTTACACAATTTAATAATACACTTTATAAATTATAAAGATTGATACAAATATCACATATTTAGTTTGTCATTATGGATTATACCAGTATTCGAATATGATCCATCGAGCAGGTATCGAGTATGGTTCGAAAAAAAATAAAATACTCGAACCTTAATCTGAGCAAATACTGGTATACTCGAATTCGACTCGTGTATTATTAAACATAAAACGAGTATGAATCATATTTGATTCGAATCAATTTTGAATTCAAGTTTTGGATCATATTTTCAAACCGATCTCAAATCGAATATCAAACTATTTTGCTCGGCTAACACCCCTACATACGATAAGGAAACCATATAAGTCATCCCTAAATTTTGAGGGAAGTGTATACTGAATTGCCCCCTGTCCACTTGATATGAAAGTTACATTTAATTTTAATTAATGAATATTGAGTTTTTTTTATTTTATTTTTATCGAACATGTTTTTTATGCATTAAAAGACAAAAGTTAAATAAGACTTAATTTTCAAACCGGGAAGTTATATATTAAAATATAGACAGAAGAAGTAGAACCAATCCCTTTACATATATCTATCTCACTTTCAAACGTTTGTGGCCAACAATGAACAAACAAACACAACTTGAAAAGATGGAAGGTAGCCCGTAGCCAGCCTCACTTGTCATCTGACTCGTTCCCCACCAACTTATTTTACTAATTAATGTATGCCATTAGTAATAATTTAGTGGGCTTTTTTTTTAACCACCTACTCAATTATTTTATCCGTCCCGTCTCATAATATATAACGTTATAGAGTTGTATATAAAAATTAAAAAAATAAATTATATAATATTAAATATAGTATTAATTATCTATAATAATTTTTACCATATTTATCTCATATTCTCCCTCTTTTTCATCTGTATTATTTTTTCTCATTAATTTTATAAAAATTATAACTAATTCTCTTAAATTATATAAAACATAAAATAATTTGAAAAAAATAAAATTATCCAACATATAGGAGGATTAAAAGGGTATATATGGATTGATGTTGCACCTCAATTAGGATGCCACTTAATTTGGGTTGTACAAATTGTGCTTTCTTTATTCACACAGTCACAATAACTTAGTGTCAAATAGACAGACAGGTTAAAATATAATTTTATAATATATATATATATATATATATATATATATATATATATATATATATATATATATATATATATATATATATATATATATATACTATTTAGCACTTTTTTATTTAATCTGGAAAGTTTAAAAGTTGCATCAAGTGCCTTTTGTGAGATTAGGTGCATATATACGTGAGAAGTATGGTTTAGCACTAAAGGAAGAATCCACTAATCAACCATTAAAGCCAAAAGATATTTGACATTTTTTACTTTTTAGTACCACTACTAGCTTTCTAAATTTTCATAATAATGTCTCGGTCGAACTTGAACCACTCAAACCTGTACCACAAAAATTAATTCATATATGCACACTCTATTTTTTATTTATTATTTCATTATCATGTCATTATTACTGATTAAAATTTTTTTATTTTTATTTTTAAACACAAATTCAAAATAAAATTAATTATTAATCCCATTATTTTATAAAAAGAGTCTTATTTGTCAATTTTGTTGTTCAACAAAAAGAGTCGTATTTCTATTGTAAATAGTATAAAATGACACAATACCCTCAAAGTTTATAAATAAGATTATTTTTATAAAATGAAGAGATTTATATTTATAATAATAACGGAAATAATTGTATAACATTAAATATAAGTCGTTTTAGAGTTGTGCACAAATATTAAAAAAATAATTGTATCAATTATTTTTATATTAAATAATAGAATGTTACTTATTGAACATAAAATAATAAAATTATATTTAATATTTATTTGAAATTCGTAAACATAAAAACACTTGATCGAGTAATACTTTTGTTTTGTTTGGTGCAATAAAAGAAGTAACAGCTCAAAGTCGTATCCACGCGGTCGGTGTTGAAGGGACGTTTTAAGGTCTTAATATATATATCAGCTCTAGACATTAATCTCTTAAATTAAATTGAAGGTAATCCTGTAACACTGTACCCAGGCCAACAACCAATCTTTTTTAGGTATAGACGGTGCACCTAATTGCAATTCAATTCAACAACTGGCAAGTTTTGAATCTGATTCTGAAACTAATTTAATTGTTCGTAATCAATAAATACAATTAATTGAATTAATTAACAATAATAAAAAAGATAAATTAAAAATACAATTAATTTTTCATCAATCACTCCCAACAAAACTAAAATAAAAATAACATATTTTGTCTTATTTTTCTCTCTACTCATATTATCCGTAACTCTTATTAACTTCTCTCTTATTTCAATACTTTCTCAACAGATAAGTTTTGATCTATGTATTAAGTGAGACGTGACTAATAAATACAAACTTTTAATCTATGCGAGGTACGAACTAACTTTTTTTATATATATATATATATATATATATATTTACGTGATGTGTAATATTTTTCTTTACTTGACAATTGAGATTTATTTCAATTTAGGTTGGTAATTTTTTTTAGTTATCTACTAATTTTAGTCAGCTTAAACTGATACGAATTTTGGGACAATTCAGTGTTGATGCGAAAAATCTGTGTGCCCAAAATAAATATTGCTAACCAATCAAATTAATTCAATTTAAGAGAGGCTGTTATCAAACTATTTTCAAGTTGACAAACAAGGAGTATTTAAAAAAGAAAAAGTTGACGAACAAATTAGTAAGTTACGAGTGGAGTCGAGGGGAGGGGGTTATCTTTTTCAGTTAGCGTAGTAGTAATATGTAATATAACTGTAAAACCTACATTTAAGAATTCATATAGTTCTTCGAATTTTGACGTCATCTCTGGCTATGGAGTAGAGTAGAGTAGAGTAAAGAAAGGAGTAGATATCCGACTACTTATTGCAGTCATCATCAAAAAGGCAAAACTAAAAACTCTTTCTCAGCAGCAACTTTTGTTTCTAATTCTTTCTCGTTTCATTCGAGGTAATCTCTATAAATCTCAATTTGTGTTTTTGATAAATGGAAGAGATAATTGAGAATTTTAGCTATAGAGTTGCGTCAGTAATCGATGAACAATTAGTTTAGACATTCTTTTTTTGGTAATTTTGCTTTTATTTTGTTGTTTTGAAGTCACTGGAATAGAAGCTTTTATGGTAATTACATGGCGATGTTTGGTGTGAGTTTAATTTATGTGTGGTTTGGAGCTTAATAGAATTGAATGTGTATTTTCTTCTCCCACAGATTTCCTTTAGTTTGATTTTGAAGCTTGAGGCGTTCATTGTAAAGTAATTGTATTAGTAGGTAGTATTGATCGACTTTTCTAGGTTTCCACCAAAATTGGTTTCTGATATCCTAACCTTCAGTTAATGTTCACTGGGTCATTATTCTGCACTAGATTATTTTTAAGAAGAATTTATTTTTGATTTAAGGCTTGGGGCCAGATATCCAAACTAACCTTGTTTTGAGATTTCAATTTCATTTTCAAGGTTAGTTGTCCAAGTTTAGCATCAACTATGGTTTCCAAAATCGAAATAAATTGCTAAAATTTTGTTAGAATTTCCTTAATAGTTACTTTTATATTATTAAATAACACATAACTGCATGATGAACTTACGCCTAGAGAAGCAGATAATTATGTTCTCTCCCTCTGTTACATTTTTGGTTGCTTGTTATTTGAGTTCTTGCTCAATAGGTAATCGGAGGAATTTTTGGGGCATCCACTAACAGTTTTGTTTGGCTAATGGTCATTAGGACATTTGGGACACGGCTTGTCATCTAAGGAACAGAAACCTTTTGGCAATTATGCATGTCTGGCCCTGTGGCTATTGTTGATAATGTCGAAGGAGAACTCTGTTTATCAAATAGGACAAAATCTCTTGGTGCCGTATCATTTAGTAGCAATGATTACCCAACCACGCTGACCAACGGGGAAGTCTCTTGTTCTTCTTCGGGAACTGCTGGCTTTAGCGTTGGAGAGTTCTTGCTGTCCAATGGGGAGTTTTATTCTGGATCCCTTCTTGGCAACAAACCTGAGGGCTCAGGGCAATATGTTTGGTCAGATAATTCCAAATACGAAGGTGAGTGGAGAAGGGGGATGAGGCATGGATATGGCAAGCTTCAATGGCCTTCAGGAGCTGTATATGAGGGTGAATTTTCAGGTGGTTATATGCATGGTACAGGTACATATATTGCGCCTGATAAAATGACATACAAGGGGAGGTGGCGATTAAATCTGAAACATGGACTAGGATATCAAATATATCCTAATGGTGATGTTTTTGAAGGAGCTTGGATTCAGGGAACTCCAGAAGGGCCTGGTAAGTATACATGGGTTAGTGGAAATGTCTATCTGGGAAATATGAAGGGAGGGAAAATGTCGGGGAAAGGGATTCTTACTTGGTCCAATGGAGACTCGTACGAAGGAAGATGGTTAAATGGCATGATGCATGGATTGGGAATTTATACATGGTGTGATGGTGGGTTCTATGTTGGAACTTGGACGAGAGGCTTGAAGGATGGAAAAGGAGCATTTTATCCAAAAGGCAGCAAGTTTCCAGCCGTACAAGAACGGTACCTTAATGCTTTGAGAAAACGAGGCTTGCTTCCAGATCTAAGAAGACAGAAGCAAGTTTCACGTATTCAACATGCTTCTTCTGTTGATATGGGAAATTTTAAGATTGGTGAGAACCGAGGATCTCGTCGTGATTCTTCAGATAATCTTTCCAACACAAACCTGTTAAATCTTGAGCAGTCTCGTACAACAAATGTTTCTTTAGAAAGACGGTGGAGTCTTGAGGTCGCTATTGAGAAACTGATTGGACATGATGTATCAAATGATTCTGTTCTGGATGGTGAAGAAAATGATGGTGCTACTAATGCTCCAATCCTGGAAAGAGAATATATGCAAGGTGTTTTAATTAGTGAGATTGTGTTAAATAATAGTTTTTCATCGTCCAAAAGAGCAAAAAGGCGACAGAAGAAACTCACAAAGGAGGTAAAGAGACCAGGTGAAGCAATCATTAAGGGTCACAGGAGTTACGATTTAATGCTGAGTTTGCAGCTTGGAATCAGGTAAATTTCCTTCACTATAATTATAATCATATTTCTCGGATTCGTCTTAAATTACTTGGTAAAACCTTTGCCATTATTTGCACAAAGTGGATGAAGTCCTTTAGCTATATCAGATTTCACACATGACTGCACAAGCTTTTACTTTTAACGAAAGCTTTGTTGACGCTGTTTAACTATAATCATGCTCAGATGATGTAAAATAGAAAATTATAGATTTATTGTTTTCAGAAGCGGAATTAAAATACCCTCACAGAATGAAACCATTTTTATTATCACATCGCAATCATACCACACTAATATTGATTTTACCAGACATTGAAGCCTCAAAGTTTTTCCTTAAGCATCCATAGTGGAGAAGCAACATGAATACTGCAACCAGATTTGATAACATTCTGAGATACAATTCTGATAAACTACAACAAAGACAGAACAGAAGAAGGTTAAAGGAGGATAGAAAGGCATACCATGATGAAGGAGTTAAACTTGGGTTTCTACCATATATTCTTATAGTAAAACCTTCCTAACTTGTCTCTAACTACATCACATAAAAATCATGAAGAAATATGTTTAGCAGTTGTCTATAACTCTAAGCTATGAAAGGAAAATAATTGTAGATAGTTATGAACAAAGAATATCTTTTTCTTTCTGCTTCTTCTTCCATTTAAAAAAAAATTATATATGGGGGTTGGGATGAAACAGGAGATTTTGAGGTTCGAGGTGGCCTTTCAACAGGACAAGTTACATCATTTAATCTCTGCGCTCATAGATGTATCTGGACATTGGTGTTATAGTTATAATGCACGATGTATATGCATGTGAGTGTATACCAAGGTTTTCTGTGTACATTTTACAGTGAAAGAAGTTATATTCTCTTGAATAGATTTAAACTTCATTACTATCCCTTAGTTCATCACTTATTGAGCAGATCATCACTGACTAATTTGTTAGAATATTATCAGATATACTGTAGGGAAAATTACACCCATACAAAGGCGAGAAGTAAGAGCTTCAGATTTTGGTCCCCGTGCCAGCTTTTGGATGAATTTTCCTAAAGAGGGGTCCCAGTTGACACCCCCTCACCAATCAGAGGATTTCAAGTGGAAAGATTATTGTCCAATGGTTTTCAGGTTAGTGGCCCACTTCGTTACCTTACAGGGTTAGAAGTTCATTTGCAGTACTCTGTGTTCTCGACCTAGTTGATAATTCATTTCTCTTATCCTTCTTGCTAAATACTCTCACTTTATTCGGCTACTTGCAGATTTTTGTTAAAATTTATGTGTATACTTAGTAGCATAAGCTTGAAGGCGTACTTGCTCTAATGTAGGAACTTGAGGGAGATGTTTAAGATTGATACTGCTGATTACATGATGTCTATTTGTGGAAATGATGCTCTTCGGGAACTTTCTTCTCCTGGGAAAAGTGGTAGCGTCTTTTTCCTGTCTCAAGATGATCGTTTCATGATTAAGACCCTCCGAAAATCTGAAGTAAAGGTAGATCTGGACCTTGCACATTTACACGTGCTCATTTAGATTCTACTTTTGTGACCTCAAGACTGCTCCTTTCTCACATTCTTGCAAGTAGAAGATTCTTTTTATGTCTTGATTATTCAGTAGATTGACCTTACCTTATACTACCTCCATTGGAGTGCATAAATATTTTAAACTAGAAAGGTGAATAGAGATAAGATTAGGAGTATACCATGAATAGAGAAGAAAGAAGACTGAAGCTCTTCCGTACTTTGATTAGATTTTGAACTTGTCATCATGCCTAACTGCCAATGTCTTAGTTTGACTGTCATGGATTCAAACATAACCGTATGCAACCTAAGCCCCATATATGTATGGGTCAAACTATTCAATGGAGATCACCTCAGAAACTATACTCCAGTAAATTGCTATAAATTTCCACTTCAACTTATTCAGGAGATATAGTAAATTGGCACTTGAAAAAATGTTATTGGAACTCACATTTTATCATAAAGATAAAATACTCTTTAATTTTTCTTGTTAGAATACATTATTTTCTTCATTTACCAACAATTTCATCTTTAGCATTCACACTTGAAAAAGTAGTTTTGTCTTTGTGAAAAAATATGAGTGCTAATATTGCTACCCTAAACAGTAAAGTACTTCATATTTGCATCGTATAATATTTGTTGCTGGTAGAGTGTGTCTCAAAAGCAATAAATTGCTTGCAACATCAGGACTGCAAGCATGTTACACATACAAGAAACTTACCTTTATGTAGCATCAAGTGGGTTTTATTTGTCTGTGTGAATCCAAGGGACAGATGCTTTTATTGAAATGTGTACTTTAATGATTGTGTGATAGGATTGATGGATACTGACAGAAAGAATAGGTGACAGCACGGGAATAAAAAAAAAATTATAAGTAAAGAAGTAAATGTAAATAAGGGCACGGGAATAAATGTGTCATACTGTGATAAGTTTACTTTGATATAGATTAGTGTAGGACTTCACTTACTCTGTGAGGTTTCCTTGCTTGAATTGTCATTCCAATCTTACATTTTGCTTGGCATGCAATTTAGTTGTGTAAGCTACTGAACAAGCATTCTCTTCCAGAAAATGAAACATGCTTAATTATTTTTCTGTTTTATTCCTGTGTAACTGTTGCTAAAGTTTATAGGACTGGTGTTCTTATGTGAAGGTTCTTATGCGAATGCTTCCAGACTACCACCATCATGTTCGGACATATGAGAACACACTCATAACCAAATTTTTTGGTCTTCATAGAATAAAGCCGTCCAGTGGCCAAAAGGTAACATTATAAATTTTAACTTTATTTATGAAATTTTTTATATTGTACCAGATATAACCAAAATATATCAGTTATAGTTAAACTATATATTCATGTTAGTTCTAGATACTAATTTCTTAAAGTGTGTTCCCTTATCAAAAAGCTGATTTTATCACGAGTTACATCCTTGCTGATGCTATGTTCTTCTTCTGTAATGAAAGATGGCAGAAATATTATTTTATTGTTTGATTTCAATTTTATCTTTCTTTCGCTAAATGAAATTTGAAGGTGGTGAAACTTTATGTACACAAGCAATTATTGTATATAATAATAACTTCTGTTTTGCAGTTTCGCTTTGTAGTAATGGGAAATATGTTTTGCACGGAGTTGAGGATCCATCGAAGGTTTGATTTAAAAGGTTCCTCCCTAGGGCGTTCAGCAGACAATGTTGAAATCGATGAGAACACAACACTTAAAGATCTGGATCTAAACTATTGCTTTTATTTGGAACCTACTTGGCGCGCGGCTCTTTTGAAGTAAGTAGTGTTTCTCAATCTGCTATTTCCTGTTTAACAATTATCTTTAAGTTCAGTGGTATTTAGTTATACATTGTGATGATATTCGGCAGTCCTTCCAACGGCACATCATTTATCAAAGAACATGTATAGTTTCTTAGAAATCATCATATTGTTCATCTTTGTTTCTGTCTTAACAAAGTTGGTCAAACAATATCTCTAGGTGGAGCTAATCTATTAGTAACTCCATCTGGTAGTGTGTTTATTTTAACTTGTCTCTTACTAATTCTCATACACGAGTAATGGACTTTTTTTAGATGAAATCTGGCCTAAGACAGTATAAGCTTAGTCCATTGACACGATTCTAGTTTTTCTTCAAGAGGGGAATATCTGAATTAACTTGGTATTATTGAATCCTGTCATTGATTCAATCTCATCACCACCCTGAAAATCCTAACACTAACGGTGATGAGTCGGGCCTTGTGAAGACATGCTAATTAATACTTAACAAATTAAGCCTCCTTTTGACAGCTTAGAATTATATAAATAATTGTTATTGATATTAGTAAAGATGTTTGTAGTGATTCTTCTCCTTATGTATGCTTATTATCAGGATTAGTATGCCCAAAGTTTGATACTTCCATGGCAAATAATTAATTAAACAAAGCATTTGGTTTATGGACCTACTTTTCTCCCCCACACGCAAATCAGTAAAAGAAAAACGAAGTTTTTTGCCTGTGAGATATCACAATAGATATATTGAAAATTATTGTGAAGAATTTTGTGAATAAGTAAAAAATAATGATATTGTGTTGGAATAACCTTAAGGTTGATGGTTCCAATCCCCATACTTTGGGGCCAAAATTGTCTATATACATAGAGAGAGAGAATGAAATAATGTTGGACATTTTATGTTAGAATTTGAGCTTTAATGAAGTTTTAAACATGGGTTTTTAAACTAGAATTTAAGTGAGTTTCATTAATCATTTGAAATGAATACACATATAAATGTATTCTACTCCATGAGTAGATTAAAATCAAGTATTAGGAAGCTTAAATTCATGGGGTAATGAATGAGAAATTTACTACTAAAGATCATATTTGGAAATAATAATAAATGCTTGTGGGAAGTTAAAGTCTAACATTGGTTAAGAACTAAAAATAAAAATCAATTGAGTATATATACAATTAGTTTGCTCTTGAGTTTGAGCCTCAAGGTGCACCCTACTTTTGTGGAGGGGAGATGACCTAACCAAGGCTTGGTTTGGGTTCACCACGCACGCCGCCGCTCCGCCCCGACCCGACCAGGATCGGACGGGCGGCTCGAGCACGGGTCGTGCGTCTGGGTCATTGAATATATCTTTTTGGGCAATTTTTTTTTAATTTTTGTTTTGCTTAGTTCCTTTAATTGGGAGCAGGGGAACAACGCTGCAACGTTTACTCTTTGTGAGTTTAGCACCGTAGTGCCTAGGCACAACGCCGCAACTCTCTGTAAGTTTAACGCCGCAGCACTGCTATCTAGAGTTGCGGCGTTGGGTGCTTTTGCAGCGTTTTACCCATGCGCACGAACAACCATTCCTTTTTGTTTATACCTTTTCATATGTGTCCAGTTGTTCTAAGGGATATTCTATAAATATCCTAAAAATTCAGTTATTCAGGCATTCAATTTTTGTATCATTAATTCAGTCCTATTTAGAGTTTATTTGAGAGAGTTCAGACCATTCATTGGTTCGTTGTATGTACTATTTGTAGTGCTGTTATAATACATGTTGTCATTGTATCTTGGAAGACACTCAAAAACTCTAAGCACCAAATGAGGGTGTAATTGTTTTAAGGACATAGTACCAATTACTAGCCATACAACAATTCTTTTTCTACCTTTTCTGCATTTACTTGAATTCTGATTTACATCAGATAAGTTTATATATATATATATATATATATATATATATATATATTATATACATATTTCTAACATTTTAATCAATCAGATCTCTTTTTTTTGTCCTTTTGGCTAATTCAATGAGGTCTATTTAGATATGCTCAGTATCTTCTTAATTTACCTTGTGATGATATCAAACTAGTAAAGATAGTCAACATTATATTTCAAACAAAAATTCTTTAATCATGGATGCAGATATCGAACCAGAATTAGTACAGGGGTTTTGGGTCCCTTCTCCCAGTAGCAAATGGTTTTAATATTGGATGCTCGAACATGGTATCACTGCTCAGTTTGGAGGGAGATCATGGATCAAGCCTTTTCAATGATTCACATTTTCCTTTAGTTGCATGTCTGCATCCACTGCCCTCCACGTGCAACTCAGGATTGCATGTGAGGGAGAGTGGTGATATTGATCTACATCGGTAAAGTTAAGCCTTTCAAGTTAGTATATATAGGTCATGCACTCCTCTCATTTTGATATGGTTTTGACTTTTGAGTTGGATGACCTATCAATTACAATGACATCTAACCTCCTTCTAAATAGTTTATTTATTTTTAAAAATATATTTACTATGACCTCGCAAGAACTACCTAAATCCTGTTAAGCATATTGTGCTAGATATGAGGTTAGCATTGCCATTCATACTGCATATCATAACAGCTTTCAAGTTCTAGCAACAGCAAGTGTATTCATTTGTAGTGACCCTCATTAGTTCCAGTGTTAGAGTTATTTTGTTCAATGTACTCAGATTGATGTGGATTGGAAGGTTCTTCTCTCATTATCTGCCGTAAAACAACTGAATAAAATCATCAATTTCTATGCAAAAAATGAAATTCATTTTCTTCATTGTAATTCTAAATCCCTCAAAGTATAAGTTGCAGCTTTTTTATTATCTTTGAACCTTTATCATTTGAAATATATTTTCAAACATATTATGGATTCATGTTGAATTGCATATACTTAGTTTATTTTTTGTTCAAATTATTTTTATTGTCTTTGAACGTTTATCATTTGAAATATAGTTTCAAACATGTTATGGATTCATGTTGAAATTGCATATACTTATTGTTATTTTTACTTCAAATTATTGTTGCATCTGTTGAGATATAAAGTCCCTCATGATGCACGTCAATATATAACTTTGATGGGCTATTTCACTCATGGCCAATTGGCTTGAGTTGGATGCTTCAACATCTTAATTCCCTCTTATTCATCTATATTTATGGTGGCAGAATGGAAATGATAGTAAATTTTCTTGACACGCATCATTCTGCTTCTTATCCATTAGTACTTGTGCAGGCAGATCGAGATTGACAGTAAATTTTTGGAAGCACAGAACATCATGGACTACAGCCTTTTGTTGGGTGTTCATTATCGTGCTCCCCAACATTTGCGATCTCTCATGTCCTACAATCGACGTTTAACAGCTGATGGACTGGGGATTGTTGCAGAAGAAGGTGGGCTGAATAACCAACAGCTATTTTTTTTTTCATGCTTTCCATGAGCGTTCCTAAAATTCTTTGAACATCATTGTAGATATATATATAATTTAGAACTCCAATTGCCATACTATGATTACAAGTCAGAATCTAGGATTGAGTTGTGAATGGAATAGCAAGAGGATGTTTTAAAATAAAAACCTTATCATTTTTGCCCTGGTTATATCTTGCAACTCTAGACTTTGTGACTTGGTATCTAGTTGAAACCAATCCTTAACACAATTTTAAGCCTTTAAAGACTTATATTTTGTACCACTACGCTGAAACAAATAAAAAATGTTAAAATTTATCCTCGTACGCGTAATCAGTTTGTGTATTAGCTGTAATTCCATAAATTTAAGGTCTTATAGTGGAAACTGAACAAGTATTCTTAGAGGTTTTCTTTTCCCTTTTTGGCAGAACAAGAGCAATAGCAATATTTTTGGTTGAAAAAGAGCAACAGTTCCATATATATATATATATATTTATTTTTGTTGTGAATGTAAACTATCACTAGTCCACTTTAATTCCTTAATTGCTATTTGCAACCTGAAACCTTGGAATATCAGTTACTGATCATAACAAATGATGCATGACAGTGATCAGCTGAATTTGGTCAAATGTGTTGGACCTTTTATAAATTGGGCCTGATTTGGGCAATGTGCTCTATTAAGAGCTTGTTAGTCATGGGTATGACCATTTTAGGAAAAGAATAAGAACACGAGTTTTTATGTGCTTTATAAAAAAATTATTAACAACAGATGCGGTCCTTGACTCCTTGTAGATATCCTGTTTTTTTTTCCTCTTTTCTTTTTTGTAGTTAGTCTGGAAATGACCACTATTATCTTAATTCTACTTTTATCTAAGTAGTGAAACTTTCTTTATTGATGATTATAGCAGAGTCTATGGATGATGAAATCTCTCCACAAGGCCTTGTATTGGTCCCTCGTGGCGCTGAGGATAATAGTGTCGTAGTTGGCCCTCATATCAGAGGTAGCCGATTGCGAACATCATCAGCTACCGGTGATGAGGAGGTGGATCTCCTTCTTCCTGGTGCAGCAAGGTATTATCCATTAAACTTTAATAAAACTCTGTTTCCTATGTATTTCCTCCTGGATTCTTTTGAAAAGTATAGAATATACTAACAAATTCAAGTAAGATATACATGTCACTTGGTCTCCTCTGTCTCTCACCAATTACTGACCCAGGCTCAAGTAAAGTTCTCTCCAAGCCTGTAACTTAGAGTTGAATACGTATAGAGAAAATGTTAAACTATAAAGGCTTTATCCTGTAGGGGAAACTAACAAGGTCTGACGGATCAAAAACTTTATAGATATCTACTATAAATGATTTGGGTACAAAATGAAGTGCTTCTTCTTGAAGGCAAAATGATTCAGAATTTTCTGAAAAGGACTTCTGAGTCCATCAATGGGAAAACCAAATCTGAAAAATATTCAATGTTATCCGGTTACAAACCCCATGGGCTCTCTCTATCATGAATCAGAGTGCTAAATTTGCATTCATGGTAATTTCTTGGTTTATTTAATCATTATGGACTCCAAACAGTACAAATCTTTTATGAATCAAAATATGACACATGCTGTATCTTGTTTCTTGCTTGGCTATCATTATTGAAATTTGGTTATGCTTTGTATCTGGTTAAGCAGACTCCAGATTCAACTTGGAGTAAACATGCCAGCAAGAGCAGAGCTAATCCCAGGAGAAGAGAAAACACAGATGTTCCATGAGGTTTATGATGTTGTTTTATACCTGGGTATCATCGACATTTTGCAAGAGTACAACATACATAAGAAGATTGAACATGCATATAAATCTGTTCAATTTGATTCCTTGTCCATCTCTGCTGTGGACCCTACGTTCTACTCCAGGCGTTTTTTGGAATTTATTAAGAAGGTATTCCCTCCAAATGTTGTAGCAAGTTAAAATGGCCTTGGAACAGACTTATCTCTGCATCTGACAAGACTTTCTGCCCCTTCTCTTGCTTCACAAGATGGTTCCGACTTTTCAAGAAATATAGATCCCTTTTACTAGACTTGGTAAAGAGGATGAAACTGTTACTGTATATACTGCAGAATAGGGAAAGCTCATTGAACTCAAAAACTAGGTTCAAATTTGTACCAAATTATTTATTTTCCACAGATTTATTTTCAGACCTCATTGCTGGACTTGTTTCCGTATTGATTTTTAAATTTGTTAACATGGTGTGAAAAAAGTCGGTACTCATTATTCTTATAACTGAGTTACGTGTAATCTGTAGTGTACAGTTTCTGCAAACACCATATATTCATCCTGTCATAATAGAATCGCATGAAACTCATAATCTGTAGGCATTTTGTCTGGCGCATAAATGGAACATGAAGTGGGACATACTTCCTTTTTCTAGAATATTAATTGCAGATCGTCCCTATTTTTCACAATGAAGGATATTACTTGCTGATGATACTTCAGAAGAACATTCAAAACAGCATTACAAGCTCCTGCCCGTGATTAATGATAGGTTTGATGCTCCTTTTCACCAATGTTTAGCGAATTTGCACGATATTTGAGTTCTCCTTGCAAGTAAATTACATTGCCCATATACGAGGTAAGCACCAAGACCTGTTTCAATTTCCTTTTTCAAAGAAAAACATTTGAAGGCTTTTGCCTAGAAGCCTGGATTATTTCTATTGGTAAAAACATCAACAACAATTTCTGATTTATACAGAAATTAATGAGTAATATTCAAATGTCTTGCACCATTCACAATGCACTGTTTTATAGGCAAATTACATGGAACAATCATTATATGGTCAACATAATATATTTCCTCACTTAACTGGCATATCTCATGACCACAGAATACACTCTGAAATCATTTTGAATAATGCTAATTGCAAACAGAACATAAGAGTTGCATATTAATGCTACAATGGTGTTCTAAGACATCACAGAAACTACTCATCCCATGCTGGGAGGAGGTGGGTGTGGACGAACTCCCTGTCCCTGCATCTGTTGCCCTGGAAAACCTTGTGGAGGTGGCACAGGAGGCCTTCCCATCTGAGTACCAGGGGTAAAATTTGCCATTGAACCACCACCACCAACTGGGGGAGGCGGTGGGGCAGGTAGATTTCCACCTGGTGGCATAGGCCTTGGTCCATTTGCCACTGGAGGAGGGGGTGGTGGCAAAGAACCAGGCGGTGGGCCCCTGGGAGGATTTCCAATTGGACCTCCCGGAGGAAGTCCTTGTGGCAGAGGAGGTGGTGGAGGAGGAGCTTGGGGTGGTGGCAGTAAGGGCCTTGGTGGGACTCCAGGAGCTGCTGTTCCGTTGGCTGCAGGAACAGGTGGTGGCTTGTTTGCCTCTGGTGGCTTTGTTTTGAAGTATAACTGCAACTGAACATTGGTGCATCCCATAGAATGACGTCAGTAAAATATACAAACAGAACAATATTGCTATATAAAACACAAAATAGAACTATCTAGCAAGATATATTGTCCAAGTCCATAAAACCAGATATTAGGTGTTATAGCTTGAACGCGTGACATCACACGTTTTATTAGTATTTACTGGCAAAGTGCCCCACCAGATTTAGCTGAACAAGCGTCAGTTATAATTTACAAGTAACAAGCTTCAGTGTTGCACCATATAATGAGGTCCATGATGTGTCGATGAACAACCGAGGACAAGGGCAGACTAACACGCATAAGACCTTAGCAATACAATTTTAGTACTGCCTAATATGGGTAGGCTAAACATTGCATGTATGTCAACTTATATTTATTCAGAAAACTGCAGAGGAAGAAAAGCATAGAGACAAACCGTGAACATTTTAGAGTCTGGATCCCAATGCGAGAAGAACTTGGGGGTTGATTTGTCAATCTCTGTACTGGGAACCTGAAATATAATGTGCAGTCATCTCAAGTCAGCAGCCCCAACTGAAAACATAGTGCAATCATAAGAGATACATGTAACTCAATATTTTATCACCTTGAAAGCAATAATCTCATATGGTTCTGCATAAAACAGAAGATACTGATATCTTTTATCAAAGGATTGGACCCTCTGTTCATGAAGAAATAAATGCAAGATTAAAATTTGATGCTCTCCACTAAAGTGAAAAAACAATTTCGATTCAATTGCTTAAAAGTTCAACCCCTTAAGCACTGACATGTTAAGACACCAAAAACTAAAAGAAAACAAACAGATACAAAATAGAATTACATGTTTTAAAGCTTTACCATTAAGTTTATAACTTATTACACATGATAATCTGTTATATTAATGTACTCACACGTAATTCATACATTTTATTATCCTAATTTTGTCCTTTTAATTATATTAGTTTATTAAATTAATATGTTTTATTTTATTTTATAGGATTTAATATTTGTTGCAATAAAGTCAAAATCTTGGTGATCAAGGATATTTAATGCTCTTATTCATATAAGGAATATCCAAGAAGAATCCTACAAGGAGAAGGAAAAGAGGTGGAACAATCTTGGTGTGCAAGTCAAATCCAACAAGAGAAAGAAAAGTCTATCTAAAAGATCTTTTTGAGAAGTTGATTGCCACTAGGAAGTTGAATCCTACATGGAAAGGGAACAAAAGTGTCCAAGTTCAATGAATCTAAATTAGGGTTCAAAGTTATTTTCCTATAAATAGGCCTCTTGTTTTTAGAGAAAGGCACCACTTGTTATTTTTTTTTTTCTCGGTTTTTCACTAGTGTAGGAGGAGGGTAAAGATATTTAGAGTTTGTCCTTTCTCTTATTCCAATCGATTATTGATACTACTTTGTCGGGGAGTATTTGTAACTTTCTTTTATTTATATAATAGAAATTCTCTTTTTAATTATTGTTCTTATTTCATGCGAATAGTAGTACTAATATTATTTGTTTTTGTTTTTAATTCATGGCTAGCTAAATTTCTAATACCTAGGATTATGATGAAACTAAGTATTTCATAAAAATATTTTCTTTCAGTTCCAAAATTAATGCCTAATTATTTTACACCTTCATATTTTCCTCACTAAATTGCATATGATTTTTATATTGATTGCGAGGTTTTGATAAGTTATAGTTAATCATGAATTTTTTCATAACTTATGCTTGCCCATATTAATTATATGAATCATTATTTTTTTTAAGGGAAGGAAAATAATTTGGGAATTGATTTAGGAAATAAGAAATTATTTATTATGTTAATATTTGGTGGATTCTAATTCTAGGTATCTTTTCTCATTAATAGTTTTTAAATTATTAATTAATAGTTTGCATAATTTAGTTAATAAATCTTCTCCACCATTTTGTTTCTAATTTGCCTAAAATATTAATTAAGGATATATTAAAGAATTAATCTAGTCTCTGTGGGTTCGACACATGTGCTTGCCAAATCTTGATTCGACCTTTGTGCACTTGCGATTACATATTTTATCACATCAAGTTTTTGGCGTAGATTCTTAAGGACTAAATTAATTTTTATTTATTCCTTAATTTTTATTTATTGAATTAGTTTTAACTCATTTTTTTTTTTTTTTTATTATTGATTGAAGCGGATCGAAGAAGCGAAAAGATAAAAGATTTTGTTGCTTCGCTTTCTTGATGCCATTATCTCCATTTTTTTTTTGAAAAAAAAAAAAAAAAGTTTTAGTTTTTATATATATATATATTTTTTTTTTATAGCATTCATGCATTCACTCACGTAGAGCACATCTGTTAGGTTTTATTTTTTATTTTTTATTTTTTGTCAAATATAAAGCTGTGGTGATTCTTTGGAGGATTGAGGTATGCGTCAAAATTTCTCCTTCTTTTCGTAATTCACATAGTTTTAGGACATTTTATTTGTTTATAGTTTTTTTTATTTGTGCATTTTCATCTTTAATCTAACATTAAGGGCACAACACATAACAAGAAGATAAGGTGGGGATTTCATCACCTTTCCTTGGCCTAAAAACAACCCAATTTGCATTTTGCATGACCATGACCTAATAAAATCAAGTGAGCGTTGGCCCTAGGACTCTCGAGCTCAATTAGGACAAGAAACTCCAAGAGGATGCGAATTTTAAATTAATCAAACTCTTTTGTGTCTGCAAGCAGTGGTTCAAAAGGTATCGCCTAAAAAGATTGTGTGGTTATTCAATTAGTCACCGTATCTCTGAGAGACTCCCACCTTTCTTACACTTACACTGGCTAGTGGTATGATTAATTTGAATTTGGTGGACCTTGCGGTGTAACTTGGAGCAGTTAGGGTTGTCTAGATTTTATTTAGGTTAACCTTAAGAAGTAAATTTATTTTATTTATTTTTTTTTTTTTTTTTTTTTTTTTTTTTTTTTTTTTATTTGCTAATTAGTGTATGCAAAAAGTGTGGATTAAGTGTGGATTAGGGACGAAACATCCAGATTAGTGAAAAACTTGATTTTTGGTTTCACTTTAAAAGATCTCACTTTAACAAAAATGGGCGTATTTGTTTCTTTAAGGGATCGATGTTATCCTTCCCTTCTGCCCACCTTCTTCATATATTAGTCTACCACCGAGTGGCTTGGTAACAATTTTGAACTTAAGCCACATTTATAAATATATTACCTAGGTTTACGGGGATAGAAGATGCATATTTATTTATTCGAGAATTTGAGGAAGTTTGTGCCTTAATGAAAATTCAACAATTGTCGATGACTCAATTAGGCTAAGATTTATAACATTTGCTTTAAAAGATAATGCTAAAAAATGGTTATATAGCCTACCAAATAATTCCATATCAACTTTGGGAGGGATTTGTCGTTACATTTCTAAAAAATATTTTCAAATCATAAAAGCTTGCTAAAATTAGAATTTGCAATTCATCAATTTTGCCAACTTGAAAAAAGAGTCCTTTTGGAAATATTTTGATAGATTTAAAATTTGTTATCCGAGTGCCCACACCACGGAATTGAGAAATGGAGATTGTGTCAAATTGCTTACGAAGGTTTAGACTATCCTACTAAAACAATGTTAGAGTCGATGTGTCGAGGGATTTTTGAATAATGATGAGGAAAAAAAGGCTTGGGAGTTTTAGAAGACTTAGCGAGAAAAAACCATGCAATGGGAAACCACAGAGAGGCAGATAAACCTAGTTCATCTAGGGGTGTTCATATAATTGACAATTCAATTGCTCTAAAGTTAAGTTGGTTGGTGTGCTTAAAAGACTTGAAGATTTAGAAACTAGGGGACAATCACCGTGAACCAAGTCTCAACACCAACACCTTTGTGTCTAAGGTGTAATTCACCAAGCCATGTGATTGAGGAATGTCTAGAGTCGTGCCCCATTTGAAGAATATGAACAAGTCGATGCAATGTTTCAAAGACCTAGGAATGACCCATTTACACCCACTTATAATCCGGGTTGGAGAAATCATCCTAATTTTGCATGGAACCAAGGACCCTACCCAAATAATTCTTCAAATCGGTCGATCGGTCTCTAAATCAATCTTTTCAACCTTACCAAAAGCGAAACCACAGTTCGTACCAAAATTCAAGTTCAACAACCCAATATCCACGGGTTTTTCTAATGAAAGTGAGAAGAGACTTAACGTTTTAGAGAAGCATAGAAACTTTAATGAAATCTCATAATAATTTCAATAATTTCATGCAAAAGCACTACCCAAACCTTATCTAGCCTAGAGATCCAAATGAGTCGATTAGCCACTATAGTTAGTGAAAGAGAGAGGGGTAAGCTTCTAGTCGACTTGACCAATCAAAATTTCGATCCCTACTCAAAAACCTTATCATGTTAATTCACTTGAAAACAACCAAATCGATCATGTGAATTACGTAATCTCTTTAAGGTGCGAAAATTATTTTAACAATCATCTTTGGTATTGATAATGAAGAAGAAAAATTTAAATGTTGAATCTAATGATCCATCTTCAAAGTCAACCCGACTGAAAAAGCCACAAACTACGAGTCGATAGGGGCCCATCCACTAAGCATGTGTCAAAAAATGATCAAACCACACCTTATGAATCAAATGAAAAAGTCTTTAAACCAAAGCCCCATTCCCTCAAAGACTTATTTCAAACAAGCGGTCATCCCAGTTGGACAAAATTCTAGAAGTGTTCAAACAAGTGAAAATTAATATTCCTCTTAGAGATGTCATTCAACAAGTTCCCTCATATCTTAAATGTCTAAAAGATTTGTGCACACACAAAAGAACCACTCGTGTTTCTAAAAAGCTTTTCTAACGACCATATTAGTTCTATCTTGTCATGTCAGTCCACATGAAAGTATAAGGACCCGGTTGTCCTACTTATTTCATGCATCATGGGTGACACGTTAATTGAAAAAGCTTTGCTTGATCTAGGAGCTAGTGTGAACTGTTACCATTTTACGTGTACCAAACCTTGAGGCTTAGGGGTTGAAAAAGACAAGTGTCACACTCGAACTAGTTGATCGTTACATTAAAGTGCGAAAGGGAATAGTTGAGGATGTACTCATTAAGATTGGCAATTTTGTATTCCTGTTGATTTTGTTTTCTTGAAACCCAACTGTTGTCGATCCCAAGGGTCACATTCACATCATTTTTAGGTAGACCATTTCTAGCGACCTCTAATCGTTAATTAATTGTAGAAATGGACTAATGAAATTGACATTTGGAAACATGACAATTGACTTAAATGTGTTTAATGTGGGAGAGCAACCTAGTGATTTGTTTGACCCGGTCAGTTTGAAGTGAACATGATTGAAAAATGTCGGAAATGAACTTACGGGGAAGATGAAATTATTAACTTTTGTCTAAATCATTTTGGTCAAAATTGGGATGGCCGAATACTTGAATGAGGTCGATGAGATGTTGGACTCCACACCCAAAAAATCTTACTCTAGATTGGAACCTATAATTGAATCAAGTTTGACACATTTTGAGCATTTTCAAGAGAATCAAATTGACCTTAAATCCTCTTATGATCATTTAAGTCTACCTTGGGTCCATCTGAAGCGCTTTCGAAACACTAAATATGATTTAACAAATGAACCAAAGGTTGTGGACAATGATAATCTTCCATGTTTAGATAATGAGATCATATCTCCCATTTCAAATAATGCATGTGTTAATCGATGGTGCCTAAACATGGTATATGATTATTCAAAATGATGAAAATGTTTTAGAGCCCTTGGTAGCGAATATGGATGGCAAGTTTGGATAGATTTTATGAAGTTAGAATTTTTCAAAAGGAACTATCATTTTTCGTTATCCTTCCTTGACTCGATTTTAAAAGAATCGATCGGGTATGCTCACAATTGTTCTTCATTGCAAATTCTAACTATTTCCAATTACCCGGACCTCCACGAAAATCATCTGAAATCCATTTTAGGTTGTCATTTGTATCATTGATCATTCTGATCGCATAGTTTTAGGATGCATAAAATTTGTAGATATGTACATTTGTTTTCTTTTTCACCACATTTTCTTGCAAGAACAAATGTCCCGCATACAAGGTATAATTTTTTTCACATCTTTGTTCTCTTTTCTTCATTTGCATACATTGAGGACAATGCATGATTTAGGTATGGGGGAGTTTGTTTGTATTATTGTATTAGATTTTTTTTTCTTTTTAGGAAAAATCGAAAAAAAAATGAAAAAAAAAAAAAAAATTAAAAATTTTATTTGACTTTTTATGAATTGAATTAATTCTAATAAGTGTTTGTGGAGCAAAACTCATGAGTGAGATTGAAAGATTTAGAACTCTTGAATTTTTGATAAAATACGAAATCTTAGTTCGAAACACCATCTGGATTAAAATTAATTTCACAAGCATTTTTGCACTTCACGTTTGCACTAATTCTTAGTTGTGGGGTATAAACCATGATTGAGTAATTTCAAAAAAAAAAAAAAAAAAAAAAAAAAAAAAAGAAAAAAAAAAAAAAAAAGTTGAAAAAAGTTGAAAAAAAAAAAAAATAAATAAGCTGCTTGATGTCCATTAAGCGAAATAAGCTGGGTATCGAGCCTCGGGAAGCATCGATATTCACTGTTTGAAAAGTGTGATGGATAAAAGCGACTTGACTAGTCTAATTTTGTGGCCTTTGTTACTCGAGTTAATAAAATCCTTAGGGGTGTCTCTACACTAGTGCCCTAAAACCATCTGGTTTGGGAGTCATTGGTCCAACGCTCTTCTACATGGGTAACTCTGAAAAGCCTAAGAAAATGAGACATTACACAAGTCGAAATCAAAATTGAAAAAAATGGAAAAAAAAAAAAAAAAAAAAAAAAAAAAAAAAAAAAGAGTTTGCTTGATTTTCATGGTAAAAATCCCTTACTAAGAGTTACATCACATACATGTACATGCATCACATGAAATTGATTTAATGAAGGATGGTGTCTAAAATAAAGATTGAGTATTTTGATAAGGTGAAAGTGTGATTTTGAATTTAATCTTGCTTATGTATAATGCCCATAGATATTTAGAAGCTTTCTTTCAATTTCATAATTTGTTGAACCCAAAAATATTTTTTGAATTTTGTGGGTATATTCACTTTGCAAAACCCTCACGAGACCTGACTTCGTCCACTTGGGGTAAACCTTGGGGTTTAAAGGCTTGTTGCACATATTAAGTGCAATCGTGTGTTTTCTCTGAAAATGGGGTAGTGTAATTTTTTTTTTTTT
This sequence comes from Panax ginseng, assembly GCA_020205605.1. Classification (NCBI taxonomy): domain Eukaryota; kingdom Viridiplantae; phylum Streptophyta; class Magnoliopsida; order Apiales; family Araliaceae; genus Panax; species Panax ginseng. The sequence continues at coordinate 22,286,333 of CM035137.1, read as the reverse complement.
TTATTTTATTTATTTTACTAGAGGCGAGCAAAAGCTAGGTATGGGGTATTTGATGAACCGTAATTCATACATTTTATTATCCCTAATTTTGTCCTTTTAATTATATTAGTTTATTAAATTAATATGTTTTATTTTATTTTGTAGGATTTAATGTTTGTTGCAATAAAATCAAAATCTTGGTGATCGGCGATATTTAATGCTCTTATTCATATAAGGAATATCGAAGAAGAATCCTACGAGGAGAAGGAAAGAGGTGGAACAATCTTGGTGTGCAAGTCGAATCCAACGAGAGAAAGAAAAGTCTATCTAGAAGATCTTTTTGAGAAGTTGATTACCACTAGGAAGTTGAATCCTACATGGAAAGGAAACAAAAGTGTCCAAGTTCAATGAATCTAAATTAGGGTTCAAAGTTATTTTCCTATAAATAGGCCTCTTGTTTTAGAGAAAAGGCACCACTTGTTATTTTCTTTTCTCGGTTTTTCACTAGTGTAGGAAGGAGTAAGATATTTAGAGTTTGTCCTTTCTCTTATTCCAATCGGTTTGTGGTACTACTTTCAGGGAGTATTTGTCACTTTCTTTTATTTATATAATAGAAATTCTCTTTTTAATTATTGTTCTTATTTCATGCGAATAGTAGTACTAATATTATTTGTTTTTGTTTTTAATTTCATGGCTAGCTAAATTTCTAATACCTAGGATTATGATGAAACTAAGTATTTCATAAAAATATTTTCTTTTAGTTCAAAATTAATGCCTAATTATTCTCACCTTCATATTTTCCTCTGCATAAATTGCATATGATTTTTATATTGATTGCGAGGTTTTGATAAGTTATAGTTAATCATGAATTTTTCATAACTTATGCTTGCCCATATTAATTATATGAATCATTATTTTTTAAAGGGAAGGGAAATAATTTGGGAATTGATTTAGGAAATAAGAAATTATTTATTATGTTAATATTTGGTGGATTCTAATTCTAGGTATCTTTTCTCATTAATAGTTTTCGTCATTAATTAATAGTTTGCATAATTTAGTTAAAAAATCTTCTCCACCATTTTTGTTTCTAATTTGCCTAAAATATTAATTAAGGATATATTAAAGAATTAATCTAGTCTCTGGGTTCGACTTGACTGTACTTGCTTCTTCAGTTCTTGATTCGACATTTTGCACTTGCGATTACATATTTTATCCACACAAAATAAATATATACCATAAAGGTCAAAAATGTGGATGCAGACAGCTGAGAAGGTAAGTGGAGTTCTTGTCTTACGAGAATATAGAAAAATAATTTAAGCAAAAGAAAAAGAGGTTCATGTTTATAATAACTCAAACTATGAGAAAATGCAAAAAGCATCAACTGCTCACAATGTCCATTATGTATTTAGCTATATCAGCAGGATCCCAAAAAGTAGACTAAAAGTCAAAATATAATAACAAGGCCTCTTTACCAAGAGGTTACTGCAAATTTCAATAACGAGGACTTTACCTCTACATGGTGCAAAGAGTTTCAAGTTTTTGCACAGTTATGATTACTACCTGAAAGAGGTTCGGTGATAATAACATGCAAGTCAATGAGTCACTTCCTTATCTCCAATTTCTCATGGCATTTCATACTTACCAATAATCTGCCAAAGTTTTAGCAATTCAGGACTTCTATATGTACACTTCACTTAGTTACAATAGCTCTGGGGTAATTCAAATACTATCTTATGTTGGATATAGGAAAGATATGTTGATGGATTAAATAGTTTTTAAGAGTAAAGCTGAAGGAGGATAACACATTCCTATAATTGCTGAACATGGACATTGTAGTAGTGAGCCATGATTCAGTCGTAAGGCAGGCTATTGACTCAGGCATTGGGTCTGTATATTTCATTTTGGTTTAGTACCACAGTTTCCAAGTTTAGACTTAGAGTCTTAATCTATATATTAGCAACTGGTTATTCAATTCTACAAGCTAATTATCTATGAAATTTATTCAGTGAAGTTGACCACTGAAGAATTAAGTAGAAACACCACCTAACTGCTTATAATCTGCACTGCATTTACACCCCAAACATCCTACCACCCTCAAAGCCAGCAATTGAAGATTTAGATTCTTTTTTAATCTAGAATAAGCTGTTTATTTTTTTAAATGAAACAATATTCAGATTAAGCTGTGTACTACTTATTTTTTACAAGCTCCAATATTCCTCAGAATCCTAACATGCCAATCCCCAGGAAAGCCTAAACTTTTTTCCTCAACTTGCGACGTTCAATTAAATTCTAAAACTAATACATTCCCCATAAAAAAGCTATTCAATTTTACCATTAATTTGTCACATCATTAACTATCACCTATCTCAATGCAACCAGAAAGACCAAAGTTGTAGCCTAGATGTCTCTCCCTTTACTGTCCAATGTCCATCCCTCCCTAAGCAGAAGTTTGAAGATTTCAGAATTAACCAAGGTGCTACATGAAGAAGGTAAGTTTCCCCCTAGGCCCTAGGATGAAAAGCATCCCTAGAATCCAATTGTAATAGAATAGGTTATCAAAAAAAAATAAAAAATGCAACCCTATCACACAAAGTTTGACAAAAGAACGACAAATAAACCCTAGGCTTACAAAAGAAAGAAAGAAGACTTACCAGTCTTTCGAAGATTAACTTGCCGCTTGTGAGGCTGAGGCTGGGCGGGGGCGTCCTTGGCCTCGCGAGCAGCTCTCTTGGCCAAATTGGTCTGGTGTCGCTTCCCCTGTGTGTGGGCCAAGTAATTCCCCTCATTGTTGTGAAGTGTCAAACATAGCTTACACTCATAGCTTCCGAGATGGTTGCGCATAAAATAGGGATCTTTGGCAAGATCTATGGTTTCAAGTGCCAGTCTCCGCAGCCGCTCACGGCGGTCAATGGCTTCATTCTGGGCGGAGGCAGCGCCTCCGCTTCCAGGCTTCGAACCCCACTCTCTGTCCATCTCTCTCTACCGGCCTAACCTTGTGAGTTGTGACATACTTATTGGGGTCAGATGTTTAATGACTGGGCTAGGCCCATGATCAAAGTTGGGTTATGTAGTCTAAATTTAGAAAAGAAAAACATGTACAGTACAGATATTCTACTATAAATAAAAAAAGTTTCATTTAACTTTTAATATATAAGACATATATTTTTATTCTAGTTTTTTCTATAATACAATTTCTTTTCTTTGTTAAGAATAACTTAACAATTATGTTCAGTGTCTCGTACGAATTTTAATACTAGTTAAGAAATAAAATAGGGCGAGGGCGAGGGCGAGGGCGATGAGAGGAGGGGGTAATCCATTAGATAAGGTTAGTGATTGTATTTTGATGATTATTTGCTGTGCCTATTTATACCATGGAATGGTAGTTAATATTTTAATTTCAATGTTCTGTCTTTCAAATTATAGGATAGTGTAACAAGACGATTCAAGTGGCAAGAAGTTAAAATATATTACTAATAAAGAAACAGAACTGATATTTCTACAAGCCTCGTGTCGTGTTACTTGTGTCGCAGCATGAATATCAATTTTCTCCTATAAAAATAACAATTCCCTTATTTATTTTTCAACACAAAAAATATACTCCTATAATATAGATGTACCCTGTATAACAGTGTACATCAATATTAAAACATATTATAAATTTCACACCAACAACTCCACCACACGTGGGAGGCAAAATCATGACTCTTTTTTGGGCATAAATAGAAAAATAAATGTCCTTATCTGGAGGTGGGTTTGTGTTGATGAGGGTGACAGTCACTCTCGCACGGTGGTCAATTGAAAGCTTATTTTCTTCCTTGGATTCAAAATCAAAAGAAAGGATATGGACATGTGTATAGCAAACTGACAAACCATATTCCCTCCTACCAAAGGGAGGGTTCCATCACTTTTATTTATTTATTTATTATTTATTATTTTGCTGGTTCATTTTCGCTTTAAAACAAACTTGTCCCCAAAATAAAAACAAAAAAACTATATAAACCTACTTCATTTCCTTTTATTGTTGCACAAGTCGAGACAATGAGAATGTTATATATACCTGCTCACTTCCCAAATCTAGCAATTATTTTGATTTTTCAAAATAATTTTGAGACCGCTTTTATAATACAAATTTATTTAAATTTTTAAAAAATACTATAATAAATTATTTAAAAAGTTACTACTACTACTTCTATTTCTTTCACTAAATGAGTTATTTGCTAATCTTTTTTGTGATATTAAACATTAATGGAAAAATGCATCCAACTATCTTAAAGTTGTTGGTGCAAATTTGAAACCAAGGGGAAATAACGGGATGGGAGTAGGCCTGGCAAAATATGGTTATGGGTTAGTTTTAATTTTCAAAATATGGTTATGGGTTGATTTTGGTTTTTAAAATATGGTTATGGTTCCATTTAAGAACTAAAACCATATTAACCATTTTTAATATGGATAATGTGGGTTGGGACCATATGGTTATGGTTAAAAACCATATTAAACCATATTAATCATTTTAATATTGTTATGAGTTATGGGTTTCATGAAGACCTAATTTGACACTAATATTATGTGATTATGTATATACCCCTTACCCCCACCCCACCCCACCCCACCCCACTACCACTAAAAAAAATAATATTATGTGATTATGTATATACCCCTTACCCCCCACCTCACCCCAACCCAACCAAAATAATAATATTATGTGATTATGTATATAACCCTTACCCTCCACTCCCACGCCCATCCCCCACCTACCTACCCACCCCCCCCCACCACCCCCCACCCCCTACCACTAAAAAAAATAATATTATGTGATTATGTATATACTCCTTTTACCCCCACCCATCCTCCCACCCCCCACCCCACCCCACCCATCCCACCCACCCAAAATAATAATATTATGTGATTATGTATATACCCTTACCCCCCCCCCACCCCCACCCCCATATTGTAAGACCCCAACTTATTATAAATAAAATTAAATTTTCTCTATTTATTATTTTGAAATAGTAAGGGTTGATTTGATTAATGTGGTTAGTTATGGGTAAAATCGTAAATATTTCAAATATGCAGTGGTTATAAAATATTCATTTTATCGGAGAATATTAGTTTGGTCGTGGAATATTATTAACTGTCGGGAATATTAAATACGACCAGACATGACCTTGTGTGGCCCCGTAATGGAAAGCGATTGGATGAAGAAAGCGAAAAGTATAAGTTGTTTATAAATAACGGCGTAGTTATTCTGAATTAATCTTGTTGGAATACCCGTGGTTAAAACACGATGTAGCACGTGGTATTGCACGATTATTGATTCTTACGTGAAGGCCTTTACTCGATAATTATTCTGATAATTACTATTCAATATTTTATTTTATTGATTCAATAATTGCTTCGTTGATATTTTATATTATTGTTGTTTGATAATTGTCAATACTGATGTATTTTATTATCGGATCAATAATTCATATTATTTGAATAATATTATTAGATAACATTATTGGCAATGTCTAGAAAGTTACATCTAAGGAGAGGTTTGGTCACCTAATTGCGCTTGATGAAAAAAATCCTTATTGAAAAGCCCCATCTTTCCTGAGAACTGTCTTGTTGTTAGTATTGTGATTCTATACTATTATTTGTGAATAATTAATTATTGATTTATATGATAAGGAAAATATTCATTTTATGTGGATATAGATGGAGAAATTTTAAAAATGTGACAATTGTTAAAAAATTAATATTTTATCTTTTCTTATAAAATAATTCATTTAAATATGTTATTATATTTTAATAATATAATAATGGTGATATTTTTACAATGAATGTGGGATATATGAATAAATGAGGAAGAAGAGTATTTTTGTTGTAATAAATATTTAAAACATGTTTTTCATGTTTGTGGACCCCATTTCTTGACTGAAATTTGATTATAGCTTATAAAATAGCCCGTTTGTGGATTTTGGTCAATTTCTGTTTGAAATTTGAAAAAATTTTCTTCTACAAAGTTATAGATAATGGAATTTCCTATGAAAAGGACATGTGGTTCAAATTTTTCTGATAAAAATGCTATTTATTATGAATTATTGAAGTTCTGGATTAATTGATTATTATTATTTTTTGGAGTTTTAAATGACTTTTATATGAAAAGCGTTTTTTGTAAAGTTTGGCACATGTGTGGGCTGATATTTTGGATCAATGAAGGTGTGCGTAAAATTTATAATATATATTAATATTTTATTAAATTTTCTAACTTTGGTATTCTAAGAAATTTCTATAAATAGGGTCTTGGGTTAGAATTGAAAATCACATCGAAATGAAGTTTTCTCTCTCTTTCTCTCTATATTATCGAGCGTATTCTTGTGAGTATTTTGATACTTTGAGTGTTGTTATCTGGTGCAAGTTCTCTTGAAGACTATATCCGAATTATTCGGTTTGAAATGCAGTCTTTTCGAGGTAAGGGATGTTATTTTTTTAAAATGATATTATTTCTTCTAATATCATTATCTTTGGATTATTGGTAAAAATTTTCTTGTGAAATTCTTGTCTTTTAGTGTCGGGAGTTCTTATTCACGTATCTGAGACTATTCACGAATCTGACCTTATTCACAAAAAAAATTAAATTTTAGTTTTTTGTCGAAATATTTATTGTGGATACTAGCTTTGATTGTATCCATGTTTTGATCATTCTTGAATTTTACTCCACTATGTTTATTTATGAAGTATTTTTGAACTCGGATTGTTTAAAAGTACGAATCCATAATACTTGTTCTTTTGTTTCACTTTGGATTCGTTTTCTTTAAAATATTTTTTTCATCATCCTTAGTCTAAATGATGGTATTCTTGAATATCTTTGGCTTTGTAGTGCAAAAGATGGTTGATTTTCTTATGAATATCTTTGGCGTAGTAGTGCTGCAGATGTACGGAAGAGTTGAGATGAACATGGTAGATGATGAATATCTTTGGCTTTAGAGCAAAGATGAATATTTGATTCAAGATGAATATTGGTTGATGTTACGAGGATAAAATATTGATGATGGACTTTTAAATTCATAGATTATAGTAGATTTCATTCTCTACGTAACTCTTACATGAATTATTATTTTAGTTCTTGAATATTGATCCGAAACTTGTGTACATTGTATTTTATCGATTTTTCCTGTTGAAGACTAACGATAATTTGTTACATATTATCTTAGTCATAATATTCTTCTTGGGCTAGTTGAGCTCACCCTTTTCCTTTTTGTTCCATTTTTCTTCTCGAGAGGCAAGAATGTAGCGAGTTACAGTAAAATTGTGCAATGATGGATCTAGAAAGTTGTCTTAGTAGTCCTCCACTATTTTTGTAAACTAATGTACCAATAATTGTAATGAGGACTTATTTGGGTGTGAATATTGTCTAGATGGCAATATTTATATTTAAACTCACAGTTTATATGTTGTATTAATAAAGTTGTAGTTGTTTACATCTTATGTTATTGGCGACTAAAATGGGTGATGTATACCTATTTTGGGGGAGTCACATTTAATATCGAGCTTAGGGATATGATCTCTGGCGGAGATCGGGGAATAGAACTAGGAGGGAGGCGAGTAAAATTTTATTAGTGTGTCTTACTAAGCTTATTTGTTGGTTGGTCGGTATATAGGGATATTATGTGATATATTGATTTCTTTAATTAACCCTTGTTTTATGGCGATATTTGAGAATGTCGTTGAGAATGTTATGATGGAAGCAAATGAGGCCAGTGGAACACCTTTACCCACCAGCGAGGAGAAACGTTACAGCAGTGGCAATGTTCTCCTCCTGTGAAACAACACCAATTGGCGAGATGATGAGCAGCGGAATGTTTAGAAGCTTTTGCGATTCATGCAAAATCGAACGAGGAGAGACTTCGTGCACAAAATCTGGTGGAAATGATAATAGCATACGGTTTGTCACAATGACGATTCAAAGTTGGGACCACGAGTGCAGGAAAGCGGATCCGATTAAAGCGAAGCGTGGGTCAAACAAATTACCAAGATATTCGATGTCTTGGGATGCCTTTGAGAACGAAGTTTCCATTCGCCACCTTTATGTTCGTAATGAGGCGGATTACTTGTGGAATCATGTGAGCATACCCATCCAGTACTTTTCGGCATGTCTTGGGAGCGTTTTTAGAAAGCTGTTTCAATGACAAGTACTTTCACGAAAGTATTAATCGTATGAAGGAAGTAGAGTTTATTAGATTGGAACAAAATAACATGGCGATGTCGATCTGAGGCAAATTTTGCGAGTTATCGGTTTGCACCTCATTTGGTGGAAAATGAGGAGCGTATATGTAGCGGATGTTTACGAGAGATTTAAAACCCGTCGTACGTCGATATCTTATTTCTCATAAATTTTTCTCTATTCGGATGTTGTCAACATGGCTCAATTATTAGAAGCGAGATAACGAAAGTACGTTCAACCGAGGGACCCTGACTAGGATCATCTGGATGTAGCGGATCATCGAACAACGATAACCGGCGGAGAAAGAACAATCTGAACAAAAGCGGCAACCACTCGGTGGTAATCATAGCCATGAGAATAAAAGAAAAGCGAGTGGGAGGAGATTTTAAAAGAGGAGATTTTAAAAGAGGAGATTCAACAACGACCGTGTGAAGGCGTCGGCCCAGCTGACAAGCGGGTTCTAAGGAGGAGAAACGACCACCGGTAAGTATCTTTATAAATCATAAGACCCCAACTTAATATAAATAAAATTAAATTTTCTCTATTTATTATTTTGAAATAGAAAGGGTTGATTTGATTAATGTGGTTAGTTATGGGTAAAATCATAAATATTTCAAATATCACAGTGGTTATAAAATATTCATTTTATCGGAGAATATTACGTTTGGTAAATGGAATATTCTACTTTGTAAGAATATTAAGTATGTGGTTTGTGACCTTGTGTGGGCCCATAACGAGAAAGTGATTGGATGAAGAAAATGACAAATATAAGTTGTTTATAAATAACTTGGCGTAGTTATTCAGATTATCTTGTTGGAATACCCGGTGGTTTTAAAACACGATGTAGCACCGGTATTACACCAATTATTGATTCTTACGTAAGAAGGCACTACTTAATAATTATTACGATGATTCTTTATTCAATATTTTATTTTATTGATTCGATGATTACTACGTTGATATTTTATATTATTGTTGTTTAAATAATTATCACTACAATTATTTTCATTATCGGATCGATAATTCATATTATTTGAATAATATTATTAGATAACATTATTGGCAATGTCTAGAAATTTACATCTAAGGAGAGGTTTGGTCACCTAATTGCTTGCTTGAGAAAGAGAAATCCTTATTGGAAAGCCCTGCTTTCTTGAGGAATAGCACAGTTGCCAGTATTTTGTGATTCTATAATATTATTTGTGAATAATTAATTATTGATTTATATGATAAGAAAAATATTCATTTTATGTGGATATAGATGGAGAAAATTTTTAATGTGAAAATTGTTGAAAATTGATATTTTATCTTTTTCGATAAAATAATTCATTTAAATATATTATTATATTTTAATAATATAATAATGGTGATATTTTTACAATGAATGTGGGATATATGAATAAATGAGGAGGAAGAGTATTTTTTTTACAAAAAATATTTAAAATATGTTAAACATGTTTGTGGGCCCCACTTTGTGATCGAAATTGGATTACAGCCCGTAAAATCGTCCGTTTGTGGATTTCAGTCAACTTCTGCTTAGAATTTGGAAAAACTTAAACTTACAAAGTTGTAGAGAATGGAATTTCTTATGGAAAGGACGTGCGGTTTGAATTTTTTTGATAAAAAGACTATTTATTATGAATTATTAAAGTTCTAAAGTTCCAGAATAATTGATTTTTGGAAGTTTTAATTATGTTTATTAAGAAAAACGTTTTTTGGGCTACACTAACATGTGCAAAATGAGCTGAGATCAGTTTTCTAAGGTGGGCTTGAATTTTGTTAAGTATATTAATATTATATTAAATTTTTTGCTTTGGTGTTCTAAGCATTTTCCTATAAATATGGTGCTTGGGTTAGAATTGAAAATCACATCAGAAACTGAAGTTTTCTCTCTTTCTCTCTATATTATCGGCGTATTCTTGTGAGTATTTTGATACTTTGAGTGTTCTTTATCTGATTGAAGTTCTCTTGACACTATATCCGGGTATTCCAAAATTGAAATCTGATCTTTTTCAAGGTAAGGGATATTATTTTTTAAAATGATATTATTTCTTCTAATATCATTATCTTGGGAATATTGGTAAGATTTTTCTTGTGAAATTCTTGTCTTTTAGTTATGGGGGTTTCTTATTCACGTATCTGGCCTTATTCAATGTATCTGACAATATTCACGAATACTGATCTTATTCACAAAAAAAATTAAAGTTTAGTATTTTGTCCAAAATATCTATTATGGATACTAGCTTTGATTGTATCCATGTTTTGATCATTCTTGAATTTTACTTCACTATGATTATTTATGAAGTATTTTTGAACTCGGATTGTTTAAAATGCGAATCCATAATACTTGTTCTTTTGTTTCACTTGGATTCGTTTTAAAATATTTTCATCATCCTCGGTCTAAATGATGGTATTCTTGAATATCTTTGGCTTGTAGTGCAAAGATGGTTAATTTTTATGAATATCTTTGGCCGTAGTGCAAAGATGTACAGTGTTGAGATGAACATAATAGGCGATGAATATCTTTGGCTGTGGTGCAAAGATGAATATTTGATTCAAGATGAATATTGGTTGATGTTATAGGGATAAAATATTGATGATGGACTTTTAAATTTATAGATTATAGTAGATTTCATTCTCTACGTAACTCTTACATGAATTATTATTTCCGTTCAGAATATTGATCTGAAACTTGTTATCTATTGTATTTTATCGATTTTTCCTGTTGAAGACTAACAATAATTTGTTACATATTATCTTAGTCATAATATTCTTTCTTTGGGCTAGTTGAGCTCACCCTTTTCCTTTTTTGTTCCATTTTTTTTCGAGAGCGAGAATGTAGCGAGTTACAGTCAGGGTGTGGAATGATGGATCTAGAAAGTTGTCTTAGTAGTCCTCACTATTTTTTGTAAAATAATATACCAATAATTATAATGAGGACTTATTTGGGTGTGAATATTATCTAGATGACAATATTTGTATTTAAACTCACAGTTTATATGTTGTATTAATAAAGTTGTAGTTATTTTTATACCATGTTATTGTCGACTCAAAATGGGTGATGTATACCTATTTTGGGGGCGTCATGATTAATATCAGCTTAGGGATATGATCTCAGGCGGAGATCGGGGAATAGAACTAGGAGGGAGGCAGAGTAAAACCTTGATTGAGTGTGTCTTACCTAAGCTTATTTGTTAGTTGGTCGATATATAGGGATATTATGTGATATGTTGATTTTCTTAATTAACCCTTGTTTTTATAGGCGTATTTGAGAATGTCGTTGAGAATGTTAATAGTGGAGTAAATGAGGCCAGTGGAACACCTTTACTCACCAAGTGAGGAGAACGTCTGCACAGGTGGCAATGTTCCTTGTGGCGCCCCAAAATAGGTATACATCACCCATCTTAAGTCGCCAAATACATGGTACAAAATTCAAATATAAACTAATAATCTACGATGTTAAGTGTAAAATCGACAACCACGTATCTTTGTGAGTTTAAATACAAATATTGTCTTCAAACTGATAACCATTCTCGAGAATAAGTTCTCATTACATTTTGTTGTCACACTATTTAACGAGAATAGTGAGGGACTACTAAGCTATCTTATCATATCAGGTCCATCACTCCATTCCCAGGCTAAATCACAGCTACGTTCTCATTTCTGAAGAAACGAACAATGAAAGAAAGGGTGAGCTCAACTAGTCGATGAAAAAATATTATGACTAAGATAATGCGAAATAAATTATCATTAGTCTCAACAATGTTAAAATGATAAAATATAATAGACATCAAGTTTAAGCTGCGGAACAAGCGATCCATTAAAAGAGTTTCGGTGATTTACGTGAAATAATGAAGGAATGAGCTTATTTATAGAAGAATGGAATGCGTAGTAACTAATTCATGAGCGGTCAGTTGATTTACTTTAATCGGACGGTCCGTATTTAAAGCAAAATCTTTTAAATAAAATATAATATATTCTATTTATAATCTAATAAGCGAATAACTTTTAAAAAGATTTTACTATACAAACACTATATCGTAATAAAATATAATATATTCTAATTATTATACAATAAAATAGATAACTTTATAAAAGTATTACATTTTATATAAAAAAGATTTTACTATTATCCTAATAAAGCGAATAACTTTATAAATGTATTACATTTTATATAAAAGTTTTACTGTTTTATTACGTTAATAATACGAATAAAAAAAAAACTTTGTCATCATATAAAATATAAATGATAATTGAATCAATGAGTGACTTCTCACATAAGCATTAATAATCAATCAGGTGTCTTATTATGCAATCACACGTATTCTTGTACTTTTACTACCAAGTAGTTCAACGATATCAGCGGTAAAACTTTCATAGTTATTTTCATAAAAAATATTTTTATCGTTTTTCTCGATCAAATGATAAATTACATTGTGGGGTCCACGATGATTGTCTTGAGTAAATACGAATATTCCTGTTAAAAGCGAATATTCCTCGACGATCGAATATAATATAACAACTTGCATATTTTGCAAAATTTATAAATATTACCCACAACTATAATATTAAAAAAAAAATTTGAAAAATTAAATCTTTATTAAATAAAATTTGGGATTTTACAATCTCTCTCCTTATGAAATTTAGCCCTCGAAAATTACGCGCGATACTGGTATCTTATGAGATGAGGATGACTTGATCAGGTTCTAACTCTTTAATTATAACCTTTGAGTGTTGAATACATTCCGAGTTTTAATTGGTACACCTTAATACGTTAAATTATCTGCTTTATCTAAATGCAGTTACTAAATCGATAATGTGGTTGAATTAGTCACGTATTTACGTGGCTGTCGATCGTGAAAAGCGTTATGAACACGCGACATATTTGGCGGTAAAAGCAGTCTATAAGCCCGCAGGTTCTATCTAATCGAGGTTTCAAATGGGCGATTAAATCGAGGGTTGAGATTTCCTCTCTTCGTCGATTCTTGCTTCTAAAATAACATACTCTTGAACCTTCTTTTCGTTCATTCATTTCTGAGTATGTAGCTTGGCGGCTTTAACTTTATTGATTAAAGTCGATTCTAATCATATATTCGTTATCTTTACGTATGTTTGTATATTCTCCTCATAAAATCGATCTTCTACTCAATAGCGTCGACTCTTCGTTCACTTTTCCGCGATGGTATTGAATGATCGATCGTAATCTTCAACACTCGAGCCAACGTCTTTGGCGCATATTACGTTCGTTTTGGGTGAAGAAAATATTTGAGGTTTTAAGAAATGGATTTTGTCTTTGGGGTCGATTACAAAATTCGATTCAACGCTTCTGAGGGTAGGCTAAAGTCTTCAAGAATCGTCGAGAAAATTTATTAACGATAGAAATATCTTTCAAAAGCTGTGACCCTCATCCAAGACTTGGATAGCACGTCACATTGATACTATCAACTTGCCACTGTTATTCACGGCGTCCCTACGGATGATGTGCAAGCCGGTGCATTACACACAAGAAAGTCGACAACGAGCGGATCGGGCTCTTTCTTGTGGCTTGATATAACGGTGATTGACTTTAGTGGTTTGGTTGCTTGAATTCGCATAATAGGTTGGTTAGGAATATGAAAACTAACAACTTTACTAAAAGCATGATGAGTAATTAACCAATCGATTCCTAAAATCACATCAAAGGCAATTATTTTCAAAGAGATAGATCGACGAATTAGCGTGAAAGTGTTGATTTGAATCAAACAAGATTTATAAATAGTGGAGGTATGAAGGTTTCTCCCAAGAGTTTCAACGGATAAATCAAAGTCTAAACTTCTCCAGGAGTTAAATTCAAACATTGAACACCACTAAGTGAAATGAAAGAGTGAGTAGAACCGATATCTAACACGGTATAAACTTCGTGAAATTTATGATCAACTTACATGATAATTTTATTCGGGTTCCTCGTCACGAAAAAAAACACTCTCTCTTAAACTCTCGGCTTTGGCTTATGCGGGACATCCTTGGCATCATCATCCAATTTGGACTTGACTTCACCATCGATAAAATCGAGCTAGGTGACCTTCTCTTCCTTAATTAAAACCACGCTTTGGATTCTTTAAATACGGTTTAGACGGATGTGTCCCTCTGTCGCATTTGAAACATCTGACCGGTGGTGCGTTGTTAACTCCTTTGAAACGGGTCTTTGGTATTTGTCTTTCCATCATTATTGAACCTTCTCTTCTTGAAATTTCCTTCTATTATCTTGGCCATGATTACCACCGAAGTGGTTACCATTCATGGCGTGATAATTTCCCCACGATGGTTATCATTGTTAGATGACCATTGTCCGTCTGAATCTGATTATTATCGTGTTGTTGGTCGTTGCCTTTTGGTTGTCTTTGACTCATTATCGCGCTCGATAATGAGCCCTATTCACAACATCGAATATAAACAAAGTTTGTGAAAATGAGGTATTGGCGTATATCGGGTTTGAACCTCGCGAAACATTAGCGTCATTCGCTCCTCATTATCGACCAATGGGATCTGGCCAGGATAATTCCATGAACTTAGCCTCGTCTTTGCGATCTGGTCGTATTGTTTTGCTCTAACTTGATAAATTCCACCTCCTTCATGTGTAATGAATACTTTCGAGAAAAGTACTTGTCGTTGAACAATTCTTGAAATTTCTCCCAAGACATCTTGAGTCGTTAGAATTTTGGAGTCGTTTCTGATTCCCACCAATGATGTCTCGCCTTCCACGCCCAACATAAAGGTGGCGAATGGAACTTTTTCTCCTACGAGCATTCCAAGACATCAAATATCTTGGTGATCTGCTTAATCCGTCTCTGCGCCTTAAGTGGGTGCAAGCTTTCCCAAAAACTCCGATTGGTCCTGCTCCTTGGCTAGGCTAGCGGTGACCAATAGTGAGTTACCATTGTTTCCACTGCATTATGAGCAGGGAGTATCTCTCGTTTGGTGTTGTATGAATTCTAAAAAGCTCTAAGCGTCTGAAATCGTTCGTCATTTTGATTAGTGTTATTGTTTGCGGGAGGATTATCGCCTTCTGTTGCACATTATTACAGCTATTAATCGGTGGTGACTCAGCAGTCTCATATGTCCATTGCTTACCTCAACATTTTCGGATGTCATTTTTCAAATCACGCTTACAAAACAAGTGTTAATTAACAAATCACACATTATCCTATACTCGTAGACCAATTAAATACCAAATAAACTTAGGTAGGTCATCTTAGCGAAGGAATTCCCGTCTCTCCCTCTGAGTTCTTGTCTCACATCTCGGCCGGGATCGTATCCTAAGCTTTGATACTGTTGTGACACCCCCAAAATAGGTATACATCACCCATCTTGAGTCGCCAAATACATGGTACAAAATTCAAATACAAACTAATAATACAACGATTAAATGTAAAATCGACAACACATATCTTTGTGAGTTTAAATACAAATATTATCTTACAGACAATATCCATTCTCGAATATAAGTCCTCATTACATTTATTGTTACACTATTTAATAGAATAGTGAGGAGTCTTAATTAATCTTATCATATCAGGACCATCACTCCATTCCCACAGCTAAATCACAGCTCGTTCTCATTTCACGAAGAGAAACGGTGAAAGAAAGGGTGAGCTCAACTAGCCCGATAAGAAATATTATGACTAAGATAATGCGAAATAAATTATCATTAGTCCTCGATAATGTTAAAGCGATAAAATATAATAGACATCAAGTTTAACTACTGTGAACAAGCGATCCATTAAAAAGAATCAAGTAGAGATAAAATCTACTATCTTTTATGATGTAAAGGTTTTCATCACTTTTATCATTTGGGACTCGACAATAAATAATCCACGTCATCCTGCCTACTGACGAGGATATTCATTAGTTAAGTCCACGACCACAAATTCCATACCTTACGGACGAGGATATTTGTGTATTCATCAATAGTCGTGATCATGCCAACAAGCGTCCATCAATACTTTCACGGGCGATGAGGACTTTACCCACATCACTTGTTACATTCACGGTCATGATTACACAAGAATAATCCTGGTCATAATCATACCAAGTCCATCCATGCTCTACGGCCATAGATGACTTAAAAAAATATTAACATGTGAGGCTAATGACAATGATATAAAATTGATAAAACAAGTTCAAAAATTAAGTTATTAAGGAACTAATAACGTCCAAATTGTCGATATGATCTTGCTTTGTGAGAGTAAAATTCAAGAATGCTCGGAAGATTATTTTCATGAAAATACTAGATGAAACATGAATATCAAAGATATTCCACTAATTTCATGAAGTATAGAAGTTAAAATTTTAACTTAATGAGTATAATAACGAATGGAATAACAAAAGAAATCACCATGCATGCGGTACTTGCATAGATAGGTTATTCAACGAGAATAATAATAATAGAACGGTCGGTGAAAATCACTGCAAGCGGGATGTTCAACGAGAATAATAAAGAATGGAATATAGCGAAATCACCGTGCATGCGGTCTTGGCGTAGGCGGGTTATTCAAGCGAATAATAAATCTGAGAATAATAAAAAGGCGGAACCGAGTCAGATGTAAAACACACAGAATGAGGATATTCCAGCGAGAATAATAAAGGCGAGAATAATAAAGGCGGATCCGAATTAAAACGTAAAACACATCTGAGGATGTTCAATGCGGAATAATAAAAACAGAATAATAGAGGCGGAACCGGTCGGCGTAAAGCCTGAACAGAATAATAGAAGAATGTCACCAAGTATAGGGTAGCCCACGTATCACAGTTATTCAACGAACAATAAGAAATGGAATAACAGCGATTCTCTTCGTGAATCTGAAAGAATAATATTCCTTCTTAGTAAAAAGAAACTTGATATAGAAGTGGTGAAGTAGCGAGAATACTTTTCTTCTTTCTCTATAGTTTCTCTATCTAGAGTTTCGGTGATTTAAATGAAATAATGAAGGAATGAGCTTTTATTTATAGAAGAATGGAATGCATAATAACTAATTCATGAAACGGTCCAGATTGATTTACTTTAATCGGATGGTCCATATTTAAAACAAAATCTTTTAAATAAAATATAATATATTCTATTTATAATCTAATAAAGCGAATAACTTTTAAAAAGATTTTACTATCTGCAAACAATATACGAGCCTTATCTGAAATACTATGCGTAATAAAATATAATATATTACAATTATTATCAATAAAAGCAGATAACTTTATAAAAGTATTCTTTTTTTATAAAAAGATTTATTATTAGCTAATAAAGCGAATAATTTTATAAAAGTATTACATTTTATATAAAAAAATTACATTTTATTACGTTAATAATACGAATAAAACAAAACTTTGTCATCATATAAAATATAAACAATAATTAGAATCAAAATGGTGAAACTTCTCATATAGCATTAATAATCGATACCTTGTCTTTGCTATGCAACCACGCGTATTCTTTGTACTTTTACTCTTGAGTAGTTCAAGCAGATATCAACGGTGAAACTTAGTAGTTATTTTCATAAAAAAATATTTTTTGTCGTTTTCTCGATCAAATGAATAATTACATTATTAGGGTCACCAATGATTGTCTTGGTCGTCACGAATATTCCACTGTTAAAAGCGAATATTCCCAGGCCAATCGAATATAATATAACAACTTGCATATTTTGCAAAATTTATAAATATTACCTGACTATAACATTATATTAAATCCACACTATAATATTTAAAAAAAATTGAGAAAATTAAATCTTTATTAAGTAAAATTGGGATTTTACATTCCTCTGTAAACAACACCCTTTGAAAGCGAGATGATGAGCAGCGGATGTTTAGATCTTTTTACGATTCATGTAAAATCGAGATAAGGGAGACTAAATGCACAAAATCACCGGTGGAAATGATAACAACGCTTACGGTTTATCACGGTCAGCGATTCGAAAGAAGTTGGGACCACGAGTGCAGGAAAGCGGATCCGATTAAAGCGAAGCGTGGGTCAAACAAATCACGAATATTCGATGTCTTGGGATGCGGCGGAGACGAAGGTTCCATTCGCCACCTTTATTTTTTAAATAATGAGGCGGATTACTGGTGGGAATCATGAAGTATCCTACCCATCTGATATACTCGGCATGTTTTGGGAGGCGTTTTAGAAACTTTTCAATGACAAGTACTTTCCTAAAAAGTATTAAATCGTATAAAGGAAGTGAAGTTCATTAAGCCGGAACAAAATAACATGGCGGTGTCGATGCTGACGAGGCAAAGTTTGCGAGTTATCGATTTGTACCTCATTTGGTGGAGAATGAGGAGCGTATATGCGGATGTTTACGAGAGGTTTGAAACTGGCGTCGCCGATATCTCATTCTCGTAAATTTTCTCTCTATTTAGATGTTGTCAGCGAGGCTCGATTGTTAGGCGAGATAACAAAATACGTTCAATGAGGGACCATAACGAGGATCATCTTGGTGACGGTGATCATCGAACATGGATAACCAATGAGAGAAAGAAGAATCTGAGACAAAAGCGGCTGACCACTACGGTGGTAATCGTAGCCGTGAAAATAAAAAGAAGCGAGTCGGGAGGAGATTTTAAAAGAGGAGATTCAATAACGACCATGTGAAGGCGTCGGTGCAAGTGACAACTAGTTACAGGGGAGAAGCGACCATAGATTGTATCTTATAAATGTGGAAAAGAGGACATATCATTGAAGCGCCCCTGACAGTTCAAGGTATCTTATAATTATGGAAAAGAAGGACATATCGCTCGATTTTGTATGGTAAGCGAAACCAAGTCCAGTGAGGATGGTGACTCGAAAGGTTATCCCGAGAAAAGTCGAAAATCAGCCGGTCCTTGGAAGGCGTTTGTCGTGTGGTAGTCAAAATCGAGGAACCCAAGCGAGGTGATCACGGGTAAGCTAATCATAAATTCTTGTGAAGTTTATACCTTCTGAATCTGGGTCTTTACCCATTCATTTATCTCTCTGTTTGTGCTCAGCGTTTAAACTTAACTCCACGAAATTAGACTTTAATTTATCTGTGGAACTCAGATTCAGGAGAAACTTTCATCACATCCACTTGTTTATAAATCTTATTTGATCCAAGTTGGCACCATCACATTACTGTTGACCTTATCTCTTTAAAGATACTTACTTTTGATGTGATTTTAGGGATTGATTGGTTAGCTTCTCATCGTACCAAAATTGATTATTTTAAATAAGGTTGTTAGTTTACATATTCTAACCAACTTTGTAGTACTGCAATTCAAGCAACTAAACCATTAAAATCAATCAACATCATATCTAGTCATTAAAATTATTCGTTTATTGAAAATGGATGTCAAGCTTTTCTTAGCCCATGTTATGGATTTGAATAAAGATCGTCAGTTGAATAATATTCTGTTGTTAGTAAATTTCTGGCGTGTTTCTGAAGAACTTCGGTCTACCCCAGGCGTGAAGTTGAATTCTTTATTGATCTTGAACTGGTACAAAGCCCATTTCTAAAACCCCATATCGAATGGCTCTATTAAACTTGAGGAGTTAAAAGTCCAACTACGAGAATTGTTGGACATCGGTTTTAATAAATCTAGTACATCTCCTTGGGGTCTTCTGTTTTATTTAAAAAAAAGAAAGAGCGGGGTATCGCGACTTTGTATTGTTATTGAGAATTGAACCATGTTACCATCGAGAATAGGTATCCGTTACCTCGTATTAATGACTGTTTGACTAGTTGCAAGGAGCCTGATTCTTTTTTCGAAGATCGATCTTAGATTACGGATATCATCGGTGAAGATTAGAAGCGAGGATATTCAAAGGCGCCTTGGAACTCGAATGCGGGCATTATGAATTCTTAGTCATATCTTTTGGATTGACTAATGCTCATCTTGACTTTCATGGATATGATGAATCAGTATTCAAGGATTATTTGGATCGATTCGTTGTTGTCTTTATTGATGACATCTCATCTATTCAAAAGCCGTGAAGATCATGAACCTTATTTGAAAATTTGGTACTTGAAAGGCTTCGTGAAAACAAGTTATATGCCAAATTGAAGAAATCGAGTTACGGCGAGAGGAGTAGCATTCCTTGGGCGCGTGGTGTCAAATCATGGAGTATCTGTCGACCAGACGAAGATTGAAGTGATCTGACAAAGTTAGGAGCAACCAAAATCGGTGGCCAAAATCGTAGCTTTCTGGGCTGGTAGATTATTATCGAGGAGATTCATGGAAGGATTTTCTCGAATCACTACCCAGATTAACTCAATGACTCGGAAAGATACAAATTTATGGATGCGAGGAATGCGAAAAGAGTTTCCAAGAGCTTAGAGGAGACTCATTTGGCACTGTTACGACAATACCATCTGGTTCGGATGGATTTGTTATCTAGAGCGATGCTTCAGGCAAAGGGTTAGGATGTGTTCTCATGCAACATGGGAAAGTCATAGCCTATGCCTCGCGACAACTTAAAGAATGTGAGAGGAATTATCATACTCATGATCTAGAGTTGGCGGCCCGATCGTTTTTCGCTATTAAAGATCTGGAGGCACTATATATATATGGAGAAAAGTGGAGATATATTCAAACCATAAAAAGCCTCAAATATTTCTTCACCCAAAAGGAACTCGACATGCGGCAGACGGCGTTGGCTTCATTTGTTAAAGATTATGACCACACTATTGATACCATCACGGAAAAGTAAACATGGTGGTAATGGCGTTGAGTAGAAGATCGTATGCGAGGAGCAGTGCGATGATGTCAGTATCGCGTAGAACCAACTTTAATCGATAAAGCTAAAGATGCCAAGCCCGCAGGCAAGAAATTTGATGCGTATGAAGAAAATCTGAAGGTTACATTAGGAGCGAGAATCGATGAAGAAGAATACTTGAGTCCACTCAGGACTTTGTGTTCTAACGATTACGATTTAAAGAACAAGATCATGATGGAGGCACACAATACACCGTTTTGATCCATCACGGGAAGTACCAAAATGTATAAGTGATCTTGATATACATTTTGGTGGAACAATATGAAGAGAGATTGTAAAGTTTATCTCGAGGTGTTTAACTTGTCAGCGTGTAAAGGCGGAACATCAGTACTGAGAATTAATTTGCAACCACTTGAGATTCCTAAATGGAAGTGAACACATTACCATGGATTTAGATTCTGGGTCTTCCCACGGTTTCTCCGAGGCGTAGATGCGATTTGGGTTATTGTTGATAGATTAACTAAGTCTACTCATTTCTTGCCGTCTGAGGAGACTTATTCCCTTGAGCGTCTACGCTTTCGTATATCGTGAATGAGATTGTAAGATTGCATGGCATGCCAATATCCATAGTTTGGATCGTGACCCAAGATTCACTTCACGATTTTGGGTTAGCTTACAAAAAAGCTATGAGCGCAGTTTAAGATTGATTCGGCATACCATCCTCGAATGAATGGACAATCGAGAGAGGACTATTCAAACTCTTGAAGATCTATTAAGACTACATGTCCTGAACTTCAAAGGGAGTTGGGATAAATATTACCTTTGGTGGAATTCTCCTACAACAACAGTTATCGAGACAAGTATAGGTGTAGCTCCATTCAAAGCATTATATGGGCGTAAGTGTATAGCTCTACAGTATGTTGGGATGAGGTTGGTGAAGCAACATTGTTGGGACGAGAGTTGAGTGCGTATGACTACAAAAGATCGAATGATTCGACAACGTATACAAGCGAGGCAGGATCGACTGAAAAGAGTTATGTGGATCTTCATTGAAAAGGCGTGGAATTTAGTATTGGGGATCATGTATTGTTGCGTGTTGCTCCATGGAAGGGAGTTACAAGATTTAAGAAACGAGGAAAGCTGTAAAATCCCAAATTTTACGAATAAAGATTTAATTTTCTCGAAATATTTTTTTTAATATTATGGTATGGATTTGAAATAATGTTATAGTTGTGGGTAGTATTTATAAATTTTGCAAAGTATACAAGTTGTTGTATTATATTAGATTGGTGGGAGAATATTTATTTTAGTAGAGAATATTATTACACAATGGTAGCGATCATTGGTGGACCCCCTAGCGAAATTATTATCCGGAATGAAAATGACAAAAATATATTTATGAAAATAACGGCGGAAGTTTCACGGGATTAATCTTTGTTAAACTACTTTCATTAGTAAAAAATCTGATGTCTGGCGTTGGTTGCATAGTAGCACTACGGTATTGATTATTGATCTTTACGTGAAAAACACTCGGTTTTGTTCGATTATTGCTTTGATAGTTCTTTTGCGTAGTATCTCACGTTATTTGATTCAATTATTGTCGATTGTTATATTATATATATATATAAGTTTTGTTTTATTATTATTATGTAGTGTAATAAAAGCAGGAAAAGCTTTTATATAAAGCAGAATACTTTTATAAAGTTATTAAAGTTTTTTTATTTATTATTTTATAATTAGAATATATTATATTTTATTATAGCGTAGTGTTTTTGCATAGTAAATTTTTTTTATATAAAAAGCAGAATACTTTTATAAAGTTATTTGTTTTATTAGATTATAAATAGAATATATTATATTTTATATAATTTTTTTTGTTTTATTAGAATATTTTATTAAATTAATACATGTAAAATCGTTTAAAAGTAAATTGATACAGAAATAGTTCATGGATTGGTTACTCTGTGATCCATTCTTACATAAATAGAAAAATGCTCATTTACTTCATTATTTCTTACAATTCATTTGAAACTCTAGAGAGAAACTATAGAGAAAGAAGAAAAGTATACTACTTCTTTTATTCTTATATCCGGTTTCTTACTTATAAGGTAAAGGTATTATTATTTTCATATTCATGAAGAAACTTCTATTATTCCATTCTTTATTATTACATTGGAATAACTTTTGTATCTGCGGTTTACCTATACATAGTAAAATTATTACATTATTCCATTCTTTATTATTACATTGGAATATCACATACATGCGTTTTCTGTGGGACTGATTCCATTATTTATTATTACTGTTGGAATAACTTTGTCTGTCTGAAATCTGCATGCGTGGTGATTTACATTGTTATTACATTCTTTATTATTACATTGGAATATCACATGCGTGCGTTTCTGGCGGGACTGAATTAGATTATTTATTATTACATTGGAATAACTTTGTTTATGTGAATCTGCATGCATGGTGATTTACATTGTTATTCCATTCTTTATTATTACATTGGAACATCACATGGGGTGTGAATTTTGCACGACACAGTTCCGTTATTTATTATTATTTGGAATAACTTTGTCTACAATCACAAATCTTACATGCGTGGTGATTTTTTTGTTATTCCATTCTTTATTATACTCGGTTGGTTAAAGTTTTGACTTATATACTCCATAAAATTAGTGGAATATCCTTGATATTTGCGCTTCATCGATATCTTTTTCATGGAAATATTCTTACGAGCATTCTTGAATTTTACTCTCTGAAAATATCGTGTTGACAATTTGAGCGTTATTAGTTCTGGATAATTTAATTCTTGAACTTGTTTTATTGAATTCTTATATCATTGTCATCATCCTCATGTTTATATTTTGTTGAAAGTCATACATGGCTGTAGTGCATAGATGGACTTGGTATGATTATGACGAGGGATTATTTGGTATAATCATGGCCAAGTAATGTTACAAATGATGTGGAAAAAGTCCTCGTTGGCCGTGGTGCATTGATGGACAATTTTTGGTATGATTATGGCTATGGATTCTCTTGACCAGGGAGCAAAGATGAATTGTTTTATGGCATGATCGGGAATAGTTGATGAAAACACAATTATCTTTGGCTTTGTGGTGCATGGATAATTAAATGAGTGGTGATACTAAATAATATCCTTGGCACATGATGCGGGGATGAATTGATGATGTGGATTATTTATTAAGCTGAGTCTCAGCGATAAAAGTGATGAAAAACTTTTTAAATCATAAAAGATAGTAGATTTTATTCTCTATTTGACTCTTTTAATGGATTGTTTATTCATGCTGTTAAACTTGATGTTTGTTATATTTTATCGGGTTTAACATTGTTGAAGACTAATGATAATTTATTACGCATTATCTTAGTCATAATATTTCTTCTTGGGCTAGTTGAGCTCACCCTTTCTTTCAACTTTATTCTCTTGAGAAATGAGAATATAGTTTGGGATGAGTCGGGGAGCGGAGTGATGGTCGGATGATAGCATTAGTAGTCCTCACTATTTTACATTAAATAGTGTGACAATAAATGTAATGAGGACTCCTTTGAGTGTGGATATTATCTAGATGATAATATTTGTATTAAAACTCACGACATATGTTTTTGTAAATATTTTACATTTGTTGTATAATTAAGTTGTATTTGTATTTTTACCATGTATGTTGGCGACCCGAGATGGGTGATGTATACCTATTTTGGGGCATCACGGTTGGTATCAAAGCTTGGGGATATGATCCTGGTGAGATGTGAAACAAGAACTAGGAGGGAGGCGGGGAATTCCTTGTTAGTATGACCTACCTAAGTTTATTTGGTATTATATTGATCGGTTGAGTATAGGGATAATATGTGATATGTTATTTAACTCTTGTTTTGTTGCGGTGTTTGAAAATGACATCAAGAATGTTGAGAATAGCAATGGAGCCACGAGAGGCCAGTTGAGTCTCCCGCGTATCAATAATCGGGATAATGTGCATCGAAGGCGATAATCCTCCTGTAAACAACAACCTTGACCAAATGATGAATGATGGAATGTTGAGGCTTTATGCAATTCATGGAACAATGTAAAGACTCTGTTCAAAATATAGGTGGAAATAATGGCAACCCACATTTGGTCACCTTTAGCAGTTCGAGGCTGGGACCACATGAAGTTTTTGGGAAAGCTAGAACCACTTAAAAGGCGAAGGCGTGGTTAAAGCGGATCACCAAGATATTTGATGTCTTGGGATGCTCGAGAGGAGCAAAAGGTTCCATTTGCCACCTTTATATTGCGTGAAAGAAGCGATTCTTGGTGGGAATTTGTAAAAGCGTACCCCGGTGGCCACTTTCAAGATGTCTTGGGAAAGTTCGAAGCTGTTCAACGACAAGTACTTTCCGAAAAGTATTAAATCACATGAAGGAGGTGGAGTTCATTAAAATTTGGAGCAAAAATATATATGGCATGTGTCGCGATCTGAGGCTAAGTTCTTTGAGAGTTGTCTCGGTTTGCATCCCATTTAGTTGATAATGAGGAGGCGAATGACCTGAATGTTTCTAAGAGGTTTGAAACCCAATATACGTCGATACCTCATTTCTCTGAAACTTTGTTTATATTAGGATGTTGTGAATAGGGCTCCGATTATTGGAGCGTGATAATGAGTCAACCTGACGACAAAAAGGCACGACCAACAACACGATAATAATCGTGCCGTGGCAACGACCATCGAACAATGATAACCATCGTGGGGGAAATTATCATGCCATGAATGGTAACCACTTGAATGGTAATCATGGTCAAATAATAGAAGTTGAAATTTCAAGAAGAAGGTTCAATAATGATGGAAAGGCAATGACATCGACACCATTTTCAAGGAAGAAGAATGACCACCGGTCGTATGTTTCAAATCTGCGGACGGGGAGGGACACATCCAAGTCAAGCTATCTTGTGACAATCAAAGCGTGTTTTAATTGCGGAAGAAGGTCACTAGCTCGATTTTTGTCGTATGGTGAAGTCAAGTCCGGATGGGATGGTGATGCGAAGGATGTCCCAGAAAATAAGCCGTTAGTTTAAGAGAGCGTTTTTTTTTTTTCGTGATGAGGAACACGAATAAAATTATCACGGGTAAGTTAATCATAAACTCTTATGAAGTCTATATCTTGTTTTATCTGGGTTCTACCCACTCTTTCATTTCACCTAGTTGTGTTCAATGTTTGAATTTGGCTATTGAGAAGTTAGACTTTGATTTATCTGTTAAAACTTCGTTGGGAGAAACCTTCGTTACCTCCATTATTTATAAATCTTGTTTGATTCAAATCGACACTTTCACGTTACACCGTCGATCTTATCTCTTTGAAAATACTTGCCTTTGATGTGATTTTAGGAATCGATTGGTTAACTATTCATCATACTTTTAGTAAGGTTGTTAGCTTTTATATTCCTAACCAACTTTGTTATGCAATTCAAGCAACCAAACCACTAAAGTCGATCATTGTCATATCGAGCCATAAGTAAAAGCCCCGATCCTTTTCGTTGTTGACTTCCTTGTGTGGAATGCTTTAGAAGCGGACTTTACGTAGGGGGCGTTGTGAATGACGATGGCAAGTTGATAGGTATCAATGTGACGTGTTATCAAGTCTTGGATGAGAGTCACGATTTTGAATGATATTTCTATTGTTAATAAATTTCTGGCGTATTCTTGAAGACTTCTAACCTACCCTAGGCGTGAAATCTAATTTTGTATTGACCCCGGTATAAAACCCATTTCTAAAACCCTTAAATATTTCTTCAACTAAAAGCAGGCGTAACATGCGCGAAGCGTTGGCTCGGTATTGTTGAAGATTACGATCGTACCATTCAATACCATCGTGAAAAAGTGAACGTGGTAGGCGGCGCGTTGAGTAGAAGATCGTATCGTTTACGAGTGTGAATATCTGAACCCGTGAAGATAATGAATATCTGATTAGAATCGACTTTAATCGATAAAGTTAAAAGCCCGCTCGAAGCTAAATACTGAAGGCGATGAATGTGAAAAAGAAGGTTCGAGGCGTTATTCTAGAAGCGAGAATCGATGAAGAGAAATCTCAACCCTCGATTTTATTGGCTCATTTGAAATCCTTGATCGGTAGGAGCGTGGCTATAGACTCATTTTACCGCCAAGTATGTCGGCGTGTTCATAACGTTTTTCACGTATCGATGTTACGTAAATATGTGGACGACCCGAACCCACATTATTGATTTAGAACCGGACGAGATAGCGGATAATTTAGCGTGTGAAGATGTACTGTTAAAATCTTGGAATATATTATCACTTAAGGTTATACCTCGAGTTAGAATCGGCGAAGTGTCCTCATACATTACGGCGTATACCGGTACGTACGTAAATTTTGAGGCGAAATTTCATAAGGAGGAGATTGTAAAATCTCAAATTTTACGAATAAAGATTTAATTTTCTCGAAATATTTTTTTTAATATTATGGTATGAATTTGAAATAATGTTATAGTTGTGGGTAGTATTTATAAATTTTGCAAAGTATGCAAGTTGTTGCATTATATTCGATTGGTTAAGGGAATATTAGTTTTAGTAGAGAATATTAAATACAATGGCCTTGATCATTGGTGGACCCATAGCGGGAATTATTGTCGGATTGAAAAGCGACAAAAATATTTTATGAAAATAACGGTGGAAGTTTTACCATTAATCTTTGTTGAACTACTAGGTAGTAAAAAATACAATGTCTGGCGTGGTTGCATAGTAGCCTTACGTGGTATATTGATTATTGATGCTTATACGTGAAAAACACTTTCGGTTTTGTTTAATTATTGCTCTGATAATTCTTTGCGTAGTATCTCACGTTATTTGATTCAATTATTGTCGATTTATTGTATATATATATATATATATATATATATATAAGTTTTGTTTTATTAGTATTATTAATGTAATAAAAGCGAAAAGCTTTTTATATAAAATAGAATACTTTTATAAAATTATTACATTTTATTAGGCTAATATAAATTTTTTATAATATATATAATTTTATAAAATTATGAATAGTGTTTATTATGATAATATAGAATATATTGTTTTATTATGTAAAATCTTTTTGCATAAAGCAGAATAATTTTATAAAATCTTTTTTTTATTAGCAAGAATACTTTTATAAAGTTATTTATTTTATTAGATTATAAATAGAATATATTATATTTTTTATTAAATCGATTTTATAGGATACAGGATAGTCGTTTAAAAAGTAAATCGATCTGGACAGTTCATGAATTAGTTCTATATTAGGTCCATTCTTCATAAATAGAAGCTCATTCCTTCATTATTTCTTACGAATTCTTTGAAACTACTGAGAAAAACTATAGAGAAAAGAAGAAAAGTATTACTACTATTTCCTTTACTTTTATATCCGGTTTATTTTTCTTCTTCATAAGGTAAAGGTAAATTATTTTTTTCATATTAAGTGAAGAGAACTTACATTATTCCATTCTTTATTATTTTGTTGGAATAACTTTTGTATCTGTGATCTACCTATAATTGGTGAAATTCTTACATTATTCCATTATTTATTATTACATTGGAATAACACATGCATGCGTTTTACTATACTTGGTGAACTTACATTTCCATTATTTATTATTACATTGGAATAACATGTATACATCGAAGTACCACATGCGTGGTGATTTACATTGTTATTACATTCTTTATTATTACATTTGAATATCCCGATCAATGCGCATGCATGGTGATTTCATTGTTATTCATTATTATTAGATTATTTATTATTATTATTGGAATAACTTTTCATCTGACATCAATATGTGCGTGGTGATTTACATTGTTATTCCATTCTTTATTATTACATTGGAATATCACGTCGGTGCGAATTTACTTTGACTGATTACATTATTTATTATTTTATTGGAATAACTTTTGTCTATCTGAATCTGCATCGTGCGTGGTGATTTCTTTTGTTATTCCATTCTTTATTATACTCGGTTGGTTAAAGTTTTGACTTATACTCCATGAAATTAGTGGAATATCCTTGATATTTGCAACTTCATCCGATATCTTTTCATGGAAATATTCTTGAGAGCATTCTTGAATTTTACTCTGAAAAAGTATCATGTTGACAATTTGGGCGTTATTAGTTCTGGATAATTTAATTCTTGAACTTGTTTTATTGAATTCTTATATCATTGTCATCATCCTCATGTTTATATTTTGTTGAAAGTCATACGTGGCTTGTAGGTGCATAGATGGACTTGGTATGATTATGACGAGGGATTATTCGGTATAATCATGGTAGTAATGTTACAAATGATGTGGAAAAAGTCCTCGTTGGCCGTGGTGCATTGATGGACAATTTTTGGTATGATTATGGCTATGGATTCTCTTGACGAGGAAGCGAAGATGAATTGTTTTATGGCATGATCGGGACCAGATTGATGAAACCCACGATTATCTTTGGCGTAGTGCATGGATAATTAATTGGTGTGATCTTAAATAATATCCTTGGCTTTTATAGTGCGGGGATGAATTGATAATGTGGATTATTTATTAAGTGAGTCTCGAGTGATAAAAGTGATGAAAAACTTTTAAATCATAAAAGATAGTAGATTTTATTCTCTAACTTGACTCTTTTAATGGATTGCTTGTTCAATTGCTGATTAAACTTGATGTTTGTTATATTTTATCGGTTTAACATTGTTGAAGACTAATGATAATTTATTACGCATTATCTTAGTCATAATATTTCTTCTTGGGCTAGTTGAGCTCACCCTTTCTTTCCTTTGTTCTCTTGAGGAAATGAGAATATAGGTTTGGGATGAGTCGGGGAGCAGGTGGCGGTCAGGATGATAGCATTAGTAGTCCTCACTATTTTGTTAAATAGTGTGATAATAAATGTAATGAGGACTCCTTTGAGTGTGGATATTATCTAGATGATAATATTTGTATTAAAACTCACAGCATATGTTTTGTATTATTTTTTACATTACTTTGTATAATTAAGTTGTATTTGAATTTTGTACCATGTATTTGGCGACTTAAGATGGGTGATGTATACCTATTTTGGGGCGTCACAAAAAGCTCAATCCATGATTTATTGGTCCATTTCAAATTCTTGTAAAGAGGTAGGAAATGTAGCCTATAGACTTTCGCGTTACCTCAAGTATGTCTAAAGTACATAATGTTTTTCATATATTTATCTTATTAAATATATGAAGACCCGAACCACGTTATTGAGTTAGAACCGGACGAGATAAACAGAGACTTAACGTCTGAGGAGGTACTATTAAGATCTTGGATATGAAGGAGGCATATCCTACCTTGTGAAGTCATACCACAAGTCGAAGTTTTGTGGAGGAACCATCTTATAGAGAAATGACACAGGAGTTGGAAGCGGAAATGAAAGCGAGGTATCCTCACCTTTTTGAAAAACCCAGTCATGCGTCGATTTAGAGATGAAATTTCATAAGGAGGAGGTTGTAAGACCCCAACTAATTATAAATAAAATTAAATTTCCTCTATTATTATTTTGAAATAGTAAAGGTTGATTTGATTAATGTAGTTAGTTATGGGTAAAATCATAAAATATTTCAAATATGCAGTGGTTATAAAATATTTATTTTTTTATGGAGAATATTAGTTTGGTGGTGGAATATTTTCTTTGTCGGGGAAATATTAGTGTAATGACGACCTTATGTGGGCTCCATAACGAAGCGATTGGATGAAAAAAATGCCAAGTATAAGTTGTTTATAAATAGCAGGCGTAGTTATTCTGAATTATCTGTTGGAATACGATGGTTAAAACACACGGTAGCACACGGTATTGCACTAATTATTGATTCTTACATAGAAGGCACTACTCAATAATTATTACGATATTCTTATTTAATATTTTATTTTATTGATTGAATAATTACTTTCGTTGATATTTTATATTATTGTTGTTTGATAATTGTCATTACATGATATTTTCATTATCGGATCAATAATTCATATTATTTGAATAATATTATTAGATAATATTATTGGCAATGTCTAGAAAGTTACATACAAGGAGGTTTGGTCACTAATTGCGGCGCCCGATGAGGAAATCCTTATTGGAAAGCCCTCTTTCACAAGGCATATGGATTATCGATGTTGTGATCCTGTAATATTATTTGTGAATAATTAATTATTGATTTATATGATAAGGAAAATATTTATTTTATGTGGATATAGATGGAAAATTTTAATGTGACAATTGTTGAAAATTGATATTTTATCTTTTACGATAAAATAATTCATTTAAATATGTTATTATATTTTAATAATATAATAATGGTGATATTTTACAATGAATGTGGGATATATGAATAAATGAGGAGGAAGAGTATTTTTGTTGCAATAAATATTTAAAACATGTTTTTTCATGTTTGTGGACCCCATTCTTATTTGAAATTTGATTATAGCTTTGTAAAATCGTCCAGTTTGTGGATTTTGGTCAATCTTTGTTTGGAATTTGGAAAAACTTTCTTCTGCAAAGTTGTAGATAATGGAATTTCCTATGAAAAGGGCATGTGGTTTGAATTTTTCTAATAAAAGTGCTATTTATTATGAATTATTGAAGTTTCGGATTAATTGATTATTATTTTTTTTTTGAGTTTTAAATGACTTTTTATATGAAAAACGTTTTTGTAGAGTTTGGCACATGTGTGGCTGATATTTTGGATCAATGAAGGTGTGCGTAAGAATTTATAATATATATTAATATTTTATTAAATTTTACCAACTTTTGGTGTTCTAGCATTTTCTACATAAATAGGGTCTTGGGTTAGAATTGAAAATCACATCGAAAGCTGAAGTTTTCTCTCTTTTTCTCTCTCTATATTATCGGCGTATTCTTGTGAGTATTTTGATACTTTGAGTGTTCTTTATCTGATTGTAAGTTCTCTTATTTTATATCCGGTGTATTCTAATTGAAATGCAGGTCTTTCAAGGTAAGGGATGTTATTTTTTTAAATGATATTATTTCTTCTAATATCATTATCTTTGGATTATTAGTAAGATTTTTCTTGTAAAATTCTTGTCTTTTAGTGTATGAGAGTTCTTATTCAACGTATCGGACCTTTATTCACGAATCGACCTTATTCACGGAAAAATTAAAATTTTATTTTTGTCAAAATATTTATTGTGGATACTAGCTTTGATTGTATCCATGTTTTGATCATTCTTGAATTTTACTTCCTTTATGTTTATTTATAGTATTTTTTTTGAACTTCGGATTGTTTAAAGTGCTGAATCCATAATACTTATTCTTTTTGTTTCTTTGGATTCGTTTTTCTTTAAAATATTTTTCATCATCTTTAGTCTAAATGATGGTATTCTTGAATATCTTTGGCTGTGTAGTGCACAAGATGGTTGATTTTCTTATGAATATCTTTGGCGTAGTGCGAGATGTACAGTGTTGAGATGAGCATGGCCGGTGATGAATATCTTTGGCTGTAGTGACGCAAGATGAATATTTGATTCAAGATGAATATTGGTTGATGTTCTACGAGGATAAAATATTGATGATAGACTTTTAAATTCATAGATTATAGTAGATTTCATTATCTACGTAACTCTTATGAATTATTATTTAAGATTCATGAATATTGATCTGAAACTTGTTATACTATTGTATTTTATCAGATTTTTCCTGTTGAAGACTAACGATAATTTGTTCTATATTATCTTAGTCATAAATATTCTTCTTGAGCTAGTTGAGCTCACCACTTTTCTTTTGTTCCATTTTTCTTCTCGGGGCGAGAATGTAGCGAGTTAGTAGTCGGGTGTCTGATGATGGATCTAGAAGTTATGTTAGTAGTCCTCACTTATTTTTGTAAAATAATGTATTAATAATTGTAATGAGGACTTATTTGGGTGTGAATATTATCTAGATGGCAATATTTATATTTAAACTCACGATTTATATGTTGTATTAATAAAGTTGTAGTTGTTTACATCTTTATGTTATTGTGACTCGAAATGGGTGATGTATACACAATGCAGGGGAGTCACGGTTAATATCGAGCTTAGGGATATGATCTCGCGGAGATCGAGAATAGAAACGAGGAAGGGAGAGGCGAGTAAAACCTTACATTAGTGTGTCTTACTAGCTTATTTGTTGATTGGTGGGATATATAGGGATATTATGTGATATATTGATTTCTTTAATTAACCACTTGTTTTATGGCGATGTTTTGAATGTCGTTGAGAATGTTATGATGGAGCAAATGAGGCCGGTGGAACACTTTACCCCACCAGCGAGGAGAAGCGTCTGAATGGTTTGCAATGTTCTCTCTGTGAAACAACACCAAGCGGAGATGATGAGCAGCAAGAGAATGTTTAAAACTTTTTGCAGTTCATGCAAAATCGATGAGGAGACTTCGTGCACAAAATACAGTGGAAATGATAATAGCAACACTTACTGGTTTATCACTGAATGATTCGAGAGTTGGGACCACCAAAATTTTGGGGAAAGCGGATCCAGATTAAAAGCGTAAAACGTGGGTGAACAAATTACGAAGATATTCGATGTCTTGGGATGTCTTGAGAGCAAGTTTCCATTTGCCACCTTTATGTTCAAGTAATGAAGCGATTCTTGGTGAAATCTGTGAAGCGTACCCATCTGGTGCATACTGACATGTCTTAGAGGCGTTTGAAGCTGTTCGATAGTCACTTTCACAGAAGTATTCGTATTATGAAGGAAATGGAGTTTATTAGATTGGAACAAAATAACATGGCGGTGTCCCGATCTGAGGCCAGAAGTTTGCGAGTTATCGAGTTTGCACCTCATTTGGTGGAGAATGAGGAGCGTGTGCGCGGATGTTTAAAGAGAGGTTTGAAACGGCATACGTCGATATCTTATCGTCGATACCTCTCACCCCATCCCCCCACCCCGCCACCCCACCCTTCCACCTCCTCCTACAAAAAAATGATGTTAAGCGATTATATATACCTACCCCCTTACCCACACCCCACCCACCCACTTTACCCCACTTTGTTACCCCATCCCACTCCCACCCACCCACCCACCCCACCCCTACTATCCCAACCCGCGCCCCTTGCATGAAAAAAAATAATGTGTACATCACCCACTGAACCCCAACTTCCCAACCCCCACCCCTGCTCTCCCAAAATAAATTAATATTAAAGCGATTATGCTTATTTCCACCCACCCCACCCCACCCATCCACTCGAAAAAAAAATAATACGTGTTTGGTGCGATTCTTGAAGAAAGAGAGAGGAGTCTGATTGAATAGAATATGAGTTGAAAAATTGTTAAGGTTAATTAACTTTATATTTGTTTTTAAAAATATGAGTTTAAACTTTAATGACGCTGAATAAATAAAAATAGTTAGCAAATCAATTTGATTTAAGAGTTAATATGGTTTGACCATTAGTTAATTAACTTATATTATGGGAATCTGAATAGGAGTGATATTATTAATTACTAATGTTTTTTATTATTATATATAATATGTTTCATTTTGAGACGTTGATGTTTCTTATCGTAATTTGTACGATATATATATATATATATATATATATATATATATATATATATATATATATATATACTTGTGTTGTGTTTTTGTGATAGATGGAATAGATATATATATGATCAACTATAAAAATTGAATCACTATTATCTTTATTTATTTATAATGCATTGTTGTACTCTTGAATTTTTTTTTTTTAGGAAATTGATATCCTCACAAATAAAATTTAATATTTTACATAAGGTTTTTACGGCTACAATTGTGAGACTAATCCATTATTAATGTAAGAGAGTCTTGTAGAATTATTATTTTTATTTGTAGAAATATCAATTTTTTTTTATTCTTCAAGAGTAGTTCAGGGGTAGAGGAAAAAGGAAAGAAAAGGAAAGGAAAAGGGAAAGTAGCCATGTGATTCCTTAAGTAATCGGAGATTGAGAAAGCTTATAACCATGGGAGGAGGAGGATATACAGCCTTTTATTTTGCATTTTATTCACAAATTAACGCATTGCAATATCGAATGACGGCGGCGGAAGTAGGCGGAGGGCAGGCGAGTGCTGAAGGAGGATTGATTTGATAATAATATTCTTTTAAATCCTCCTAATTATTTGACGTTTTAAAATTTTTATTTGTTTTTTAATTATTTGACATTTGCCTTCAAATCTAATCAGAGAATTAATGATAATTTTCCAAAATTGCCACTCGATTAAACTCTCTTTCTCTCTTTATCCGAATAAAACTCTCTTTATTCAAGAAAAATTTAAAGATATTATAGTTAAATGAATCATATTTAACTCTTTTTTTTTAATTATTATCTTATTGTCTTGCTTATCACTCCAGCATCGATAATTAAGGGGCCAGAATGGAGTAATATTATAAAACAACTTTTAACATAAATGCCTACCACGACATCGACTCACCACCCAGTCACATGGAGCCCCAAACCCCATATGCAATTACCATATATACCCACCTAGGAGGAGAATAACGCTACAAAATGTGCCACTCCCGCCGCCTCAGGACGGACAACTCACCTTGCGTTCCGCACAAAACGGAATGGCATCTGAGTTTTAGAGTAGAGAGGAACATCTATCAAAACAGAAAACAAAAGAAAGAATCACTTATGATGTCCGTTGTCCTCAGGTAGCCATTTCCTTTCCTTTTCTCTCACTTTACTTTACTTTTGCCTCTCTCTCTTTAGTATATTTCTATACAAGAAACCATTCTCTCTCTCTTTCCCTCTCTTAAAAAGACAGAGTATAGATGCCATACCACTCACTTTTCACTTGCCTTGCCTTTCTCTCTCTCATTAAATACACATTGTCCATTGTTATTGCGGTTGAAGAGAGAAGAAAATAATTCTATGAAATAGACATTGAACAACAGTATAATTGATGGGGTCTTCATTAAAGGGCACAGGAGCAACACCAATGAATACGATCTATCGTTCAAGATCTTGCTCATCGGAGACTCTACGTCAGCGGCAAGAAGCAGTCTGCTCGTCCAGATTTCATTTCAGATTTGCGTCAGGCGATCTCTCCCCTACCATCAGTATTATATTATACTACTATATATCCAATTTATTATGCATCACTTATTCCATAAATATGTATTTATTAATTGATGTACTGTATGTAATACAATTTTTCTTTCATTTTTCCCCTTTGAATTGTGATTTCGGGAGGAGTCAAGTATGTTAGTAAAAGTAAGTTCATTTTCTTAACTATCTTCCTCTACAAGTGTGTTTACGTATTCATACTTACACACTACAGGGTGTACGAATTACATATTTTAGAATATATACTATACCTGTGTGAATCATTAACATATAGTATTACATTATGTATGTATGTCTACAGGTTCATTAATGAAAATGAATTTACTCTGTATTTTTTCCTGAAAAAACGCATCTTGTAGTTATTTGGAAATGGCTTTGTTGGTCAGTAAAGTTATCTTGTTATCAGAAATTTATTTACTCATTTTCTCCTGAAAATTGTAGTTAGAGGATTCCTGAATTAGATGTTTACTTATGATGTAGGCTATATATATCAACTTGATTACTGGAGTTGAAGACATGGACTTCTTTAAATGACAGTCAAGATCTTTTGCTTACTTGCATCTAGATTTAAAACTTTGGTGGCATTTTTATTTATTCATTTCTATTTGTCTTTCTTTTTCAGTTTCTTTTGGTTGTCATTTGAAGTGATGCTTCACCTATAGGGGAATAAAATTATATGGGCCTTGCATTTTAGGGAATCAATTCGCTAAACTACCTCACGTGGCCATATAATACCAATCTGAGGAGGCTATCTAATTGAAAATACCAAAATAAAGATTGCCATCCCTTATGGATTTAATTTATATACTCAAAGATTCAGCGTCGAAAGCTTCATTAGTTAATGACTTTCATTCTTACCTTTGATCCTCTGTTCAACGACACAAGAAAATTTGAACTTTTTTTAATATGAAGGTCTCTCTCCTCATATGCATGATATCACCTTATGTAACTTGATATATAAGTACGAGTATCTGAGATTAGAACAATAGGAAATTTTAACTAGAAAGGTTAGTTTACAACTGTAGGTGCCTTTTTGGTTGCCTCAACAAACAAAGAGAGGAAAAGAAAAGGTGGGGAAATTATCACATTAAATATACTTTTACTTGTTACCATACTACACTAGGCATTTTTACAGCTACAATCTTGTAAATCTTGCACCTGATAGGTACCAGTGGCACCATGCTCCCAAGCTCTTCAACTGGCATGGTTTGATTAGGATGCTCCAAGTGCTTAGGTTTTGGCCCCCTTGGTTGAGCTTATGTCTTAAATGTAGCAGTGCTGGTCTGGGTATTCACGATTTACAAGGGGAAAAAAGATCTCTCTGGGTCTTGTTGTTATTCTGCTGGAAGGAAATGTGGCTGTGTTATTTATAGATGGCTGAATTTCTGTCATTCTTTTCATGTTGAGAATTATATATATGAGGCTTTTTTGATCTTGCTTTATCAACTTTTTTAAAAAAGCAAGCTAATAGAGAGGATAGGGAGGGATGAAACTCTATGACATATTTATTCGGAAATTTTGATTTCACTCCCTCGCGTGCGGTCCTAATCCACATGAATGTGTTGTGTGTGGTGTTAGTGGTGCTGTTTTAACTCACTTGTGCTTATTGTTTGTAAAGTGTCCGGAGTTTGGACCTTTCATTTTCAGTTTCAACTGTAGTCAAACCGTCTAACGTCTCATGAGCGAATACTAAACTGATCATATACAAATTTATTGGACTTCATTCAATGCATGAATGATGCTTTAGCATCTTTTAATT